>CAWUFW010002495.1:0-600000 GCA_963921515.1 Calotriton arnoldi | reverse complement strand
ATATTTTACCCCAGACCTGTAACCAAAAGGTATGTACATTCGGACATTCCAAGAACATATGAAAAATGTTGTTACCCTCTTTTTGACAAGACCAACAATTATTATTGGTTTTGAACCTGTTAGGAGAAGTAGGGGTTAAAAACATTCCATTGTAGAAAAAGAATAATGTTTATGAAGTACTGGCTGAGTGAGAAGTAGAGTGGAATTTGGACCAAATGTTGTTCCATGTTTGAAGGGAAAATATTTCTTGGAGATCAGTTCCCTAATATAATTCTACTTTAGTCTTTGACCTGACATCTTAGGGTTTATCCAAAGTTTTATATATGTAGGAGGTGCATACATCCGAGGAAAAATTAAAAGCAGGAGAGGTAGTGTGACGTTCAGATGATGAGGCTGACACAGAGGCAATGCATAAGATAATCATCATGAGGCTTTCAAATTGGGTGGCGTAATTGAAGAAAGTCCATATTTAATTTGTAGTTGTTGGAAGGAGAGAGAGGCCCCATCAAGAAAAATCTGACCTATGGTTATGATCCTTTTTTGAGCAAAGTCTTTACAGAGGAGCACTCTGTTGTGTAGTTGGATATGATTATTATATCAAATAGGAGAGGATTTGAAATTAGTTAACTTGGAGGAAGAGTTGATAAGTAAGGGTTTGGCCAATGTAACAGAATGAGTGAGTATTGGTGTGCCAAATTACTTGGGGATGGGGGGGCTGTGAAGTGAAAACTAAATCACAAATGGAAAATGGCATGGTTAGATAGTGTTATTATTGATGCCAACAAATGGTAGGGTTGGGATGTGAATCTTTTGTAAGGAATAGTCAGATTTGTTTAAGCGTAAATGCAAAGTTGTATTTCCTAAAGTTTGGAAAGTTGACCCCGCCAGTACCTTTAGACTGTTGTAACTTGGTTAATGATACACATGCTTTCCGTTTATTCCATTGAAAACTTATTAATACAGTATTAAGATATTTAAAAAATACCTTCAGAATGGGAGCAAGTAGCATGGATAAATATAAATTAACAATTAGTAACATCATAATTTTGATGGTAGTTACTCTGCCCCACCAGGATAGAAATAATGGAGACCATCAATATGACAAAGTTGCCATTTTTGTTTTGACTGCATTAAGGTTTGCATGGATAGTAGCTTTAATAGGATTAGAATATAGAATACCTTAGCATTTAATGTTTTTCGAATCCCATGAAAAAACTGAGTTTTAGAACATTTCTTTGGTTAACGGCATAACTTCCAATTTGCTTATGTTCCGTTTATAGCCCAAACCTCAGAATATTCATGTATGAGATGACATAATTCAGGGATAGTATTTTGGGGGTCTGATACATATAGCAGAATGTCACCTGCATAGGGGGGTATTTAACTTCTACATCCTTTTGTTTGTAACTAGAAAAGTCAGAAGACCTTTGGATTTTTTCATAAAAGTTTCAAAAGATAAGATGAAAAGAAGAGGCATCCCTGCTGGGTGCTCCTGTGCAATTGGAAATTTTGGGATTGCTCTTAACATGAAGTCCCAATTAACACAATCAAATGCTTTTTCTGCATCTAATGTTATTGTGGCCATTGGAAAAGTGGATTTGGAGGTGAGCTGAATAATATTGAATAAGGGTTCTGGAATTAACTGATATATATCTCCCCTTAGCAAACCCTGACTGTCCTATGCCAATAAGATCTGGAATAACTTGGTTAATACGTAAGGCCAATACTTTTGAAAAAATGTTGCAATCAGTGTTTGGTAAGGAAATAGGACTATAATTCCTGTAAAAAGATAGGTCTTTTTACTTTTTGAGAAGCAGGAAGAACATGTTCTAGAGGAACGTGCCTTGAGTCCTATTTTGGGAGAGAAAATATTGAATCGGAAGCATTAACCTTTGTATTAAATTATGAGAAAAATTTGAATAAAACTTGACTTAAAATCATCTGGGCCGGGAACCTTATCTTTTGAAATAGCAGTCATAAGCTCCGCAGTAGAGACGTAAGCATCTAGGGAGGGAGGTCCACTTAAGTGTCTGGTTGTTTGGGTATTGGTATAAAGAAAGCATCCATAGCCTCTACTGTAGGGGATGACTCTAGCGTGTATAGCTGAGTATTGTAATCTGTGAAGCACTCCAGAGTCTTCGAATCAGTACTGTGTTTATCAGTGATAACTGTCATCTTGGATTTTTGCTTCCTTATTTTAATATAATTAGCAAGTTGCCTGCCAGGTTTATTGCGGCCACCATAGTATTTAGCGTGTATGTATGATAAAGAGTTACAAGCATTGTCAATAGATATTTTATTATAGTATAATTTGGCCTTTAATAGTTGTGCTAGAGTATTTTATTTGCTGGAGGAGTAATTTTCATGTTCTAAATTTTTAATTTCTTTTAATAGGGTTGCTGTATCATTAGAAGCCTTCTTCATTTTGCCACAAAGTCTATAATAAACCCTCTAGCAGTTGCTTCGAAAGCATCCCAGATAGAATGCATCAGAGTATCTGTAGTGAGATTAGGCTCCAAAAAATCATTAAAAACAGAACTGAATTCTACAAACTTTTTATCACGTATAAAGCATGATTAAATCTCCATTTATTCGATCGTAGAGTGTCAGTTAGTATGTCAAGATCAACTAAAACAAGAGCGTGATCTGAAAAGAGAATGGAGCCGATGTCTGCATTGCATGATTCATATGTTGAAACATATTTTGAGTTAGATTTGGAATGGTGTAGAGGGGATTAGAAAGCTTAATCCAAAAAATCAGGATTGGAAGCTCTCCAAGCTTCAATTAGACCGCTGAATACCATAGATTTGTAAAGATTTTTTTGCATTTTGAGGGGATGTATTTAGTCTGAGAGCTTCTGACAACCAAAAGGTCCATTAACTGATTGCAGTCCCTCTCACAATAAGATTATCTGATGGGCAGGATAGTAATTGGGTAGGGTAAGTTTTCCAAAATTGTATATCAACCCTAGTAGGACCAAATTAATTGCACAGAGAGAGTGGGGTGTCATGTATCTTGAGGTGTAGAAAAGGCCATCTACTTTCTTAATCTTTAACCTCCTTCTTGACTTGAAAATGTAAACTTTTGTGAATGAGAATTACAACACCATTTTTATTGTTGACAGCAGGAGAACCAAACGTCTCACCAACCCAGTTCCGACTGATATGTAATGTCCTGTTCCGTAAAAGTAAGTTTCTTGCAAGAGGGCAGTTTGGCATTTTAATTTTGATAGGTGACTAACAACTCGTTGTTTCTCGATGGATTTGCGAAGACCTTTGACATTTCAGGACATAAGAATCCAATTACTCATAGTTTATAGAATTTGGAAGTATATTCACAAACATTGGGGTTAAGACATTGCAAAGAATTATCATTGCTATAAAATGGACATGAAAGGAATGTAGGAATATAATAACATTCAGAGGATACAGAAAGGAAAATATGTGGCATTGCAGAGTAAGAAAACGAGTATAGGCTAGGAACAATATAGGGAGTGGAAAAAGCGAAGAAAAAAGGCGAAGAGAAAGGGGGAAAAAGGGAAGAACAAAAGTTTCCCAATGAAAAGAAAGAGAGGATGACAAAGCCAAGTGACTTTAGCAATAGATACCAATAGCAGAACTAAATAGGGCAAAAGGTGGATGCGGGAGGGCTGGGTGGAAATAGAGGCTAAGAGGCTTTATGTGTTTATCAATTTTTGCTTCTTTATTCACAATTTATATTTATAAGTCATTCTCTGCTTTTCTTCTGTGGAATAATTCTTCACTCTTTTCTTCTTTTCCAGGGTCCTTATCTTCAAGCGGATATCCCCCAGGAAGCTTGAGAGAAGGGAAAGAAAGGTGAGTACCTTGAGGTAGGTGTTTTTAAATAAAACAGAAATTGGGAAAGTGTCCTCCACCACACCAAGAGTGAAAAGTTGGCCTCTGACACACTATCTGGGATGAGTGCAAGCTCAGAATATGTATAGAGGGTTATTCTGGGTCCCCTTTTCTCTCATACACCTACGCAATCCCGATGATTATTGTAGGCAGTTCTCCTAATAACTGTAACATTGGGGAATTAAAATGCTGAAATCATAATGGGAAAAAGGTTTAAAGCACTTCAACTCTCTTTCCTTCCTGCTCGGTATTATCCTTAATGTCGGGACTATTGCCAACACCTGGAAAACAACAATGCCAAGGTAATAAAGAAAAATGCCTTGCCCGCTTTCCTGTATACAGGAGGGCCCTGACTGCCTTTCCTGCAAGGCAGCCTAATGAGGCAGAAGTGATATGAAGAAAATACCGGAAAGAAGTTACCGACAGCAACTTATGCAGAATATCTCAATGGTTATTGAAGCCCTTCTTTACCCCGTCCACTCGCTACCCGCCCGCTCCCTCAAAACCCAATTCCCCTCTCCCACCGTCGCTCAGTTAGGAGTCACTCACCGTCCATGCCGCAACTCTCCTGAGTTGCGGCGGCAACTGCACCATTCCTGGGGGGACTCCACTAGTCCCCGCTTCACTCCTCTGCCGCTTTGCCATCGTCCCCGCAGCCTTCTTTTGTTCCACTGCCTCCTCCCTCCGACGTATCCCGTACTCTTCCTTCGGTGGCGTCCCCGGCGTCTTCCAGCTTCTCCTGCTCCCGCCTCTCGGTTTCCGACTCCTTCGTTGCTTCTCCTTCCTGTTCCTCTTTTTCTCCTCCTGGGCGGCTCTCGCATTGGTCCCCTCGGTCCTGAGCTCCTCCTCCTTCCTGTATGGGAGAAGTTTGGAGCAGAGTGTTAACTCATTCCTGTCTTTGTTGTTTCCTGGTCTGTGATGGTCTCGGTTGCTTTCCGTGAGGTGGTGTTTTAACCCACGGTATGTAGCGGGTGCTGAGTGGCTGAGAACAGGGTTCTTCCTTACAGTGGAGGAGGGGTGAAGCATGAATGAAGAGTCCGACCCAAAGCAGACTCCCGAAAATTTGAAACATAAATAAATCACAGTTGAGGAAGAGAAGCTAGAACAAATATGAATAACGAATACTATGAAGAGTAACACGGACCGTAGAAATAGAAATGTGGGAGAGACTTACTGACATGGATAGAACAATACTCTGGGAGATAGGGAAGATGAAGACAAGGAGATGCAGGAACATAGAATATTATGATCCGACGGATTAGGATAATCCATAAACCTGTGAGAAAAAAAGGAAGATCAGTAACCAACCAATATTTTGTGTAACTTATACTACATATAGAAGATAAAACTCAGGTTTTTTCAAGGTCCATTGCCTCTCCCTTGTGGGTGTGAATAAAATGTCTTAAGACAGCAGGATGTTCAAAAGTGGTTGTTTTTTGTCCTTATAAGTAACCTTGAAGAGGCAGGAATGGAAAAGACCATATCTAACAGTCATGGGTCTTTAGGTTGATCGTAAATCCAAAAACTTCTTTCCATAGAGCAGCTGTCACCCTGGCAACATCTTGACTAAAGAAGATCCTATGAATAGACCATAGTATTTGTTTGCATTGTTTAGCGGCTGAGAGAACTTGTTTTAGTTCAGAATATGGTAGAAAATTGGTGATTCCCCTCTTGGTTTGGCGATGATGGATGTGGAGAATCTACACGATGAGCTCTCTGAATGTTGAGGGCCTTATACCGGCAATCTTGTGAGTGTTAACCTTCAGGAAGGAAACTATATCAGACCCCTACGAACCCTCCGGATTAACATATATTCTCAAGTTGTTGCACCTGTTTCAATTTTCTAAGTCCTCCGTCTGCTTCTTCAGTAAAGCGATCTCCTTAGACAAGGATGCCACTGTAGCCATAACATCCTGTGCATCGCTAACTCATCGTTCACCCTCTCTGAGTCTGGAGTCCAGATGAGACCATTTGTCTTCAATTCTCCGGAAAGCTGCGTTAGTTTTCACAGCAAATGGCTTGATGTTTTTATCTCATCCATAATGTTTTTGAACGTTAAAGATAATGGTACCTTCGTGGGAGAAGTCAGGTCCTTTTTAAGTCGCATGTTGACATTGTCAGTGGTTACCTTTCAAGAGATATTGAGGGGGATAGGAGAGGCAAAAGATCTTTAAGAGGAGGGAATTGGGGCATCCATTGTAGTGATAAATAGTCATGGACTGCATTGTGTCTGAGTAATAGTGAGGACATCAGCTGTGGAAATGCGAAGCCGGAGGGAAATTCAACAGTGTGTATGATAGAGACAAGCAGTAGATTCCAGAGCAGAACGATATGCCAAATATCCACAAATCCGATGGTGTCCCAGCCTTCTGAGGCTAAATGAAGAGTAAAATGATGGCGGCTTCAAGGAAAGGTCTATAAATATGAAGGGGCGGAATAGATTTGAAGGAGGGTTATAGTTGGAGCCCACATATTATAATACTTGCGGTGACTTGTATTTTTATAATAATTGTATTTCTTCTTGCTTGGTGTATAATGTTTAACTGGCCTCCAATATTACTTTAGCAGTACAGTGCCAGTCATTGAAATGCAGAAAGAGGAGAAGTCGAGTGAGGCGCATCTTCAGACCAACATGCGCAGCAAAGAAATAGAAAATGACGGCCGCTGCCCTGGGACTTCAGGAGAAGCAAGTGGCGGTCAGTAAAGGGATGAAAAAGACTTGAAAACAGTCTCTGAACTCACCCTGCCATTCTCCATCACTCCCGCAGCATGCTCCAACCACCAAAGAGTGCCAGCTTAAGGCAGGTCCACTCTCCCTCCATTGAAGATCTCTGAGGGAGCTAGGAGGTCAAAGTTCTGGTGGCACATTGCGCCGCTTCCGCACATGTATAATATTACTTGCTCTGAAGTGACAGAATTAAAAACCTGATTCATTGCTAAAAGTTTTTCTGAAAGGGACTTGAGGATGTTGTTTTTTCCACCTATCTGTCTATATGTCCAAGGATGATCCTGGTGAAGCTCTTGCTGTCAGGTGTTGATGAGGCTGCTTGATCCATATGAGGTTGGCTCTAATAGCTGACCTTTTTGCACAGAGGCATGATTAAGTTTGGTTTCCATGAGTGAGGGAAGCATACATGTTTTACAAAAAATGTAAAACATTACGGTAAGCAGGGATGACGACAAGCTGCTGAATTGCTTAAAACATTTTGGCAGGCTCAATGGCCCAATATGATTCTTTTTTCTCCTTCAGATAGAGGATGGCATGGTTTATTTCTATCTTAGTAAATCAATCCTCAAACGCAATGCTTATGGTTCATTGTAGATTGGTTTGTCCGTAGCTCTTGAGCTGGTGACTCTGCATTTGTCAGTATTCCTGTTGAATGGTTTGGTGCCAGATTTGATTCATATAAATTAGCATAGGACATTTTCTTTCTGTGCTTATTCCTGATGTCTGCTGTTATATTGGTGTTGATGTTTTATTGGTTAGTGCTTTCTTTTCTTCTATCTGGAGGGGAATTCTCGCAAATTGTTTTCTTGAGGCTGGTAAAAGTAGAGAGCTGAGGTTTTGCTTTATAATGCAAAAGCGAGCTTCCCCCCTTGTACCCATATACATATGCAGTATTGTTGTTGTGACCAAACTAGTGTTGTCACTCTTTTTACATGCTTCTGGTCCTTTCTGCAAACTTTCTTTTCCCACACTTTTAAATTCAGCCGTTTGTACACTTTGCTTCTTAATATCTCACTTGACTCATGCTTGGGAAATTTAGGGACAGTAAAGAGTGCCCAGTATGGGAATATCGCTTGAGCTTTGACCTTGTCCAAACATCTTGGTAAAAAAAATAGATCTACTTCTGTCCTCTTGTTCTGTTGCCCCAATAGTATGTTCCTCTCCACAATATTATGTAACATAAAAGGTAGGGGTATTTG
Source organism: Calotriton arnoldi (assembly GCA_963921515.1). NCBI lineage: Eukaryota > Metazoa > Chordata > Amphibia > Caudata > Salamandridae > Calotriton > Calotriton arnoldi. The sequence goes on along the minus strand of CAWUFW010002495.1, from coordinate 592,198 downwards.
CAACAATTTGGCTAATTTTTTTCTGTTTTTCCCATCACTAGGTGGAATTTATTGTTTGCGCACCTTGTCTATGAGTTTGTTGTGTAACTCAAGCCAGTGCATATGTTAACATTTAACTTAACAGAAGTTGATTTATCAGTCATGTATTAAATATAATGACAGAAATCATCTAGGGCCATATGTATGACCATTTCATTTTGCGAGTCTCTAATTGTGATTTTTTTGCGACTTGCAATTAGGGACTTGCAAAATGCGATGTACTAATGTGTCTCAGACACATTTAGCGATTCCTAATGGGGTGGCAAATGACCTCCCTCATCAATATTCATGAGGTAGGTCGCAATTTGGGACCCATTGTGGATGGTGTTTAATCACAAGTGAGGTGGCCTGCTGGGATCAGCAGACCACCATGTCTGTGATTGCTTTTTAAGTAAGTAAAGCATTTTTTTTTTATGCAGCCCATTTTCCTTAAAGAAAAACATGAGGCATTTAAAAAAGAAAAATGAAAATATTCCTTTCCACTTTTTAAGAGCAGGCAGTGGTCTGTGGAACCACTGCCTGCTCTTAAAATTTTTTGGGGCCCACATACAAAAAGGGGAAGGGGTCCGTTGGGGGCCCCTTCTCGTTTGCGAATGGGTTACCACCTCCTCCATGGAGTCCGTAAAATATGAATGTTTTGCGACCGCATTCTGGTTGCAAAACAATAATACATGTCCCTCTGACTCGCTACTAGGTGGAATGCCCCTTCCTAATACTGACTCACAAACCCTATTTTGCAAGTTGGTAATAGGTTACTGACTCGCAAAATAGAGTTAGTACATGGGAAAAGCGGTCGTAAAAAGCCTGATTCGCCATTTGCGACCTCTAAAATGAGTCGTACATCTGGCCCATATTATATAATCATATACCAGACTGAAAATCAATGAGCACTGATTGACATGCCTATCTGGTATTTTGGATTCCAGCTTAATTCAACATTAATTTGTTTAGCTGTCCTGCGCGGAGCCTCAGTCGTCTAGTCAAGGAAGCTTAAACAATTTCTGCAGATATAAATGCTGATCACGCTGGACGTTTTTTTTATAATAGGGCACATTTTATTTTGGACGATTCTGCAATATGTCTTAATTATCTGCATTGTGCCTATTTATTACTTTACTAAAATGTATTTCTGAAATATTTAGAAACAGATATCCATTATCTTTATTACAATCCATTTTATTTCTCAAACAATAATGTAGAATAAGAAGTGGGGTTGCTTTATTTATGTGTTCTTCTTTTCTAATAATAGAACTGACATATCAGCATAATGCATAGCATGCAATAGGCAAGATAGTGTCTGTGTGTAACTAAACACATGAAAAATGTGAAAAGGTCTATATAGCTTGACCAAAGTTAAGAAGATCTATGAACATTTCTAGGTAAGCAACCTGGATGATATTACTCGGGTATGATAATGATTTTGATTAGCATTATGCTTAAAACATATCTGAGAATTAGAATGGTAGGTGGATGCAGTTGCTAAGAAAAATAATAAGGCCAGGTTTACTCCATCTTGCTCAAACCTATTTATTGGTTGCTGCAGTGAGGAAAATGCCAAAATAGATAGCAAAGCAGAATACATATAAGATTTTATTATTGGAGATTTTTTCAAACTTTTAGTTACATTAATTAAGATTAATTCAACATGATGTGGTTATAGTAAAGAATGACATAAAGATGGAATTGCTTATTTCTTTTACCTGTCTAATTTACATACTTTTAGCATCAAATTTACTTTGAATATAAGCAGTGCATTATGCAATATCTGGATGTACACTTTTGTAAAACATGACAGTGAAAACTAGATTGCAACACCAGACTAAATGTGGTGATTATTGCTATACCATAGACATCAACCAACCGGAACATCTAATCTACAAGCCAAGTACTAGGGGAAAGTAAACAGCAATTCAGTTAAAAAAAATTAAGAAAGGAGAGCATACTACATCTGCTCCTCAAATCACATTTAATTATTTATTAAACCATTTCAGTCCTTGGATGCCAGCGACATTCACATAATCATATTCTATTCTCTCGTTGGGTCTAGAGAGTACAAGAATTTTAAACTTGTACGTAGTGTGGAATAGGCAGCTCTTGGACTTAACAAAAATGTATATTTTGTACACCACTTCAGAAAACATGCATTATTTTATTAATTCCCACACTCATAATTGTGTGATATATTTAATGCAGTGACCATGCAAACTGGTGCACGTAGTTAATAACCTTAATACAAAATGACAATATCATGAATAGGCAATAATTAAGCAAAATATTCTAAAACATAACTTCATCAATAACATTTCTTACCTCCGCATAGATGACCCTCCTCTAATATGTAGAATAAAGAAAATGCGTGCTGCTCGAATATTAGTTTGTAAATTAACGGTCAAATTGACTGCTGTTGTTGTCAAAATTCAGACTACGAATCGTCTATTTTAATACAGATAAATATTACAGAGGCGGACATAGTCAATATAGTTAAGTCAGATTTTCTATTGAAAAGGTATTTTTTTGTTTCCTTAATAACTTTGGCACTGATCAACGAATGTGTGCAAAATCTTCTAAAAAAACAAAAAGTACATTTATTTTAGGTCCTTCACTGCAGGTTTTGTTCAGATCCATTAAGCGTGAGTTGGAAAAAGGAGGGTCCCAAAAGTGCTTTTTTCCATTTTAGGATTCTTTGTGTCTCGAAAAATCATTGCAATGAATTGCTCCAAATTTGGCATGAAGATAAAACTTTACTCAAGATGTGCCTCTCCTTTGTTTGGTGTATATCCGTTCTGTAGTTTTTCAGAAATCATAACTAAAAGGGTCTTGAATTCGGCATGAAGAGGTTCTATTTTAGATCTATCTCGACCAATAATTATGGAGTTCCATGAATCCAAAAATTTAAAAAATACTCCAACACCATTAGACGAGGAAGCTTTCTCTTATTATTCATTTCAGGTCTGCAAACTTGGAGTCTGGTTCACAGAACCAAAGCCCTCGAATAGGCTGACAGTGACATCAGGGAAATTGTTTCTGCCACCATTACAGGACACAGGGACTCAGTCCCTGCTGAAATGTATCAGCCTTCCTCACGTTGGTCGCTGTTACTAAACAGACAAATTTAAAAGGGATTATCTTTAGTACTGTGTGATCTATTTGCTTGTATACATTGTAATAAAATGACTGCCATCTTTTAGTGGTATCCAAATAAAGCCTATACAACTGACATTCATATACCAACATTCTTTTATTACATTTTAAAAAGATTTCTTTCAAAGTAATATGCAGCCCAATTTAGAAATATTTATTATATACTGAAATGTATCTTTAGTACGATGGGATCCAATATTAACTTTTAAAAACAGGACATCAACATTATAGAGCGGTGGCCATCTTAAAGTTTTACTGAATAACACATGGCTCATGTGGGCACTGTCCTCTATATTTCTTCATAGTATATTCATTATTGTTTACCATCTATCACTCAATCATGGCCTTCCGCGTATCCTGTAGAAACAGGTTTTTACTTGACTGTATGTTTATTGATCATAATACTTTGTAGAAGGAAAAGTCCTATATTCATTCATGCAGATCCCACAATTTGTTTATTAAATCGTGTTGGAAATGTCCTAATCGATTGTCTTGTCATACTCCATAAAATCATGATTCTACTGAAAAATGAGTGCCACTTCAATCAATTATTCTTTCGCAGTTTCCTTTAAATGTATCCCATTCATAGAGGAGTGGATTTTTCGCTCTCAAAAGGGACATGCAAATGAATCTAAGCCCATTGATGAGCTAGGAGATTAAGTGCCCGGATGATTTACAAATGGATATGCTAATGCATATGCAGCCTATGTACCAATAGTTCTTGTTGCAAAATGCCCATTGAAAGGTAATTAGGCAGGTCACATTTTTAATACCTGGTGACTTCAGAGAGGTAAGAGACAATAGGCCACAGTTCTTGCATTTACTTCTCGAAATGGAAAACATTTCTTCAAAGCAGCCCATGTCCATTAAAGGGACATGTGTTACTTTAAAACACAGTTTCCCATTTGGAAACACCTTACGGGGAGCATGTAGTAGACCCCTGAACTACTGCATGCTCCCCAAAAGGCTAGTCAAAATAAATTTCATAAAGGGCGCTGCTCCCTGGTGTCAGCTTCCTCTTTGCAAAACAAATACCATCCCTTTAAGGTGTTGGTAGATTTTCAGTTGTTTGCAATTGCAACTGAGAAATTCCATTGCTACTCACAAATATGAGGTGGATGCTCCTTTCATGCCGTCTCCTATTTGTGATTCACAGAAGGTCACAAAACCACTTTTGTGAGTCTGAAAAACTTTTCAGACACATAAAAGGAGTTTTGTAGGTGCTGCCCTGAGAGGAGAGATACAGTGGTCTCTAACCACCAGATGTCAGACTGGGAGGAGACACAATATTATCTGACTGAGCACATTTAGACAACTCTGGCAGAATACAGACCCTCTTTGGGAGGAAGGAAGAGGATTCCAACTGAACCTGCTCCCATCCTCCTACTGTCATAGGTCTACATGGTTCCAGCACGAATATATGACGACACATCGCATGCCATTACATCGCATGGCATTACAACACGGTTGTTACAACACAAGTATATATACATATATATGATTTTTTTTTACCCCCCTAAAACCCTTACTACTCCAATATCCATACCCCCTAAAACACAAAAATTACCCTTACTACCCCAGTACCCATACCCCCTAAAATCCTAAAATTACCCTTGCCACCCCAATACCCATTCCCCCCTAAAACCCTAAAATTCCCCTTACTACCCCAGTACCCATACCCCCTAAAAGCCGAAACTTACCCTTGCCACCCCGATACCCACCCGTAAACCCTTAAATTACCCTTTCCACTCCAAAACCCATACCCACCCTGAACCTTAAAATTACCCCTGGCACCCCAAAACCCATACCCACCCTGAACCCTAAAATTACCCTTGGCACCCCAAACCCACCCTGAACCCTAAAATTACCCATGACACCCCAACACCCACACCCACCCTGAACCCTAAAATGACCCTTAACACCCCATAATCCATACCCACCCTGAACCCTAAAATTACCCCTGGCACCCCAAAACACACATCCATCCTGAACCCCAAAATTACCCCTGGCACCCCAAAACCCATACCCACCCTAAACCCTAAAAACCCATACTTACCTAATACTAACTTTTGAAACGCATATCCCTTTACCATTCATGCCTTTACAACTAAATTTGTTGTAAAGGCATGCGATGTAATGCCATTTGAGTTGTAATGGCAACGCGCTGTAACATCCCAGTTGTAATGGTTGTTCCCCTCCAGCAGATCCTCGCCCTGGCGCCACCATCACTCCCGCCCAGCCCATAAGTGATTGCACTCACCATACTCTCTCCCGGGTATGTATCCTAGTTCCACTATGTCCCACATAGCAGGTGACCTGCACTTTGGTCTTCATTCTTATTATGTTGGGTTTCATTGATTTCCTTGCTTTAGTCCATGAACTCTGCTGACTGTGCCCCACAAATGATGCATCCCTGACAGCCCTCCCTTAATAACTGATTGACTGCACTGTTTTGTCAGGGCTCCCCCACACTCATTGGATGATGTGTAGTAGTATTCTAATGATTAGCTACGTGGGAGGGGCTGTGGGCATTCGGCTGAGATTTCTAATGTATGAACTTTGTCTCATAACACTGGAAAATCATTACATTTTATTTTAAAGAAAAAAGTTTTGTACAGAGCAAAATACATTTTTGCTCTCATAATGCCTGTTTATTCTGATTTGCATGCTTTGTAATTGCAAATGAGTCACACTGTGTTTGAAAACCTAGAATATTTGATGGCCATTTAGAAAATGTTCTGTAGCTCGCACAAGAACAACCTAAGGATGACATGCTATCATTTGTTGCACTTGCTTTAAGTCTATGTATACTCTCATGTTGCATGAAGAAGATGCGATTTTAGTGACTGGCTTCATGTCTGTTAGCTCACTTCTTTGAGAGTCAGCAATGTGTCACAATGTTTTAACCCTAGGGTTGCAATTTGTTTCCCCCACTAAGGTGTGTTTGGATGGTGCAGTAGAAGCAATGGTTTGAGAGTCATGCATGGGATTGACAGCTTTTTGCTTATATTTAGATAAAGTCTAAAAAAACAATGTTGTTTTTAAAAAATATTTTTTATTGAGCAGAATCAAGGATCAATTGAAGATAATAAAAAGCATATCATAACAAGATATAGCAACATGGTTCGTGGACAGCCAATGCATTTCGAGACAAAACACTTCTATAATACATTATATCCTACAATAAAGTGCCTTCATGCCATTAAAAGACAAAACCTTTTCATACTACATTATATTCCAAACCGAAGTGCCTTTGTGCCCTATTAGATTTCCAGCTCCTTATTGATACACTGTTAGGACAATTATTCATTTAAAATAGCAGACCTCAAAAAGAAAGTGCCATTGTGCATTTGTGAGACTCTTTTCCAAACCTTTCCCATCCCTTGTTGACACAGTGGTAGGGCAAATCATGCAGTACAATTGAAAAAGCAGCCATCTAAAGGAAAGTGCCATTGTGCCTTGTTAGAACCCTAGCCCTTCAATAACATGTCCTCATTACCCCTGAAATAAATAAACTTTACACTTGCACTAGAGCTGCAATGGGGGCCGCCTTTTCTATTGCATCCATAAATTGCCATGAGGGGTTAAATCACTCCCTAACCATCTTGCATATGCCTCTTCAAACTTCTTTGTCTTAATCATTTTATTATACCACTTTTAAAATGAAGGAACCCTAGAAGTTTTCCAGTTCTGTAATATCAATGAGTGAGCCATCAAAGCAGTTATCACTATAAACGCTTGGCCGCACTTGCCAATCTCAGAACCCTGACTCTTACAAATAAACCCAAACAGTGCCACACAGGCCTCTGGAACAATCTTAATCTGAAGACTGAGAGCAGAGAACACAGTTTCCCAAAACTGTGCCAGCTTTTAACCAGGTGAAAAAGATATGCAACCAACCTCCCATCTCCTGTTGCTGACAGCGAAAACAGACATCCTCTACTACTGGGTACATTGTATGGAGAGACACGGGGGTGTAATAGGCCATCCAGTGGGATAGAAAGGACATCCTCTTGAAATCTGCTGACCTTAAATTCGTATGGCCTAGCAACGGGAGAGACTGCCATTCTGCCTCCGAAAATGTACATTACGTGAAAAGGGTTATTTTATCTAAAAAGCTTTTCACCTGCTGGTTACCCTCCTGATCCTATAATAGCCTATACCAGTTTCCTATCCCCCAAGATTTTGACCTCAGAAGTGCATTCATAACGGGATGAGGGTTTAGGCTGGACTCTGGGCAATGATTCTTTAAAAAAAGGCTAATCTGGTGAAACCCCAGAAAGGACAACTTACATCGATCGCCACATCTCGCATGTAATTCTTGCCATGTAATACATCTGCCCCTCAATAAAAAGCGGTCGCCAGTAGGTAGTTATAGTCACGACCTAGTTTCCATAGCAAAAGCATTTTTGATTTGCCAAAAACTTTGACGCCGTTTGACGAATCTTTGCGAAATTTTCAAGACTAATGGGGCGGTCACGTCAGCTTCTGTCTTGAAAATTTCAGAGTGATCCGTCAAGCGAGGGCTGAGAAAAAGGGGGGGTCCCAAAACGCATTTCTCCATGTTAATTTCCATGGGAAACTGTTGACGCAGCTACAGCCCGAACTGCTGAATGGAATGATACCAAAAAGGTAGCTCTTGGTCCAGAGAGCACTCTTTTTTTAAATGGTGTAAATCCGTTCAGTAGTTCCTGAGAAATTTGAAGATTTCTCACATATACAACTATGGCCGCGCTAGATCGGCGAACCCTCCCGATCTCATGCCTGAGATCTGATTGGCAGCCATCTTGTGACTTGGTTGAACCCAGTCACAAGAAAAAACATTAAAAAACAAGAAAAGGGGGCAGGGTAGAAGCACCCTGACCCCCTAGGCCTGTTTCGGGGAGTCTCACAGCGTCCCCCAGGGCCGCAAAAAAAGTCGTTTTTTAAAATAAATTCGGCGGGATTCGTGGTGGAACCGTGAATCTGGTAGAAAATGTTTTTTTTTTAAATGAAGGACAAAGACAGGAAACGAACAATGTGTATGACGTATTAATTAAGCGCTGCTGGCTTTGATTGTGTACCCGTGAACAAGGTCTGAGACCGAAACGCGTTGGGATTTTGTGAATCAATTATGAAGAAATAATAAAGGAATTACAATCTACCCATGAGTGAAACCTGACTCTTTTCTGGGCCGCACCACCACAAATCGCTGGTGTATTCAGCGCAATTTAGCCAAGCGAGAGGATATATTTATTTATCCGAACAACACTGTCGCGACCAACACAAAAGGTATGTGTCTATATATGTCTATATGTGTGTGTGTGAATTGCACAGCAGCAGTCGCCTCTAGGTAGTTACAGTTAGGTCAAAGTTTCCATATTGAAGAGCATTATTGTTTTACTAATAACTTTGGTGCCATTTGATGAATCTCCACAAAACTTTCCATAAAAAAAAAAGTTAATCCACCTCAACTCATTTCCGAAAATTGTGGGGTGATCTGTCAAGTGGCAGTGAAAAAAAGAGTGGTCCCAAAATGTGTTTTTCACCTGCTATTTCCCATAGGAATCTTGGGAAGCAATACAGAAAAAACAGCTGAAAAGAATTACACCAAATTTGGCAGAAAGCTAAATCTTTACTCAGGAAGCATGCTTTTCATGATTTGGTTTAAATCTGTTCAACTGTTTTTAAGAAATAAAGGTCAAAATGTAGCAATATCTGGATGGGTAGTACCGTGGTACTTACACAGTACAGTAAATAAAAAATAAAAAATCATTCTGATTAGCCAAGAGGGCTTTTTTATCGGTCGGTCACTTCACAATCTGATTGTCTATCTGCAACATCAGTAGAAATGTAGCAGTGCCACATCAGGACTCGGAGACTCAGGCACCCCAGAACCAAAATAGATTGTGGCAAATTTACCTCGGTACTCCCACGGGACCCATTGAGGCCTCTCAGTGAGGTCTTGCAGGACTCCCGTGGTAGTCCTCACTTGTGGTCTGGTACAGTGGGACTCTGCAAGTGTTGAAAAGCTAATTTTGAGCTATCCCACTGCACAAGGAAGTACTGGTTCTGCTGCAGTACAGCGAAAAATATATAATACAAAAAATACGGAAATGTGTGATGGGAATCCAGGGGGCGATGGCCGTCTGCAGGGGGTTGGGCACAGGGCATGGCCACAGACCAGGCCTTGCAACCAACCCCACGCCCACACGGCCAAAGGCTCCGCACGGCAGAGGTTGGGAGACCGCAGGGGGTTGGCTGCAGGGCCTGACCAGAGGTCAGGTCCTGCAGCCAACCCCCTAGTGCGCATTCCATGTAGTGGAATAATGTACAGTGTAGTGGTGTAGAGTGGAATAGTGTTTAGTATAGTGGCAAGAGTAAAGTTGCGTACAGTAGAATACTGTAGAGTAGCATCTAGGGGACTAGTGTAGAGTGCAGTGGCATAGACTGGAGTGTTGTGGAGTGTCGTGGAGTGTCGTAGAGTGGAGTGGAGTGTCGTAGAGTGGAGTGGAGTGTCGTAGAGTGGAGTGGAGTGTCGTAGAGTGGAGTGGAGTGTCGTAGAGTGGAGTGTCGTAGAGTGGAGTGTCGTAGAGTGGAGTGGAGTGTCGTAGAGTGGAGTGGAGTGTCGTAGAGTGGAGTGGAGTGTCGTAGAGTGGAGTGGAGTGTCGTAGAGTGGAGTGTCGTAGAGTGGAGTGTCGTGGAGTGGAGTGTCGTAGAGTGGAGTGTCGTAGGAGTGGAGTGTCGTAGAGTGGAGTGTCGTAGAGTGGAGTGTCGTAGAGTGGAGTGTCGTAGAGTGGAGTGTCGTAGAGTGGAGTGTCGTAGAGTGGAGTGTCGTAGAGTGGAGTGTCGTAGAGTGGAGTGTCGTGGAGTGGAGTGTCGTGGAGTGGAGTGTCGTGGAGTGTCGTGGAGTGTCGTAGAGTGTCGTGGAGTGTCGTAGAGTGGAGTGTCGTAGAGTGGAGTGTCGTAGAGTGTTGTGGAGTGTTGTAGAGTGGAGTGTCGTAGAGTGGAGTGTCGTAGAGTGGAGTGTCGTGGAGTAGAGTGTCGTAGAGTGTCGTAGAGTGTCGTAGAGTGTCGTAGAGTGTCGTGGAGTGTCGTGGAGTGTCGTGGAGTGTCGTGGAGTGTCGTGGAGTGTCGTGGAGTGTCGTGGAGTGTCGTGGAGTGTCGTGGAGTGTCGTGGAGTGTCGTGGAGTGTCGTAGAGTGGAGTGTCGTAGAGTGGAGTGTCGTAGAGTGGAGTGTCGTAGAGTGGAGTGTCGTAGAGTGTCGTGGAGTGTCGTGGAGTGTCGTGGAGTGTCGTGGAGTGTCGTGGAGTGTCGTGGAGTGTCGTAGAGTGTCGTGTCGTAGAGTGGAGTGTCGTAGAGTGTTGTAGAGTGGAGTGTCGTAGAGTGGAGTGTCGTGGAGTGTCGTGGAGTGTCGTGGAGTGTCGTAGAGTGTCGTGGAGTGTCGTGGAGTGTCGTAGAGTGGAGTGTCGTAGAGTGGAGTGTCGTAGAGTGGAGTGTCGTAGAGTGTTGTGGAGTGTCGTAGAGTGGAGTGTCGTAGAGTGTCGTAGAGTGTCGTGGAGTGTCGTGGAGTGTCGTGGAGTGTCGTAGAGTGTCGTAGAGTGTCGTAGGAGTGTCGTAGAGTGTCGTAGGAGGTCGAGAGTGTCGTAGAGTGTCGTAGGAGTGTCGTGGAGAGTGTCGTAGAGTGTCGTGGAGTGTCGTAGAGTGTCGTAGAGTGTCGTAGAGTGTCGTAGGGAGTGGTCGTGGAGTGTCGTGGAGTGTCGTGGAGTGTCGTGGAGTGTCGTGGAGTGTCGTGGAGTGTCGTGGAGTGTCGTAGAGTGTCGTAGAGTGTCGTAGAGTGTCGTAGAGTGTCGTAGAGTGTCGTGGAGTGTCGTGGAGTGTCGTGGAGTGTCGTGGAGTGTCGTGGAGTGTCGTAGAGTGTCGTAGAGTGTCGTGGAGTGTCGTAGAGTGTCGTGGAGTGTCGTGGAGTGTCGTGGAGTGTCGTAGAGTGGAGTGTCGTAGAGTGTCGTAGAGTGTCGTGGAGTGTCGTGGAGTGTCGTGGAGTGTCGTGGAGTGTCGTGGAGTGTCGTAGAGTGTCGTAGAGTGTCGTAGAGTGTCGTAGAGTGTCGTAGAGTGTCGTAGAGTGTCGTAGAGTGTCGTGGAGTGTCGTAGAGTGGAGTGTCGTAGAGTGGAGTGTCGTAGAGTGTCGTAGAGTGTCGTAGAGTGTCGTAGAGTGTCGTAGAGTGTCGTGGAGTGTCGTGGAGTGTCGTGGAGTGTCGTGGTCGTAGAGTGTCGTGGAGTGTCGTAGGAGTGTCGTAGAGTGTCGAGGAGTGTCGTGGAGTGTCGTGGAGTGTCGTGAGAGTGTCGTAGAGAGTGTCGTAGAGTGTCGTAGAGGTGTCGTAGAGTGTCGTAGGGAGTGTCGTAGAGTGTCGTAGAGTGTGGTCGTAGGAGTGTCGTGGAGTGTCGTGGAGAGTGTCGTAGGAGTGTCGTAGAGTGTCGTAGGAGTGTCGTGGAGTGTCGGGTGGAGTGTCGTGGAGTGTCGTGGGGTCGTAGAGGTGTCGTAGAGTGTCGTGGAGTGTCGTGAGTAGAGTGTCGTAGGAGTGTCGTAGGGAGTGTCGTAGGGAGTGTCGTAGAGTGTCGTGAGAGTGTCGTAGAGTGTCGTGGAGGTCGTGAGAGTGGAGTGTCGTAGAGGTGGAGTGTCGTAGAGGTCGAGGTGGAGTGTCGTAGAGTGGAGTGTCGTAGAGGTGGAGTGTCGTAGAGTGGAGTGTCGTAGAGTGGAGGTCGAGAGTGTCGTAGGGGTGGAGTGTCGTGGAGTAGAGTGTCGTAGAGTGTCGTGGAGTGTAGTGGAGTGTCGTAGAGTGTCGTAGAGTGTCGTGGAGTGTCGTGGAGTGTCGTGGGGTGTCGTGGAGTGTCGTAGAGTGTCGTAGAGTGTCGTAGAGTGTCGTAGAGTGTCGTAGAGTGTCGTAGAGTGTCGTAGAGTGTCGTGGAGTGTCGTGGAGTGTCGTGGAGTGTCGTAGAGTGGAGTGTCGTAGAGTGTCGTAGAGTGTCGTAGAGTGTCGTAGAGTGTCGTAGAGTGTCGTAGAGGTGTGGCGTAGAGTGTCGTAGGAGTGTCGTGGAGTGTCGTGAGGGTGGAGTGTCGTAGAGTGTCGTAGAGTGTCGTAGAGTGTCGTAGAGTGTCGTAGAGTGTCGTAGAGTGTCGTGAGAGTGTCGTGGGAGTGTCGTGGAGTGTCGTGGAGTGTCGTAGAGTAGAGTGTCGTAGAGTGTCGTAGAGTGTCGTAGAGTGTCGTAGAGTGTCGTAGAGTGTCGTAGAGTGTCGTGGAGTGTCGTGGAGTGTCGTGGAGTGTCGTGGAGTGTCGTAGAGTGGAGTGTCGTAGAGTGTCGTGGAGTGTCGTAGAGTGGAGTGTCGTAGAGTGTCGTAGAGTGTCGTAGAGTGTCGTAGAGTGTCGTGGAGTGTCGTAGAGTGGAGTGTCGTAGAGTGGAGTGGAGTGTCGTAGGGTGGAGTGTCGTAGGGTGGAGTGTCGTAGAGTGGAGTGTCGTAGAGTGGAGTGTCGTAGAGTGGAGTGTCGTAGAGTGGAGTGTCGTATCTGGAATAGCGTAGAGTGGAGTGGAATAGAGTGGTGTGTTGTACAGTATAGTGTGGTACAGTGGAGTGGCGTGGAGTGGAGTGGCGTAGAGTGGAGTGGCGTAGAGTGGAGTGGCGTAGAGTGGAGTGGCGTAGAGTGGAGTGGCGTAGAGTGGAGTGGCGTAGAGTGGAGTGGCGTGGAGTGGCGTAGAGTGGAGTAGAGTGGAGTGGAGTGGCGTAGAGTGGAGTGGAGTGGAGTGGAGTGGCGTAGAGTGGAGTGGAGTGGAGTGGCGTAGAGTGGAGTGGAGTGGAGTGGCGTAGAGTGGAGTGGAGTGGCGTAGAGTGGAGTGGCGTACAGTAGAATAGCATACAGTGGAGTGGCGTAGAGTGTAGTGTTGTCAGGTCCCCTGCCCCCGTCTGGTCCCCTGACTCTTGGATGACAGTCCCACGCATCCACAATCATGCCATCTACCCTACACATAAGATATGTGGGTATGCTCACTTTCCCACGGCTAAGATTCAATGTCGCCGTTCCCGCTGCTGGCCAAGTTCACAAGCTCATCCATAAGCCTCCGCATACCAGAGTATACTCTTGAGCCTATCCATATCCTTATGTCTAAGTCTTTGGGTATTAGGATATCATAGACCCTTCCACATCATTATGGGTACACTCTGCTTCCCCCATCACATATCCTTGCTTATGTTAGAAACTGGGGCACTCCCAGTTTGGGTAAGAACCTTTCAGTCACAAGTTTTGCCTTTCCTAAACCTAGTGCCTTTCCTAACTGATATATCTCCTTTATTTTAAAAGATGTACAAGTTTGCAAAATCTTGTGAGATCGCGGCTGAATGCGGACGTCTCGTCCACCATCTTGCTTTTGGAAACTGTCCTCTATAAAAGGCGGATTCACCCGGTCCTCCCCTCTTGTTGTTAAAGCGGTCAAGCAGAGTGGTAGCGCAGAAGATGGCTCTAGAGTTGGAGCCCTCCTGTTCCTGATCTGCATGGCAGTGCACTGCAGACTCTGCCTTTGTGATCCCCAGTGAGGTCAGTTCCATACCTGGGCCTCTTGAATCTCCTGGGTCACAGTAAAGAGATATGCTGGTACTTGATGATTCCCGCTTATGCAGAAAAGTTGAATCATGATCACTGAAAGACGGATTATATAAAGCAATAGACATTGGTGCTTAGATTGAACTTCCAATTACAGATGTGTTTGAAGTAGCGGCTTGGTGTCATTAGTTGGCAGAGTCATCCTCCTAAAACATACAAGAGTAAAGGTCATTGGATGACAGTGCATACAGTATTCAGCATCAGATGGTGAAGAGAATCACGGTCCGCCTACGTGGATTAAAAAAGCAACACATTATATATCCCTTGGAGCCTTGTGAGGTTATAACATGGCTTCAAAAGTATTATTGAAAGAAAGCCTTCTCCAATGGTATTTTCAGGTAATTGTTGAGGATATTTTATTGTGGGATTGCAGACGCATGCATTTAAAATCTAGCTCTCTCGTTCCATATCTCCATCCATGCAGTAACCTCCCCAAAACCCCTCCCCTCCCTTGGCCACTCTGAAACTCTTGTAAGAAACTGTGAGTCGACAAATGCCAGAAAGTGGGCATTTTGAGGGTATTTCTCCTAAGGAACTTGGGACCATGTCAAGTGTGCTAGAATGTAATAGCATACAGTACAGTAGAGTGGAGCGGCATGCAGTGGAGTGAATTTCAGTGTAGTGAAATACAATAACATTGAGTAGAGTGTCATAGAGTGGAGTTGCGTAGAGTGAAATAGTATATAGTGGAATATCCTAGAGTGTAGTGTTGTAGAGTGGAATAGCATATAGTGGAATAGCGTATAGTGAAATAGCGTATAGTGAAATAGCGTATAGTGAAATAGCGTATAGTGAAATAGCGTATAGTGAAATGGCGTATAGTGAAATGGCGTAGAGTGTAATGGCGTAGAGTGTAATGGCGTAGAGTGTAATGGCGTAGAGTGTAATGGCGTAGAGTGTAATGGCGTAGAGTGTAATGGCGTAGAGTGTAATGGCGTAGAGTGGAGTGTCATAGAATGGAGTGGCATACAGTGGAATAACATATATTAGAGTGATGTACAGTGGAGTTGCATACAGTGGAATAGTATAGAGTGGATTGGTGTGCATAGTAGTCATGTACAGTGCAGTGGCATACAGTGGAGTGTGTTAGATTGGAGTGCCGTACAGTGGCATTGCATAGAGTGAAGTGGCATTCAGTGAAGTGGTGTAGAATGGAATAACAGTGAGTGTTACTGGCATACAGTTAAATGATGGAGAGTGGACTGGCGTGTAGTAGAATAGCGTACACTAGAGTAGCTTACGATGGAAAAGGATAGAGTGTAGTAGGGTAGCGTGGATTCGCGTACACTGGAGTGGCATAGAATGAAATGATGTACAGTATAATAGAATACAGTGAAGTGTTGTAGAGTTGAGTGGCATATAGAGGAGTGGCGTAAAGTGCAGTGGCATTGAGTGGAGTGACAGAGTGGAGTGGCACAGAGTGGGGTAGAGTGGAGTGGCATACAATGGAATACCGTATATTTGAGCGGTGGTGTAGAGTGGAATAGCATAGAGTCAAGTGTTGTACAGTGGAGTTGTGTACAGTGGAATAATGTTGAGTGTATTGGTGTATAGTGCAGTAGTGTACAGTGGAGGGTTGTAGAGTGTAGAGTCGTATAGTTGAGCAGCATAAAGTAGAATATTGTACAGTTCAGTGACGTTCACTGGAGTGTGTTCGAGTGGAGTGGTGGTACAGTGGAGTTGGGTAGAGTGGTGTACAAAGGAATGGCATAGAGTGGCGTGGAAGACAGTGTAAAGTGGACTAGAGAGGAGTGAGGTATAGTGTGGTGGCGTACATTGGAATACCGTAGAGTGGAATGGGGTATACTGGAGTGGCATACAATGGAATAGCATAGACTGGAGTGGGGTAGAGTGGAGTGGTGTAGGCAGAAGAGGTGTAGAGTGGAGTGAGGTAGAGTGTAGTGGCATACAGTGGAAAAATCATAGAGTGGAGTGGCATACAATGTAGTTGTGTAGAGTTGAATACCGTAGAGTAGAGTGAAGTGTTGTGGAGTGGAGCATAGACTATAGTGGCCTACAGTGTAATAACATACTGTAGAGTGGAGTGGCATACAGTGAATAGCGTAGAATAGTGTAGAATATAGTGGCGTAGAGTGGAATAGCATAGAGTAGAGTAGGGTACAGTGGAGTACTGTAGACTGGAATAACGTTGAGTGTACAAGCGTATAGTGTAGTGATGTAAAGTGGATTGGCATATAGTGGAATAGTGTTGAATGGCATAGAGTCAAGTATTGTACAGTGGAATAGTGTAATATGGTAGAGTGAATCAGGGTAGAGTGTAGTGCCGTAGAATGGAGTGAAGTCATTTACTCGATTCCTCCCAATCATAGCACAGAAACCACTCTTGTAGCAGTAATTGACTCGCTTAGCCTTTCCTTGTATGCAGGCACACCAGCGATGCTGGTCCTTCTCGACCTGTCGGCGGCATTCAATACCGTGTCTCATCCTATCCTGATCCAGCGTTTGTTTGAGACGGGAATACACAGTACAGCACTCAGTTGGCCAACAGACTTTCTCAAGGACAGGACTCAAAAAATTACACTTGGTCCTTTTCAATCCAAGACTCTCATATGCAGATGATACTCAACTGGTCATTGCCCTTGGACCGAGGTTAGAGAATGTCGAAACTCGTTTCACTACATGCATGAGAAACATTGCCACGTGGATGTCCCTAAACTGCCCTCAGTTGAACGGGGCGAAGACTGAGATTTTACTGTTTGGAAAGGCACAGTCCTTCTGGACAATGGACTGGTGGCCTGCGGAGCTCAACCCTGCTCCCCTCCCTAAAAACTCAGCAAGAAATCTAGGCATTTTGATAGATAACAAACTGTCGATGAAGGAGCAAGTTATAGCCACTTGTGTTTTGGGGTAATGTGCCTCCTTAAGAAAGTATTCCAGTGGGTCCTGGTGCCCTCCAGGAAGACCCTAGTCCAGGCACTTATATTCTGTCACTTGGACTATGGGAATTCGTTACTCGCAGCATCCAATGAATCCCTTCTATCAATACTACAGGTGGTGCAAAATATGGCCGCCCGATTGGTGAGTAAACAGCCACCGGGCAATCCGTCTGTTCCCCTGCTCAGGACCCTTCGCTGGTTACCTGTAAAGAAAAGAGTAATCTTTAAACTACTCTGTCTGACCTTCAAAGCAAGGTCAGGTAAAGGGCCAAGATATCTGAAGGATAAACTATTCCTCTACCTTCCTCAAAGAAACCTCAGATCAAGCGACCAGCTTCTTCCTCAACCATGACGTATGTGAACTTTAAAATACGGTGGTCGCTCCTTATCTTACCTTGCCCCCCACCATTGGAATCAGCTCCCCTTCCACATTAGGGAATAAACCAAGTTTCCAGGCTTCAAAAGACATCTGAAGACCTGGCTCTTTTAATGGCATATTGCTAACTGACTTGCTATCCAAGCGCTGAGATGCCCTTTCAAGAACGAGTCATTGCGCTAAATTCAGTTATCATAACATAACATGCACAATGTAATGGCGTACAGTGGAATGTCATAAAGTGAAGTGGAGTAAAATGCAGTGGCATACAGAGGAATAGTGTACAGTGCAGTGGTGTACACTGAAGTGTTGTACAGTGGAGTGGGGTAGATTGTAGTGTTGTCTAGAGAGGAGTTGCACACAGTAGAATAGCATAGAGTGGGGTAGGCGTACAGTGTATTGGCATACAATAGAGTGTCATAAAATGGAGTACCATTGAGTGCAATAGCATACAGTGTAGTGTAATAGTGTGGAGTGTAGGGGCACAGAATGGAGTGACATATACCTCGAACTTCACCATATTCTAGACAACACACAATGTGGAGTTAGAAAGAACCAAAGCACCAAAAAAGCACTCATTGCAGCCACCTACACTATTGGAAACATCCTGGACTGAGGAGAAACTGCAGCCCTCATCTTGCTAAACTTCTCCATGGCCTTAAACGCTATCTCCCACAACAGCCTCATCAGAAGACTACACAATATTGGCATGCAAGGATCCGCTCTCAAATGAATCTTTTCCTTCCTCAGGGGGAGAAGCCAAATGGTCAGGCTGCCACCCTTCACATCAGGGACAAAGAAACAGCTATGCAGTGTCCCACAGGGATCGTCCCTCAGCCCCCTCTCTTTTCAAGGTATACATGACATGTTTGCAAAAATCATCACAATACATCACTGTAATTTCCTACCCCGATGACCCCCAACTCATACACCAAGAAGGGCGTTCAAACGCGTCGTGAATTACACAGCATATGGACTTATTGACTTACAGCTTGCTTCCTGTTTTCCCTGAATAAAGGTTTGCCACAGACCGGCGCTGACTCGAGTGCGCTCTTGTGCATAGGGCACCTGTTTTTCTGATATATAAACAATATTTTTGTATGTTTTTAACAATATTAGTTTGAAATAATTTTTTTCCCTATATTTTTGTATTTACTATTAGTATAGGAAAATAATTTTTTTAATGACAATTTTGACACAATATTTTTGTTGCATGATATTAATGGTTCCTATATTATGTCAGTGATCCAAATCCGTTCAGTCATTTTCGCGCTACACGAGATACAAAAGTCTACAAAAATGCATTAGTGGAAAAATGCATTTTGGGACCATTTTTATCTTTGCATCCCCTTGACCAATCATTGCAAAACTTTGCATTATCTGCCACTGTAAAAGGAAGAATAGGTCTGCAAAGTTTTGTGAAGATTTGTCAAATGGGGAACAAAGTTAAATAATAATGATAAATCAGAGAAATTCCTGTCTCTGGTATCCCTAACTATAACAGTTGAGCGGCTACTGTAATATATATGTATATGCTATAGCATATTGGTAGAGTGGTAGTAATGCCATATTTGGCCTTAGGGAACACCACCTCCCCTGGGTCAGTCCGTAAACACGGAAAGAGGGGGCCGCACAGCCCCACTTCTGGAGCCATTAATGATCCTGGGGACAGCCATCCCCCAGGGCCGGTTCCCTATGGCCTGGGGTGGCCACCCCGGGGAGATAGCTGTTTGCTCTGTCTTGGCGGGAGCTTTGAAAAGCTCCCGCCAAATCAGAGCAAACAATAACTCCACTCCCAGAAAGCAGGAGCTGTCAAACTGCTGCGGCTTGCTGGGAGTAGAGTTTTCAACTGTTTCCCTGCCCGCTATCATGTGGGCAGGGAAACAGATGAAACAGTTGCTCCCACACAGAGGGAGCTGCATGTTTAGCAGTTTCCTGTGTGTGGAAGCAATGCTGGCTCCCGCAAGAGGCGGGGAGCTGGCAGGGACTGCAGGGGCTCTCAGGCTCCCCAGCAGTCCCCAACGGTGCAGACAGTATTCCTTACTAGTATGCAAAGCTCTTACCAACTTTTGCCACGCCAATGGACAGCTTAATAAAAGGCCCCGGGTGCTTTTCTAGCTGATTTTGGTTACGCGTTATTGATGCAGAGGAATACAAGGACATCTCCACCAAAAAAAAAAAAACTTCATTTATTCAAGAGGAAGTACCCCTTTTGGTGGAGATTCACCTTGTTGTATTCTCGTCGTCTTCTCAGGACGAGTGTTGGACTTAGCCCTTTTTGCAGGGTCATCCCAGAACTTTTTGCCTTCCTCCGGTATTTTTTCTGACCTGTTGTTGGTGGTTTTAGGACTCTGGGCACTTTTTCACTGCTGGTCAGTGCTAAAGTGCATGTGCTCTCTATGGTAAACTTGGTAAGATTGGTCTACACCTGTTTGGCATATTTAATTTACCTATCAGTCCCTTGTAAAGTGGTATCTCATATACCCAGGTCCAGTAAATTAAATGCTACTGGTGGGCTTGCAGCGCTGCTTGTGCCATCTACCAAAGTGGCCTTTCAAACCTGTCTCAGGCCTCTGCCATTGCAGGGACTGCACACGCAGTTTAGTGCCGCTGTGATTTGGCACATAAAAAGGTTGCCACATCCGTGACTCCCCTTTTACTACATATAAGTCACCCCTAAGGTAGGTCCTAGCTAGCCCTATGGGAAGGGTGCGGTGTAGGTAAAAGGTAGGACATGTGCCTTAACTGTGTGGCATGTCCTGGTAGTGACAAACAGCCTATTTGGTTTCTCACTGCTTTGAGGCTGCCCTCTCATAGGAATGCATTGGGGATTCCCTGATATGTGCTTCAGTGGTAATTCGGATTCCTGACATGAGAGGAGTAGCGGGATCAAGTTTGGTATGTTTGGAATAGTTGTGATAAATGCTGCATACAGATTTATTATCACTATTTTTAGAAATGCCACTTTTAGAAGTAGTCATTTCTGTGTGCTATGTGTCTTTGTGCCTGTCTGTTGTGTATTGACTGCCTGGCCTTGTAGTGACAGGGGCTGCGGAGTTGCAGTGGCTCCAGAGAGTCTGGGTGAGTCAGCGCTAGGCTGAATAGGCCTGAGCTGCATTTGGAGTAGTGGGAAGAGTAGCACCTGAACCTGAATAGGGCTGTGCCTGCCTTCCACAAGGGTGGCTCCGCCCCCCTGTGGTGTGTCTGGGGCCAGGGCCTGCACTAACAATGGGGAGTGTTTTGCACTTGACAAGTGCCCCCCAAAACTGGTTTTGACTGGGTCCAGGGCCCTGTACCAGTGCAGAACAAAGACCTTGGTTAGTATAAATATTGGGGCTGTGACCCCATGGGAACTGGAGCTTGCTTGGAACAGAAGACTGTGTGGGACAAGGAGGAGCCGCCATGGAACTGGGCTGCAGGAAGTACTGACCTGCTGGCTTTTTGGCAAGGAATCCTTGTGCTGGCCTCCCTGGGGAAACCTTGCTGGTGGGCCCCTGTGGTCTCCCATGAAGCGAGGCAGAGGCCGAGCCTGGTTGTGGGTGGGGCCGTCTTCCCGAGGAGACAGGAAGTCTGGGACAGCGGGACCAACGGAGACTTCGCTCCGCGTCTTGCTCCCCTTTGATCTCACCGCCGGTTCAGGCCTCGGGACCTGGGAGGCCCTGACCATCCGGAGGCTGATGCCAAAAGGAGGAGCAATGTTGACGGAAACCTCACTCCGTCTCTGCCGCAGCTGCACCGAGGAGGTCGGGGCATAATCCCTTCCCCTCACGGCAGTTCTTCAGGTACCACGGGAAGCTGCCTGGGGATCACCTCACAAGTAGGGGGTGGGGGGGCCCCCATCCTCACGTCTGGGGCCAATGCGGGGCGAGCCCAGGACGGGCCCTCGATTGGGAACTGGCCGCAAGCGCGTTGACACCCTTGGCATTATCGCAGCTGCGCCGCAAGGTCACGGGCAGCTGCACTCATCTGCAGCCTCGGGGGCATTTTTTATTAAAGGAGCCAGGATGTGTTGAATCCCCCGCCCCGGATTTGGTGCACTGGGGTCATTCTGGGTGGGGTTAGGCCGGGGGGAGACCTCGACGGAGTCCCCCACTCCTCACTAAGGAAGAGGAGGAGTGTTGATAATCCCCAAGTGGGAAGGAACCACTCAGGATCACTGCACAATCCAGGTGGTGAGCACACAGGCTCTGGGATTGCCGATTGGGGACAGAGGGGCCGGTACTTCAGTGCCCTACATGTGTTGGGGGCCAGTGGGCTCTCAGGGATATTGTGGTATATTGTGCAGTTATGTTTATGCCTAAGAGGGGCATGATGTGTTATGGAAATGATGCACTGCTGATATTTTATGCCTAATATGGTGGGCTAAGTGCATTCTTACCAGTCGTTACTGGTTGTCCTAACCCTAATGTGATGTTATGACAGTGACCTGATTGGCCTGATGATTTATATAATACTTGTAAATACATGACAAGTGTCTGGTGGCACAGTGTATATATGTGATATGTTCTAATGTGTGTTTTTGGGGATAATACAAAGGCTATTTTAATATAACCTTATGTGGAGTTTCTTTTGTGGTGCGCCTAGAATGTCGCTGCTGTGTGAGTGTGTTGCGCAAACGCTTTACACATTGCCTCTGGGATAAGCCTGACTGCTCTGCCAAGCTACCAAGGGGGTGAACAGGGGTTATCTTCAGTGTGTAACTCCCTTGCCCTGACTAGAGTGGTGGTTTCTGCCTAGCTTAGGCGCATGCCCTAGCCAACCAGAAATCCCATTTCTAACAACGAGGATTCGCGTTATCACAGATTTGGGCATGAAGGACACTCAAGGAACAATCATATTGCCGAAATTACATGCACACAATGTCACTGAAAATAATTATTTGTGGTCCTTTATGCAACTGTAGTGCAGAATATGGACAAGACCCAATGAGGTAGCACTCACTAATTCACCAGATGAAAGTACTCCAGTTGGGTAGATGTTTGCGGCAAAACTAGCGACTCTTCTGGGGAAAAAATGAGGTTCCATTCTGGCCCTGCAATGCATTTCACAGAAATTAAACCTCAAGGGGAAGCACTTACAGACATAAACATAGCAGGTGCCCCAGTTGCAGCTCCACTTCACTAAAGCCCCAACATTCATAACTTTTTGATCTTGGCAAAGGCAAATCAAATGTGTTTCCTCTTGTTTTCCACATTGAAAAACATTTCCAAATATTTAATGGAGGTGAATGCATTGTTGATCTAATGGAGCACAATCTGATCTGTAGTGACTGTGACAAGTGGTTTCTTTCTCTTCTTCTCCTGGTGAGAGCAGAGTCCATGATTCTCTCTTTTAAATATACTAAGCATGTAAATGCCCAAAATCCATAGCGTCACTCACACACCCACTCTCAGACACATACAGGTACTCATACACCCCCTCACAGCCACTCAGGCACTCACACACCCGCTCATACACCCACTCAAAGACCCACACAGGCACTCACATGCCCACTAACAGACCCATGGCACCACTCACACACCTACTCATAGACCGAGAGGGTCACTCACAGACCTATTGCACCACTCACATACCCACTCACAGACCCATAGCACCACTCACACAGGCACTCATACCCCCATTCACAGACCCACACAGGCACTTGTACACCCACTCACAGACTCACACAGGTACTTGTACCCACTCACAGACCTACAAGGTCACTCGTATACCTACTCACAGACCCACACAGGTACTCGTACACCCATGCACAGACCCACACAGATACTCATACACCCACTTATAGACCCACACAGGCCCTCACAGACCCATAGCACCACTCACTCACACACCCACTCACACACCCACTCACAGACCCATAGCACCACTCACACAACCACTCATAGACCCATAGTGCCAGTCACAGACCCAGTCACAGACCCACAAAGGCACTCTCACACCCACTTACAGACCCACACAGGCACTCACACACCCATTCACAGACCCATACAGCCACTCACACACCCACTATCAAAATTTACAGGTTACAGTTAGGAAATAATTTTTTTTTAAATTTAGAAATTCACTGAAAAAACCAAGGGTTACAGTGTTGTTATGAGGAAAAATATTTTTTATAACCCCTAGAAATTTACTGAAAAAACAAAAGCTTACAGGGAAGTTATAGTTATAGTTATGAAATAGAATTTTTTTTTAACCATAGAAATTTATTGAAAAAAACCATAGGTTGCAGGGACGTTATAGTTAGGAAATAGAATTACAAAAACCATAGAAATTCACTGACAGAAACCAAAGGTTATGGGGACATTATAGTTAGGCTCAGAATTCAATCATACAAAACCATAGAAATTATGCAGTTATAGTTACCTGAGCCAACTATAACTTACACCCCCGCAATGAAATGCTTATGACCTCACATATTACATCACTCAAGACATAGTCAGTGACATTACTGATGACATCACTAGTGAAATCAGTGAGGACATCATCCACAGAACCACTCATAAACCCATTCACACCCCATAGAAACTCTCATACACCCACTCCTACTCAACCACTCACATACCCATTCATAGCCCCATTCAAGCACTCACTCACTGATCCATAGAGCCACTCACACATCCACTCACCCATACACCCACCCATACACCCACTAACACATCCACTCACCCATACACCCACTCACACCACCAACTCATTTGAACAGCCACTCATGTACCAACTCACTCACCCATACAGCCCCTCAAACACTGAGCTATTCACCCATACAGCTACTCACACACCCCATCACTCACCTATACAGCCTCTCACATACCCACTCACTCACCCATACACCACTGAAATACCCACTCACTCACCCACTCAGCCACACACACTGTCACTCACCCATAATGGAACTCACACACCCACTCCCACACCAATACAGCCACTCACTCACTCATACAACAACTCGCACACCCATAGAGCTAAATATATATATATATATACACACATATATACATACATACAAACATACATACACCTATATATATATTTATATATATATACACACACACACCCTATTCTCTGAAAAAAACAAAGGTAAAGGGCTGCTCTAGTTAGATGAAAATGTCAGTTAAAGCGTTCCATTTTAAGTGAACAAAACAACTGAGATTCACCAGTTACAGTTATCTAAATTAACTATAACTCTTACCCTAAAGTAACTATAACTCGAGCCCCGCTATGCACTGCTGATTACCTCACATATGACATCACTCATGACATCATTGAGGACAACAGTGTGCATGGAGGGGTTGTGAATTAAAGCTACTTTAAGATACGAGTTAGTTACTTGAGATAATTAATACTGGTGGATTTCAGTGGTTTTGTTAGTTCAAAATGGTATGCTTTAACTGACATTTTCACCTAACTATAATGTCCCTTTAAACGTAAGTTTTTTCAAAGATTTTTTTAAAATGTAAAATTGGATATTATTACAATTCCTAACTATAACAACACTATAACCTTTTCCGTGAATTTCAATGGCTTTTTCAAGGTAAAGTAAGATCCTCATCGTCGTGAGTGGTGTGGGGCTGGGCACCACCATGGCCTATGTCTAGACCCTGCACCCAACCCCCGACAGATGCCCAACCCCATTATTTATAGTTTTGGTGCACTGCTGATCCAATGCGACGCCCATCCCAACACCCCTGGAATATCACGACGGA
This sequence comes from Calotriton arnoldi, assembly GCA_963921515.1. Lineage (NCBI taxonomy): Eukaryota > Metazoa > Chordata > Amphibia > Caudata > Salamandridae > Calotriton > Calotriton arnoldi. The sequence continues at coordinate 567,411 of CAWUFW010002495.1, read as the reverse complement.
TCCGCAGCGATTCTCCAGGGGTGTTGAGCTGAGAATCATGGTGGATTCCATAGAACCGCAGAGCGCCCCCCAAAAACTATTTTTTTTTAAATGTCACCCCACGGGGGTAGGGGGCTGCGGGGGAGTCCCTCTGGGATCACTACACAAGGCCCATGGGTGGGGAGGGTAACCCTACCCTGTCCACTTATAGTTTTTTTTTTTTTTAGGAATCCGGGACCAAGTCCTAAGATGGCGGCTGCAATTTTCCCTTCAGATTACTACCAGCCAAACACAATATGTGGTTGAGCTCATGTATCCTCTGGTGTGAACTATACATACATTTTGAGCCTTAATTTCTCAAACATTACTGAGCTGATTTACACAAAATCACAAAAAGCACGCTTTCTAGGTCAGGATCTAGCTTTCTGTCAAATTTGGTGTAATTCCGTTTAGCTGTTTTGACAGTAGCTGTGTCTAATATTCCTATGGAAAACTGCATGGGGAAAATACTCTTTGGGACCCCCACCCCTTTTTCTTGGCCCCTGCTTGACTGATCACCCCAAAACTTTCCCAGAAGGAGCAGAGGTGGATAAGACTATTTTGAAAACATTTTGTGAAGTTTCATCAAACTGCGCCAAAGTTAGAAGCAAAATAAAAAAAAATATTTCCTATGGAAGGTGGTCCTAACTAAAGATACCCAGTGGCAACCACCACTGGGCTCTGTCTGTATATAAAAGATAGATAGATAATTTCAGCTGTTATTATGGAAGTTATCGATGCAGTCATTTTCATCTAACTTTAATGTTCCTTTAACCTTTGTTTTTTTCAGTACATTTCTATGTTTTTTTTTAAATGTAAAGTGAGATGTCCTTCGCTGTGCGTGGTGTGAGGTTGGCCACAGGTGTGGTCAGACCAGGCTCCCAGCCACCCCCCCTTTTTTTTTTTTTTTAGGTTTTAAGTACCCTGAATCCGCCGCAATTTTTCAGGACCACACATAGCCACGCATTGGAGCTATATCTCTGAAATTGCATTTTAAAGTCAAGAAATGTGAGTGATACTTAACTTCAAAGGAATTTGATGTTTTTATTAGAAATCTAGCAAGATTAATATAGCTCTCTTAAAGTAATTACAGTGCACAATAGAACCCAAGGCCATAACATAACACAAAGCGAAATAAGAAATCAACAAAAAGCATAACACAGCGCAACGCAACATAAGTCAGAACGGAATGCAAGATAACGACATAACACAACAATAACACAATGCCGTAATGTAGCAAACAAACACATCACAATGCATTGTTGTCAAAACAGAATCCAACACAACAAATGTGCACAAATATTCTTGTCACACATTACCATCTTCACAATTTTTCTTCCATAATACGGTGGTAAACTGTATTTGCACCAAGCAATGCAAGTACTTACCACCAAGCACATTTAACTGCAACAGTGAAAATATGTGTTGTGATCCGACTTCTCCTCTTAAATTAGCACAACCAGTGCGCCCTTTATGTTATACAGCCCAAGATGTTTCTGAAAGCCAAGCAGTGTCTTGTATCAATGAGAATCCTAATGTCGATGGTGACTACTGTACATAATTGTTTCTAATGTAAAGAAAATGGGCACAGTACAAATGCCTTGATTTTCTGAATATATAACCCATTCTTACATGAGAGGACTGTAGACACTCTTTTATCAATTTACATTTTCAGAGTTTGAAGCCTTTCGAGGCTAATTTCCTCATCTCCTAGGAACATGCAATAGTTGTCATAAGTGGACGATCATTGACAAGCTCCACATGAACACTTTAAGTCACCATGACAGGAGGCATACAGAGATTTAATAACATTTAACCAAGCAGAAAAGCATGAGACAGTTTCATCTGCAAAACTGACAAGAGCTAAATGCAGGGTGCATCAGCCATGAAGACAAATCAAATCACGGTAATTTCCGCCACTTTTCAGAGATTAGTCTAAACCTTAACAGGCTGTGCCTGTATTGCTGCAAATAAAATACATACTATTGCTATCGACTGTCTACATGTAGAGCAGGCGGAAAATACACCCCTTTTGAATGTTAATAATGCAAATAGTCTCATAGGATTAACAGGCAACGTAGAAGGCTTGCTTAATGAACCTACAATTACCTGGATATGAACCTGAGCAGATATTAAACTAAAATATGGCAGTCTTCGTACCCAGTTCCTGAAAGTAAACCACAATCCTTTTTGTGTTCTTCGTGTTTTTACAGTTCATTTCGCTCGATCTACTAGAAAAAGGGCACATATGTTGGTTGGTAATGAGTGGCAGATTCTATAGCCAACAAAAATAGTCAAGGAAAAGATCTGGAAGAATACCACTCCAAAGAATTCATTTCCAACACAGGAAAACACTTTTATATATATATATATTTTTTTTAATGAGATGTGGAATATTAGTTTACAAAGACTTCTCCATATTTAAACAATCCTTGGATTTGTTTTTTTCAACAAACTATTTCATAAATAAATTGACATACCTATCTAAAGGACCAAGTTGCAAAAGTTGATATATGCCCTTTTAAATAAGATGAAATAACAATGAAGAATGGTTTGCCATTGCTATAGCAATCTCTTTCCTTTCGCTTCGTTTTAAGCACCAGTTCCAATTCTGATCTTGGATGTTGGGTTGGATGCCAGGGCACATGCCTCTGTACCCGAATCATGCCTTACACTGTAATTGATATGGTCTGAATGTGGTATGTACCAGACTAATTTCATATTATTTTGTAATCTATTTCCTGGTTAGTAAAGGCGTTTGTGGGACTCTGTTTCAGCAGTTACTACATCAAGTTGTCCAAAGTACATCCACAGGATTTCGTTCTGACTTTTTATGGTATGCATTACTACTCAACAAACCATCGGTTTTCCTCTCTTGTACCTTCTGGGTCTATGAACTCTGCTTTATCAAAGGATGCCACAAGGTGGTACAGGGGTCTTTCATGCCACCACATACACCCTTAGCCTCAGTATGTAACAGTGATGAGAGTCCCAGACTGATTTTCATATAATTATCTATCTGTAATGAAACAGATAAGCTAACAATATTGGAATAAGATACACCCAGAGCAATCACCAGTGATTCAGATTAATTCAAGAATTTTCATCCATACCTTTCCTGCTTGTTCATAATGTGTGATATACACTAAAAACAAATTAAGCCTATACTTTGGCCTTTGCACCCTCTCTTCCTACAGTTCACAGCCTGCCATGATGGGTGAGGTGCATTCTGGCCACTTGATATGATAGTCCCTGGCCTGTGATACATAATGACAGGTAGAGCATTGATGAGATGTGGTGGCTACTCTGCAACAACACAATCCCATTCTAAACAATTTCTACTTTCTATTTATTTACTTGAATGGCATTCACAGAGTTTATTTTGTGTGCTAAATATTTGAAGGGGCGAATCACACAATATGTGGCCAGATTATGCGTTCAGTATTGTTGCTCTGTCTTATGAGCTGTCTTATATCTATAACCTGTCATGTTTCATTCCACATTTCTTGTTAAATTCTTCTACAAGAAGCGGGACTTGCCTGTCTTTTTTTCACCTGTAATTTAAATTAAGCTACCCAAACGAAACTGCCTATTACAGGGAGGACAGTGGGCAGCACAGATGTAACTTTGGTTCCACCCTGTAATGTGCAGCAGTAGGCATTGATATAATTCTTAAAATGAAGCAATCTGTTATCTGTTAGAGGTGAAACAGCAGAACGCTGGATATGTGTGCAATTAGCTTCTGAAGATGCTTTATCTCTCCATTGATAATTTATGATAATGCTTGAACTGTAGGATAGGTGAGTGTAGTTTGCAAAGGTTGTAGAGACGTTATTGACCCAGATACATTATTTATCTGCAATCTTTCTTATTCCTTCACAGTGCTAGCTCTCTTTCGCTTGTTGCTGCTAGCTAGAGCCAGTTTGATGTGGTATAACACAGAATTGCATTTATGGAGCTCACTGTGCATTTGCAACCCAAAATTAGATGCTTTATATTGCAAGGCATTTAACTGTATGACCTTTTGATAGGTTGTGGAATAGTGGTAACGTATGGCTGTAAAATACACACACCCAACCCTTCACCCTTCAACTGAGAACAGTTTCAACATCTCTTTCTGACCAGCAGTAAACAGTGTCAATGGAGCAATGTGCAATGGGAGAGGAGTGGCGCAGTGGCAGGGCGGCTGGCTCCTGAGCGTGTGGCTCAGGTTCAATCCCCAGCACAGGAGGCAGATCAGCTCAGCATCATGTGACTCTGGGCAATAGCTCACTTAATCTCCCTGACGGCCGCCAGTGCCTTGAGCACCTTGGTTAGGGGTGATTAGTTTGTGCTTTACAAATACCGGGTTTATTTTATGTCTTAAATTTGAGTATAGCTATTTGAATCATAACAACACCATAGAGTGTTTCTGCAATCAGATTTAAGGCCCGCATATATATGCATATATTTTACTGTGTGATTATTTTCACATATATACTTGGCATATGTATTACAGAATAAACAAATCTAGTTCACATTTCATATTTCTATATCCAATCTCATGTAAGCGGTGTGCATGTGTATGTTCTTATATAAATCTGTCTTAAATATTATATCAGACTTTCCTTCCCATATTAGTCATTTTAAGAAACATTTACAATTAATTTCAACTAAGTTAACTGCTACGCTCTTTGTGAAATCATCGATTATTAACTGTCGGGAGACCTAGATGTGAACTACCATGAAGTTAAAAAACAAGTGCCTTTTAAGGTAAAAATTATTTTTATGAGAGCCAGGGCAAAATCTTTTTTGTAACAATAATAAAGTCTACAAAGCAGTTTCGAAAATTCCTCACACAAAATTAGTAAAAAGATGACAAATGTAATGAATGCTAATTTTGTGCAAGTGCTCATGGGATATCATTTTTGAAAAAATATCATATTTCTGTTAGCTTACATGGTTGGAAATTCAGATGTTTCCAACCATCTCATATTGCTGAATATGTTCCTTCTGGTCACGCCTAAAGTTCCCAAAATTCACGGGACACCTTACTAAGGGGCTGATTACGACTGCCAGACTTGGGGGAAGGGGGTGGGGGTGTTTGGCCTGGCGGTTGCGGTCTTCCGACTGCCAATAGGGCGGGTAGGGGGGTCAGACCGCCATTGCACTGCCACAACTGCCAGGGTTTAGAAATCCCTGGTGGTGGCACGGCAGCCTTGAAGCCGCAGTCCTGCCAAGCATATCACGAGTTTCCCCTCTGCCACGGTTTTGATGGCGGTTCCTCCTCCATGAAAACCGTGGTGGAGAGAAAACTAAGGGGGCCCTATAGGGCCTCCTGTTGCCTCTGGGCCACGGGGTGCATGCAGGGGGGCACATGTTGTGCCCACCTCTGTGCATGCACCCCAATACCTGCACAGCATGGACTGCATCAGTTGTGCTGGTACTGTCTTTGATGTTCCCATGGCGGTGCCTATTTTATAGGCACCGCCATGGGAACACCAATGAACTGCCCGCCAGTGACTTAAAAAAGTCATAATATGGCAGGTGGTGCGCACACGGATTTGGCGGTGCAGTCCAGCCACCACATCGCCAAACTCTGAATCATGCCCTAAATACTGTAGCACAGGTAGCAGTGGAAGAAGTGCTAAAGCACTGTCTTCACCAAGGGGCCCAGCACACGTACAAGGTCCCCCTCGCCTGCTAGTTGTTTTTGTCTTTTATATAATTCAGCCATGGCTCCATCACATGTCCAAGTTCCCACTGTCTGAGTCTCCTGTAAAGATGTCCTTCTTGTACTTCATGTCCATTGGGACCAGTTGAAGCCAGCTTGTCTAATCCTTGAGAACACGTCCAGTTCTTGGATACAAGAAAAGCAAAGCCAGACTCAGACCTTGCCACAGGCAGAGAGACAGAAGGATACTCGACATATGATCTTCTCAAAGTTGATTTGTTTTATAAGGTCTGCTGGGGGGACAGTTTTTCTTACTGTAGCCACTGACTAGTGATTGGTGATGAGACATCAACCTATCCTAACAAAGTTCCCACACCTCAGTTACTTTACTTTGTGGCAGTTTCTTTCAGTTCACTGCACACAGTGACAAATAAATTCTATTTCGGGGTCATGTGGAGCTGCCACAACCCTTCTGGGCTGACTTATGGAATTGAACTCCCTTCCGTCCCAGCACGAGACTATTCAAACTGGTTCTGGGCCTAAGTGATATAGTCCAGTGCCAGGAGCAATCCTAAGCAACATGTCATGTTTAGTGTAAACAAGCCCCAATCAGGATTCCTGTCTTTTTCTTTTTGTTCATTTGTGCTCTCCTATTCCTAGATACCGAATGGTGGATATTTAGTAATTACCCCCCCCCCCCCATCCCTGCCTTTTCGTCACAGTTCTGCATGCCAGCTTTCTCACCAAAATTCATGTTCACTAATGAATTAGATTTTCAAAATATATTCCAAAATTTTCCAACATATCCATAATATGACTTTTATTCTTAAGCAGGCATTGATAATGGAAAGGGGCTACTGCACCCCATACAGTGAGATAGGAAGCTTGTTAAATCCATTCTTTGCTTGGCCAGGTTATAATTTCTGGTCAAAACCTTGTCTCTGGGTGCTACCAGCTTTTAAAAAATTGTCTATTAAAGGTTTTGGAGTTAATAGCACTTAACAGCACTTGTAACACACGTCATAGTATGTTCGTAGGGTTCCATAATATGCACAAATCGTCTTGAAGTGAACATTTTTAATAACGCATCATGGGTAAAACATCCTGTCATAACATGAAACGGTTGTCAGAAGTACATGGTTGTGCGCCCCAAGCAGTGGATGTTCAGCAGTATACAATGGACAAGTGTACCAAAACAATCTGGATAACTTAAGCAAACTAGGGGAAAGGTGGCAGTCAACAGTAATTTAAATCAGAAGAAAATGGGGACGTAGAAAAAGACAGGCAGTTCAACATCAGCTTCACCAGCTGCCACATCTTGGTTATGCCAAAGACGGGTAAGTGGTCAGAGAGTAGCCAAGTTGGTGGGTGCCACTGGCCATCTGAAAGCACTAGTACAAGTATAATTAGAAGCAGAATAGTACAATTAATTTGGGTCAGATTCCCAATGATTCCAGCAGAGTAGTGCATGTTGTACGACTGATCAAAGTTATGAGGGGAGACATTGTTTTTTACCTGGGCCCAGAAAGGTTTCACCAAGTTCCGAGATTGATAGTGGGTATTTCCCAATATACCGAGCTTCCACCCTCCTAAGCCAGGCTCCCTCGGATTCTGCCCACTGAATAACTGTGCAGTGCCATGTTAGTGTGATGGGGGGTAGGAGATTTCTATACGCTGGTAATAGAGCGGAGTGCCAGCACCAAGGCCTGGCCCAGAAATTGAGAGAATGTGTTTGGTTTTTTGGATTGCCGAAAGAGGCTCAGGGGGCAGACCTTCCACCTATGTAAATTCTGCACTCTGATCAATGGCTGCACCTCCTTCCAGAAAAAAAACCCAAGGAAGGACAAGACCATAACATGTGGTGGAAACTGATGCCTGGCAAAGAACATCGGGGGTGTGGGCCGTAATAATGGAAAAGACGGCATTCATTGTTGTAGGGGTCAAATATGCCCGATGTAGGAGGTAGGAGGTAGAATTGGATGAGTTTGAACCTGGCACTTCTCAAGACTGTTAGCGGTGTTCTGGGCATGCGACCATTCAGTGTTGAAGAAGGCCCAACAACCATGAAGGACTGTCAATGAATACAAGTTGTAGGTGACCAGTGTCTTGTAAAGCCATTTATAAGCTGATGACCAGGTCCCAATGTATGTAGTAACAAGCAGCTCATGGGTGGGGTATTCATCCCGACCAATGCACCATCGCTGACACAGTGTGGGTGATTGCATTGTATATAAGGAAATAGCCTGCCGGACCTGCATAACGTCCCATTAGTTCAACGAACGTGTGGCGACTCTATCATTGAAAAGATCCCCCACCGTCTTGATAACCAGTGTATGCCAATGAGTGAGGTTGGCTAAGCCAGTATGTGCTCTGTGTGTGCCAGCACCGGAATGAGGGTCGATGGGGCACAGAAGAAGTCTGCAGCTGTGAGCATTAGGGCCCTACGGTAACAGTACTTGTACCCAGTTGTTCCTTTGAAGTGGGGTAGACCTCAAAGAAAGGTCTTCAAAGCGTGCAAAGGTCCTCCCTTCCTGCCCTGGCTCCAGACTCACCGCATGAGGCATGCAGTCCTTTGTGTGGGGACAGGACACAGCCTATTCAGGTGTAAGTGTGAGGCTGTGTCCAGCTCCTCCCTCCCATCCTACCCAGAATGGCCTATCAGGATGTAGATGGCCCATCAGTCACACCTAAGCTCCCTTTGTGTGTGGCTATCTAGAGAGAATGCACAAAGCCCAGCTGTCACCTACCCCTGATGTGTATTCAGAGACAGGGCAGCAGACACAGAATGGCTAGAGTAAGAAAATGCCAACTTTCTAAAAGTCAACATAATCAACAATGTACCTTACCTGAAACAATTTAACAAGCACAAAAAGTTATTCTATGATCAAGAAATTTAATTAGCAATAAGATGTGGGTTGTTTAAGTATATCTGACATTGATTGATGGATAAGTTATCCAATGTATATGATATGAAATGCAAAATGTTTAAAGAAAGAATGTTAAAGATACACTACAGAAAGAAAATGTGGCCATGCTAATTCATGTCTTGATCACGCAATAACTTTTTGTTCTTGTTAAATTGCTTCAGACAAGGCACATTGTTGTTTTGTTGATTTTTATGTGGTCTAACCTTGCTGAATAGACAGACCCAACACCTTAGTATAACTTTCTAAATGTGGCACTTTTAGACTTGCAATTTAAAATCCAATTTCACCATCAATTGTGATTTTAGATTGTGAGTCCAGAGACACCAAACTTGATAAATCTATCTCTTCACAATTGGGAATTAAACTTAAAAGATGTAATAAGGTAATGCCAATGACTTGCATGGGTATAACAGATCTTCCTATTGCTTTCATTCACCTTAGCCCATAATAGTTATATTCTGTGACACAAAATCAGGAGCCACACTTATTAATAAGGCATAGATGTCTAATTATCTTAAACTGTATGCTTCTCAGTTGTCTGCAAAATCCATTAGATGCATTCAATATCAATCTAGGCAGTTATTCTCTATAGTTGTGGATTGCTTGTTTGGTCCTTTTTAAACAATAAAATCATGATCCCTTGGGCCTTAAACACAGTATCCTAACCCTAGCCTTCAAGGCCAAGACCTTAATTTGTTCAGACAGACACACCATATTCAAATTTGAGCGCAGTTACTTAGACTTCAACTTACACCTTGGCATTACTATTGGTATCATTTAATAATGTCTTTGTTTAAAATGTGCTACATGTTGATCTACCTGTGCCAAATGCTACAAGGTGCCAGGAAGATGACATGCAGTTCTGATTGATGGCATCTCACGCAGTTAAATTTTTCTTTTTCATTTAAAAGCTTCTTATCTACTTAGGCTTAACCAACCACATTGTGTCTTGGGCTGTGCACTGAAGGATTGAGTTCAACTTTAAGAATGCAGCAATGTACATCAGATTAATCTGAATCACCATATGTAAGAAACCTTTTTATTCAATTGTATTGTGCAGGCATAGTTACATGGGACTCCAAACATAAAAGCACCTTTTGAAGTTACTATTTTTTTTAAAACGCTCTGGTTCAGTGTAAACACTCATCATTTTCTTATAAATGCTTAGATTCATGGCTGAGTGATGTGAGTGACCCATCTGCATTCATTATTTCAAAGTGAATATCAAGGTTGAGTGTTGGGTGACATTCATATGCTAAATGTAGAGTTGCAACTAGACAGTCCATGTGACTTTAAAGCCATACATGAGCAGTGAAGAGCTTGGATTGGGAACATAGATGAGCATAGCAGTATGTATAATATATACAATACTTAATGCTGCAATCATTGGTGGTAACTACTATCATATCATCCTTCATCTTATCATTCAGTTTCTATGGGTTTTTTATTCATAAATTAGGCTTAAGGATTTTACAATGACACCCTCCATCACTGCTTTACTAGAATTCGAACATAATTGAGGTGTTTTCTGACCCAAATAGATATTCATGTAACAGCCATTTTAAAAAGTAAATTTCACAGTATGAGACCAACTTGATATGTACTACGTTTTCAGATTTGGACATATGATAAAGGGGCATTACTCGTTATGTCATAGCACGTTGAGAGCCTCTATGGTACAGTGCGGAATTCTGAAGAGACTCAGTACTTGTTGCACATACTTCTCATTGTAAATTTTTTGCAGAGATTTTTGTAAGGTGGCAATCTATTGATGAGAATTACTATAAATAGTCCAAAATATCTTTAGAAACTTGATTTTTAATGGTGCAGTCTGATATGTCAATTCTCATTGTACAATTCACCGAGCAGAATTTTCCTCATTGACTGGTATTCTGAGATGCATAATTTCTTAGGGTACAGTATTGTCAGGGAAATTCCACCATGATGCAAGGTTCTGTAGATAGATATTGCTGACAGCATAGCATAGTAGTATGGGGGGAATAGTAAGTCATAGCACAGTAGTCTCCAATATATCTGTTGTGAAGTGCCCTTTTTGGATGGTCATCCCCACTCTTTTGCTGCTAGATGCTGGGGTAATTGATCTGAAAGTGTGCTGGGTCCTGCTAACCAGGCCCAGCACCAGTGCTCTTGCCCCTAAACTGTAAATGTGAATGGTACACCCAATTCCCAAGTACTTTTACACCCCTGTAAGGCCCCAGTATATGGTAGCAGTGGTACCCAGTGCAGGGATGTAAAAGGGATACTCGAGCTGCAACACTTTTTGTGCCACCCTGATTGACCAGAGTAAAAATAAAGTCTGCAGGTCATGTCAGCCCTGCACGAGCAGCTTGCCAGCTTGAGTTCGACTCTGCACACACCACACGGCCGATTTCTTTCGTACTTGGTATCAAACACCATGCTTTTTAACCCCTGAAACAATGGTGGTGTCAAGGTTTAACCAGCACGTACCTAGGTGGCACTTTTGACAGTGTCCACCAAGTTAACCCAGGGTTCTTGTGCCTTGGAAGGCTTTTTCAAAAGTTTTCCGCCAAGACAGAAGTCTGACCTTATGCTGGGGAGTGTCCGCCACTTTCAGAGGTCAGAAACAAAAGACCTGTGTGAGCAGGAGGTGACTTCTCTGCCCACATAGGATGGCTAGTGATTACTCCTGTGTGGCGGTGAGCCTCAAAGGCTTCACTGACACTACTGGACAAAAGAACTGTCCCTCACTTGAGGACAGTGCCTCCCCCTACCCCAGGCACTGTTTTTCGTGGGAAGGTGGGAAATTAGGTATGCAGGAGATGTCCACCTCCACAAGGCTGACCACTCCTCTAGAGGCTGCTGAGGTGTACAACTGAGGATGGTTTTGGCCATCTTGAATTCAGGTTCTGGCCTTAAAGTCAGGTTCAGGCTAGTTTTAGTGACATACACCCACAGAATGTCGTCACAACTGGGGCGATTAGCTGCAGGACTTGATTCCTATTGGCTACTAGTCCTAACACCCACTAACACCTCCTAAATACAGGATTTAAGGGTCACCCCGGACTCCAGAACCTTAGATTTGACATGATATTAAGAAGAGACCCGTGCCTATGACAAGGCAGGACTCCACAAAGATAGGCCCTAAGCTCTTCACCTGTGGCAGCCATTCTGCACCTGCTGGATTACGATTTGACCAAGGCAAGAGACTGGTTCCACAAGGAAGGTGAACCCCCTATGCAAACTCCAGGCTTCACATAAACTCCCTTGGGCTAAGGAACTAGTCCCCAGACACAAACTGCTAAGTCCACGACCTCGAAGTCCTGCTCCCCGAACCGTCCAGCACGGCTACTCAAAGTCCTAGGGCAGGTGGCTTCTGGGAGCTATGGGGCTGACACTCAGTGAGGCTCAGCTTTCTACAACGTTCCCCTGGTCCTCTGGTTAAAGATTTCCTTAACCCGAGTACTTGCAGGTACCAAGGCTTGTTGGTGCTCAGTCCGACTACAACCTGCTGTACTCTACGCTTCAAGAGAAGAGATTCACCTGCACGAACTACCAGCCACCCCTGTGGCTCCATCGGAAAGATCTTGCATTTCCTTTTACCGTCTCTTGGCACGCCTGCCAGCTCCTCTGGTGTACTGAGAGAGTACCTGGGGCACCTCTGCCATACCACATAATAATTTTCACCTTGCAACAATATCTCATAGCAAAGTATTCTGAGAGGAGTTACTTTTGATGGTGCATTTTAGGGTGCAGAAGGATTTTTTTACTCTTAAAACATTTCTGATGTGCATTTGTTCTCATGGTTGATTATTCAGAAATTTCCCTATCTTTAGAAAATATTTGCTCATTGCAGAGTATTCTGAGAAAAAGTTCTTGTGGAACACTTCTAGGAGAGAAAAGACTTCATTTTTCACACCTCTGTATTCTAAATTGCTATTCACAAATGGGACAGTATTTTGAAATGAGTGATGACTTAGGGCCATTCATTGTGGAATATATTATCTTCACTGGATAGTTTGAGGACAATTATTCATTATTGTATGATATTCTGATGGGATGTTAAGAACAACAAAAGTCCTACCAGGTATCATTAAAAATAGATACACCTAGTCAAAGATAGTGATGAGTACTATCTAATTTACAAAAGAGACATATGTATATCATTTAGAGAATATCTAATTCAATGCAATTGCTTTATGTACATAAATACAATGAAAGACATTACAAATATGAAATCTATAAAAGAGGTCTACATAAAACAAGTGTGCTATGTGGCGTAAGTGATAACCTGGTGCATGAGAAGAAAACAATAAACAAAAAAGGTAACATGATCAGAAAAAGGCAGTAGGCAAAAAGCTTCAACAAACTATTATGTGGAGTAATTACACAGAGTGTATACAGATATGGAAATTAATAAAATTCAAACACAGCTCCTAGATGGCCATTATAATTTCATGAAACTCTTTTCACCAGATAATGTTGATGATGTTTCAACTCAAAAGATAGAATTCCAGGGACATCATAAGGACGAAAGAAGTTTTAGAGCATGTTGTAGATCCTACAATTTGTGAGAAAATATACAAATACAATTGTTAATTGTCTTTGATAAGGAATAATAGGGTCTCCGATATTGCATTGAGCAAAATAACAAGGATATACTATGTAAATGTATACCTGAAAAATAATGCATGCATTTATTTTGTGAGCAAGTGCATAAAACATGCAACAAAGTAAATAGATGATAGTCCGCAAGGGGAAGGTAATCTGCAAAAATACACATGGGACATAAAAGGCAACTTATAAAGGCTGACTCACTTACTGCAAGGGTAAGTCCATATGTTCACTTACTTGAAATGAGGAAAATGACTATGCCAGGTGACGTGCTGGAAGAATAAAGGAAAGTCAGTCTCAGTGGCAATGAGAGAACAATGTAGATCAAGCCTGCGAATTTAAGGGTAAGAATGTTTCCACAAGGCTTGAAATCCTAGCGTTTTTGAAAAAAGGGCCTGAGTGAATCAGGAGGGCCCTTGGAATAAAAAAAGAGCCCTGTTAAATTAATAGGTGCCGAGCCTCTGTGACACATGCCCCAAAGGACAGGGTATATGGACAAGTTGGGGCAAAAATTGCATTTGTACAGTACAGGTGTAATCTCACTTGTGGACAAAATCCAAATGGCACAACTGGGTAATCCATCTGACAATAGGCCATGTATGTGGAAGAAGAATCCGTGCAATGCAGAAGTACTCCCATAACAGTGAAACAGTCCACATCATGCCGATGACATAAATAAAAGATTAAAAATATGATAGATGGCAACAGGAATGTGGAACACCTCATCTCAGGACAGAAAGTGAAATAAAAAGATGACTGGAACCTAAAAAGGACAGAATTGTGGAAAAGGAACACATTATATTGAGAGTATACTCTCTTAGTCTGTGTATGGTAAAACAACTACATACATCATATATTGTTGTTAGAAAGATTAATTAATAGTACATGAACAATAAACAAGAATTATACAGTATATGTGGAAGGCCATTTGTATCATTGTAATCCTTAAAAAATATGCAATTTGAATAAGAGAACAATAAAACTAAAATTATACTTGACATGCATAAAAGTGAAAAACAGAGGTTGTGTGAGTGTCAAACAGAGATTGAGACACATTGGTATGGAACAAGTACTAATATGCAACAATAATACATAGGGCCCGATTCCGATCTTGTTCGGAAGGCCTCCAGCCGGGTTCCGGAACAAGCAAATCTGATTCGGAGCTTATGTTTCCGACCGAATCGTCCCCCGTTCCAGACGACCAAGTACAATGTGAAGATCTTGTCCGCGCCCACCGAATAGTTTCCAAACCCGATCCTATCAGTCCAACTAATTCGCAGCCAATTCATGCCGCACAATTGAGCCGGCTTCCGAAAGAGCGAGTGCGATGCACGATTCAGAAAGCTGTATCGACTCGGCCTCAGCGAGACAAAACGGCTGTGGGAATCGGACTTCAGGGGGCTGTAGCCCCTTCACCCAGGGCCCTCCGAATCGGTCACAGGGGGGTACCCATGGGTCCGCCTTTCCATGCATGCACAGTGTGGGGGGCAGCATGGGGTGCCTGCCACAGGGTGCATGCTTTTCCCCACCCACCCCTTTTTGCAATGGGAGCCTGCGTACACGTGCGGTACAAGGGCTCCCATTGAGTTCAATGGGAGTCCGAGCGAACCGAGTCCGTCACCATATGGGTGCATCGGAATCGGTCGCTCGGACTCATGGAGCGCTATTCGCTAGGAAAGCCCTCCGGATCCGAGTCGTCCGGAGGGCTTTCCTAGCGAGATCAGAATCGGGCCCATAGTATGAATTCAAGAGTTTCCAACCATAGTTAGACACATAAGTAAAAAACAAGCACTGATATTCAGCAATAATCCATAGTATGAATACAAGTATGCCACATATCTCGCAGATAAAATCCTCAATTGGTGGCTAAACAAAGCATAATCTATGTACAAAGAAAAGAGCCAAAGTGTAAATGAGAGACAAAGGAAAACACCAGATGGTGGTATTAGGGAGCAACACATGGATGATATCAAAGTCTTCCATTCATAATATTCCAGTATTTCATAGTATTCCATTCATCCAGGGAATTTTCTCCCAAAATAATGGTTGAACTTTTTATAATCCATTTGAATTTGCATCTGTTAAACAAAATAGTATGTTTCCTCCTCTTAGTGGGAGTTTTACATGGTCTATGACCTGCCACTTGAATGATGTTTCAGAGTGGATTATCTGTGAAAAATGGGCAACCAAAGGTGCTTTTTGGATTTGTTTGTGTTGTATTATATGATGCATGATCTTTTGAATGGTTTGAACGCTGTATGATAAATTGCATGGGCATCGGATTTCATAGACCACATTTGTAGAAGTGCAACTGGTGAATCGAGTGAGTGTGTCATGCCCTGTTGGAATATTTTAGTATCAGTGGTTTGGTTACACAGAAAGCAGTTACCACATTTGAAATGTCCAATGGAACATGGTAAACCCTGTAGTGTGGAAGTAGAAGTATGAGAGGATGTCCAATTCATAGCCCTAACCAAATAGTCATGTGAATTTCTGCCTCTGAGAAGCAGAATACTATAGCATCATTAATCAATAATTAGTTAGAATGGGCCAATGTTTTTTTCACTAAATTGGAAACTTTGCTGGAAACTGGGCAGTAAGTAGTCACACCGGGATTGTGATTGAGGTTATTGTGAGTTTCATGGAAAGTATGGCTGCTTCACTGAATAAATCTGATCTCCATTCAGTTCCTGTGTATACACAGAAAATGGCCATATTGTAGGTTGTCCTTCAGCCCCCGGGGTGGTCACTACTGTCAAATAAGAGTATTTAGGTCTGTGGGTATCCTATATAGGTCAGCACCCACTTTAACCTCATAGTCTTTGATGGTAAGCTGAAGGAAGGGTAATGACACATTGCTGGATCTGTGAGTGAAACTTGAATGTTCATGCTTGTTGTTTAACCAATGTATAAGGGTTGTAAGCTCAGAAACGTTACTTTTCCATATCATAAAAACATCACCTATGTAGTGCTTATATTGACATATGTTTGTCAAGAAAGGACTACTTTCATATAACATAGTCCGATTCTTGAAGTTGTCCACATAAAGCATGGCAAAATTGGGAGCATAGCTTCCTCCCATAGAGACACCTTTACATTGTTGATAAAACATGTTTCTTATTAAAAAACACTTTTTGATAATGCTGTTTCAAGGTGTGTAGAAAGGAAAGCTGCAGGTAATTGTTGTGGAGCTTATCTGGAATCTCAAAATGAAGTGATGATGTAGCCCTTCACCTTGTAGAATATTAGAGTAAAGTGACTCAATATCAAGTCCTACAAGGAGGTTGTGCATGGGATCAAACTCAAGGTCTTCAGTTTGATGTATTAAGTCTATACTGTCCCGTACAAACTCCTTTAAAAAAAGATATTTACTTATGGGTTCCAGGACCGGCCCATAGCCAGAGCTGATTGGTCATCCAGGGGGGTGTGTAGTACTCTTGTGAATCTTTGGCAGTACGTATATAGCTGTTTTAAGAAAATGCCTTTTTTGCGTGGTCAACCCCCACTTTTTGCTAGGTTTTATTTCTGATGTATGGATTGAACATTGAGAATCTGCCATCCAGCGACAAGTGTATATGCTCTGACTTCTACAAACATGTAGAATTGGCTAATCCCTGATTGGTATATTTACCTTACCTATAGGTCCCTAGTATATGGTACTCTGTTTACCCAGGGCCTGTAAGTTAAATGACACTAGTGTACTGCAGCACTTATTCTGCCACCACTAGAGAGACAAGTGAAAACATAACTCTAGGCCTGCCACTACAGCCTAGCTGGGCAGTTTTCAAACTGCAAATTCGACCTGGCAACATAAACATTTGACAGGTCTAAACCTTCTTTTTAATACATATAAGTCGCCCCTAATGTAGGCCCTAAATGCCCATAGAGCAGGGGGGCTGCTATTTAAAAAGAAGGACATGTGTACTTAGGTGTTACAGGCATTGGCAGTGAAAAATGACCAAACTAATTTTTCTCTGTGGCAAGGCTTGCTCTCCCCTATAATATAGCCCAGGGCTTTTCTAGGATCTTATAACGCATGACTTCAATTTGGGAATAGCTAAAACCATGGTTTAAGGACTCAAATTATTAGTAATTTTAAATACATTTTAGTGGTCAAGTCACCGTTTGAAATACAATTTTGAAAATGCACTTTTAGAAAGTTGGCATTTTCCTGCCTACAACCTCTAGTCGCCTTTTCAGAGTTAATTCTCAACTGTCATCTGGCAGCAGGCTGGCCACATGGAAGGAGGCATAAATGGCTCTCAGGAAAGGGAACAAAGGGGGATTTCACTGGGACAAGGTGAAGGTGTGACCTCCTCCTGACAGGATTGCCTGTGGGATTTTCCAGCAACTGTGCAAGATGTAAAGGAACATCTACTGTAACAGGCAGATTTAGCTGTCAAATTGTCCAATTAGACAGAGTGGCACCAATCCCACTGATGGGAAAACCTGTTCAAGAACTGGTTTGCATGGGAAGCTTCTCTTTTCCCTAGGTATAGAGGGGCACGGTGGGATTGTTTATGGTAAAACACACAGGAAGTTCTGCAAAAGTGGGTAGGGGTACCTCTGCAAACTTTTTCCCCACCATTTAGGGAGTAGCTAGGAGTTTCACCTACCCACAGGCTGGTACTGGGTATAAAGGTTGCTCCCTTAGTATCCTCTTCAGAACACTCCTTTGAAGACAGAAGAATTGTGACTGCTGTGTTGAACCTGTGGAGCGATACCCTCAGGGCTGGACCTGCACCCCACATGTACACAGGACGGAACAGTTGACTCCAAAGGCTAGTTGGCTTGCCTTCTGTTCAGCTCCAGGAACTCAAAAGTTGCAAGAAGCCCAAATCTCAACTGAGCAGAACTGACTAGTTCAAATTGGATTTGCCCTGGACCCTGCTGGTGGCTTCTGGGAGATTGAGTCCTAACCTACGAGTGGTGCCCTAAAGTTCCTGGACACTTGGTAGGTGTTAGACTGTATTCTTTCCCCCTTCAAAAGTGCAAGACTTGATACTTAGAAACATTTTCTGAACGTTTTGCAAAAATAATCAGAGTCTACCACCAGACCACAGCCAAACTGCTGGTCACACTCTACTTGCTGGCTTCCCCCGCTGAAAGGATCCTGGCTTCCAGAAAAGTCAGAGCGTAGAGAAATTCACTGGGACCAACTTCGAGCAGTACCCCAAACGACGACAACACATTCCTAGGCTCGTACTTTGGACTTCATCCGCTCAAAATTTTCCCATACTCTATGTCAAGAGCTGCAAACTCCCTGGTGGAGCTGAGGGTCCCACTGAGTTCCTGCGCAACAGTCAGCTGCCATCAACATGCCCCTGTTCCGATCTAGCTGGCAAACCAATCCCTCAATGAGGACTTTTCACCAGAAAACCAACTAAGTCAAAAGGTAAAATTTCCACCAGGTCCCACGTGGTCCCTGTATCCCACCTGAGCTCCATTGTGGCAGGTCTTAACTTTTTACTTTGACCTGGTCCAGGGCTACCAGATACTCGTGGTTGGTGCTTTTTGCAGCTAGAAACATATTAAACATTGAAAAAATCATATCTCTGGTTCCTGAGCATCTGATTTTTGTAGTTTTGGTGCATACTTGCTCCTTAAAATGTTCTCTATTTTCATAAATTGGAGTGGGATTTTTATTGGGCCCTGTTTTCTACTTGTTAACTATTTTAGTACTGATAAGTGCTTTACACATTTTCCTAAGCCAAGCATGTCTGCTCTGCGATTTATCTACCAGGGTTTGAGTTTAGATTTAATTTATTGAGACCAAACTGGACCTAGTTAGGAATAGCGTCATTATCACTTGAAGAGGACTACCATCCACTTTAACTAATAATCCATTTTCTAACAACTGGTGTACATGTTGATTTCCTATTAAGATAGAGGAACTTATTATGGTTAAGAAATCCCACTTCCTCAGCCAATTTGTTAATTTGTAACAAGTTTTTTTGAATCTTTTTAGTGTGATCTCCTCTCAAAGGTAGATAACGATCAGTGTTAGACAGTTGCCAGAAGATCTTATTTCTGTAATAACATTGATCCATAATAACAATATTCCCAACCTTATTAGCTAGCTTTATGATTGTTTGTGTTGTCCTTAAGGGAATTCAGTGCAAGTATCTCTGCTTTGCTAAAGTTATAAGGAACATATTCAAACATATACTCAAGTTTGGAGATCTCATTAGGGACAAGTTTTTCGAAGTTAAGTACTTCACTAGACATCAACAAACTAAGAGGGTAAAAGGCAGAGAGTGGGCGTAGCCCTGTCACAATTTAATATACATCGGTCAAACCAATCAAAAGATCAAGGCGCTTACAAATACAACACAAACGTATGTTTATGAGACAAATCGAAAATACACAATAGGTTGCCCATTTTTCACAGATGGCCCACTCTGAAAAATTATTTAGGTGGCAGGTCTTAGACCATGTAAAACTCCCACCAGAGGTAGCAATATAGAAATTTTGTTGAACAGATGTGAATCCAAATGGATTATGAAATGTTCAGACAGTATTTTGGGACTAAGTTTCCAGATGAAAGCAATACTTTGATGTAATCCATGTGTTGCTGTCTAATACCCTCCTCAAGTATTTTCCTGTGTCTCTCATTTACAGTTTGGCTCTTTTCCCTATAGATAGATAATGCGATGTTTAGCCACCCATTGAGGATTTTATATCCGAGATATATGAAATAATTGTATTCGTACTATGGATTTTTCCTGAATATCATTGCTTGTTTTTTTTTTTACCTAAGTGTCTAAATAATTTGAAAATGTTGGTTTTATACTATGTATTATTGCTGATTAGTTCTGCTTGCTCCTTAACAATGTGTCATAACCTCTGTTTTTTCAGCTATGTGAGTAAATCAAGTATACTTTTTGTTTTATTGGTCTCCTATTTGAGTTGCATAATTTTTTTTGAAGGATTGCAATTATCAATGCCTTTATAGAATACTGTATAATTCTTGCTTTCCGTCATGTACCACTAATTAATCTTCCTAACAGCAATTTGTCCTGAGATAAGTGTGTCCATATTCCAGTGGTTGCCATCTATCTTGCTTTGAGTCCATTGTTTATGTTTTTGGCATGACATGGGTCGCTTCACTGTTATGGGATTTCTTCCCCATTGCCTGGATGCTTCTTCTACATATACAGCCCATCAGCAGGTGGATGTGTTCCCAGGCTGTGCCATTTACGATTTTTCCACTACTGAGTTTTCAGCCATACCATACGGATGCAATCTTTGCACCAATTTTGCCCCATGCTTGGCTCTGATTCACTCCGGCCCTTTTAAAAAAAAAAAAAAAATGGAAAGAATTGAAGGCCTGTGGACCAATCCATAGCCTTCAAATCTCGGGCTTGTTGTAAAAAAAATTCTGATTTCCGCCTGGATTGACTTGCCCTTACTCTGCCAGCACACTATCTGGCATAGTTGTGTTCCCCGTTTCAAGTAAGTGCACTTATTAACATACTTGGCAGTAATTGATTAAGCCTTTACAAGCTGCCTCTTATATTGCATTGGTATTTTTTCAAATGTTATTCCCCTTGCTGGCTCTCTTCTATTCCCTTTGTAAGTCACATGGTTTATTTACTTATTCACAAAATGGACACAGCACTTTCTCCCACCCTCTTTCCTAATCTTGCATATACTTTATTTTTCATGTATACATTTACATAGGCTAGCCGGGTAGTCCTACCCAATACAATATGGGAGCCCTTTTATTGCTTATCAAATATTTATTCTTTAAGATGTAATTGTATTTATATATATTTTTACACATTGTAGAATCTACAACGTGCTCTGAAATTGTTTTCATTCTGATAACTCTTGAGCTCTCCCTTTTGGGTTGAAAGATCGTGGACATTATTTAGTGAAAATAATTTCATGAAATTGTAATGGCCGTCTAGGACCTGTGCTTGAATGTTATTAATCTTCCACATTTGTATATGCTCTGTGTAACTACTCTAAATAATTGTTGGCTATTTTTCTGATCATGTTACCTTTTTTGTTTATGGTTTCCTTGGCTCTCACTGGGTGATCACTTTCTAAACGGATCAAAGTTGTTTTATGTGGAACTCTTTTGTATATGCCATGTGTGTAATGTGTCTCATTGTATTTTATAAATAAAGCAACTGCATTAAATAAAGTATTCTCTGAAATGTTACATATGCATCTTTTTGCTATTAGATAGTATTCATCTTTTCTTTGAACAGACATATCTATTGTTATTTTTAATGATACCTGATGGCACTTTTGTTGTTCATAACATTGCATACACTGTCCTTCCTGGGTTTATGGGTAGCTCCTGTACCTCATACATACAATAATATGATAGGCATTATTTCTAATGGTGCAACATTTTTTAGCAGAATTAAATTGATTGTCCACCACTCTAAGTGTTGTCATTTCTCATTGCTCAGTATTTCTTTCGACAGCAAATTTGCCTCATAGCATAATATTTTGATTGCAGTATTTTTAATGACACGATGTGTGATTTATTTTTGAGGCATTGTTTCTTTTACATTGCTTATTCTTTTCACATTTCATGGCCTTTTAATTGGTATTGATCATTTCTCAGGCCCCGAAATGATAAATGTGGTTGAAGTTTTACTTTTTATCTCAAGTTTCTTAAAACCTTTTTCCCCATTTTCAACAACAAGTGGAAGCACTAACAACATTAGTCTACTGCTGAAGACCTTATGAGAATGTGACATATTTTGTTATACAGAATATCTTATAAATTGACTGTAGACTCTCCAGTATGTTGTGGTATGACCTCTGATTCTTCTGAAACAATTGATCCATGTATCTTTTCCAGTGGCTGGCAGTCATGGAAAAGAACAAGTGTTCATTTCAAGTAAAGAAGTTTGCTTGACACCACCCCCTAAGAACATTATGATTGACTACCGGTGCTATCAACAGTGGCTAAATTCAGGAATGGCCTATAACATGATAGCCGATGTTTAGAAAAACAAAAAAAGATGCTTAGAGAGGTTGAATTAATATTGGCACTGGTAATTACACTGCTGCATTAATCAAATCACCGTTGATATCAAAGAAGACAAACTGTTCTGAAGTTCCTTGTGCTGGTGAGAATTGACTGGAAATTCAGGCTGGACTGTTACTATTACAGTATGGCCAAGGCTTTTTTGCATATGGTGGTCCGTTCTGTAATGTAAGAAGTACGCAGAAGAAACAATGGTAAATACCAGTGGTTCAGATTAATTAAGGCATTTCCATCAATCATTTTATTTTGCTATTAGGTAAGAGAGCAGTCTTGGTTCATGCCACAAAAGCCTGGAATGAAATTCAGATTAGTGCTACATGTTCTCTCCCTCGGTATATATTGCATATCAAAAGTACATTATACTGCTACATAATGTAACTGTTCAGCAAATCTCTACTAATGTCAAGAATTTAGTTGGGTCCATTGTACTGGCAGATGTTAGTGGTACAGCTGCGTTGGAGAATCAGTGACCTCGTCAGAAGCACACTTCTCCATATCCATAACCTTGTGTGCATCTCAGTATCAAAGGCAACTGAAAGCATCTCCATGTCCGCAATAAGAAAGTACATTTTTGAGGAGACCTGCTCAATTTTTTATCATTTACCTTTCATCGATAGAATATCTACCACTGTACAAAAACAGTAAATATATTTCTTGCTGCTCTATGTCCAATAATAATCCATCATTTCTAATTTCATACACTAATCATACCAATGGCTCATGGTATACTTTACATTTCACCAATATCTGTTCATTAAGACCATGCACTTCTCTTGTATAACAAAGCACTGTCAAGAGGCAGTAAGATGAAGTGTGTGGTGCTATAGAAAAAAACAGAACTAAATAAATAACAAGCAGTGGCAAGACCAATAAGTCTCGTCTTTGTAAGGACTGTTGATTTTGTCAATGTGTTTTAGCCGTTTTGTGTCATAGCACAACTGCTATGCAGCCTAGCTGAAAGTTAGAAGAAAAAAGCACTATGACAAAGCCAGTGCTTGCTTTCTTTCTGGCAGGAGGGACAGGGGCAAGCATCAAAGAAACAAAGTATTTAATTAGCATTCTGGGACGTTTCATCCCGATTTCACAATGGGATAAACAGGACATCAAGTCCCACAATGTAAAGCTAAACCCTGGTCAAGATAATTTACTCATGTAAAGGCTGGTAAAACTCCGACCCTATATAGCAAGCTTCTCTGTGACATCCAACAAATGAAGTGACACAAATCTAAAAAGCATATCTTTTATTACCATCTGAAAAGGCTTTTTGCAGATATGCCTGTCAAGTCCTATAAATAAATAATAGTCTGAGATGTGCTGAAAGACTTCTCTTGTACAATTAAATATAGTAGATCATATGGTGGACCTGATTGTCCTTCAGTCGTTGTTAGGTCCCAATGAATTATTTGATGTGTACATAAATCCAAATCATACTTAAAAACAACTAGGGCTTGCATGGTTGTGCCTAAAAGGAAGGGATTGTATCTGACTCTGGTCAGTATTAATTAGTTAATATGTAACACCAAATCTAACCAAACCCCTAACCCAAGCACGACTCCTGTAGCAGCTGAAGCAAATCACATCATGTTGAGGAGAGTGAGTGGAGTGACTGCGAGGAATGTGCATTCAACAACATATTACAAGGTGCGATCTGTAATCTTTGAGGCAGTAATTGCAGCTCGCCCCCCTCCTGCATCAGCTGGACATCTAGGCAAAGGAACTTTCGAACATCCATGCTCCTGGAGCAAAAAAGGAAGTTTCATAAGCTTAGCGCTGGGTCTTATCATAAAATTGCAGTGATCTCAAAAGTAATAGAACAAGGGTTTGTAACTGAATCAGTCAGAGACTCAACCTGACTGGCTGTCAGCAATAGTACTTTTCACTGAATATAGTCAGCTTGGTTATCTGTTGCTATGGCTTGTTGAAGTACACCCACGAAGGAGCAAGATTACAGTATACCTGATGAAGATTCAACATCCTCAGATAGGAGGGGTATTAACTCCAAGTCAGCATCATTTTTAGGCAAAGATACAGGAATATATTTGTCTTGTGATGGAATCAAACTCCCAAATCAGGCAGGGAATGCCCCCAAAGCCCTATTTCAGATCCTTAAATCTTTTACTAACCCTAAAGCCTGCGATTTGGAGGAAGCCCCATCTCAAGCCCTTTGTGACACAATAGCAGAACACTTCATACAGAAAATTGACCTTATTTATAACAAGATTATCACAGCAGGTAGCTTGCAGTCAGCCGTCATGAATTATAACTCTCCTACCTGCATGAAGAAGCAGTCGCTGGTGAGCTTCCCCCCCTCCCCTGACTCGTGAGGATATGGAAGTCTTATTAGGCACTGTGAAGCCAGGCTCTCCTCTTGACGTTATACCATCCAAAATTTCCTCCTCTCTTGCTAAACAACTTTCAGCTCCTATCTGTTCCCTTCTTAATCTCTCCTTGAAGGAGGGTCATCTTCCGCTAGATTGGAAGGCGGCACAAGTTATACCTATTCGTAAAAACACTAAGGCCTCCATGGAAGATCTCTCTAACCTACGTCCTATTTCCCTTCTACCTCTCTTGAGCAAACTTTTGGAAAAGTATATTAATAAACACCTGTCAGACTATGTCGAATCTTCGGGCAGCCTTGATTCATCGCAATCAGGCTTTAGGCCCAAACATAGCACGGAGACAGCCCTGGTGGCTGTCACGGATAACATCAGGCTAGCCTTAGACAGTGGCCAATCTACTCTCCTGGTGTTGTTAGATCTCTCGGCCGCATTCGACACGGTCGATCACCAGATTCTGCTCAGGAAGACTGGACAAATCAGGAATTGGTGGAATGGCCTTGCGGTGGATGACAAGTTTCCTCTCCAACCGCTCTCAGACAGTTAACCTGGGACCCTTTCTATCTAAAACTATGGAGCTGACCACGGGAGTGCCCCAGGGCTCATGTTTAAGCCCTACTCTGTTCAATATCTATGTCGCTCCCTTGGCCGATCTTCTAAGGACCTATGGGTTTATGCCAATTTCATACGCGGACGACACCCAGCTTACCTTTTCATTTAATAAATCTACCCTCTGCGCCCAGTCTACCTTCTCCTCTGGCATGATAGCTATTTCCCAATGGATGCAAAATAATTTCCTCCAACTTAACGCTGGGAAGACTGAGATCATGTTCTTTGGAGAGGCTCCACTGTTGTGGTCACCGGAATGGTGGCCAGGAGAGCTGGGTGTTTGCCCTGCGCCTAAGGTAGCAGTAAAAAATCTGGGTGTTCGCCTTGAGCAGGCCTTGACCATGAAGGAACACGTGACCCACACTGTCGGCTCCTGTTTCCATGTGCTTAGTCTGCTGAGACGAGTTTTCCCTCTCCTTCCAGACTGTACATGGAAAACTCTTATCCAGACATTGGTATTAAGCAGACTGGACTGCAATGCCTTGTTGGTCTCAGCCAATGAGTCCTCACTGGATCGTTTACAGGTAGTCCAGAACACAGTGGCTCGTCTGGTACTAAATTTCCCTTATAGAACGGCCTCCCTTCCGCTTCTTCAACAGCTCCATTGGCTTCCGGTGCACAAACGTATAAAGTTCAAAATTTGCTGCATCGTCCACAAGGCGGTGTATGGTAACGGCCCAGTTTACCTCGCGGGTACATTTAATCGTTACACTCCTTCTAGAGATCTTCGCTCGGGATCCAAATCTCTTCTTGTGGTTCCTCGGGTCAAGAAGTCAAGGACAGGTGGGAAAGCCTTTTCGTATCTTGCTCCCCTGTACTGGAATCAGCTTCCCACCTCGCTGAGGCAATGTCCGGACCATCTTCAGTTCAGAAGGTTTCTGAAAACTGTTCTGTTTTAGACTCGCTTTTGCGTCAGCTATCTCTTGTATGTCCGCAGCGCAGAGATACCCCTTCGGGGGTGATTCAGGCGCTATACAAAACCCATAAATAAAATAAATAAATAAATTGTGTTGTGGAGTGTGTGTGTGTGTGTGTGTGTGTGTGTGTTATTAGAAATTAGCTTCCCTTAATTTCTTCAAAGTTGGAAAGCATTGTACAGAAGAGTCAATATTCCTTGTTTATTTCATTCCTGGGATCAAAACATGCCGGGGTTAGATTACTACCTCAGGGATCCATAGGTGAGGGTATTTAATTTGTGCTCCAAGGGCTTCCTCGTGATGGAACTTTTTTGCCAAATGATAAAGGCTAGTTTGCCTTGAGCAAGCAACAACAGACAATCTGTGGACCTCACGAAAACTCATACACAGCCATGGACTCTTATGTGTTCATTATAAGTATAAGGCAGAGATTGCCCTGAACACTTTTTGACACTTAAGAGGGGGCAATGAAGTTTATGGGTGCTCCCCATTCCTTTGGGTAAAGCTTGTAACAGTGGAGTAATACTGTTCCCACAAATTACCCTACCCCAAGGTATGAGTAATTTGGGATGTGGTATTACTGTTGCCTTTTAACAGAGTTCTCCTAAAGGGAACTCAGCAGCCTTTTAGCTTCTGGAAGCTGCTGAGATGTTATGTGAAAAATATAGAAACATATATGTGAGAAATCTCACAACTTTCCTATCCTCACGCTTGCATATTGTTGACAATACTGAGGAACTTATGAATGTAGCCTTTTCCACAATGTAAGACTAATTGTTTTTTTGAAGTGGGTAATTACTCGTAAATCTTAGCAGCATGCAGATTTATACCTATGTATCCCGAAACCTACAACTATTAATGGGGTCCACATATTTATAGGTCTAAAAGGGACTTTCACCACTCCGCCCTTAAACATGAGGTAGAAAAATGCAAGTTGTTTATCGTACAGAATATTAACTCACAATAAAAGCAGAAAAGTAAAATGATAAATATTTTATTCTTTTAAGTAACGTTTAATCCTGTCTAAAAACAGTGAAAAAGCCAGCAAAGTTAAACATTCCTTCCTTTGTTTTGTATCATGTAATCCTGTACCAGCAACACAGACTGCAAAGTCTCTAGCCAAGAAGAAAAAAAGACAAAGAAAACAAAATAAAATCTTGCAGCAGTTCCCATCTGTCATCCGAACAAAGGCATCTCCTGCTGGAATTGCCAAACACAATTATCTGGAAGCTTTTCAGGTCGAAAAGTGGCTGCTTCTGTTTCTGTAAACACTGGCTTGACCGAAAAAACACAATCTTGAACTTGATCACAGTATAGCAAACTCTGTCAAGGCAGCAGTCCAACAAACAAAATATGTCACTTCTGGCATATTAAAGCAAATAGAAACTGCAAAGATCCAAGTGCTACACTGGGTAGAAGGGTTTTAGGCCTTCTTTGTTCTGAACTGTACCACTCAGCACAGACCATCAATTGTGCACTGTTTATATTTTGCCCAGTACAAAGCAAGCAGTGCTGGTCATGTAAATGTCAGCATATTCTTCAGAAATCGATGTACCCACAAACAAATTCTCAATAAGCAGGTACTAGCGAATTATGGCTCTAAAGAGACCACTAGCCCCTCCCTCTTTTTAACCACATTTATTTTCTTTTTTCTTGAAATATCTGAGGGGATTGGTGACTGAGCTGGATGTCTGATGCATGGTGTCTTACAGCAGTAGGGAGTTCGAGGGGTGGATCTGGTTTATCATTCCTAGATCTAGTTGCATATGTGTCATTGGTGCCTTGTAAAAAGACAAATATATACCTCCAGATCTAGGGAGTATAATTTATATTAACTATGTGACACACATCATAACTCTTTGTGGCCTGTCTCCATAGACACTCCATGAGGCATGTATTTTGTATATACCACTAGTTAACTTTGCACAATTTTCACTATGCAATCACTTTTGAGCACGTCTTTAATTATTAATACATGAAATGTATTTTTGTTGTCATGAATAATATCCCCGTGTTTACACAATAAGGCTTACTATGTAGTTGCACAAAAATGATACCTGGACAGATCTTTCTTCTTCATGGAGTCAGTCCCTTTTGTACACTATATGTATATACATTATATTCACCCAAGACTCATATTGGCATATTGGATTGCCCTTCTACTTGACTATTACCTCAGTTCTTCAAAGAGCATTGTGGATACCTCCTTTGAGGTAATTGCCAAAGGCTGGACCTGAAGAGGCAGTTGATGATATGCTTAAATGACCTTACAAAGCCAAATGCCCATGGTTGGGCAGACAAGAAAGGAAAGGCATGAAATCTGGTTAAAGGGTAGTAGATGAGGTTTATAACAAGGAATGAGATGAAAAGAAGAGGTGGCGTAAATAAAATGGGTCAGCAGACAAAGGATCTCTGCGCCCTTTTTTAATTGGCCTGTGAAGTCTTACAAATCCCAGGGATGAAATTAAATCAAAACAAGTTTAGAAGTTTGAAATTGTTAATGTATATGTTTGTACTATATTTGTATCACCTTAGAGTGGCTCAGAGGTCCTCATCACATTTCAGTACAAAATCAGAAAGGAAAAACGACTCCCATTGACACATAAGTACAAGGGCCCTACTGTGAAGTCCATGCAGGGCAGTACGGGTACTGGTAGGATCAGTGCCAGAAGTGAAAACTTAACCAATGTGTGCCCAATACCCATGAAAGGATGGTGTCAGCACAGAGTAGTAATCAGGTGAGGTGGAAATATCTAGTTTAAACATTCTCCAGGTTACTGCCCGCTATCATTTAGATAAAGCTAAAGGTATGAGGTAGTAATGAACTGAAGTGTTAGGTTTTATTGAACTGGACATACCTTACCTCCCCAACACTACTCAGTCCCAGGCCTAACTTCTGTGAGGTGTGTCACCACCTCTACAGGCACCATGAGACCTAAACTAAACCAAGTAGAACTCCACACATCAGGCCCATAAAGAGATGTCTGCCATGTAACACAGCTATTTTTTGTGCCCGAGTTCTCTTCCAGTCTTGACTAGTCTGGTTACAGGGTACTAGTTTTTCCTTTCTTTGCTTGCCAAAAGCATTCTGAATGTCTGTCCCCAGTATGCATAATGGAGAACTGGGCTTTCTTTCAGTGGGCGTGTCCTTTTGAAAAACAGAGGAGATGCAGGCTATTCCCCTCCTCTTGGGCTTAATGGCACTATTTCATTGGGTACAGTGACTATCTCTGGGCTGTGACTGCCTGATTTTCAGTTTTATCTTTGTACACAGTAAGGGAGTTGGAAGGAAAACTACCCAGGCATGTGCTCCTATCAAACAACTTTAAGCACACACAAGATGCTTGAGTATTCGATACTTAAAAGGCTGGATTATTTCCCTAAATGTTAAAGTCCTCCTTACCTATAAGCTCGATAAAAGATTTTTATGGGGTCGCCTCACCCACAACTTTTTGTGGTATGCTTCATCATTCAACCCACACTGGAGTAAGATGGTACTACACCAGTGGACTCAACCAGAGCTGGGAGTTCTTTGATATTGATTTACAAGACATTATAACAGGTTCCAGATATTCAGCTAAAAATACCTAGTTGTATACCCCAAGAGTATTCTTTTATTGTGGGGTACCCTTGATATAATAAAAACACATAGGAACATGGTTGGAGAGTGAAATTAATATTTCACTCAACCGTATAGGATGCTGACAAGTTTTGGCTGATTTAATTGCCAAAAAATGGTCACCGGTCTTCTTCAGGGCTTACAGAACTCCCTACATAGCCTGTGAGTGTAGGGCATGCAAGAAAATAATGAAACATTAGGCTCTCGTACCGGTTTGTTATTTAACAGTAATAAACCCTATAAAAAGGAGCAAGAAACAATCTTTAAATTAATGGAATATTGAAATAAAAAGTTCTTCCTTTTTCAGCAAATTAAGACAAGTGGTCTGATAAAACTAGTGTCTCCCTGATACTAGCATAAAAAAACTATCACCATACTCACCACACTCGTGGGGTGAGTATCAACAGTATGACAACAATGCTCAATCTATACAAAAAAGACCTTAAAAGGGAAGATCATTCAGATTTTTGTCCACTGCACTTCATCATTGAGACCTATGCTTGATGTCCCCTAATAGTAGCTCCATCTTTGTTCCGTGTAAAACCATTTTTTTATCAATGTTGACCATATGGGGTACAATTTGCTCAGTAACTGTCCAACTGAAACCATTTTCAGAATGGTCTTTTTCAACAAAGTGTTTCATCATCTTGGTAACTGTTTTCTTGCACCTACTTGTGCTTTTGTGTTAATTGATTCGAGTCTTAACTTTACGCATTGTCCTACCAATATTTCTGAGACTGCACGGACATGTGATCATGTAAATCATATTAACTGATTCACAGTTGGCAAAATGTTTTGTGTGCATCCCCAGATCAAGTTACTTAGTTTTCTGAGTCAACTTACAAACATTACAGTGGCCACATGGTAAATGTCATTTGACCGATGGTAAATTCCCTACTGTGATTAATGTAATTTTGGCAACAGATTTTCTGGGATGTGTATGAATCAATTCATCTTTGAGAGATTTGCCCCATCTAAATGAAAATATGGGTTTTGTGAAGTTTAATGAGCCTGTGGTTAAGATTCTCCAGTGTCTGTTAAAAGTTTTTTGCATTGCACTGGAGTGGGTCTCTTAGGTTGTCACACAAATCAGGTGGTCAGTAGTTGCTTTTCAAATGGTTCTAATAGTGATGCTCTAGGACTATTGTAAGCGCTTTTCCATGTCCTTCTGATTAATCTATAAGGGTACTCTTTAGCTTGTAGTTTCTTAGTCAATAAAACTACATAATGGGTGTAGTCTTGTCTGTCAGAACAATTTCGCCACAGTCTCTGAAACTGGCCAACTGGTAGATTGTCACGTAAAGTTTTGGGATGAAAACTGTAATACCATAGGTTGTTACGGTCAGTAGGCTTATAGAACACTTCGCATTTCAGTGAATTACTTGTGGGCAGGATTTTTAAGTCCAAAAATGATATTTCAGTTCTTGTCTGACTCATAGTGAACTTAAGGTATTGGTCTTGACTATGAATCCATTCTGTAAAAGGCTAGAGCTTCTACCTCCCTACTCGTCAAAATGTTGAAAATGTCATCAATATAGCGCTTCCATAATGCAATGTTTGAAAAGGAGGGATTAGATGCACTAAAGATGTGTTAATTCTCAAGCATGTGGACATAGAGACAGGCTACACTGGGGGTGAAGGTCCCTGCCCATCGATGTTCCGTGCATTTGTAGATAGAAATCATCCTTAAATTGAAAATAATTTCTGGTAAAGGCCATGTGAGCACAATCAGGAATGAAATTAATAGGTGTTTTGGAAGACCATAGTGTCTGTGACAAGAGACCCTCTAAGACCTTTAAAGATTCCTCTTGAGGAATACTTGTACATATGGCTTCTGCATCCGGAATCATAAGAAGCTGTGTGTGGGAACTGAAAGACACGCCCACCAAGATATGATATCTTAGGTATAATGACATTGGCATTACCAGGGGTCTTAAAAAATGGTCTACAAATTTGGATAGAGGTTCCAAGAGTGACCCTGTCACTCTGGGCTGGCCGGGGGGTGGTATTTTCCCTTTGTGCATTGTGGGTAGGATATAAAAATAAGGGAATTTCGGATTTTATTTTTAATAAAACATCTGCTTTTGGTTTGGTTATCTAATGGCTGTCTTCTGCTTATTTGATCAGAAAGAAGATATCTTTCTTGACATGTTGTGTAGGATCCCTACTTAATTTTATATAATTTCTGGTATCTACCAAAAGTCTCGAGAATTCTTGTTTGTACATGTCTGCTGCCATCATGTACCCCAAAAGTATTTCTTTATTGCAGGGTACCCTTGATATGACATGACCATTTTTCGGCGGTTAAATTGTTCGATACCTGTTGGCAACCTATAGGGTTGAGTGAAACATTAATCTCTCTCTCTCACCATGTTCCTATTTGTTTTTATCATATCAAGGGTACCCCGCAGTAAAGAAATACTCTTGGGATATACCATTAGGTATTTTTAGCTGAATATCTGGACCCTGTTGTAATGTATTGTAAATCACTATCAAAGAACTTCCAGCTCTGGTTGAGTCCAATGGTGTAGTACCATCTTACTCAAGTGTGGGGGCTGATGATGATGAAGCACATCAAGAAAAGTTGTGGGTGAGGTTACCCCTTAAATATCTATTATTGAGCATAAAGGTAAGGAGGACTTTAACATTTAGGGAATTAATCAAGCCCTCTCAGCATCAAATAGCCAAGCATTTTGTGTGTGTATAGTTGATTTTCAGTTTTGCCTGGAGATAGGGGGTGGGGGTTTGATGCTGCATTCTGCAGGGCATTTTCCTGCTCCCGCTTGGCCATACAAACCCATTGAGGGTTCTGGAAAGAAATTACCCATCTCCACTACCATTCCTATTTCTTCTTCCCCTCCTATAATTATGCAGTTAGTGAATTCATGGCCTGAAGCATGTAATGGCTGTTTCCGATAACTAGCACACCACTAGGGTAAATAGTTACATTGATTGCCATTCCTTCTGTAAAATGAACAGGGAATCTGTGCTCCCTCCAATTTCTCTTGAAAATGAGAAAACAAACTATAAGCAGAATCTTGCTGGTGTGTTAACATGCATAAGGAATGGCTCATGAATGACATTGTATAGATTTCAGTAGGATTTGCTTTGTGTCTCAGCTACTCTTGGTCCCAGTTTTCTGGTCTCACTTTCAAACTATTTGGGAGTTTGGAGTGAAGTTGCCTTCTTTTATTTCAATGGCATGCAGTCAGGCAGTGTATTAGCTTGCTGGGGTTCTGAGTTACGCTGTATTCCAAGGTTCAGTTTACTTGTGGTGTGTGAAGAATCATGAAGGCCTTTAAATACTCCCCAAATGTAATCATACTCACAGAAGTAAAGGTGATGATCATGGTGGGGTTGCAAGTCTATAATAATTGAGCCCGGTGTTTCACCTCCAGCTCCTAATAATTAAATTCAGGCTCCAATTGTTTCCCTAACAGAGACCCTGTCAAGTTCCAGAGGGACTCCTCTGCCAGAAAACATTCTTGTGGGCATTTTTACTTCATTTACTGCACCTTGTGAAGTATTGTACTCTTCTGCAGAACATGAAGGTGAGGACATTAACCCTGAGCCTATTTCCAGAGGCAAATTTGTTCAGCATACTAATATACCACCTCTCTTCATCCTCCTTTTGTAACTGAAGTTTACCTGCTAAATATTTGAAGTCTCCAGTACCAATTCAGGGATCTTTCAACACTTCTAGGTACTTCCTCCTCCCAGACTGCCTGTGAACCAAGAGGTTGAGGTTTCTCTTTTACATTAGCAGAAGAATGCAGATAATGTGACCATGCTCGGATTTCTTTCTAAACTCATTTTCTAACTGTGCTTCATTTCTAAATCTGGATCCCATCCTGAGAATCCTGGCAGAATGTTCTTGTAGTTACTGTTGAAGGTACAGTGACTGGACTCAGAGGTAAGCAGATG
Organism: Calotriton arnoldi; assembly: GCA_963921515.1. NCBI lineage: Eukaryota > Metazoa > Chordata > Amphibia > Caudata > Salamandridae > Calotriton > Calotriton arnoldi. Next base: position 533,802 of record CAWUFW010002495.1, on the reverse strand, counting down.
GAGGCAACTCTTAAGAAACGTTATGCTGGACTGAATTTCAGACTTTAAAACACTTGCTGTTGCTGCACATTTTGTGCAGCTCTCCTGGACAGCATGGAACTTCAGGCCATGTTCCTTTCAGATGTAAACTAGGAAGGACTCAAAGCAGTGGATTTTTCCTACAGGAGGCAGCTGCCAGCAGATCTGTTTATGAGACTGGAAGACCGAAGGAGCTCAGAAAGCATTTCTTTTGAAATTACCATTTGGAGATTCCGTTTTGTTTGAGGGTCAACTTTATGAACTTTTGCGAAGGGCCTGTAAAAATCAGAAGCATTTTTTGATCGGCAAGATTCAGCCTAAAACTGTTGAACCATCCCAGGACAGATCTCAAAGGTATCATCAGTCACATATCAATCATCCATGAGGAACAGGTTCATCATATCTAGCCTCCCTGGCATTCCGTAGTACCATCTCCACGATCGGCTCCACGACTGTCACCCCATCACAAGACTTCTTCGCCCAACTCTCTCATTACTACATTACCAACATCAGCATCATCTACAGCAATGTTGCTCTCCAACCGAACCAATTCACCCTTGCTGCTTTCCAACACAACAAACCTCTCCATTCACTTTGGATCTCCATTGGATGCCTGCTCACATTTCATCTTCACCAAAGGACTGTATACCATCTGTTCCACACTCTCCCAGATACTCAATGACTCCCTCACCTCAGCCATCTTCCCGGATGCCTGGAAACATCCCTCCTTACTACCCCTTCTGAAGAAACCCTCAGCATTCCCGAAGACTCTAGCAAACTATCAACCTATCTCCCTGCTTTCCTACCCAGTTAAAGTCCAGGAAAAACTAGTCAACAAACAACTGGCAATACACCTCAACAACAACAACTTCCTTGACTCCACTCAATCTGGATTCAGGTCCAACCACAACACCAAGAATGCCTTCATCGCGGCCACCGACATCTGCATGATCATAAACAGAGGAGACACCAAGGCATTCATCCTGCATGATGTTTCAGCCGCATGTAACACAATCTCCCACCCATCCGTATCCAACATCACCATGAAGCCATCATATGTGGACCTGTTCTTCAATGGATCAGCTCCATCTTCACTGCCTGCACCCAGTTGGTTGGCCTGCCACCATACACCTCAGTTGCCACAAACCTGATCTACAGAGTCCCACAAGAATCCTCACTCAGACCCACACTGTTCAACACCTACATGGCATCTCTCACCAACATCATCTGAACCCATGGAATCAGCATCATCTCGTATAACGACACCCAGCTCCTCCTCACCCTCTCCGGCAACACAATCAACACCCGGACCAAGTTCACCACCTTCTGGTCTGAAGTTGTCAGGTGGATTAAGACCAACTATCTGAAGCTCAACTCAGGCAAGACCAAGGTGATACTCTTCGGAAAAGACACCACAATTTTACTCCCTATCACTTCAGCATGGTGATTTGTGATTTGGCCTCTTTGTCAACCTAGACCTTTTGTTTGCAAGTCTTCCTGGACAGGGTGGTATTACATCTGGGTCCTGGGTTTCGATCTAAGATATTGTTTTGTTCCTTTTCTGCTTACATTTCTTCCTCAGGGGAGGAAGCTTGGCATCTTTTGTATTTGATCAGACTACCTAGACCAATATCGTCTGTACACAGTGTCTCTGTGATACTGTTAGTTAATTTTGGCGTTTTTTGAGGAGGGTTTCTGTGTCCTCTGGGCTTCTGCCTGGTGCAGCTCAGGGTTGGTCAGCTTGTGAGATTGGGCTACCTGGGCAACGTCCAGAGGCGCTTCCTTTAAAAATATTTGATGCCATGCTACTTGCAACTACCTTGTCCTTTGCCTGTCATTACCATTCGGATACGATAGAAAAGAAAGATTTGGCTTTGGAACCAGAGTGTACTCTGCTTTGAGTCCTGACTAGATTTCCTCCTCCTGTAATGCTGCGTTCTTTTAATAAAGTAGTGGCAGTACATTACATGGGAGTCTGTGTTCTTGTGTGGGATTGGATGATGATATACTGCTGTGGTATATCCTGATAAAAGTATGGACAGGGACAAGGTAGGTTTGAGGAAGCCATGTGCTGATTACTTAAGGGTAATCTTCATTTTACTAATTACCCTTCCTTGTCCCAGTACTTACATTACACCATCCCTCTCCTGTTCACTACACTGATCGCTAGAGCATGAGGGCACCATGCTCTGTTACAGGAGGGTCATTCCTTTATCAGCCATCCTTGTGTTAGGTGTTTTAAGGGAAATAAAGGGAAGGGCGGGGTTCTTTTGTTTACACAAGGTCACGTGGTGCCTGTATGTGACAAATCCGATATGTTAGTACTGGAAAAAGGGAAGGTAATCAAAGTAATGAGGATTAGCAGTAAGTATTCACTGCATTAACACCAATATGGCGACTCCTCTTCCATAGCACTTGTTTGTTGTCATGGTGGAGGATGCAGTGTGAGGCAGCTATGCAAAAAGGTGACACATCATCACTTAAGACTGAATTTCTAGTATAAAGCTAACAACGCTAAGGTAATGCATTCAATCTGTTAATAGGCTTCAACATTGTACTGTGGGTCCTCAATTGTCCAGACACTATTCAGAATCTCATTGGTTTTGTTTACAACTGCCTAGTAAGAGCAGGCATAAGCTATTCAGCAAAGTGGTGTTGCATAAGAAGCAAATATAACACCGCGAACGAAAAAGGAAGTTCTGAGAAAAACCGAACAAGTGCACATAATAAGATGACTGGCTAGGGTTAGTCCACGGTCCGCTGCAGAAAGTGAAAAAAGTTGGTTTTAGTGAGATGAAAGGCAGAGGTTGAAGACTTTTGAAGCTAAATAAATAGTGTCTTCATGTTAAGCTCATATTTCATTAAGATAAGCTCTGCAGGAATGTTCTCAAACAAAATATTGTAGGAAGAAAAATGCACTTTTCATGACAGCTAAAAGTCTGCTTACTGTTCAGTTAGAATGTACAGCGTCTAAAAATAATTTTAATGGTGGGGGAAAACTTGATATGTTTTAGAATCTTCTCCAGTAACTACAAGAAATGGTTATGAAAAATTGACAACAATGAAACTCTAAACAGGAGCTCAGAGGAAGTGTTGAAGAGGTGGAATTGGGTTGTTTATGAACATTTTAGTGAAAGAGACTTCGAAAATTATGTGTTTTAGACATACTTTTGAGAGTATGCTATCTATTCTCACAGAGATGTGCCACCAACTGAGTACAGCGTATTCATGGGGCCTATCAAAGAAATGTAGTGACAGGCGTACAGAAATGCACTAAACTGGTTCTAAAAATCAAATCCTTGACCAATGTTTGTTATACTTAAAATGTAGAAGCTATTTCAATTCCAGTATTCCTTTTTAAATTTGGTGCCAGGTTAATGGAAGAACATAATTGTGGATTAAGTAGTGATCAGTACAAAATAACTTTACCAATATTGATAATATTGTGCCATGATATATGTGGAATTATGTTCCAAATATTATACATTCTAAGGATATTAAAAGTCCCAAAGAAGTTCCAATACCATATAGAGGACCGAGGCCAACGGCCATGGGGTAATATAAAGGGCAAGAAACTTGTAATTCAATTTTAAATCTACACTTTATATGTTTTTTCTATATCATAAGTGGGCACCTTCCTTTGATTTATGGTCTACCTGCGTGCTTAGTAAAGTTTTTGTACCAACACCTTTCTTCTGTGATTCAAACCGCACTTCTCCCAAGCACAATAATAGGTATTTGCCAACTTAGTAGTCATCGATTTACTGACTTTGAAAGGGTGGAAGGCTGTGTTTTTTTTATGTCTGGATTCACACTTGTAGTCTGCTGTTTCTAGAGAGAACCTTCAAGCCATTGAGCCTGTCTTGCCAGATTGTGTTAGGGATAAGAGGCTGGGCATTTTACCTTGAGTGTGAGGGGGCAGTTGCCTTTTTGTTTGAGCTGTCCCCAGTGTGTGCAGCCTCTGCTGTAAGGGCAGCAACGTGAACATGCATGTCTCGTCTTTTCCTGTCATTGGCAGGAAACTGGACCAGCACTACTATGCATGACTGACTAGCTATAAAGAGAGGGGCCTTCAATATGCCCTTCATACATTTCATCTTCACTTTTTTGCACTGGATAAGGTAATTTTACTATGTAGGAAGGCTATGCCTTCACCTGGGTACCGAGCTCACTGTACCACAAAACTCAAGCTGTGCTTCATTGAAGTGGACCAAAATAGGTGAAACTGCCACGCAGATGCTTGTGTTCCCAATCAGATTGGCCATGGCCTGGGAGTTGGGCTGCATCACCCGTTTTGAGGTAGACGCAAGTCTAATTTGCATATGGCTGGTCTCTCTGTAATAGCACTAACAATCTAAAGACGATGGACTGGAATGTGCCAGTCAGCACTGGTATTTATGATTAATTCAAGCAATCCATATATGACTTTTTGTACTGCTGTGTTGGATAGTATGCATACTGTACATTGGACTACTCAAGTATTAATCTGCACAGTCAAACTTTACAGAATGCCGCGGAGCAGCTCCCATCAAGGACTACTTTTAACATTAATATATTACCGACCCTGAGAGGAGAACTCGTTCTTTAAGAGCCAAGCCTAGACATCCATGTCCAGATACCAAGTTCCAATTATTCTAATGATCTTAGTGCTAAGCCCAGCCCTATCATTTTCATTTTCCTTTATAATAGCTTGATAAAACTAGTTATCCTTGGTGCCCATGCGAAGTAAAATATGTGTCTCCTGTGAATTAATGTATGATGCCAGCCACCGAAACGGTGAAAGTTCAGGCTTGATGTGTACTCGAGAGCATTGTGAAACTTAAATCGAGTCAAAAGATTTAAATGAACTTGTAGACTAATCTAAATTAGTAATAAAGTCTTGCAAAGAATTTAAAAATCTAAGGAAAGTCAGAAAATATTCATAATATGCCACTGTTCCTAATCAAACAGCGCGCCCCTTTCAAGTGGGAGATCAAGGCAGTGGGTGTTATAAAGTACCTGATGTACAAAGAGGCTATTCAGTAAAAATGGTTGCAGTTTGCACAGCAACATTTTTCAAACACGGTTAGAGGAATAGAAAATCAACAATACTGGGGGCCTATGTCAAGGCGCACAAATGATTAGATGTTTAGGGTGTTTTCAAATTTTGCACCCTAGGACATCTCTGTTTAGGTAGGTGCTGTACTTTGTGTAAAATATTTATAAATTAACTGCAGACCTACAGCTTACAGAGCCTTAGCCTCAAAACAACATTGCATTGGAAAAGGGCAGGCTTGTGAGTGGAACATCAGAGAGTGGGGTGGTAAACACACTATTATTATTATGAATTTTATGATTATTATTATTTCTATTACTTTTTTATTTCCGTTTTCAACAGGCAGAGGCCCTTAAACATTTACAACAAACATTAAAAGTCAATAGAAACTAAAAATAACAATCACAATTATGTGGCAGTGTAAAAGTTCACACACCGATGAAGACGCATTGATGGCAACTGCCATGGGCGACAATGGGATGTTTGCTGGGAAGGTATTTAGGGCTAAGGGTCTTTCGCAGTTACAGATGGCTGCGGCACTGGGCCCCATCTGCACAAAGGACAGGCGAGGCAAATGGAGAGAGGCTGGGCTCAAAAAGACAATTGTGAGGGGGGGGGATTTTATTTCTCAAAGGGATCCTGAACACTTAACTGCCCAAATAAAATACCTGCAAACAAAAGTGTGGCTGTATCTCAAGTATGACCATGCCAAAGATAAATGCAGAATGTGCCTCCTTCTTCCTCCAGTTGAACCTACTAAAGCTATTTTTGTATCTTGTCCTGAATACCTGATATCAAAAGTTTACACCATCAGTACCTTCCTAGTCCTTTCAATTCCAAGATAATAATCCCAGATCCAAAATCCTTCTCCTGTGATAGCAACCCTACTGTGCTCCTGTATGACATCTGTTGCATACTGCTGCCTCTACATTGTCAGGACTCGTACTCGCACCTGGACAGCAGAAATGCACTGCTCCATAGCCTGCCAGGCTCCACAACGCTCTGCTTCAGGGTATCCTACATGCATGTATAATCTAGGGTCTGAAGAAATATGATTGCATCTTCCCCATCCTGATGGAACTCCACTGGCTCCCCTTGCCAACCACCACCATCTAACCAGCTGCATGATTTACAAAGCAATCACAACCTGCATCCTTCCTTTATGGCTTTCAGGTACACCATCTCTGGAGGCTCTCTGCACACCAGCAGCTGGGACACCATCAGACTGGAGACCAAAAAGTGTAAAACAAAAATAAAAAATAAAACAATAGTCCATTTCCATCTAAACAACCACAAGCTGGAACAACATCTCCGTTTCATCGGGATTGCCCCAATCTGGCTTCAATTCAGGAAACAATTAAATATGCACCTCTCTAAAGAACACTACATTATGATGTAGTAATAGTCCAGAAACCAGGTACCATTCCACTTCTTAACTGTAAGTAAGTGAACTTTATTGTTTGGTTAATAAAAACTGTATCAATGTTACATATAAACATGTGAAATGTATAAATATAAAATAAATAAAAAACCAAATGGTACGTGCATCCTTGATGATATACAGTTAAAAATATCATTAGGAAGTTAAAAATTGGGATAAAACTTAGTGCAAATGTTCCATGTTCTATATTAATTGTGCTGAAGGGGGCTGGGCCGTATTTTTTAGGGCAAGTTCTTGGAACTTTAAGAACTTTAGCAGCTTGCAGTTTATTTTGGGATCCGATGGATAGAGGCACTGAATGATGGTAGCCCTGCATGTCCTGATCTTTCTTAATTTAAAAACCGGCCTCAATAAAGTGACACGTGCTTGATAAAAAAAAAAAAAATGGGCAGGTACAGATCAAATGGATAAAGTCCTCTTTTTTTTTGTCCACAGAACCTGCATGCTATGGGTCCTTTGTATTTCCAGCTGGGTTGGTTCGCTATTGTTGGTAGCTCGCCAAACCGAAGTGCTGTCAATCGTTTCTCTAAGAATACTGAGAATGTGAGGCTTAGATACGGTGCTTGTTTTAGAGAGTCATAGTTGTTAATTACCATCCATTCATGTGTTTGCTGCGTAAACATGTTTTTGTCTTCAACCAACAATTGAATTCTTGCTATTTTGTTGGTAATTCATGTAAAAACTAGAAAAGGCAAGTTCTTGCTCCATTGATCTCCTGTCTTGGTGGTTTGGAGCGCTTTATGTAGGTATTTAAGGTATGAGGTCCATAATGCTTCAGTGATTTGTGAGTGTTTGAAATTGAGTTTTATTTTATACCAGGTTTTTATGGTGGAGTACATCCTTCCTAATGTTTCATTGATTAGTCCAAATTCAAGCCGCACCTGTGCTGGAGGAGTACATCTTTCCTAATGTTTCATTGATTAGTCCAAATTCAAGCCGCACCTGTGCTGGTGATGCTCTTTTAGGTAGCTGGAAGGTCCGTTTGTAGGTGGTAGCTACCAGTTTGTTTAAAAGTGTTGTCTTTTCCATGTTGGGTGATGTCACCATATGATAATGTTGGCAAGAGCCTTGCAGCTATCATGGATAACAGTGGTTTAAAAGACGGGCAGTCCAATTTTTTTGCCAGTGTGCTGAAGGCGTATGTTAGTGCACCAGCCCTTTTTTTCATGTAGTGCCTTTGTTCTTGTTGGTTGAATCTATCTTCTATGTAGACTCCTAAGTATTTGTAGCTTGTAACCTCCTCCAGCATCTTTCTGTTCAGCCACATCTTAAGTTTGCGGCCTGATCTGTTTTGGATCAGCATGGTTTTAGATTTACTTGTGTTAATCTCCAGTTGGTTGATTGCGTCATAATCTTGCATTTCCGTTAGTGCCCTCTGGAGGCCAACATGTGTTAGTGTCATTAATACCACATCATCGGCATATGAGAGGTGTTACAGAGTTACTGAGCCTAGTCATGGGGGGGTGAGAGTTAATCCAATCCAGTCTTTGTGCTAAGTCAGATATGAACAGGTTGAATAAATGGGGGACCCGCACACATCCTTGCTTCAAACGGCTATTTGTTTAGATCTTCCTCGAGACCCTCATACCATCATCCAGTTTAACTCTTACCCATGTATCTGTTTAGACTTGCATTATTCCTCGCAGTATGTGTGAGAAAGTGCCCTCTTTCTGCATGGTAGACCCCTCTTTTTGTTGAACTGCTGATGTGCTTTGACTGAGTGTGCCCTGGGCTCCTGCCAATCAGGTACCCAGGGCCTATGTAATTTCCCTAAAACCGCATTGAAAACAAAACCAAATTGGCATCTCTGGCCACAGGTCAGCACCTGGTAAATGGTACCACAGGTACCCAGGGCACTGTGACCACGGAAGACCTCTAAGGGCTGCAGCACGTATTGTGCCACCCTTAGAGGCCCTGTACCATTACACCCACACACTGCTTTTGCAGGCTGCGTGTTTTGGTGCAGAACAAAGTGAAGAGTCGACATGGCACACATCCCTGTGTGCCATGCTTACAACCCACTGCCCTGGCATAGATCAGTCACCCCTCTAGCTGGGTGCACTATACCTGTGGTGAGGGTACAGGTGCATGAGCCCTGTACCCCTACAGTGTCTAAGTCCATTCTTAGACATTGTAAGTGCAGTGCTGCCATTAAGAGTATATGGTGCTGGGAGTTTGTCATTACGAACTCCACAGCACCATAATGGCTACACTGAAAACTGAGAAGTTTGGTATCAAACTTCTCAGCACATTAAACCCACACTGATAGTGTGGGATTTAATGAAAAATGCACACAGAGGGCATCTTAGAGATGCCCCCTGAAAAACGACCTACCACTAGTGTCCAGGCTAAGTGGCTGCTTTCAGCTGCCACCACCAGACATGTTTCTGGACCCCTGGGTCGAGAGCCTACTGCTCTCGGGGCCTGAAACAATGCACATCCTGGGACGAGGTGCCAAGCTTTCTCCCCCAGGATGGGCAGGGTCCACGAAGGGGAAGCTTCAAAGGCTTGCCGCCTTTGTGAGCTTCCCCAGGCCACTTGCTGCTTTCAGCAACTGGTCCCCACTTGTTCTGACCCCCACTTTGGGCGGGAGAACCGGCGGGTAAAACAAGTGAGGAAGAGAGGTGTGCCCACCTCTGCCAACTCCACCCCTCAGGTGGGGGAGGCGAGTTGAAGCACAACTCTCAGTCCCCGCCATCTTGCAGATGGGGGGACCCAGCCAACCAGGAAAAGGCTTATGCCCCCCCTCCCACTGGAGGGTGGCATAATAGGGGGTGTACCCACCCCAGGGAAGGGACCCATTGGTCCCGACCTTTTTACCTACCTTAACGCCCTTAAATCTAGTATTTAGGGGCACCCCTGAACCTTGCTTCCTCAGACAAGAAACTACAAGAAGAAAAGAAGAAGGACCGAACAGCCGTGCCGAAGCTAACAAGAGGAGGACGCCCAATGACTTGGCCCCAGCCCTGCCGGCCTGTCCCCAGCTCGAACCTGCTCCAGCGAAATCCCGGTGTGTCCTGCAGCCAGCAACCTCAAACCCAGAGGACCTTCCTGCCTTCAATCCCAAAGACTCTGTCTCCCGTGAGCACCGGATTTGTTCAAACAACAGACTCCAGCTCCGCAAGGATCCGCGGGTCTGCACCACTCTGCACCCGACGCCCACGGCCTGAGTTCGAGCGGCCCAACACCAAGAGGAGGTCCCCCTGGTGATCCTGACCCGAGAACCGGTGACCCCTGACCTGCCTCAAGCCTCCCGCCGACGCCTGCTGCCTCAAACCGGAAGGTCCCCCAACCGCGACCAGGAGCTGGTAAGAAGATCAGACCCTAAAAGGCACCCCTGCACCCGATGCCCCATGGCCTTGGGTGGCCCAACCGATGGTGCCTAACCAACCCCCAAGATCCCAACTTACCTCTCCAAGTGGTGGTCGCACCCAGAAGACCTTTGTCCCCGAGCCTGCAGTGCTTTTGCAAACCGGAGACTCCCCATTGAAAGCTACAGGGCTTCCAACGCCAAAACAGCACTCTGCAGCCGGCCGCCCCAGTGCCGCTGAGGGTGCATCTTTTGTGCTGGCCTAAACCCCCATTTGCCCTGAGTTTAAGTCCAGGAGCTTTGCTCCCACAACCCAGTGGCCTTCTCATCAGCAGCCACCAACCGGAGGCCCCCTATCCCCCATTGGATACATTGGGCCTCAGCACTCTGCACACAGCCTCCCTAGTGCCGCTGAGGGTGTAACAAGAGTGCATCCTTGACCCTGGGGGACCCCTGAGTCTACCCCCAGAACACCAACTCCCACAACAAAGTTCTTACCTTTAAACCGATAACACTATTTTCCTCCGTAGGATAACATTGACTGTTTTTCTATGAAAAGTTTCTAAGTGTGGAATTGGAAAATCAAAGAAAACCTTTTACAACTGTACTGAATAACAAAAACGCTTTTACTTACCTGTTTACAAGAGATGTCCCAGTGTAGTATCCAGGTATACTACACTGTGTAAGAAAAGTAATCTGAAAGTAATGTACTGGTCATTTTACTAAAAAAGCCCTTTCAAAGTTTATGTACTGTATTTACAAAGCATTGCATTTCTCAGTAACAATACTGTAAGTCAAAACAAAGTGCATAGATAATTACAATCTGAACTGTATTACAACTGTATATTTACTGCAAAGTATTTATCACTTACCTGTGCCAGGCTTGCTTGGTTCTAGGAAATAAAATAACTAAATGAATATTTTTATACAAAAACAATTGGTCTGAAGTTCATTCTTTGAGTGTGTGAATTCATTTGCTGAATGAGTGTGTACAACAAATGCTGAACACTGTCCTCTGATAAAGCCTTACTGCTCGACCACACTACCACAAATAGAGAGTGAGGTGCTATCTACTTTACCTCTGCCTACCTTATGGGTCCCACTGGACTCTGTGCACACTATACCTCACTTTGGAATAGTATATACAGAGCCAGCTTCCTACATTGGTGGATCAGTGGTGGGATATACAACTTTGCATTTGTTGGACTAACTTGGTTACCACCTGATCACACGACAGAACTCTTAAATTGTCTTTAGAATTCTGATTTTTTTCAAATTGCCATTTTTGCAAAATTACTAAAAGCCTTTGTAGGGACTTCTTTAAGTCCCTGTAGAATTTTAGAAAAATAAAAAGTCACTTTAGCTAGGGTTAGAGGGGTTAGAAATATTTTTTTAACAATGTCTCAAAACAAGAACCCAGCTGTTAGTGAAAATAACCACAATATCATAGAGAACCAGGTTGAGGAGCTTGACCTCACCCCTTACCTTCACTTGTCTTTCAAGGAGGTAAGGTCCCTATGTAAAATTAAAAACATAGCCATGGGGGTCCCATCCCACCAAACAAAAGCTCCAGGAGCTGTTGGCTGGTTATGCTAAGGGCCACCCATCTGAAAATGATAAAGACCAATCAGATGAGGAAGAAGAGGGAAGGGATGAACAGGTAGACCAACCCCCCACCCCACCCCACTTCATAGGGAGAAAAGGGCCCCAGTGGCCCTGACTCCAAGAATCAACCTCTCAGTACCTAGAACCCACACAGGTGGATCAGACCCTACTAAGTACATTGAGGACAGCCTCAATGAGGAGGACAGCCTTTTAGCAAGGTTGACCAAAAGACTGGATCTAGGGACCAGGATGCTGGCTCTAGAGAGAGAGAGAGAGCAGAGATGGGCCTAGCACCCATCAATTGTGGCAGCAATTTACTCAACAAGGCTAAAGAGCAATCTTATGATCCTAAAATCCCCAAAGGGATTGTCCCTAAATATGAAGAGAGTGATGATATCAAAAATGGTTCACAGCCTTTGAGAGTGCCTGTGAAATGAGAAAAGTGAAGAAGTCACACTGGGGGGCACTCCTTTGGGAACTGTTCTCTGGTAACTGCAGAGACTGACTCCTGACCCTTTCTGGGGCAGATGCAGGGTCTTATGACCTCATGAAGAGAACTCTTATTGAGGGATTTGGACTCACAACTGAGGAATATAGAATTAGATTCAGGGGGACTCACAAAACCCAAAACCAATCCTGGATTGACTTCGTGAGACTACTCAGTAAAAATACTAGATGGTTGGTTAACTGGACACAATGTGCATGATTTCAATGTACTTTAAAATCTGTTTATGAAAGAACATATTTTAAGTAATTGCACTAATGAAAAGTTAAATCAGCATTTGGTAGACCTAGGTCTAATTTCTCCCCAAGAATTAGGAAAGAAGGCAGACCATTGGGTCAAGACAAGGGTCACAAAAACAACCACTGGGGGTGACCAAAAGAAAGGGGTTACAAAACCTCCCCAGGAGAAAGGTGGTGAGAATCCCCAAGATAAAAAGCCTGAGTCTTCAAAAGGGCCCCAAAAACCTGCACAGGGGGTGGATCCCAAAACTCTTCCCAACATACTACTAAGTACAGAGGAAAGAACTTTGATCCTTTAAAGGTCTGGTGTAACAACTGTAGAAAGTTGGGACACTTAACTGGAGATGCTACTTGTCCTAACAAGAAGCCCCCTAGTCCTAGTACAGCTACTCGTGGTGTAGCCAGTATCTAGATGGGATCAACAGTGTGCCAAGAGCAAATCGGGTTGCACACTGAAGCAGTTCTAGTTTCAGAAGGGGAAGTTGAGTTTGCCACTGTAGCTGTGTGGCCACTCAACTTAAAGAAGTATTTGCAATACCCTTTGATAAATGGAACTAGGATAGAAGCTCTGAGGGGTAAAGGTGCCAGTGTCACTATAGTGAGAGATACACTGGTTTCCCCTGAGCAATACTTGATTGGGAGAACTTACCCAGTCACCAATGCCGACAGTGTTACCACTAACCATGCAATGGCTATGGTAACATTAGACTGGGGGGGGGGCGGGGTTACTGGCCTGAAACAGGCAGTGGTCTCTCCAAAGCTACCAGCTGCATGTCTGCTTGGCAATGATCCGGAAACCTCAGCATGGGCTGAGGTTGAATTAAAAACCCATGCAGCAATGCTGGATATCCCTGAGATGGTGTGTATAAAAACAAGAGCACAGAGCAGAAAACGGGGTGAAAAAAAATTGGTGGAGCCTGAAAGTATGGCCCAACCTTCCAAGAGGAAAGGTAAGAAGACTGGGAAACCAGCTTCTGAACAGCAAAAGGATCAGGACCCCTCTCCTCAGGGAGAGGACTTGGACACCCCAGAGGGAACTGAGCCCATGGAGCTTGACCCTTACCAGGTTGAACTCTTGGGCCCAGGGGGACCCTCTAGGGAAGAGCTGTGCCTTGGACAGCAGGACTGTCCAACTCTTGAAAGCTTGAGGCAGCAAGCTGCTGCACAGGAAAAGGGATAGGTCAGTGGTACCCACAGAGTCTATTGGGAAGAGGGGCTACTGTACACTGAGGCCATAGACCCCAACCCTGGAGCCACTAGGAGAGTGGTAGTGCCTCAGAAGTACAGGGAGTTCCTCCTAACTTTAGCTCATGACATCCCTCTAGCTGGGCATCTGGGCCAATCCAAAACCTGGGAAAGGCTAGTTAGCCACTTTTACTGGCCCCAGATGTCTCAAAAAGTAAAGGAGTTTGTCAGCTCCTGTGTCACCTGTCAAGCCAGTGGCAAAACAGGTGGACACCTACAGGTCCCCTGGAAACCACTACCATTGGTTGGGTTTCCCTTTGAAAGGGTAGGTGTGGACATAGTGGGTCCACTTGAACCTCCCACAGCATCCGGAAACAAAATCATACTAGTGGTAGTGGATCATGCCACTAGGTATCCTGAGGCAATAGCCCTAAGGACTACTACAGCTGCTGCAGTAGCCAAGGCCCTCATTGGTGTCTTCACCAGGGTAGGGTTTCCTAAGGAGGTGGTTTCAGACAGAGGTTTTAACATCATGTCTGCTTACCTCAAACACATGTGGAAAGAGTGTACAGTGCAGTACAAGTTTACTACACCATATCACCCACAAACCAATGGCCTTGTTGAGAGATTCAACAAGACATTGAAAGGCATGATTATGGGGCTCCCTGAAAAACTCAAAAGGAGATGGGATGTCCTCTTACCATGCTTGCTTTTCGCTTACAGAGAGGTGCCTCAGAAGGGAGTAGGGTTTTCCCCCTTTGAACTTCTGTTTGGCCATCCTGTGAGGGGACCACTCTGTCTTGTAAAAGAGGGTTGAGAGAAGCCTCTCCAAGAACCCACACAATATATTGTGGACTATGTGCTTGGCCTAAGGTCCGGAATGGCTGAGTACATGGAAAAAGCATCCAAGAATCTTGAGGCCAGCCAGGAGCTTCAGAAGCACTGGTATGACCAAAAGGCTGCACTGGTAGAATTTCAACCAGGGCAAAAGGTGTGGGTTTTGGAGACAGTGGCACCAAGGGCTCTCCAGGACAGATGGAATGGCCCTTACCCCATCTTGGAAAAGAAAAGTGAGGTCACCTACTTGGTTGACCTGGGCACAAGCAGGACACCCAAAAGGGTGATCCATGTGAACCGCCTTAAGCTTTTCCATGACAGGGCTGACATCACCTTCTGATGGTGACTGATGAGGATCAGGAGACCGAGAGGGAACCTCTCCCTGACCTCCTCTCATACAGCCCAAAAGATGGGTCAGTGGATGGAGTTGTCTTTTCAGACACCCTCTCTGCCCATCAGCAGACTGATTGCAAGCAAGTCTTGCAGCAGTATGCAAAGCTCTTTTCCTTGACCCCTGGTCAGACAAACTGGTGTACCCATGATGTGGACACTGGAGACAGTTCACCTGTCAAAAACAAAATCTATTGCCAGTCTGATCAAGTCAAGGAAAGCATCAGAGCTGAAGTCAGCAAGATGCTGGAGTTAGGGGTTAGTGAACCCTCTGAGAGCCCCTGGGCCAGCCCAGTGGTTCTAGTCCCCAAACCTCATCCACAGGGTGGAAAGAGAGAAATGAGGTTCTGTGTGGACTATAGAGGGCTTAACTCTGTCACCAAGATAGATGCTAACCCTATTCCAAGAGCAGACGAACTGATAGACAAACTAGGTGTAGCCAAATTTCTAAGGACCTTTGACTTAACTGCAGGGTACTAGCAGATTGGCATGGCACCAGGAGCAAAAGAAAAGACAGCATTCTCCACACCTGATGGGCATTATCAGGTTACTGTTATGCCCTTTGGTTTAAAGAATGCCCCTGCCACCTTCCAGAGGTTGGTGAATCAAGTCCTTGCTGGATTGGAATCCTTTAGCGCAGCTTATCTAGATGATATTGCTGTCTTTAGTTCCACCTGGCAGGATCACCTGATCCACCTTGGGAAGGTTTTAAATGCCCTGCAAACTGCAGGCCTAACTATCAAGGCATCCAAATGCCAGATAGGGCAGGGAACTGTGGAGTATTTAGGCCACCTTGTTGGTGGAGGCCAAGTACAACCCTTACAGCCCAAGATCCAGGCTATCCTGGACTGGGCAGCTCCAACAACCCAGACCCAAGTCAGGGCATTCCTTGGCTTAACTGGGTACTACAGAAGGTTTGTGAAGGGATATGGGTCCATTGTGGCTCCCCTCACAGAACTCGCCTCCAAGAAGATGCCCAAAAAGGTAAACTGGACAGTTAGCTGTCAAAAGGCTTTTGACACCCTGAAAGAGGCAATGTGCACAGCAACATTTCTCAAAGCTCCAGACTATGCCAAGCAGTTCATTGTGCAGACTGATGCATCTGAGTTAGAGATAGGAGCGGTCCTATCCCAGACCAATGATGAAGGCCAAGACCAACTGTTATATGGCCGTTGGGGTCATTGCGACACTGCTAAATTGACATGAGCACGGCTGCCATGATGCTGCTTTTGCGCACGTTACTACTTGACTTTGTTTTGCGAGACTCTGTTTGTGCCTTTCACATGAGAACTGTCTGCTTTCTGCGTTCTCGGCCTGCTCTTGGAGTTTAGTCTGAACACGATGTGCAAGGTCGATAAACAATGCCCCTTGTTATTCTGTTCTGGTCAGTCCCTAGCATCTAGACAAAATATGCTAACACAGCTGCGCTACTGGAAGCTCGTGCTTTGATATTACAGGGATGCATGTTGTTCAAAAACACACTTGGAGAGGGTCCTTTCCAGGGAGAAGAGCTATGCGGTTCCTATGATGTAAAGCTTCCATCTAGGCACTAAGGTCGGGGGTCTGCTGACAAAGCCCAGAGATCTTCTAATATATAATAAACATCACTTTACCAAGGGAAGGGTGGTTAGGCCTTATAGTCCTTTTTCCACTGCCTATATATAATGACTTCCCCCTTCATATTCTATGGAATTGTAACAATGCTAATTGTTCTAAGTTTATGCATTTCGCTGCTGGTAGTGGCTCGTATACTGCATTATAGAGCACAATAGTTAAAATAAACATTTTGAACTATAACGGTGACTCTGACCATTCTTACTGCGGACAAGTACGAGTGAGCGAGCGAAAGGGTATGTCTTGCTACTGCGATTCCTGAGAGAGTCGGGAGTGTTGTGTTCTGGGTTGTCTAATCATTTGTAGCTTCATGATCTTTGGAGGAGAACGAATGAGACACTATAGCTAGTCGGTTTTGGGATTTTGGGTACTAAGGTGGTAGGTTGGTACACCCCTATATACCGAGGTCCTGTTTTCCTGCGCATAGTTCCCGGACCTAAGATCCCTTAACTGGTTACCCTTTGAAGCCAGAATTCAACTAAAAATAGCATGCATGACGCATAAAGCCATTCATCACAACACTCCCAGCTATCTGGCACAGAAACTGGTACCTTCATGTGGCAACAGAGCTTCCAGAAGTGCCAATAACCTCTTATTGAAACCACAAAGATTCAACAAGAAGAAAACATACAACCGAGCCTTCTCTGGGATGGCGCCCAGGATCTGGAATGCTTTGCCCCCAGAAACTAGACTTAATCCCTCTACTGCATCCTTCAAAAAAGAAGTGAAATCCCTTCTCATGTCTAAGTTCACTTGAGCATGGGTTACTGTGATTATACGACTCTACTCTTGATCTATATGGAACTATATATTATTTACTACTTCTCTATGTATCTTTGATATTGTGATAATACTATGCTTGAATTGTATGGAACTATATGTTATTTACCATATGCCTATGTATCTTCGATATGTTGATTCTACTATCCGTGATTTTTATGAAACTATGTTATTTACCATATGCCTATGTATCTGCGATATTTACCTTGTAAAGCGCTCTGATACCCGCAAGGGTCTTGTTCGCCCTATATAAAACCTTCAAATAAATAAATAGTTCTGTGTAGGTGCAGAATCCCCGCAACATGGCGCCGCCAACGTTTGGTCTGGTTCTTATTTGCGAGACTCTTGAGTAGGTCTTGTGCTTGTCCACAATCCCCTCACATCTGTTTCCGGAGACAGTTGTGAAGGTGTAACCTCCTATATTGATGTCTTATAGGTTCTTTCATGCTTGAATTTTAAAAGGTTCCTTCTCTTTCTTATTAACCCGTTATTGCGCTGCCGTTCTTTATGTTGTTGTTCTTTGTTATTCATTATGGCGGTTGCCATTACACCGCCTAATCGGGCTGCAGTCACAGCTTTTTTGACTCAAAATGGGGTCCCTAATGCTGGTGTTGCGCTAATTTTTGTTGTAGAAGCGAATGCAGCTTACCGCTTTGGGGTGGTTTATTCTTGGGTCACCTTTCCGGCGGTGGATGGAACAGATAATTTGTTTCACGAATATACTGCCACGGCCCTACCTCAGAATTTTCAGCCTTATAGGTCTCTTGAAGTTCCGCTAATGGCTTGGCAACACCAAATATGGTTTAATGGCGCCCTTCCTTACCCAATAACGCCGGTCCGTTTAGGCCCTTTATCGATCGATGGGGCCACGTGGCCCGTTTTGGCTGGGTATACCCCACACCCGCGTTATCTAACAATTGCAACACTCGCAGAACTACGGGTATTATATACTTCCTTAATACGTATACATAGAGCTGTTATACAATTCATGGTGCGTAACTTCCAGGTGGGACCACCTGCCATTGCTGCACAACCCGCTGGACCTGGTGGTGTAACCATCAGTCCTCTTATGGTTAATTCAGTGATGGGCAAGCGTCCACAGAATAAGGATGAATTTCCTTATTGGCTTGCTGAAAAATTTGGGCAAATTGAGGCTGTTTTTCCGAATACCACTCCTGTGGAGAAACACAGGATCCTAACCATAAGTTTACCTAAAGACTTAGTTCCCGAATTAGCTGATTGTAACACTTGGGGTAAAGTGTTTGCAGCGGTATATTCGATGTGCTTCGGCACCCCCTCCATGACCGTACTCCCTTCCGTGATAAAGCGTGTTCAGGATGAACACGGAGCACAGAAGCAGCTCTGGAATTGGGGATGAGGCTGGTGGGTGTGTTCGACGTTGTTGCTGATATGATCCTTGCTAATGTTAAGGGTGATGCTGTCAGCTTACAAGTGGCTAACCGCTTGGAGGCTGTGGCAGACGCAGACAAGCTGCGCGAATTACCAAAGATTATTGCTACTGATACCTTCATTACAGTAGAAACAGCAGATACCCGGGTAGCCCCCCCGGATAGACTCTATGAGATTATCATCCAAATTGAAGGTGATATACAGCGTCCAATCAAAGCGGTTTTCTGGAAAAATCTCACCTCCTAATACGACATTTTGTTGGCGGAGGCAGATTGGCCTCCACCCTTTGTGCTAGCCGCTTCTCGAGGGGAGGATGTGATACTTCCGAGTTTTTCGCGTTACGTCCCTGAGGAACATGCAAAGGCTTCCGCAGCTGAGTGGGCTTTGGCCCTTGCCCCAGCGGTGTACCGTAATCAGGTGGGCTGGGATATTGATTCACCGGCACATGAAATACCATTACGGTCTATGCCACAACCACAATATCCAATCAGACGTGAAGCTAAGGCTCACGTTTTTGACATTCTAACTTAGTTGGAATGTCAAGGAGTGATTGAATCCTGTGCATCACCGATAAATAATCCTCTTTTTCCGGTATCAAAACCTGACGGTTCATATCGCATTGTGTTGGATTATCGAAATTTGAATAGTCATTGTCGCACTTTTGAGGTGCAAAACACACACAGCTCTGCGCTGGTGAACAACATGGTTCGTAAAAAATACAAAACTACACTGGACATATCCAATCCATATCCAATGGTTTCTGCAGTCATAATCTGGCTCCTGAGAGCCATGACTTGACAGCATTCACCGCCGTCGGAAATCAGAAAAAATGTACGCGCTTGCTATGGTGTATAAGAACAGCCCGGGGCTTTTGCTGCGCGTGTTGTGTCTTTGTTGCACGACATAGATCCAGATGCGTTCTCGTATGTTGATGATATTTATCTGACGGATAATGCCACATCTTGTCCGAGTCGACCGCATCATTTTATTGTTTGCCGACTACGGATAGAAGTTCAATTTTGCAAAATCACACATCGCTCATTATGCGGTGCTCTTTCAGGGCTATGAGCTCAATAATGAGGGTCGGGGGTTAGCCCCCCACTTTCTGGAGAAGTGTGCACAATTGCAACCTCCCTCTACGCTGAAGAAACTTCAGTCTTTGCTGGGATTTTTGAACTTCGGGAGGACATACATTCCCGATTATGCCCAGCATATCAAATCGCTTTAGGCGTTGATACAACCAACATATTCTTCTGCCAGCTGGCTTCCGGAACATACCACTATCCTACAATCTTTGCAATCTGATATGCTTGCAACTAACTACTTGTTGACGCATGATAACACCATGAACCTGGTGATACGTATAGTGCCAGGGAAGGTGGGTTTCACCTACTTGACGTTCAATGAGGGGGACACAGTACCTATTGCATACAAATCACATTTATACACTGCGGCTGAAATGCGTTTTTCAAATGTTGAAATAATTTTGACAGCGTTCCAAATGGCGATTCTAAAAGAACGCTCACTGGCGCAAGGTAAACGCATTCTTATGGTCACGCCTTTCCCTGCGTTAGAGGCAGTGACTAAGGCAAGTGTACCCAACTCTAAGGCACTACATCCCCGTTGGATACAATGGGCAACTTCTTTGACATCATCTGATGTCACGTTTATCTTTGATCCTGCACCTCAGACACAGGAGTTTTTACAGTATGAACATGTTCATCCTCCTCCGTTGTCGTTGCTTCCTTTGGATGAGTACAAATGTATCATCTATACCGATGGCTCGGCTAACCGGCCACCGGTTCCAAACACGCTTATTCAGCGGCTTGCGCTATTGTGGCTGGTTCGATTGTCAATGGAGAGTTTAAGTCTTCCATAGTGCATACTCAGGCGCTTGGAGACTGTACAGCACAATTGGTGGAGCTGCATGCTCTTGTTCTTGCCCTTGAGTTTGCCGATCCTAATGTGAATACTCTCATTGTATGCGATTCTTACTACTGTGTTCAATCTTTTAATGACAACTTATTCTTTTGGTCTCAGAATGACTATCGAGACTCTAAAGGCAGCGCAATCAAGCATAAAATGCTTTGGGTTCGAGTGGCAGACCTTAAACAATGTCTGCCCCTCACGCACGTTATCCATACTCTTGGCCAGCAGCGTGTGGGAGCACATGCTCTTGGTAATTCTTTGGCTGACGAAGCGGCCAAAACTGCAATAGCCACGTGTTCCGTAGCAGCAGTTACAAGGTCCATGTCTAAAATAGATAATGATATTCTGGCAGCAGTAGCTGCTACGAAGGAGGTAATTGCTTATCCTCAGGGTTTCCCTTCGAAATACTCTCATCATATATCTCCCGAACAAGTTCCTTATGCTAAGATTCTATCTGTTGGGGATCAACTGATTCCCAACATGGACCGCAGACTTTCTTTGATCATATCCGCACACGAGGGCATGGCTTCTGCACATGCCGGGGTGTCGGCAACAGTCTCGATTTTACAGCAACGTTATTGGTGGCGTGGTTTATATAAACAAGCCCGTAATTATGTGCTTTCTTGTGACTTTTGTCAACAAATTAAACCGTCTACGGTCACACCCCCACCACAAACACAGCTAAGTATTTCTAATCGACCGTTTAGCTGTGTATATCTTGATCGCTGCGGTCCTTTCTCTTCTGATACTGCGTATAAATACATTTTTGTTGCAGTTGATTCGTGCACTAGATAACTTTTGGGTTTGGCCACAACGCATTGCTGACACTTGAAATGTCATCAGGGATTTGCGTGTCTTTGTCGGGATGTTTGCCTGTGGTATCTTCCATTCAGAAAAAGGTCCGGCGTTCGCCTCTAAGGCATACAAGGATGCGATGAAGTCGATGGGGGTGCTGGTGCAGTTTTCGTCTCCATACAGGCCTGAGGGCAACTCTATTGTGGAGCGAATGAACCGCGACTTAAAGCAATCTTTGACAGCTACAGTCTTAGGTACTGGCAGGAACTGGCTAGCCCATTTGTATGGAGTTCAACGTGCACTTAATAATCTCCCTAGAAGATCTCTGGGTGGGTGGACCCCCTACGAACTGCTCTTTGGCATTAAAAGGTTTGTGCCAGACCTTGATGGTCTAGACGTTGTGGCGGCGGCTGCAACCTTTGACGTAGATAATCATTCTACTATGTTACAGGACCTACAAAAGACCCGTGACAGCTACACAACTGAACAGTTACCCTCTTCCAATGACACATCGATGCTGATTCTGGTCACCGGCTAGCTTCCTAAGATTGGAGATTTGGTACGAGAAAAGCTGGAGAACAAGAAAGAATTTGGTCCCTCTTATCGTGCACCAGTCCCGGTTCTTGGATTGAAGGGTACTCGTACAGTAATTCTACTACCTTTACCTGGTCGCAAAGACAACAGATATATTTCAGTGGACAATGTCAAGTTACACCATCTGGCCGATTCTGAATAGTGTAACTCCTGCTGTTTCATGCAACGCTATCTCAATTAATCCGGTGCATTCGTCCACTTCGAATCATCCTCGTATGGCAATGGGTGAAACAGAAACATTTATTGACCTTTTACCTATCACCACACTGCCCTGTTCCACTGCAGAGGTCGAGTATACTTATCCTGCGGAGGAGTCCCACACTGAAGTGCTGATCAGTCCACGTCAACACCAAACTGATGTCACCAATACGCCTTTGATGAATATGAGTGCAAGCGGTTCTTTTGGGGACTGTCCGAGCTTCTCCTATGACTCTTCCTCCTCGTCTTCTATGTTGGCACTTCCACCGACAAAAATAAGTATTTTCATCTCTTGGTTTAAAAAGACTTACTTGGTCCAACCCTGGACCTACATCTGGCTGGTACTCATCCTGATTTTCCTCTTCATGTCAATAGGATTTGTGACTGTCTTTTTCTTACTCATCAATGGCCATTACCTGCCAGAACGCTCTGCTGAGAAATTGGTCGATGGAATTCTGGCCCCTCATACATCGTGCCATATAATTGAACGAGATAAAGCCCTTGTAAACATTTCAGCTTTCCCGGTTGCAGATGGCATCGTTTGGGATAAAGTAGCTTTCGAAATCCATGGTCCGACGGAAGTCCTCAACGTACCATCCGTGATTCGCGTTTCTTTAGGAGACGTGGTGACACTGGACATACATTCTGATGATTGGGATGTACAAGCAGTACATTCATTGTTTTCAGATTTAAAGTATTATGCTACTTTTGATGCTGAAGATTTGTACTTGAATTCGGCCAATTATGCTGATTTATTCTGTAATTAACATTATGGACATCATTAATTACACAAAACAAACACTTTATGTCCTGTTTTTAATTACACGCAGTGGGAACATTGCCCAACTCCTTTACAGGGGAGTTCTAAAACACTTAGGGATAAGTTCACCTATTTCACGGATTATGACATGTCCAATCCTGAATCCTATTTCTTTAAATTGCAGTTTTCGTCGCAATCTAAATTTATCCTGACCCACACTAAATTGATCTATTCCAATTCCTTTAGATCTGAATTGGCCTCACAGGGTTCTGATCACTGGACTGCTACCATTGATTTAAAAACAATATGGGGCACTAAGGATTGGCAGGTTCAGGGAATTGAGGCTTTACATCGAGCCTGCCTAATACCTGCACAAATGTTATTTTTAAATGATACGGTATATCAAACTACTTGCATGGGCCGAGCAACTGCAAAAAGTTTAAATAGTCCGTCCATTCCTTCTTTGGCTGAATACGATAATTGGCGTACACACACGAATTATTCAATAGAGGTTTTACAAACTCTTTTTCGAAATGGCACTTTCAATGCTTCTGGTGTTGACCCTAACGGTTGGCTGCTGTGGCAAACCAGTTCAAATTCATGCCAACTGTGTTTTTATAATATAACGCCTGGTTTTACACAGGCTAGACCGGATCCACGTTTTTCTCACTCACATTCAGTCACAACATATTCGGTGGGTAAATTGTACAAACAATGGCTGGAACACTCTACGTTGTCCTAAGTTAAACAACACTTGTGTCGCATGTCGAGTCACATCAATTTGGCTGATTTTCTTCTAGGTCCTAGGACTCCTAGAACGAAAAGATTTTTCTATGCTGCGTATAATGAAATATGGAAATTATCGCAGATGGAGGCAGCATTTCGTCTGCGACAGATTGACAAAGCAAATTTGGAAAAAGTCCTTGCAGTGGTCGACAATAGCATTAACACACTGTCTTCACGCATTTATACCCTGGATAATATTATTTCATCTGTTATTGATATTGTGCAGACTGATGTATCGGTGTTATATCATGGTCAAAATCAATTACGATCAGTAATGCAGTTTGCATGGACGTTACAAACTCTTAAAATGGGTAAAGCACCTTGGGATTATTTGAATGCTTCTGCTTTGTTCTTGCCATTTAATTTAACTGATAAACAACAGTTTATGTCCATTAAAGATGCTACATACACGTTATTACACATTGAACAATTAGAACATTTGCCGCTCTCTGTGGCGGAGACAGATTCGGCTGTATGGTTAATACACAGGGTTATCTCTCTCCCTTTTTCGCTGTTTCAATTTAAATCTTGCATGAAACATTTCTCGATTGGCTGCTTTGAACCCCTGGGTAGTACGTTTCTCCATGAGTTATGGTCCCTACCATTCACTTATATAGATGTCATTGTGATGAAAAGGAAGCTTTCCGAACAGGGGAGGACTGCGATTCCACAGTGGGACACTCCCTAGTTTGTAAACATGTTAAATTGCACGGCGCTTTTAATGTGTCCGCACCTAATCTTGCTTGCTTTTTGAAAGGAAGTCCAGTCCCAGCGATAATTCCCGCTTTTACATTGCTTACTAACGGCAGTGATCTTATTTTGAATAACCACGACTGCTGTGGTTTACAGGCAGGAATCCCGTATATAGTAACAGTTTCACAACGTGTTACTTGTTGTAGCAATGTGCTTTTTCCGCCCCCGCATGGGAAAGTAGATATTTCCATTTGGCCTTCCATTACGACTTTGAAAACAGATTTCAACAAATTAAGCAGGCTCAAAGCGCTATTGTTTCAACAAGAAGTGGCTCCCACTTCAGCTCGAGAGACCTTCGAATTACAGGTGGCTAGAACTTCGAGTGAGATTCAGTCACTTCTGAACACGAATCTCCCACTACATTTTGGGGAGTTGATACATCAAATATGTAATGCGTCTGACACAGAAGGCCTTGCTCATTTTTTTAAACTGGTGGGATCCGGCCTTGTGACTTCTTTTCAGACAATATTTGGTGTAATACCGGCCTTTATTCATTCTAATTTTTCCAGCGTCTTCGGGGTATTCCCTTTATTACTGGCGCTAGCTGGTGTAATCCTGCTTCTTCTGCTTCTTCTGCTCCTGCTGCCCAATGGCTGCTCATCTTGTGGTAATGCACAGACCAGGCCAATTGCAACTGTACCGTGATCGAATGCAACAAGTTTTTGGATGCTTGCCATTAGCGACGCTTAGCGTGAGTTATGGATTAACTTTTCGCTTTGCCTACTTCACTTGCGTGCAACCCGTATTCTACTGTCAACGGTGCCCCTTCTATAGGGCGATGGATTTATGTCTCTCCAATAGGCCATCTCCTGTCCCGGATTTTAACCTGTTGGTGGGTCCCTTAGAGGCCCATGACCAGGCTTGTTCTGGAAATGGCCATATGGCGCGTGCTGCTGCACTTGGTCTTGGCTGAATGGGATATCTGTGCGGCTGCGCAGAACCTATTGCAACGGAGCTTCATTGAATATCACGCAAGTTGCCCGGATTTGCTCTTGGAGGCACCGGATTACGAGGAGCATGTTTGTTTCTTCGGACTACTTGATTGGATGGCATCCCTCTTTGCTGCTAATGACCTTTTGGAACGCATTGCATTGACAGGATTACGTGCTTTCATGGATATACCACCTCCATGTTAAACATGTTTTTCGTGCAACGGTACATTTTTAACAACGTAAAAATTATATATATATATATATATATATATATTCACTGAAAAACCATAGGTTTCAGACACGTTATAGTTACAAATTAGCATTTAAAAACCTTTGAAATTCACTGAAAAAACCATAGGTTTTAGGGACAGTTATAGTTACTTGGACATTGCACTCGTACAAAACCCGTGAAATTCCCCCGTTATAGTTAGTTCAGCTAACTATAACTCGCGCCCGCAATGCACTGCTGATGACGTCACATATTACATCACTCATGACATGGTCAGTGACATCACAGATGACATCACTGATGACATCTCAAATGACATCACTGATGACATCATCCCGTGACTGTGTGTTTCTGTAAAGTTTAAATATTTTTAATATATATAGGAAAAGACGTATTGAAGAATGAGTGGGTGTGTAAGTGTCTGTATGGATGATTTAGTAGGTGCGTGACTGACTCTATAAGTGAGTGATTTAACGTATCTTACTGAATGCATGGGTTAGTGACTAAACTGGGTGAATGTCTGTATCCGTCTGTCTGTTGCTGTGTAAGTGGCTGCATGTGTTTGTGAATAGCTAAATGAGTGTCTATATGAGTTATTGAATACTTGTCTGAGTATCTGTATGGGTGCCTGAGTGTTTGTGTGGGAGGGGTGTGTGCAACTCTGTGCATAGATGTGTGAGTGGGTGATTCACTGGGTGGATGGTTTCAAGAGTGCATCTGTGATAGACTGTATGGGTGGGTAAGTGTGTGTAAGAGTGTGTTAGTGAGTGAATGTATGTCCCAGTGGTACATGTGTGAGTAACTACATATGTGAAAGGCAGTATATATGTGTGTTGGAGTATATAAATAGCTATAAGCAAGAGTGAGTGATTGTGATAGTGGCTGTATGGATGAGTGTGTGCTTGTATCAGTGATTGTATAAGAGCGTAACAATGTGCTACTATTTGTATGAGTAAGTGAGCGGGTGTGTGTATAACTGTATAGGTGAGTAAATGGCAGTGTGTTTAATTATTTGCATGACTGACTAGGTGTCTGAGTATCTGTATGGATGAGTGGCGTTGTTTGAGTGTCTATATAGGAGTAAGAGTGCATATGATAGTCCTGTACTGAGTGACCGTAAGTATGAGTGACTGTACGGGTGAGTGAGTGGATGTGTGTGTGTAGACCTAAGAATCAGTGAGTGGGTATGTAGTTATTGGTGTTGGAGTGTCTATGGTTTTGCGAATGGCAGTCTGTAATTTAGAGTGGGTGTATCAAAGATTATATTAGGGTGTGAGGAGGTGCATCAGATTATCACGTGGATGATGTCATCAGTGATGTCATTTGAGATGTCATCAGTGATGTCATCAGTGATGTCACTGACCATGTCATGAGTGATCTAATATGTGACGTCATCAGCAGTGCATTGCGGGCGCGAGTTATAGTTAGCTGAACTAACTATAACGGGGAATTTCACGGGTTTTGTACGAGTGCAATGTCCAAGTAACTATAACTGTCCCTAAAACCTATGGTTTTTTCAGTGAATTTCAAAGGTTTTTTAAATGCTAATTTGTAACTATAACGTGTCTGAAACCTATGGTTTTTTCAGTGAATTTCAAAGGTTTTTTAAATGCTAATTTGTAACTATAACGTGTTTGAAACCTATGGTTTTTTCAGTGAATTTCAAAGGTTTTTTAAATGCTAATTTCTAACTATAACGTGCCTGAAACCTACGGTTTTTTCAGTGAATTTCAAAGGTTTTGTAAATGACAATTTTTAAATGTATTAATTGTTATATTAATTTTTTCATACTGATTTACTACATTTTTAGAAACAATTTTTTTTTACAGATTTTATTTTTTAAATTACATTGTAATTACATTATACATTACATTACAAAAAATACTTTCTCAGAATGAATTACTTTAGTTTAAATACTTTGCACATAGGCAATAGACTTTTAAGTACAGTAGTTACAGTTGTTACAATGGGCAACACATTTTCAAACACAATGCAACATTCAGCTCAATGTGAATTTCTAGTTAAATGCAACTAGTTACTTTATGGATTACTTTTCTAACCACAGGACTGGATCCTAGATTCAGTCCTGGTACATCTCCTCTAAACAGTTGAGTAAAAGCGTTTTGGTTACAGTCGTGATTTTTAAGGAATATTATTGTATTTTAAAAGTTGACACTTAGAAACTTTTTCTCATAGAATCACCAATTGTATCCTATGGAAGGAAATTCACTTAGCAGGTAAAAACTGTTATCGTTACTTTTTCTTACTCAGTGTTGGATCCTGGATCCAGCACTGGTGCATCTCCTGTAAACAGTTGAAAGAATGCGTTTAAGTCATACAGGTGATTTTTAAGGAATATTTGTAGTTTGTAAAAATCAACACTTTGAAACTTTTTTGCTGAAAACCAGACAATGGATTCCTATGGAAGAAAATATAAGTTACTGGTAAGTACGGTTAAAATTACTTTTCAGGATTAGTACTGGGCTGAAAGATGCAGCACTGAGGTCTCTCCTGATAACAGGTGAGTAAATCGGAATTCGTATTTCGGCTGATTTTAGAGGAATATTTTAAAGTTCCAAAACTCCACACTTAGAAGAATTTCCAAGTGAAACCAGTCAATGTTAGCCTATGGAAGGAAATTCAAGTTACTGGTAAGTACGGTTAAAATTACTTTTCAGGACCAGTACTGGGCTGAAAGATACAGCACTGAGGTCTCTCCTTATAACAGGTGAGTAAATCGGAATTCGTATCTCGGCTGATTTTAGAGGAATATTTGTATGTTTCAAAAATCAACACTTAGAAACTTTTTCAGCAAAAAGCAGGCAATGATATCCTATGGAAGGAAATTCAAGTTACTGGTAAGTACGGTTAAAATTACTTGTGAGGATCAGTACTGGGCTGAAAGATGCAGCACTGAGGTCTCTCCTGATAACAGGTGAGTAAATCGGAATTCGTATTTCGGCTGATTTTAGAGGAATATTTTAAAGTTCCAAAACTCCACACTTAGAAGAATGTCCAAGTGAAACCAGTCAATGTTAGCCTATGGAAGGAAATTCAAGTTACTGGTAAGTACGGTTAAAATTACTTTTCAGGACCAGTACTGGGCTGAAAGATACAGCACTGAGGTCTCTCCTGATAACAGGTGAGTAAATCGGAATTCGTATTTCGGATGATTTTAGAAGAATATTTGCACAATGGTGAAGGGAGGGGGCGGGGCCTGAGGTGACATCTGTGCAAACGCGCCCCGTGGCGCGTTTTAAGTTGGGGGATTAAGTCCCCTTGAATCCTGAGGGTCCCTAGGGGCCAACTAGCCCACCAGGAACCTCCAATATGCGCCAGGGGCTGCGTTGCAGAGACGTGTAGAGAGGCCACACCCCTTTTTACACCTCTCTGCAACGCAGCTCTGTGGCGCTTTCTGGATGTACCTGTTGGGCTAGTTGGCCCCCAGGGACCCTCAGGATTGAAGGGGATTTAATTCCCCATCTTAAAACGCGCCACGGGGCCTGTTTGCACACATGTCACCTGAAGCCCCGCCCCCTCCCTTCACCACTGTGCAAACGCGCCCCGTGGCGCGTTTTAAGCTGGGGATTGAAGTCCCCTTGAATCCTGAGGGTCCCGGAGTCCAACTAGCCCACCATATACCTCCAAAGCGCCACAGAGCTGCGTTGCAGAGAGGTGTAAAAGGGGTGTGGCCTCTCTACAAGTCTCTGCAACGCAGCCCCTGGCGCATATTGGAGGTTCCTGGTGGGCTAGTTGGCCCCCACTGACCCCCAGTATTCAAGGGGAATTCGTTCCCCTCTGCAAACACGCCAGGGGCGCGTTTGCAGAGTGGTGAAGGAAGGGGGTGGGGCCTGCGGGCCCGATCGTTTAAAAAAAAAAAAAAAATGTTGTCCCTGAAGGGGGCTGTGTAGCCCCCTTCCTTTTTCCTGTTTTTGGGCCCTGGGGACCCCATC
Organism: Calotriton arnoldi; assembly: GCA_963921515.1. NCBI lineage: Eukaryota > Metazoa > Chordata > Amphibia > Caudata > Salamandridae > Calotriton > Calotriton arnoldi. The sequence continues at coordinate 504,504 of CAWUFW010002495.1, read as the reverse complement.
CCCCAGGGCCTTACCCCTTTTTTAAATTTAATTTAAAAAAAAAAAAAACGGGAAGGGGCCGCGTGGCCCCCTTCCCTGGGCCTGTATTGGCCCCCAATGGACCCCATCCCCCGGGGCATGGCCTTTTTTAATTTTCTTGGGAGGGGCTGCGTGGCCCCCTCCTCAGGCCATTTAAGGCCCCGGGGACCCCATCCCCGGGACCGGCCTTTCCATTTTTTTTTTTTCTTTTTTGGGGAGGGGGGCCGCGTGGCCCCCTCCTGGGCCACTACTTGCCCCGGGGACCCCATCCCCCGGGGCTGGCCCTCTCCGTTGGGGACTGTGGGGGTCCCCAATCCCCCACAGTCCCGCCGGCTCCCCACGTCCCTTGGGAGCCGGCATTGCTGTTCCACATGGGGAGCAGCTGACATGCTGCTCCCCATGTGGAAAAGCAATGTGCTTTGGATATTGGAAGAGAGAGCAGGTTTCCCTGCTCTCTCTTCCAATATCTAAAGCAGTTTGCTATGGCAGGACGGGACCCGCAAGGCTCCCGTCCTGCCATAGCAAACTACAGTGTCCCGGGGGTAGGCACCCCGGGACACTGCAGGAGCCGGCCCTGGGGGGTGGCGGTCCCCAGGGCCATCAAGGGCTCCAGGAGGGGGCCGCGCGGCCCCCCTCCTACATCAGCACAGCCCCGGGAGGTGGTGGTCCCCGGGGCTTCGGGGATCCAAAACGGACCCCCATTTTAATTTGTTAGTGCCCCGGGGAGGTGGTGGTCCTCGGGGCGTGTGGGGGCTGGAGCCCCCACACAGGTTGCTCAATGAATAAAAAAGCCCCGGGGAGGTGGTGGTCCTCGGGGCTGCGGGAGGGCTCAGAGCCCTCCCGCACCATTTTTTAAAAAGCCCCGGGGTTGGCGGTCCCCGGGCTTAGGGGCCCTTTGAGGCCCCCCACACATAAAATTAAACCCCCACCATGCCCCCGGGACTTGGGCCACCCGGGGCAAACATAATCGAAGCGCGGGAGACCGCGCTTCGATTTTTTCTTGGCAGGATTCGCGCACCCTGAGCGCATCCTGCCGATTTAAAAAAAAAAAATTTTGCCCAGGGGGTCCTTGTGGGACCCCTGAGCAAACCTAGGGGGTCAGGGTGTTTCTACCCTGCTCCCTTTGTGCGCTTTGCGCACTTGTTTCTGTCCCTCGGTTCTACCGAGGGACAAAATGGCTGCCAACATTTCCTGAATCGGAATGTTGACAGCCAGCTGACAGCCAATTAACATGCAGTTCGTGATCGGGACGGTGCGCGCAGGGTGCGCTGAGGGTACGCGGACCCTACTCGGCCATAGATATCACTAACTTTTTACTTTTCATTTTCTCAGCAACTACTGAACGGATTTACACCATTTAACAAAAGGGTTCTTTCTGAACCAAGAACTACCTCTTTGCCAAATTTGGTGTAATTCCGTTCAGCAGTTCAGGCTGTAGCCGTGTCTAAAGTTTCCTATGGAAAAGTGCATGGGGAAAACACGTTTTGGGACCCCCTTTTTCTCGGCCCCGCTTGACGAATCCCCCCGAGACTTTCAGGGTAGGAGCGGACCGGAGCGGGCCACAAAGTTTGAAAATTTCGCGAAGATACGTCAACCGGCAAGAGAGTTATTTCAAATAGAATGTCGCGGATTTCCTATGGATAATAGGTTGTAACTAGAACTATCTACTGGCGACCGCCAGTAGATAATATATATATATATATATATATATATATATATATATATATATATATATATATATATATATACATACAACAAAACGACTCTCCAGCTTCCCATCGGCGGTTGAAGAGACACGGACCAATGGAAGGTATGACTTAAAATATCTTTATTCCTCAATTTGATGACGCGTTTCGGACTTTGCCAGTCCTTGATCACATCATATATATATATATTTTAGACATTTTTTCCAATCTGTTTTTTTTTTAATACGTATTTGAACTATGCTTACCCTTGAAATCTGTTTTGGTCTTTTGCCTATATACTATGACCTTACCAAGGGGAGGGTGTTATATGGCCGTTGGGGTCATTGTCGACATTGCTAAATTGACATGAGAACGACTGCCATGATGCTGCTTTTGCGCACGTTACTATTTTACTTTGTTTTGCGGGACTCTGTTTGTGCCTTTCACATGAGAACTGTCTGCTTTCTGCGTTCTCTGCCTGCTCTTGGAGTTTAGTCTGAACACGATGTGCAAGGTCGATAAACAATGCCCCTTGTTATTCTGTTCTGGTCAGTCCCTAGCATCTAGACAAAACATGCTAACACAGCTGCGCTACTGGAAGCTCCTGCTTTGATATTACAGGGATGCATGTTGTTCAAAAACACACTTGGAGAGGGTCCTTTCCAGGGAGAAGAGCTATGCGGTTCCTATGATGTAAAGCTTCCATCTAGGTACTAAGGTAGGGGATCTGCTGACAAAGCCCAGAGATCTTCTATTATATAATAAACATCACTTTACCAAGGGGAGGGTGGTTAGGCCTTATAGTCCTTTTTCCACTGTCTATATATAATGACTTCCCCCTTCATCTTCTATGGAATTGTAACAATGCTAATTGTTCTAAGTTTATGCATTTCGCTGCTGGAAGTGGCTCGTATACTGCATTATAGAACACGATAGTTAAAATAAACATTTTGAACTATAACGGTGACTCTGACCCTTCTTATTGTGGACAAGTACGAGTGAGCGAGCGAAAGGGTATGTCTTGCTACCGCGATTCCTGAGAGAGTCGGGAGTGTTGTGTTCTGGGTTGTCTAATCATTTGTAGCTTCGTTATTTTTGGAGGAGAACGAATGAGACACTATAGCTAGTCGGTTTTGGGATTTTGGGTACTAAGGTGGTAGGTTGGTACACCCCTATACACCGAGGTCCTGTTTTCCTGCGCATAGTTCTGTGTAGGTGCAGAATCCCCGCAACACAACCTGTTGCTTTTATAACCAGAAGGCTTCTCCCCAGGGAGCAGCGTTGGAGTGCCATTGAGAGGGAGGTCTTTGCTGTGGTTTGGTCCCTGAAGAAGCTGAGACCATACTTGTTTGGTACTCACCTCCTAGTACAAACTGATCACAGACCTCTCAGATGGCTAATGCAGATGAAAGGTGAAAATCCTAAACTGTTGAGGTGGTCCATCTCTCTACAGGGAATGGACTTTGTAGTGGAACACAGACCTGGGACTGCCCATGCCAATGCAGATGGACTTTCCAGGTTCTTCCACTTAGAAAATGAAGACTCTCTAGGGAAAATTTAGTCTCATCCTCTTTCGTTTGGGGGGGGGGGTGACTTTTTGCATGGTAGCCTCCACTTTTTGCTGAACTGCTGATGTGCTTTGACTGAGTGTGCCCTGGGCTCCTGCCAATCAGATACCCAGGGCCTATGTTCTTTCCCTAAAACTGCATTGAAAACAAAACCAAGGGGAGCAAGATTGCGGCCGCTTAGAACGCCGCACTAGCCCCGGCTTTCTTGATGATGGAGAGGAGTGACTAGACATGATATGGACCCCCTGGGGAAGACCTCGCCTGCTACTGGGGCTCCTAGTTCACATGAGGGGAACGTGGAGAACCATCTCATACTTATTCACTCACCTGTCAGGGCTCCCGTCCCGCAACAGCGCTGCCTCTCGGGATTTCACGATGCCTCCTCGTGCCAAGCAAATTAAAGAAAAGGAGAAGGAGCAAAAAGAGGGGCCCCCGCCCCCCCTACTTATAGCTCATCATACCATGGATTCCAAGAAGAAGGGCAACGTGATGGAAACCGAAAGCAGAGGGAAATCAAAATCCGTCTCCCTCACTGCCCACGGGTCAGAATCCTCCAGGACAACAAAGGAGTTCCGGGTCACCGAGGGCAGTCTCGTGCAGGCTGAACGGAAACAGACAACCATTCCTTCGATCTTCAACTCCAGCTTACGCTGCCCAGCACACGCGGCGGAACTTGCTGGCACAGAAGTAGAAGAAGGAGGAAATCTACAGGCTGTTCCCGGCTGCCTGCTCGTGAGTACTGGGACAAGTGATTCCTCTATTGTATGTGGTCATGGGGAAGGGGCTATTCCTGACTCTATTGCAGTGGAAAAGATTGATGAACAAGTTGAAGGGCCTGTGATTAAAGGGACTCTAGGAACTGATGGTGGACCGCTGACTAAGATCCAATTAAATACTGATCCTGCAATTATTTCCATCCCGCCGATCCCGTCTGTTCTGACGGTATACCCAGTAGCTATTGTGCACTGCTACAAGACAGCCTTATGCTAAAGGAGCTGCCCTCCCCAGATCAGGTGGATAAGTTCTTCTCACTTACAGATGACTCTGATGGCTCTGCTATCACAGAAGACCTCTCCGATGATGGGGCTGACTCTGGGGGTTCCAATAGCAGCACACCAGATGGGCTTTCCCCACTGAGTACCCAAAAACGTTTTATAAAAAATCGAGGAAGACCAGGAGTGATCTTCCTGGTAAATGCCCTTCATCTACGGATCCCAATCATGCTGCCACAGCCGCCCTTTCCCATTTGACTTGGGATTACTCGGCGACCCAACAGCTCTATACAGACATGGGTGCTCAAGATGCTCCGGTATCTCCTGAAGTCCCCACTATGAGCTTGATTTACTCTACGTTAAAACAGCTACAGGGGGAAGCCCGAACGGAGACCCGTAAGGCGCACCTAGCTGCTAAAAAAATTCAGGGGGCTATCCGGAAAGTTAATAAATGCTGTTCAGAGATGACAGAGAGGCTGGTTGCTCTGGAAAATCATACAGTAGCGGTTGAGGAGAGTACCTGCCCGTTGAAAACGCAGATGGAAAGCCAGGACTCACAGCTGGTGGATGTGCTCTGGAAGCTGGAGGATTTCGAAAACCGCCAGCGGCGGAATAACTTACACTCCCTGGACATTGCAGAAAATGGCGAGGGTAACGACACCAGGGCATTTATCATCAGGTTACTCAAAGGTGCGTTCCCCGAGCTGGATGGCTGGAACTGGGAAACCAAGATCCAAAGGGCACACAGTTTCCCTCTTACCATACGAAACGGACAGAGGGGTCAATCAGACAAGCCATGAGCTATTTTGTTTTTTTGGGGGAATTTTTTGTTACGTCAAGCCATTGTTGAAAAAGCTCGTCCTGACTCAAGACGCTCATTTGAGGGCCATTCTTTTTTTGTGAAGCCTGATTTTTGCCACGCAGCGGTCTAATGGAGATGGCGCCTCCGGCAAATGTTTACCCCTCTTCAAAATCTTGGGTGCCAGGTGTTTCTCCTTAATCCGGCCAGACTGAAGGTCATCTTTAAAGGCCAGGCACGCTCCTTCACATCTGAAATCAAAGCACAAGAATTCCTGGATGAAATTCGTAATGGGCGCGACCATCTAAGGGACTTTAAAGGAGGACACACTGGCTAAAAAATCTGCTGTAAAGAGAGGGTCGCTCTCACCATAGCTTACCATAGCTGTTGCTGTTCTCTCTGTTTCTCTTTTCAATGCTATCTTTCATCTCCTGAGTCTTAGCTCTCTTTTAGGGAATATATTGGTCAAGTTCTTCTTTTTTATTTTCCCCAATGGGATATAGTTTTGTTTATCTCTCTTCCTCTCCTTAGGTTCGGTTTTTCTGTCTAATGCCTGACGGGGCAAGTCGGGCTTTTTTTGCAGGAGCCATCACGGGGGTCCTTGGCAACCCGCTGCTCCAGTTGGGGGTTCAGGTCTGGGGGTGGGGGTCTGGGGGGCAGTACGGTTGGGTGAGGGAGGGGGGACAGGTTGGGGTGGAGGGGGTGCTTGAGGGGGAATGGGGAACCAAACAGACTTTGTTGTATTTGTGAAATCAGTAAGAAAAATTTAAGTGGTATTGCAGAATTTAAATTCCATTAGTTAGTAATAGATTCTGGTCAAACCTATAACTTGCAGTCTCTTCTTTTAATGTTTTTTTTTTTTTTTGGCGCCTTGTAAATGACTAAAGTTCGTATCGCATCTGTGAATATTAGTGGGCTCAATGATTATCGGAAGGGGCAAAGGATTGTCATTGATTTAAAGATCTTGAAAGCTGATATAATATGCATGCAAGATACCCATATTGAGAGTTCTCGCAGACATGTTCTTGAAGGCCTTGGGTACCAGCTGGTTTGCTCCACAGTGCAGGTAACTCACACTAAGGGGGTAGCCATTCTGGCCAGAAAGGGAGTTGGCGAGTTCCCCCGATCTTGCGCAGACAATCTTGGCCGCTGGGCCATTGCGGAATATAGATCCAGCTCTAGCTGTTTTACGATCTGCTCGATATATGGCCCGGTGCTGGATGACCCTGCATTGTTCCAATGGTTAAATAGCGAGCTGGTCTCTTGGCCTCTACCCTTGATAATGTGCGGTGACTTCAATATCAATCTGTCCTGCACTGCCTCAACACAAGGGTTTAGGAAATATTCTGGGAGGAAACCTAAAGTGTTTAGAGCTCTTGGTGATCTTCGACATACCCACGGATTGGTTGACGTTTGGGGAGTTTTAGAACCGGGATTCCCTAATTGGCTGAGGTAGGTAACTTAGGCCAAGTAGGGACCCTCACTTCCACGTCAGGGAAAGGACGGACACCTTCTCAGATAGCCCTTGCTCACCCCCTTGGTAGCTTGGCACGAGCAGCCAGGCTTATCATCAAGGCTAATGTGTAAAGTATTTGCAACCACGCTCTCAGTGACCCAATGATGACACCTGTTAGATTTGGGGGTCTCTAGTTGGCAGAGGTAGGTACCTTTGTCCAAATAGGGACCCTTGAGTCTAGTCAGGGAAAGTAGGTACACTCCCGAAATAACCCCTGCTCACCCTCTTGGTAGCTTGGCACGAGCAGACAGGCTTAGTTCAGAGGCAGTGTGTAAAGCATTTGTGAACACATACAGTAATCAAGTGACAACACTACAAATGGACACCACACAGGTTATATATTTATAAAAATAGGTATACTTTATATAGATTTATCACAAGACCATAAACGACAAAAATAATCCCCAATACTGTCAAGAGTGCTTAGTTCTGATCAAAAAGGCTTAATTCAAGGTTCTGTGCGAGTCGGTAGCCTCCTCCGGCTACGGCGATGTCAAGAACAAACAGAGTCTAACAAATCCAGCTGACCGCGTCAAGACGGGCCAACACAGCGTAGACAGACTCGGTCACAGTGCCTTTTACTTGAAGCGGCAGGCACGGGCGTGCGAGCCGGATGGCTGTCTCGCCGCGGTCGCGATGCAAAAATGGAAGAGTTGCAGGACGCGTTGTCCCTCGATGCGGTGCAGGCAGCGGCTCGTTGACGTCGTCGAGACGGAGTCGGTGAGACCAGGGCCGTGCGTTGCAGGGCGAGACGGTGCTTCGATGCGGTGCTGGCAGGTTGCGGTGCGGCGACGGAGCCGGATTCAGGAGCTGGCGTCGATCAGTCCGAACAGCGGTGCGAGTCGGGCGGTGCGTCGCAAAGCGTGCGAGCGGTGCCCAACTCCGGTGCGGTCACAGGACTCGAACTCAGCAGCAGTGACCGTGTCGGTCGGACCAGTTCGATTTGGCGTAGCGAAGCGTTGCAGGACGCGTTGTCCCTCGATGCGGTGCAGGCAGCGGCTCGTTGACGGAGTCGGTGAGACCAGGGCCGTGCGTTGCAGGGCGAGACGGTGCTTTGATGCGGTGCTTACAGGACACCGAGGCGGTCGTGAGAGTCGGTCACAGCTCCCTACCTCTGTAGCCACTGAAACAGAGTTTCCAGCAGCAATTCACAAAGGGGGTGAAGTCCAATGGTCCTGGGACTTCGGTCAGGGGGCAAGCTCTCTTCCAAGCCCTTGGAGTACCTTCACAAGTTGATGAAAGTCACAGCAAAGCAAAAGTTACTTTCTCCTTTCTTTGGCAGTCAGGCAAACCACTGCAGGCCAATCCCCCAAGCAGCACTTCAGGCTTAGGGATAGTCTCTCCTCAGTTTCTTCTTGGTTCCGCTCCTCAGCAAAGGTTTCTTCTTGTTCCCAAAAGTGATCTAATCTTCCTGGGGTCTGGGTGCCCCTCTTATACCCTGATTCTCTTTGTTCTCTGGAGGCAGAGAGGCCACTGCCTAGTCCAAAACCAGTTCTGGTCAGTCCTGGAGCACTTTGTTTTTCTGACTCCTTCTTTCCTTTCCGAATGTGGGGCAGAGTGCTCAGCCGCCCGGCAGGAGGTGGAGCCAGCATTGTGGAAGGCAGGCACAGCCCTATTCAGACCCAGGTGCAACTCCTCCCTCCACTCTGGATGCAGATCTTTCTATTCAGCCCTGTGCTGACTCACCCTGTCTCCTGTAGCCACCCCCAGCCCCTGTCACTCAATCTCCAGACAAGGAATACACAACCTAGCAGAGGCAGGCTTGGATAGTTAGGCAAGAAAATACCCACTTTCTAAAAGTGGTATTTTCAAACACAGAATGTTAAAACCAACTTCACTAAAAGATGTATTTTATCATCCTGAGTTCAGGCATACTAAATTCGTTTTTCTACCATGTTCCCTGGGTCAGTTCTGACTATAAGGTGTAATAGTCAGTCTGCCCATTCTGGCCTATGGGGAGCAGGTAGCCTTGCAATAGTGAAAAACGAAAATGGCTGTAATTCACTATTAGGACATGCCACACACACCAGGGCATGTCCTACCTTATACTTACAATGCACCCTGCCCTAGGGCCTACTTTAGGGGTGACCAACATGCAGTAAAGGGAAGGTTTAGGGACTGGTAAGTGGGTGCACTCACCAAGTCGACATGGCAGCCCTAGGCTGCACACAGGCTCTGCAATGGCAGGCCTGAGACACACTTTACAAGCTGCTTCTGTGGGTGGCACAACCCGTGCTGCAAGCCCACCAGCAGCATTGGATTTACAAGCCCTGGGCACACTCAGTGCACGGTACTAGGGACTGACAAGTAAACCAATCATCCAATCATGGAGTCACTAATACATACATCAATTCACGATAGGGAGCACTTGCACTTTGGCACTGATTAGCAGCGGCAAAGTGCCCATGAGCATCTAGTCCAGCAAAAACATATCGGCAACAGTGGAGGCATTACGAAAAAATGGAAGGGAGACCCACGCCAAGGATGCCAGGTCTAACAACACCACAAAAGGACTCCACACGAGTTTCATAGAAAAACAAGTATATGTTTATATAAAAAGATATACGATGAGACCACACGATAAAAATCCAACATATGCGTATTTGTAATATTCCTCCTGGCCGGTTATTAGGCCAGCCAGCCTTGTAGGGTCTGGCGGTATTAATGAGCAATTTTAGGTGATCCAATGCAATTCTAGTGCAATGCTATGCAGTTCGTAAAGCAAGAATCAGGCACTTTGCAATGTAAAAATAATGCAGTTCGTTATGCAACAATCCAGCAGTTCGTAATGCCAAAATACTGCAATGCGTAATGCAAGAATCAGGCAGTACGTTATGCAAACCAATGCAATGCGTAATGCAACAATCAGGCAGCTCGTAATGCAAAACTAATGCAATGCGTAATACAACAATCAGGCAGTTCGTTATGCAAACACAATGCAATGCGCAATGTAACAATCAGGTAGTTCGTAATGCGGAAACAATGCAATGCGCAAGGCACTTCGGCACCGATCACGGTGCTTCAGACGGTCTCTCTGCCTCTCGTACTGACTCGCGGTCAGCTTCTGCCAACATATGCCCCCAACACGGGTATGGTGTAAACCAAAGTACAGCTCAACACTCCGGCCCTGGTACTGCCACTCCTTGGCACGTACAGGCCGCGATACGAGCTTGAGCAGAGGCTCGTGCTGCAAGAAGGGGAGAGGCCGAGAGCGTCCCTCTCCGAGCCCGCAGCCTGCCCCAGGCGGCGACACATGTTACCTGGGGGGTGCGACCTCGCTCTCCTCTCCTCCTCTCGTGACTTGGGCCTCCGATGCGACTTGGTTGATTCTGGGCCGATGGCGATAACGAAGATCTCAGCTGCAACAGGGCACACGCACACAGCGTCGCTGAGACTCCCTTGAGCTTCGGGTGTGCACGGTCACAGGGCAATCCTCACGAAGGTCTCAGGCTGCACGAAGCACACGCACACAGCGTCGCTGGGACACACTTGACTTTTGGGTGTGCACGATCACAGGGCAATCCTCACGAAGGGCTCAGGCTGCAAAAAGCACACACACACAGCGTCGCTGAGACTCACTTGGACTCCAGGTGCCCACGATCACAGGGCAATTCTTACGAAGGGCTCAGGCTGCAAAAAGCACACGCACATAGCGTCGCTGAGACACTTCTGGAAACTTTTGTGTTCCTGAGTTACCACAACTGGGAGCCCGCTATCCTCGGGCCCTTGGGGTTAAGTTACTTCAGGACACAGCACAGCAAAGTCCTTTCAAGCAGGGGGACACAGCACACAGCAAAGTCCCTTTAGCCTCTCCTTGGTTAAAGCAGCAAACTGCAGGCCAGCCCCAGAACACACAGCAAGGGTCAGTCCTTTCCTTCAGTCTATTCAGCTGTTTCTTCCTTGCTCACTTAAGTAGGTTCAATCCTTTACAGTCTTGAACAGTTCCATTCCAAAGTCCAGGGTTTCAGCTCTCATAGTTATACCCCTAAATGTCTTTGAAGTCTTTGTGTTCAGGGGGGCACTGACCCCTGTCTAAATCAGTTCTGGGTGTCTCCCTGCCAGTGACACCTTCTGCCTTTGATAGTGGGGGTCTGGCTCCTTAATCACTCAGCAGGAGATGGAGCCATTGTTTTATGGCAGCAACCAAGGCCTCTTCACCTCCAGGGGCTACTCCTCCCCCCTACACTCCAGATGGAGGTGAGCCTGTTTCTGTCTCACCTCCTCCCCTGGGTCAAGACATTACCCAGAGCCTATCACATTTAAATCCAGACAGTCAATCCACAACCAGGCAGAGACACACAGAAATGTTAGAGCACAAAAACCCAGCCACTTCTAAAAGAATGGTTTCTAAACACGCAATTCAAAAACCACCTTCACAAAAAGATGTTATTAAATTGTGAGTTCAGGCACACTAAACTTCAACTCCCCATCTTAAGCCTTTGGGAAGATAGGCTGGAAACATATTACACAGCCTTCCCCATTCTGTCCTATGGGCAAGATGGCCTTTCAACAGTGAAAAACGAAATGGAGAGTTTTTCACTGTTAGGACATGGTACACACCTCAGTACATGTCCTACCTTTCACATACACTGCACCCTGCCCAGGGGGTACCTTGGGCCTACTATAGGGGTGTCTGATGTGCATAGAAAGGGAAGGGTAAGGCCTGGCAAGTGGGTGCACTTGTCAGGACAACAAGGCAGCTTAACAAGCTGCGCGCAGGCACTGCAGTGGCAGGCCTGAGTTCTCTCTTTAAGGCTACTTGTGTGGGTGGCACAATGAGTGCTGCAGGCCCACTAGTAGCAGTTGCATTACTAGCCCTGGCACACATAGTGCCCTTTACTAGGGACTTTACTATTAAGGCAAACATACCAATCATGGACAACCAATTACCATTACACTTTACACAGGGAGCACTTGCACTTTGACACTGATCAGCAGTGGCAAAGTGCCCAAAGCATCTAAGTTGGCAACACCATATCAGAAAAAAGGTCTAGGGGGAAAGCAAAAAGTTTAAGGAACTTTAGCCAAAAAGGGCCAAGTCCAACAGGGAGAAACTATGAAGTCAGATCCTGGCTTTACTTTTTTTCTGCACCTCATAAGGTACATGTGCGACTAGATTATTTTTTTTGTCTCTAAGGGGCTATTGAGACACTGCAGCATCGCTAGATTTCCAAGGGTCATGTCTGATCATAATCCGCTAGTGCTGGAAATGACATTGTCTCAACCCCCGCAAATGAATTACACTTGGTCATTTGAGCGGGCCTTACTTCTAGATTCACAGTATGTGAATTGGATTCAGACATGGATTCCTCTTTTCATGCTAGATACCCTCGGCAGTGCCCCAATCGGCACTGTTTGGGATACGTTTAAGGCCTGCCTATGTGGGGAAACAACAAAGTATAGTTTTGAACGTAAAAAAAATGATAAAGTATTAACCGAGCAATTATATACAGGCCTTACTAATGCAGAATTAAAACTGGTTGAGGCGATCTCTCTTGGGTACAGTCCCGATGTAGCTCTTTTAGAAGTCGTGACTGCTAGGTCAAGGATTACTGAGATCTCCATAAAGAAGGCGGCGGATAAATATTTGGCATGGTGGGAAAAAGCATACGAATTTAATGAAAAAATTGGGCAACAGCTAGCATTTAAAACTAGGCGGTCTATCACCAGAGCCCAGATATCGGAGATCAGGGATCCCCTTTCTTGTATTAGGTCTGATCAGGCTGGGATCAGAACGACCTTTCAGCAATTTTACCAACACCTTTACTCTAAGGCGACTAATGAGGATCTCGTAGATATGGGCAATTATCTTCTTGAACTTGGGGAGGAAACTCTCTCCGCAAAGGATAGAGAGGCCCTGATTTGCCTATTACGACTGATGAGATATGTATAGCTATTGATAGCTTAAAGCGGGAAAGGCTACCGGTCTGGACTTTATACCTGTGGAATTTTATAAGGTCTTTTCCGGGGCCTTGAAAGGATTCCTGATGGAATTGTTCCAGGAGATTCAGGATGGGCTTTCACCGCCTGCTAGCTGGTCACTGGCTAAAATTGTGCTGTTTCTAAAGAAAAATAAATCCCCTATGGAGCTAGGCTCTTATCGTCCCATCACTCTTATTAACATTGACTCAAAGATCTACGCTAAGATTCTGGCCACCCGTTTATCTAAAGTTATCAGCCGGCTCAGGTCTCCGGTGCAGCCTGGCTTTATTCCAGGCAGGGGCACCACCGACCACATCCGTCGAGTAATCACCCTCTTTGATGCAGCGGCTGTCTCTCAAGACCCTACTGCTCTTATCCTGTTGGATGCCAAAAGGCATTTGATATGGTCTCCTGGCCGTTTCTCTGGACAGTAATGTCCTATAAGGGAATCGGCCTGGGGTTTATCAATGCGGTAAAAGCACTTTACCATATGCCTAGAGCTAGGATCGCTCTCATGGGAGATAACTCCGAGGAGGTGCTCATTGAACGGGGCACCAGGCAAGGGTGTCCCAGCTCACCCCTGTTATTTGCACTCTACATTGACCCCTTGATCCGACAAATCCAATGTAACAGGGCAATTCAGCCGATCATACTACCTGGGGGGGAGACGAAGATCTTAGCCTATGCCAAAGATCTGGCCATCGTCACTTCTGCTCCGTATGAAGCTCTTATAGAGTTCGAAAATGAAGCTAATAGATTTGGCCAGTTTTCAGGATATCTATTGAACAGGGACAAAACCCAAGTTATCATCAACAAAGAGGAACTCCTTCAGGATGATCGGGTCACAAAAGAGGCAACTTACTTGGGAGTTATTATTCGCTCCGATGTCGGAAATATTGTAGAGGCTAATCTTACTCCTTTGATTCAGAAGGCCAAACTAGATTTTGGAAGATGGAACAACTTAAAGCTTTCCCTGATTGGAAGGAGTAATCTAATCAAGATGATCTTTCTCCCCAAAATTCTTTATCTCTTTCGTGCAATCCCGCTGGAGGTTAGTAATAAATGGTTTCAAATTCTCGATGGGATGCTGACGAGATTTCTCTGGGCATATGCGAATCCTCGACGTGCGCTCAGGTTTATAACATTATTCAAAGATGACGGTGGTTTAGCAGTCCCTAACCTCAAATTGTATTACTGGGCCATTGGATTACAGCAGTTGACAGCTCTGATAGGGAAAATGGGTGTCTCTCCCGGACAAGATGAGTCGACCCCCTCCATAATATATGAACTTCTTATAGGGGATACGGCGAGAGACTGTCTTTTCCGGCAAACTAATTTCTGTTATTATAAAAAAAGTCCGCTTTAAAGTTCTTATGGTGGCCTTTCGTATTTGGGGAAAAATTTGTAAAAAATTGGTCTTGGGAGATTTAACTACTTTACCCCTATACAGGATAATCCACTGTTACCTGATATCTTTCATGACATTTATATGAGAAGGTGGGGATCACATGGAATATGTACTTTTGGAGATTTCTTTGCGATTAATTCTTTTAAATCTTTCGAGATGATTTGTCTAGAATTCAAGATTCCTCATAGGGATTTTTTTCAAGTACTTGCAAATTAGGGACTTTCTATGGAATAAAGGGGGTGGGCCGGTGGGATATAACAAGGTAGATCTGGTTGAATTGATTCTGGCTGATGAAACCCAGATTGGGGCTATCTATAGTTTTCTAAATAATATAATGTTGAATGATATGGCTAAACATTCCCTGAACTGGGTGGACAAGATCAATGCCCAACCCAGTGACCTGGCAAGGTCACTGACTGGTGCCCAGATGTTTTTAATTTCTGCTAGATTACAGGCCCAACATTTCAAGACTTGTTTTAATCTTTATATAACACCTGGGAAGATAGCTAGATGGGGGGGTGGGTACTTCAGGGACGAGCTGCCCCAGATGTATGGAATACGGGGCGGATCTGGTCCACCTGTTGACAACATGTCCAGCACTAGTTGGTCTTAAATCCGGGATCAATGATTTTTTGGTCAATAAGCTAGGAATTAATGCCACTCTGTCCCCTATGTGGATTCTTTTAGGTGTCCATGATGAATTAGCTTTAACCAATTTTGAACCCTTCATGTTTATTGCTATGGCTGTCTACCGAATCTGTTTGACCTCTGCCTGGCTTGACCCTTCCCCCCCCCCCCTGTGTTTCATCAATGGTTTGCACGCCTAATTTCGATTTATCATTTCGAAATGGCTATCTATTCACGTAAGAACCTGAAGGTCCGGGAAAAGATGTCGAAAGCTTGGCTTCCACTTAGCAACTGGGAATTACAAAATGTCACTGGGCCTGGGGAGGATACCTAGAGGAGCGGATATACGGGGAGTTGTCTATTGTCGGTTTGACCACAACGAAAGTTGTGTTACTTTTCTTTCTCTTTCTTTCTCTATTTTCATTTATTCTCTACAATTAAGAATTGTATGAATTTGATATCTCAAGGGGGGTGGGGGGTTTGGTATGTATATTATTTTGGTATAAAATCAAATAAAGATTTAAAAAGGAAAACAAAATCAAATTAGCATCTCTGGCCACAGGTCAGCCCCTGGTAAATGGTACCACAGGTACCCAGGGCACTGTGACCAGGGAAGACCTCTAAGGGCTGTAGCACTTATTGTACCACCCTTAGAGGCCCTGTACCATTACACTCACACACTGCCTTTGCAGGCTGCGTGTTTTGGTGCAGAACAAAGTGAAGAGTCGACATGGCACACATCCCTGTGTGCCATGCCTACAACCCACTGCCCTGGCATAGATCAGTCATCCCTCTAGCTGGGTGCACTATACCAGTAGTGAGGGTACAGGTGCATGGCCCTGTACCCCTACAGTGTCCAAGTCCATTCTTAGACATTGTAAGTGCAGTGCTGCCATTAAGAGTATATGGTGCTGGGAGTTTGTCATTACGAACTCCACAGCACCATAATGGCTACACTGAAAACTGAGAAGTTTGGTATCAAACTTCTCAGCACATTAAACCCACACTGATGCCAGTGTGGGATTTAATGAAAAATGCAGCAGAGGGCATCTTGGAGATGCCTCCTGAAAAATGACCTACCACTAGTGTCCAGGCTGAGTGGCTGCTTTCCGCTGCCACCACGGACATGTTTCTGGACCCCTGGGTCGAGAGCCTGCTACTCTCGGGGGACTGAAACAATGCACATCCTGGGACGAGGTGCCAAGCCTTCTCCCCCAGGATGGGCAGGGTCGACCAAGAGGAAGCTTCAAAGGCTTGCCACCTTTGTGAGCTTCCCCAGGCCACTTGCTGCTTTCAGCAACAGGTCCTCACTAGTTCAGACCCCCACTTTGGGTGGGAGAACCGGCGGGAAAAACAAGTGAGGAAGAGAGGTGTGCCCACCTCTGCCAACTCCACCCCTCAGGTGGGGGAGGCGAGGTGAAGCACAACTCTCAGTCCCCGCCATCTTGCAGATGGGGGGACCCAGCCAACCAGAGAAAGGCGTATGCCCCCCTCCCACTGGAGGGTGGCATAATAGGGGGTGTCCCCAGGGAAGGGACCCATTGGTCCCGACCTTTTTACCTACCTGTAACGCCCCTAAATATAGTATTTAGGGGCACCCCTGAACCTTGCTTCCTCAGACTAGAAACTTCAAGAAGAAAAGAAGGAGGACCGAACAGCCGTGCCGAAGCTAACAAGAGGAGGACGCCCACTGACTTGGCCTCAGCCCTACCGGCCTATCCCCACCTCGAACCTGCTCCAGCGAACTCCCGGTGTGTCCTGTAGCCAGCAACGTCAAGAAACCCAGAGGACCTGCCTGCCTTCAATCCCAAAGACTCTGCTCCTCGTGAACACTGGATTTGTTCAAACAACTGACTCCAGCTCCACAAGGATCCGCGGGTCTGCACCACTCTGCACCCGACGTCCACGGCGCAAGTTCGAGTGGCCCAACACCAAGAGGAGGTCCCCCCGGCAATCCTGACCTGAAATCCGGCGACCCCTGACCTGCCTCAAGCCTCCAGCCGACGCCTGCAGCCTCAAACCGAAAGGTCCCCCCCAACCGCGACCAGGAGCTGGTAAGAAGATCTGACCCTAAAAAGCACCCCTGCACCCGACATGCCACGGCCTTGGGTGACCCAACCGACGGTGCCTAACCAACCCCCAAGATCCCATCTTACCTCTCCAAGTAGTGGTCGCACCCAGAAGACCTTTGTCCCAGAGCCAGCAGTGCTTTTGCAAACTGGAGACTCCCCATTGAAAGCTACAGGGCTTCCGACACCAAAACAGCACTCTGCACCCGACCGCCCCAGTGCCGCTGAGGGTGCATCTTTTGTGCTGGCCTAATCCCCCATTTGCCCTAGGCTTAAGTCCAGGAGCTTTGCTCCCACAACCCAGTGGCCTGCTAATCAGCAGCCACCAACCAGAGGCCCTCTATCCCCCATTGGATAACATTGGGCCTCAGCACTCTGCACCCGGCCGCCCTAGTGCTGCTGAGGGTGTAACAAGAGTGCATCCTTTACCCTGGGGGACCCCTGAGTCTACCCCCAGAACACCAACTCCCACAACAAAGTACTTACCTTTAAACCGATAACACTATTTTCCTCCAGAGGATAACATCTGACTGTTTTTCTATGAAAAGTTTTTAAGTGTGGAGTTGGGAAATCTAAGAAAACCTTTTACAACTGTACTGAATAACAAAAACGCTTTTACTTACCTGTTTACAGGAGATGTCCCAGTGTAGTATCCATGTATACTACACTGTGTAAGAAAAGTAATCTGAAAGTAATGTACTGGTCATTTTACTAAAAAGCCCATTCTAAGTATATGTACTGATTTACAAAGCATTGCATTTCTCAGTAACAATACTGTAAGTCAAAACAAAGTGCATATACAATTACAACCCGAACTGTATTACAACTGTATATTTACTGCAAAGTATTTATCACTTACCTGTGCCAGGCTTGCTTGGTTCTAAGAAATAAAATAACTAAAAGAATATTTTTATTCAAAAACAATTGGTCTGAAATTCAGTCTTTTGAGTGTGTGAATTCATTTGCTGACTGAGGGTGTACAACAAATGCTTAACACTGTCCTCTGATAAAGCCTTACTGCTCAACCACACTACCACAAATTGAGTGAGGTGCTATCTACTTTACCTCTGCCTACCTTTTGGGCTCCACTGGACTCTGTGCACACTACACCTCACTTTGGTATAGTATATACAGAGCCAGCTTCCTACAGTATGTTTTCAGAGATTTAACAATCTTTTAATTTTATCCACAGCCTGTGTCGATCTGCGCAATAGAAGGCTGCTTTTAGCTCTATAAAGCAAAGGTGTAATCTTTTTTTGTTCCCTTTTGCATTTGTCAGCGTCTCTTTCCTGAATCCTGTTTGATTAATTGAGATCAGGTTTAGCTTATCTGACCACTCGATCAGGTCTGCCAGAATCACTGATGCATAGTATATTGCTTCGACGTCAAGCAGTGCGATGAGTCTATAATTTGCTTGGTTTGTTCGATCTCCCCCTTTGTAAATTGGGTTTATTATTGAACCTAGCCAGCTTGGTGGAGTGCTCCCTAGAAGATCTACTTCTTTAAATAACATGGAGAAATGAGTCCCCCAAAACGTTGTATCGCCTTTAAAGATGGCTTGGGGGCTGCCGTTTGGTCCCGGTGCCCCGTCTCTTCTTCCTCTCTTTTTGGTGTTGATGGTGTCTTCAGTTAAGTATTTGTGATCGGAGACTTTTTCTGCCCAAGGAAAACTTTTTATTAATGCGTCTGATGTTGTTGTTATCCTGTGTGTTTTGCTTTGATGGTTAGTTGTTCCATATGCAGAATTCTCCCTTTGAATCTTTTGGCCAGAAGTCTGCCCAGACTTCCTCTGAAATGTTCGAATTATTTAGCGGATTTCCATTGGTCCTGCTGTGCTCTTTTATGACATCAGTTGCATTTTACAGACTCTACATTGTCAGGACTCATACTCTTGTATCTGGATAGCAGAAATGCCCTGCTCCATAGCCTCCCAGACTCCACAATGCTCTGCTTCAGGGCATCCTACCTGAATGCATCAAATAGGGCCTAAAGAAATATGATTGCCTCTTCCCCATCCTGATGGAACTCCACTGGCTCCCCTTGCCAACCACCACCATCTAACCAGCTGCATGATTTACAAAGCAATCACAACCTGCACCCTTACTTTATGGCTTTCAGGTTCACCATCTCTGGAGACTCTCTGCACACCAGCAGCTGGGACACCATCAGACTGGAGACCAAGAAGTGTGAAACAAAAACAAAAAATAAAGAAATAGTCCATTTCCTTCTAAGCACCGACAAGCTGTAACAACATCTCCATTCCATCGGGATTGCCCCCATCTGGCTCCAATTCAGGAAACAATTACATACGCACCTCTCTAAAGAACACTACATCATGATGTAGTAATATTTCAGAAACCAGTTTCCACTCCACTTGTTAACTGTTTCTTTGCATTTGACCACGTATAGTGCTCTGCTGCCTTTTGGCTAGCCTCACATTATACAATACAGTGCTATGCTGTTGTCTCACATCCATGTTGCCTTTTGTGTTATTGCCAACTTTGTCATGTTCCATGTAAGACTTCTCTCAAACGCCTCAATATCTATTCACATATGATGTGTACCAGTCGGTGCTTAATCTGAGCCAGTGGCTGCAGGTGGGGCCCACGGGCACTCGTTTATGGGGACCATCCAATATTTTTTTCATCAGTCTTTGACCCAGAACAAAAAAGGAAAAAAACTTGTAAAAGAAGAAGAAACAGAAAGACTGAAAAATAGTGACAAAGAAAAAAAGCAGGAACAAAGAACAACCTGAAAGAGTGATAAAAGGGGCATGGAGGATCTGGTGGTTGACGAAGGAGGTGGGAGATTGAATAAACATTACAGCCTTGGTGTTCAGCACCGCGGTCGATAGCTCCGGCCGCGGGCTTCTATTTTTTCACAAATTAAACACTAGTGCCAGTAAAGCATAACAAAAGTTAATTTGGACGGCAGTAGTGAGTGTGCCAGTTGGGAAGTCCATTTTCAGAACGAGCGAAATCCAGATCTGTTAGAAACATGAAACACATTTTTGTGGATGGGGAGATGAGATCCCCTAATATCTCTGTGCTCCGAGATGGACTTGGCCGTCCTCACAGCATAGATACATGCGCCCCTCCCAATGTGTCAGAAACGTCACCACTCCGTCCACCTCCATCTTGATGGAAATCCTATTTCCCTTATTGTAAACCTCTCCACTGAAAACATAACACAACCACATACCTTAAATCTCCCTGTACAGGACTGCCTTCATTCTAAAATCTCAAAAACGTTGTAGCCTCGGGGAACATTGGGTTTTACAACTTTATACCACGGGTTTCATTGTTCTGAATGGGAGGTTTCCTCAGGATATCCCCCCAAACTGGTCGTGGACAAACGGCAGAAAGTGCTCATATCTTGACTATACAATTTGCAATTTAGAATTGCTTACATACATAGAAAACTATAGCATTATAGAACGCTCGGAAAGCGATCATCGCCCGCAACTCATCACCATCACTCCGACCTTAGCATACCATGACCTAGCTTCTACTACACACACAGGAGTTTATTCTGAGTATTTAAAACGCTTAAGATGGAATGAAGAGGCTAGTATAAAAATCATGAAAGAGTGTGAACAACTTATTATTTGTCTTAATCTGTGGTCCTCTGATCCAATAGAAGACTGGGCTAATTTCTGTACTCCGCTTTTAAATCAATTCCAACGTCCGACGCAGCATTGTGTGGGAAGTGTAGCAAGCAGGTCTTTTTCTCACTTGAAACAATGGCGCTAAAGAAAATCAGAAACACTGCTCTTAAGGCGGTAAAGAGTCACCCTGATTCTGAAGTCTTACTGTCCAACTATAAAATTGCACAAACTAATTATAGATGGGCATGTCGAATTGAAAAACAACAGCATCTTCAACACCTCTGGTGCATGCTTCACTTTGCAAGTAAAAGTCAGAACTCTAGAAACTTCTGGGCACTAGTTAATAGACAAACTAATGGAAATCTTTGCCTAGGCTCCGCTAACATCTCAGAGCAGGAATGGGTAATATTTTTGGCAGGCCACTTCTAGGCGGAGGAGATCAAGACGTGCAGATTGACCAACATGCATAGGGAGTGGCCGGTTAATCTGCAAAGAACACAGAAACATCCAAGTGAAGATCTTTCCATTTCATCTACAAAGCTGGGCAAAATATCAACTAAAGCTAGATCGGACGGATCACCGGGGCCAAACTGCCTACCACAGGCCTTGTTCAAAAAGAACATTCCTTTCTGGACTAAGCAGTTAGTTAACCTGTTTGAATACAGCATACGAAGCTCAACCATACCAGACACTTGGCGCGGTGCAATAATTCAGCCGATACATAAGACTGGCTCCAGATCAGCCCCATGCAACTATAGGCTGATTGCTCTAACGCCGTGGTACTCATAGTACGGCCCGCGGGCCGCCAGCGGCCCGGCAGGCCTTCATTGGCGGCCCACGGTCCTTGCCTTGCCGTTTTAACGTTTCCAGTGAGGCCGGCAGTGAACACAAAAGATGACCGCAGGAGCATACTTAGTGAATATGTATTAAATGCTCCTGCAGCCTTCTTCTTTTAGAAAGAAACTGAAAACTTGTCTATTTCCCCACTAACTCTGTCTCGGCTCAGCTCTTCACTGGCAGCACTCTCCCTAGCGCTGGGAAGCCCTCGGGCAGGCATGTGCTCTATAAATTCAAATTAATTCATTCATTCTGTGTTTACTGCCGGCCTCTGTGAGGTCACACACGGCACCGGCGGAATGCTTCCCAAAAGGCCCTTTAAAAGTCCGCTGTAAGCGCTTTCACAGCTGACTTTTAAAGGGCCTTTAGGGAAGCTTCCTGTTTTGTGTTGCGGACCTAAGCACATTCAGAATTTGGACAATTGTGCCTGGAGAGACAGAGACACAGATAGAGACAGAGAGACATAGACAGAGACACAGATAGAGACAGATAGATACAGATAGAGACAGATAGATAGCAACAGAGAGACAGAGACACAGATAGAGCAGTAGCGGCCCGTGGTGGGAGTGCTGCCGGGCGGTGACATGGGGCAGGGGAGGGGCAGGGTGGGCGGTAGTAAACTACGGAATTCGGCCGAATAGAGGTAAGTAAACATATAAATAAATAAAACAAATTTCGTTGCGCGCGCTGCATCGCCAAATGCAATGCAGCGCGCGCAACGAAATTCGTTTTATTTATTTATATGTTTACTTACCTCTATTCGGCCGAATTCTGTAGTTTACTACCCCCCACCCTGCCCCGCCCCCGCCCCATGTCACTGCCCGGCAGCACTCCCACCACGGGCCGCTACTGAGATAGAGACACGGACAGAGACAGAGACAGAGACACGGACAGAGACACGGACAGAGACACGGACAGATGGAGGCAGATAGATGGAGGCAGATAGATGGAGGCAGATAGATGGAGGCAGATAGATGGAGGCAGATAGATGGAGGCAGATAGATGGAGGCAGATAGATGGAGGCAGATAGATGGAGGCAGATAGATGGAGGCAGATAGATGGAGGCAGATAGATGGAGGCAGATAGATGGAGGCAGATAGATGGAGACAGATAGATGGAGGCAGATAGATGGAGGCAGATAGATGGAGACAGATAGATGGAGACAGATAGATGGGATAGATGGGATAGATGGAGACAGATGGAGACAGATGGAGACAGATGGAGACAGATGGAGACAGATGGAGACAGATGGAGACAGATGGAGACAGATGGAGACAGATGGAGACAGATAGAGACAGATAGATAGATCGAGACAGATACATAGATAGAGACAGACACATAGATAGAGACAGACAGACAGATAGATAGAGACAGACAGATAGATAGAGACAGACATAGATAGAGACAGATAGATAGATAGATAGAGACAGATAGATAGATAGATAGAGACAGACAGATAGATAGAGACAGACAGATAGATAGAGACAGACAGATAGATAGAGACAGACAGATAGATAGATAGATAGATAGAGACAGACAGATAGATAGATAGAGACAGATAGATAGAGACAGATAGATAGAGACAGATAGATAGATGGACAGAGAAAGACAGAGATAGATATAGATAGATATAGATAGATAGAGATAGATATAGAGATAGATATAGAGATAGATATAGAGATAGATATATGGATAGAGATAGATATATGGATAGCGATAGATAGATAGAGATAGATAGATAGAGATAAATAGATAGAGATAGATAGAGATAAATAGATAGAGCGAGATAGAGACAGATAGATAGAGATAGACAGATAGATAGAGATCGATAGAGACAGATAGATATAGTGACAGATAGATATAGAGACAGATAGAGGCAGATAGAGAGACAGACAGAGACACAGATAGAGACAGAGAGACAGACACATATAGAGACAGATAGAGACAGATAGAGATAGATAGAGACACAGATAGAGATAGATAGAGACACAGATAGAGATAGATAGAGACACAGATAGATAGAGACACAGATAGAGATAGATAGAGACACAGATAGATAGAGACAGATAGATAGAGATAGAGACAGATGGATAGATAGAGAGAGACAGATGGATAGATAGAGACAGATGGATAGATAGAGAGAGACAGATAGCTAGATAGAGACAGATAGATAGAGACAGATAGATAGAGACAGATATATAGAGATAGATAGACAGATAGAGACAGATAGATAGAGACAGATAGATAGAGACAGATAGATAGAGACAGATAGATAGAGACAGATAGATAGATAGACAGATAGATAGATAGACAGATAGATAGATAGAGACAGATAGATAGATACAGATGGAGACAGATAGATAGATACAGATAGAGACAGATAGATAGATAGATACAGATAGAGACAGATAGATAGATAGATAGAGACAGATAGATAGATAGATAGAGACAGATAGATAGATAGAGACAGATAGATAGATAGATAGATAGATAGAGACAGATAGATAGAAACAGATAGATAGAAACAGAAAGATAGATAGATAGATAGATAGAGACAGATAGATAGAGACACATAGATAGATAGACAGAGAAAGACAGAGATAGATAGATACCGATAGGTAGAGATAGATATATGGATAGAGATAGAGATAGAGATAAATAGATAGAGATAAATAGATAGAGATAGATAGATAGAGATAGATAGATAGATAGATAGATAGATAGATGTGTGTATGCCGGGTCTGGTAGCTCAGTAGACTAATGTGTCCGCTGCAGGGTCCTGTGTTTGGCCTCATGGTCACAGGTTTTTTTGTTTTTACTCTAACCCTGCCCCCCACTGATCCCCGCCTCCACCGGAGCGGCCCTCGGCCACAAACCACACTGTGAATTTGGCCCCTGAGAGAAAGTTTGTGAGTACCCATGCTCTAATGGATACTGAGGCTACATTTTTTGCCAATTTGCTGCTTGAAGATCTGAAAAACTGGGCCGATTCAAAGGACCTGATACCAAAAAATAAAACGGGCTTTGTGGCTAACTCCGGCACACTGACTAATCTTCTAGCCTTATCAATCCTCATTGATAAAGCAAACACTTCTCCTACGGCGCTCTTTTGCTGCTTTGTGGATTTCAAAGCTGCTTTCGATCACGTGCCAAGGGAGGCTCTATGGGCTAAACTAACGAAATGGGGAATTCCGTCCAATTTACTGAATCCAATCATCCAGCTCCATACTAATACCTGGATTCAAGTGAAGTTAGGCTCTGGTTCACACCTATCTAGAAAAATGCCGATGTCCAGGGGGGTAAAACAGGGATGTGTGTTAGCCCCCCTGCCTTTTAAACTGTTTCTATCTGACCTTTCAGCAGAGTTAGATGCAATAAATAGCCACGCTCCGAAGATCGGTGGTACGCAGATAAGCAATCTCCTATATGCCGATGATCTCGCTCTCTTCAGTCTTACGAGAGTCGGACTACAGCGCCTGCTGAATACACTATATAGGTACTCCACCATGAACAACTTAGAGGTTAATCTAAAGAAAACTCAAGTAGTTATATTTGGCAGGTAGTGTTATAGAGGTGGCGGCTGGTCGTACAACAACCTTCAAATTTCGATGGGTAAAACCTATAAATATCTGGGGTTCTACATCGATTCAAGAGGCTCTTTATTAAAACATCGTAGTCAAATTGCCATGAAAACCCTGGCACTTCAAGTCAGTCTCTCCAAACTTGCTAAAAAAGTGACTGGACCTTGCTTAGCGTCAATCCTGGAGGTAATGCGGGCCAAGATAGGTCCCACCTTGTCGTACGGTTATGAGATCTCTTTGGGCAAGCTTAGTATTACACTCAACCAGCATGTGACTAAAATCTACAAAAAGGTGCTGCGGCTACCAAAAACCTTGTCTGCTGCCCAGATTCGCCTGGAGTTTGGTCTTATAAATTATTCTTTACAAAGTGTGGGGGCCTTTCTTAACCTGTGCCACAAGTTGAGGCAAGCTAGCGCTGGCTCACTCGAGTCCCTGTTATGGACTGACATCAGCATCAGTAACCCTGGTGGCTCACACAATCGATTTTTTAAAGAATGCCTGCTAAAATTATCAGCAAGTGAACTGTGGGCTCTCAACCCAAGTAAAAAAGCCTTTAAAGTAAGCACCAAGAAGCGAATTCAAATGTGTTCCAGTTTGTCCGACAGAAAGATTTTAGCTAAACGAAAGCACGCATGGGCAGTAATTAAATCTTATCAGTTGGCCCCACCTTTGCCTCACCTTGCTTGCACATACTCTATACATTTAAAACAGAGATTTTTGGCGCTTAGGCTGGGTGAGTGGCATTTTTTATAACATTCCTACCTGGCGGCGTACCTCAGGCGAGGTGGTGTGTAGGGGCTGTGGACAATCAGAGGAATCTCTGGTTGCATGTGGTATGCCTCTGCCCAGCACTGTTGGACTTGCGTAGATCAAAACTGAGGCCTGAGTGGAACAAACTTGGAGTCCGGACCTGCAAGCAAGGTATCATTGCGGCCTTGAATCCAGAGAACACGGCTCTAAACATTAGCTTTAAGATCTTTATCCATCAGGCATATCGCAAGTTTAAGCAATCCACTAGTATCAATAAAATCACTGGAAAATAAGGTAACCGCCATAGGTGGTCACAACAATCTGTTCTTTTTAAAAAAAAAAGTAGCTGCTGCTTCAATTCGTAAAGTTAGCACCCTCCAATTAAAGTTCATTACAAGGAACCAGGCTACAAAGACCCAATAGTTAACCTTAGACTGATCTCTGCTACTGACTAGCACCATTCTATGTGCATCAATGATTTGTTCTGTAGAGTGCCATCTGGAATCCACTGCGGTGGCAACATGCTGTTCATTTTTTATTTGCTTAGAGGTTTTCTTACCACTTTGCAGTTATCCAACTTTCTGGTCTTGACGGACTATGAACATTTACGTACTTTAGAATAACTTTGCTCCAGTTCTCATAACATGGCTACCTCACTTTAGAAGGGCCTTTTCACCAAGTGTATATTTTAATATATAAATATTATCCTTTTGGCCTGGTATAGGAGCAACGAAGCGTAAATTGTTCAATTGCTGTTTCTTGATTATTGTAATAACCTTACATATCAAACAATAGGCCATCAGTGGTTGCCTTCACTGAGCTCCATCTTAACCCCTTCGCTGCTAGGCCTTTTCCCCCCTGTGCTAAGCCTTTTTTGGGCTATTTGGGGTAGTTCGCGCTTAGGCCCCTGTAACTTTTTGACCACATAAGGTATCCACGCCACATTTGCGTCCTTTTCTTCCAACATCATGGGGATTATAAAGGTACCCAGGGTTTGTGGATTCCCCTGGAGGGGACCCAGAAATTAGCCAAAATACAGCTAAATTTTTGTTTTTTTGGGAAAAATGGGAAAAAAGTGCTGCAAATGAAAGTGTCTGGGTTTTTCCCTGCAAATGGTATCAAAAAAGGGTTTTGTGGGGCTGAAATCAGCATTTTCCCAGCTTTTAGGGAATGACAGACTTTTGTCAGAAAACCAACATTTTTTACAGTTTTGGCATTTTTCTGGGACATAGCCTATTTTTGCTATTTTTCGTGCTTTCAACCTCCTTCCAGTTAATGGTAGAAATGGGTATGAAAGCAATAATGGATCCTGGAAAGCTATACATTTTTGAAAAGTAGACAAAATTCTGAATTCAGCAAGGGGTCATTTGTGTAGATCCTTCAAGGTTTCTTTATAGAAATTAACAGTTAAATATGGGAAAAATTGAAAATTAGTTGAAAAAAACAGCCTTTTGTGTCAAAGTTTTCACCTGTAACTTCTTCTAATTATGACAGCTCTTTGAGAGCAATATACTGTTACATCCGCGGGACCTTACTGGTTGTGGAGATATATAGGACTTGTAGGTTCACCAAGAACCCGACGAACCCAGAGCCAAAAACTGAGCAGCGACTTACAATGGTTTTTTATTATGTAGGGGGTATATAGCAATTAATCTGGGAAAATGTATACATGGAAAAATTGGTATGAAAGACACCTATGTATTTCTGAAATGGGAAAAAAATTTAGAGTTTAGAAACAGTAGATATTTGCACATTTCCGAAATTGGGAACACTCATACTAGCATGAGAATTATCGGTTATTTTTCAAAATGACTTCTTTTTTACACATTGTCTTTCATTTGGAAGGCAGAAATGAATTGAAAGTCAATAGGTAATAACAGTTGCTTTACAAATCTGAATTACCCTAAGCCTCCAGATACAAATGGTACCTCAGTTGTGTGGGTAGGCATAGTGCCCACGACAGGAAACGGCTCAAAACGCAACGTGAACACACCACATTTTCACAATGAAAAATTACCCTTTTTTGTTTTAAAGTGCCTAGCTGTAGTTTTTGAATCCTAGCTCTGCCGGCACCTAGGGAAACCTAGCAAACCAATACATTTTTAAAAACTATACACCAAGGGGAACACAGGACGGGGTGACTCGACTGCCTCTCACCAAGTTCTGTTACCCAGAATCCCTTGCAAACCTAAAAAATTGCCAAAAAAACCACATTTTCCTCACATTTCTGTGGTGGAAAGTTCTGGAATCTGCGTGGATCCACAAATTTCCACCCACCCCGCATTCCCCAAAGTCTTCCGAGAAACATGGTACCTCACTTGTGTGGGTAGGCCTAGTGCCCGCGACAGGAAACGGCGCAAAACGCAACATGGACACAACACAATTTCACAGTGAAAAATGACCCTTTTTTGGCAAAGTGCCTAGCTGTAGTTTTTTAACCCTAGCTCTGCCGGCACCTAGGGAAACCTAGCAAACCTATACATTTTTGAAAACTAGACACCCAGGGGAATCCAGGACAGGGTGACTCGACTGCCTCTCACCAGGTTCTGTTACCCAGAATCCCATGCAAACCTAAAAAATTGCCCAAAAAAACAAATTTTCCTCACATTTCTGTGGTGGAAAGTTCTGGAATCTGCGTGGATCCACAAATTTCCACCCACCCCGCATTCCCCAAAGTCTTCCGAGAAACATGGTACCTCACTTGTGTGGGTAGGCCTAGTGCCCGCGACAGGAAACGGCGCAAAATGCCACATGGACACAACACAATTTCACAGTGAAAAATGACCCTTTTTTGGCAAAGTGCCTAGCTGAAGTTTTTGAACCCTAGCTCTGCCGGCACCTAGGGAAACCTAGCAAACCTATACATTTTTTAAAACTAGACACCCAGGGGAATCCAGGATGGGGTGACTCGACTGCCTCCCACCAGGTTCTGTTACCCAGAATCCATTGCAAACCTAACACATTGCCAAAAAAACCACATTTGCCTCACATTTCTGTGGTGGAAAGTTCTGGAATCTGCGTGGATCCACAAATTTCCACCCACCCCGCGTTCCCCAAAGTCTTCCGAGAAAAATGGTACCTCACTTGTGTGGGTAGGCCTAGTGCCCGCGACAGGAAATGGCGCAAAACGCAACGTGGCCACACCACAATTTCACAGTGAAAAATGACCCTTTTTTGGCAAAGTGCCTAGCTGTAGTTTTTGAACCCTAGCTCTGCCGGCAACTAGGGAAACCTAGCAAACCTATACATTTCTGAAAACTAGACACCCGGGGGATTCCAGGGATGTATGGCTTGCATGGATCCCCCAACGTTTCCTTACCCAGAATCCCCTGCAAACCTCAAATTTAGCTGAAGAAATCACTTTTTTCACACATTTTTGTGTGGGAAAGTTGTGGCATCACCGGGCTGACACAAATTTCCTACCACCCAGCGTTCCCCAGGGTCTCCCGATAAAATGGTGCCTCACTCGTGTGGGAGGCCCAAGTACCGCGACAGGCAAGGGCCCAAAACGTAGTGAGGCGACATCAAAATTGCCTATCACAAAACAACCTGGTTTTGCAAGGGGGTCACCTGGGTTTTGGCCCCGTGCTCGGCGGCCATCTAGGAAACCTACAAAACCCACACATTTCTGCAAACTAGACACCCGGGGATTCCAGGGAGGTATGGATTGCGTGGATCCCCAACGTTTCCTTACCCAGAATCCCTGCAAACCTCAATTTTAGCTGAAAAAATCACTTTTTCACACATTTTGTGTGGGAAAGTTGTGGCATCACCGGGCTGACACAAATTTCCTACCACCCAGCGTTCCCAGGGTCTCCCGATAAAAATGGTGCCTCACTCGTGTGGGAGGCCCAAGTACCAGCGACAGGCAAGGGCCCAAAACGTAGTGAGGCGACATCAAAATTGCCTATCACAAAACAACCTGGTTTTGCAAGGGGGGTCACCTGGGTTTTTGGCCCGGTGCTCGGCGGCCATCTAGGGAAACCTACCAAACTTACACATTTCTGTAAACTAGACACCCGGGGAATTCCAGGGAGGTATGGCTTGCGTGGATCCCCCAACGTTTCCTTACCCAGAATCCCCTGCAAACCTCAATTTTAGCTGGAAAAATCACTTTTTTCACACATTTTTGTGTGGGAAAGTTGTGGCATCACCGGGCTGACACAAATTTCCTTCCACCCAGCGTTACCCAGGGTCTCCCGATAAAAATGGTGCCTCACTCGTGTGGGAAGCCCAAGTACCCGTGACAGGCAAGGGCCCAAAACATTTTGTGATAGGCAATTTTGATGTTGCCTCACTACGTTTTGGGCCCTGGCCTGTCGCGGGTACTTGGGCCTCCCACACGAGTGAGGCACCATTTTCATCGGGAGACCCAGGGAACGCTGGGTGTAGGAAATTTGTGTCAGCCCGGTGATGCCACAACTTTCCAACACAAAAATGTGTGAAAAAGTGAGTTTTTTCAGCTAAAATTGAGGTTTGCAGGGATTCTGGTAAGGAAACGTTGGGGGATCCACGCAAGCCATACCTCCCTGGAATCCCCAGGTGTCTAGTTTTTAGAAATGTGTGGGTTTGGTAGGTTTCCCTAGATGGCCGCCGAGCACGGGGCCAAAACAAAGGTGACCCCCTTGCAAAACCAGGTTGTTTTGAGATAGGCAATTTTGATGTCGCTCACTACGTTTTGGGCCCTTGCCTGTCGCTGGTACTTGGGCCTCCCACACTAGTGAGGCACCATTTTCATCGGGAGACCCGGGGAACGCTGGGTGGTAGGAAATTTGTGTCAGCCCGGTGATGTCACAACTTTCCCACACAAAAATGTGCAAAAAAAATGATTTTTTTTCAGCTACATTTGAGGTTTACAGGGGATTCTGGGTAAGGAAACGTTGGGGGTCCACGCAAGCCATACCTCCCTGGAATCCCCCGGGTGTCTAGTTTTCAGAAATGTGTGGGTTTGGTAGGTTTCCCTTGATGGCCGCCGAGCACGTGGCCAAAAACAAAGGTGACCCCCCTTGCAAAATCGGGTTGTTTTGAGATAGGCAATCTTGATGTCGCCTCACTACGTTTTGGGCCCTTGCCTGTCGCGGGTACTTGGGCCTCCCACACGAGTGAGGCACCATTTTTATCGGGAGACCCGGGGGAACGCTGGGTGGTAGGAAATTTGTGTCAGCCCGGTGATGTCACAATTTTCCCACACATAAATGTGCAAAAAAAATGATTTTTTTCAGCTACATTTGAGGTTTACAGGGGAATCTGGGTAAAGAAACGTTGGGGGATCCATGCAAGCCATACCTCCCTGGAATCCCCCGGGTGTCTAGTTTTCAGAAATGTGTGGGTTTGGTAGGTTTCCCTAGATGGCCGCCGAGCACGGGGACAAAAACAAAGGTGACCCCCCTTGCTAAACCAGGTTGTTTTGAGATAGGCAATTTTGATGTCGCCTCACTACGTTTTGGGCCCTTGCCTGTCGCGGGAACTTGGGCCTCCCACGCGGGTGAGGTACCATTTCTATTGGAATACTTGGAGAAAGGCGGGTGATAGGAAAGTTGTTGTTTCTTTCTGTAGCGTGAAAATTTTGGCACAGTAATGCAAGGGAAACATGACAGACATTTTGAGGTTTGCAGGACATTGTGGGTAAGATAACGTGTTGGTATCCACAAGAGAGACATCACCATGTACTCCCATGGGTGTTTAGTTTACGACAATATCTACAGTTGGTAGGTTATTCTTAGATGGAATGTACACCTTGGCAGAGAGACTAAAAAGACAAAGATTCCTGCACAGCCATCTATTCCTCAAGCACACACACATACTGGTTGGATTTGACACGAGGGCGAGTGATGGTTCAGTATATAAAATTTTATTAACAAGAGATTTCACAAAAATGAAATGCACTGTCAATAATTAAACGGACAAAAAACTGAACCAGTGACTCGCAGCTCGTGAGCTGTAAAGCCAAGGCAAGGCACCAACCGCTTTACAGGCCATTCACACACCTTTCATACGTGATGCACACAAGACCATTCACACCACCAGGCACGAAACCAACACATTACAACACTCACAAAAAGGGACAAGGTAGACCCTGCTTGAGAAAGACAGAAAAGACAAATATTTCTGCACAACCACCTATTCTTCAAGCACACACACATACTGGTTGGATTTGGCATGAGGGTGAGTGATGGTTCAGTATATACAGTTGTATTAACCAGAGATTTCACAAAAATGAAATGCACTGTTAATAATTGAAAGGACGAGAAACTGAACCATTGACTCACAGCTCGTGAGCTGTAAAGCCACGACAAGGCACCAACCGCTTTACAGGCCATTCATACACCTTTCATACGTGTGACACATACAAAACCATTCACACCGCCAGCCGCGGGCCCAGCACATTACAACACTCACACCAGCAGACAGCGCCATTCAAGGGCCCATCACTTTCACACGCCCACATTCCTGACACAGCAACCACACCAGCTGAAGGATTGCGTGGAGTGGCGTTTAGCTAGCAGTGTGTGTCGTGACCAGCAGCAAGTCACTACTCTCACACCGCCAGCCGAGCGCCAGTCCACGCACACCGCCAGCCGAGCGCCAGTCCACGCACACCGCCAGCCAAGCGCCAGTCCACGCACACCGCCGGCCAAGCGCCAGTCCACGCACACCGCCGGCCAAGCGCCAGTCCACGCACACCGCCAGCCAAGCATCAGTCCACGCACACCGCCAGCCAAGCGTCAGTCCACGCACACCGCCAGCCAAGCGCCAGTCCACACACACCGCCAGCCAAGCACCAGTCCACGCACACCACCAGCCAAGCGCCAGCCTACACACACACGGCCATCACATTTAGGATTTTTTTATACAAAAAAGAAAACACAAACAAATTGCAAATAGATACAAATCTACTAACACAAAATCTGAAACTAAATACATTGCAGTAATGCCAACCTTGAAACAGAACAATTTTTTTTAAACAATACAGACCAGGCAGTTCCCTTTACCACTCATGGATGCTCCCAATAATTCCTTTGCGTGTGGTACGTTCTAAAACAAGCAGGCACACACAGCCCAGGGTTAGAAGGACACTCGGGGCAGTACATACGAGTCTCCTTCCGCGTACCTCTTCACCAACAGACTGTACATCTCCTAGTGGGAAAGTCTTTTGAGGGTGTGGGAGGAATGTGATCAGGAAAGTGGCGATCATTCAATCGAGCCACATCCTCCACCACTCCAACTCTAGGAACACTTGCCTGTTCCAAAACAACAAGGCTGCCTATCACAGACTGCTGAAACTGAACAAAAGTCAACTTTGACGCAGGAGAACACTCCTTGAACACAACAAAAGCATTGAAAGTTGCTAAATTGAAGAGATGGATGGCCAACTTCTTATACCAAAGTAAGCCTTACGAATAGCAGTGTAAGGTTCCAACCTCTGATCTACTCTATCAACACCACCCATGTGCTTATTGTAACCTAAAATGCACACAGGTTTGCGCACTTCAGCAATCTGACCCCAAAGAGGCACAAGTGAAGTACTCTCATCATGGATGGTAGTCAGCATGTACACATCCCTCCTGTCCACAAATTTCACAGCTAGTAGTTCATCACTACGCAAGGAACTGCACTGTCCCCTCTGAAGTTTTTTGCAAACAAGCTCTTTTGGATAACCTTTACGGTTAGAGCGGATTGTGCCACAAGCAAAAGTGTCCACTTTGAACAATTCCTTAAACAATTGCACAGCAGTGTAGAAGTTATCAAGGTACAAATGGTGGCCTCTGTTAAACAGTCCTCTAGCAAGATCCCACACAATTTTCTCTGAAACTCCAAAAGTGGACGGACAACCAGGGGGGTCAATAGTGGAATCCCTACCAGTGTACACACGGAAAGTAAAAACATATCCTGTCCTACTCTCAGACAACATATACAGCTTAATTCCATAGCGTGCCCTCTTGCTAGGAATGTACTGCCTAAAAACCAAACAGAACTTGAACAGGACCAAAGACTCATCAATAGATATTTCTTTCCCTGGAGTATAGATCTCTGAAAATCGATCTACAAAGTGATCAAGAACAGGCCGAATCTTAAAAAGACGGTCATAGTCAGGGTGATCTCGTGGCAACGCCAAAGCATTATCAACAAAATGCAGCATCCGAAGCAAAAGTAAATACCGATCACGAGTCATAATTGCAGGAAATATGGCCGTTGCCATCAAGGGACTGGTAGACCAATATGAAGCCATGGACGACTTCCTTATCAAACCCATCAAAGTCAAACCCAAAAACTTCTTCATCTCTTCCAGATTTGTGGGAGTCCACCGGGTAGCTCTAGAGTGGGGCCTAAGTTTGTCACTGTTGTCCCTCAAAAACTGTTCAGCATACAAATTAGTCTGCTCAACAATCTCACCCAAAAATACATCATCCATAAACAACTGAAAAAACTGTATAGGCAAAAATGTTTCACAATCCACTCTACACCCTGCATCACCACTAAAGGCAGGCAACACCGGCTGCACCATGTTTGGATCACCCAGAGTCCAGCACTTCCAGTAGGAAGCATAGCAGCCTCAGGCTGCAATCCAGATGCCTCTTGCACCATCGGCACAGCAGTATCCTCCTCTAAAACAGGCACTTCATCCGCACCGAGAGAAGCTTCATCCACACCGAGAGTAGCTTCATCCGCACTGAGAGTACCTTCATCATCCGATGATTCCATGTGGAGAGAAAACTCACTGCCTGAATCTTCCCCTCCCTCCTCTTCCTCAGACGCACTGTCAGTCTCATAATCCTGCTCAGAGGAAGATTCAAGAAGCATACCAACCACCTGCTGAGCAGTCATTCTACGGCTAGCCATAATGCTTACTAATAAAGGTAACTTGTCAAACAAGTCAACAACAACAAACCCTTTGTAAAAAAAGAAATAAACAAAATGTAGCTTTATCACAAAGACCTATATACTCCAACACTATACCACTCACTTGACAGAAGCAGCTAGACTCACCACCACCTACTCTGCACAGACACAGTAAGGATCAACAATATCCCACTAAAAAGAAAAAAAAATTACACATGACAATGCAAACCACAT
Source organism: Calotriton arnoldi (assembly GCA_963921515.1). Lineage (NCBI taxonomy): Eukaryota > Metazoa > Chordata > Amphibia > Caudata > Salamandridae > Calotriton > Calotriton arnoldi. The sequence continues at coordinate 470,050 of CAWUFW010002495.1, read as the reverse complement.
CGCAAAGAATTTCATGCTCTGAACACTAACAAATATGCTGCCATTATGACACCACTTACAAAAAAATTCATTCATGCATGACAATAATACTCATTTGGAGTAAACACAACAAAAAAATTTTTCTTACCAAATAAATGCAATTACGCAAAACTGCAGAACAACCACTGTCAAAACCGCAAACAGGAATCAAAAGCTTTACACTAGAATAAAAAGTAGAAAATAAACCATTACAATCACGCATTCAAATAATGCACCAGTCCACACACAATCCACCAGCTAAGCTAAGGGGTAGGTGGGCCTAAGAGTATAAATAAAATATTCACCCCTGTAAAAGGGGAGCAACCCTTGCCCTTGAGGCCACTCCCCAATTCAAAAATTTAAAAACCCCTGTTGTCTAGTGGCTTCTGCCCCCCTTGGGGCAGATGGGCCTAAAAAACATACTGCTGATCTGCCACCCAAAGAGGACAGAAATGGCCACAATCATCCTCCCATAAAGGGGAGCGACCCTTGCCCAAGGGGTCACTCTACCCCCAAAAAATCCCTGGTGGCCTAGTGGGCCAAATATGGGGAGAGACAGCCCCCAAGGGAGAGCAACCCTTGCCCAAGGGGTCACTCTCCCAAAAAAAAAAAACCCTGGTGGCCTAGTGGGCCCTAGATTACATAGAAAGGCAAGATCTGCCCCCCCCCCCCATGGGCGCAGACAGCCATAAACATACCACCAAAGGGAGTGACCCTTGCCCAAGGGGCCACTCCCCACACAAAATGGACTCGTGGTCCAATGGGCCAATTTTTTAAAAAAAATATGCAAAAATCTGCCCCCCCAGGGGGGCAGACAAAGTTAATTAATTATGCCCCCAATAAGGGGAGCGACCCTTGCCTAAGGGGCCGCTCCCCCAAACAGTAAATAAATTACACATCCCCAAAAAAAAAAATCCCTGGCGCTAGTGGGCATTCCTGCTGCACGATCGCACGATCGTGCAGCAGGAATGCACAAAAGAGGCATTGGGGGAAAGGAAAACCCTTTCCTTTCCCCCGATGCCTCTTTTGGTGAAATCCCCCCCTCTCCAGAGACAAAACTTACCTGTTTGTTCCCCGACGCGCTGGAAGCAAATGACTTCCTGCGCGTCGGGGAACAAAGGGAAACCTCCAATGACGTCAGCGCGCCTCGCGCACTGACATCATTGATGACGTGGAGATGGGGCGGGGGGAGGCAGGGGAAGGGCTTCCCCTGCCTTCCCCGGTAGAAACGCGACGATCGGTGTCCCAAGGGGGGAGCGCCAGCGCTTCCCCCGTGGGTGGGTGCCATGACGGCCTGGAGCCGTCATGAGCACACGCCCACTGTGCATCATGACGGCTCCAGGCCATCATGAGCACCGAAAGGGTTAATTATAATAGCACTCTTAATAGGATGTCTTTTTTAAATTTCTACCGTATGCTAGGTGTTGGAGATCATGTTCTGCTTATTTGCACATGAGTCTTATTAATTTTTAATTTCAATCTGCACTTGCACAGTGATCGTTATCCTTTTCAAAGGTTGTAAGACGCAGGTCCTAGTTCTTGTTTTTTTCTTATTTTTTATTTGTAAGGTTAGTCTAGAAAACTCATATAAGAGAGAGGCCCTGTATTGAGTAAGAGTATTTGTACAAGGATTGTCCTTTTAGGTTGATTACTCTCTACTCTCAGATAATTATGGCTAACGCGACTAGTAATTCGAATTTTATGTAAAGTTTTAACATAGCAGCCATGTATAATTTTAAGTATAACTATTTGAAATCAAAATACTTAACTGTAATGGAACAGGAACGGGAAAGCGCTGTCATTAAAAAAAAGACTGTAGCTAGTTATTGTGAAGGTCCGTTTATAAGGGGCATTCAGCCATATTTGATATTGGTAAGGAATACCCAGCACAGATTCTACTTGACTAGGCTAAGGCTAGGTACCCTACACCATTTAATTGCCTTTCCAAGTACTGAAAAATGGTGTCATATATTACCACCTTGCCCATGTGATGGTAAAACTTTACAATCAACTATGCATTTTATACTTTTTTGTCCTTTTTAGGTCTCGCCTACGCAGCGCGCATGCGCTGCTTAGGAGGGGACCTCTTGGAATCGATCAGCTTTTTTGCCCAAAAACGTGCACGCTTTGCATTGCTTTCAATTGCAATGCGTGCACGTTTGGCGTTTCCCTTGCGGGAGCGAGCGGCGCCATCTGTTAGCAATTATCGTGCTCGCTCCCGCAAGGTAAACGCTGCACGTCCCTGCTGTCGGCCGCACTCCCCCCACCCCTCCCACTTGTTTAACGAGCGTCAGTTAACCCGCGGGCTACGCCGAGAGTGAGACGCATTTGTCCTAGTTTTATTCTGTTTGCAGTTTTGAATAGCGAAAACTTGACCCGAAGGCATTTACACGAGCAGCAGTTACAAAGGTCGCATGTATTTTTTCGGCAGTAAGTAATTTACCCCAAATTACAGGATGTTCAGTCGACGCCGATACTGGAATCTAGTTCACGAGTTCCAAAGTCGGCAGCCCTGGCTTTCTGCAAGTCTTTCTGTGCTCCTCGGTCCGTAAAAATTGTAGTCCTGCGTCTATGTTTGTATAGTGCCCATTTTTTGTTTTGTTTTCTAAAGCTGCCCACCCACGCGTAGAAGCATTACTCTCACCGCCACCTGTATCCAACTTTAAAAAGTTCTATAGTGGTTATGGCCTGCAACGTAATATCCTTCCACAAGACACGTTAATTCTTAAAAATCATCAAAATTAGAAGTTACTGACTTTCTAAAACAGGTTAACTTAGGAGCCGTAACGGAATCGCACGGATACAAGACTGTACTCGATGCGAATGTGTGTCCCTGAAATGTCCCCCTGAGAGAGGATGTGTGAAAGTGCGCGCGCGTGATCGATCGCCGTGACGTGCAGAGTCATTAGAAACACGCTGCGCACCTGAGACTATGGACCGGGTGGTTCCTCTTCCACGGCTCCAGCTCGCTCAGTGAAAACATCGCCAGCCAGCCCAGCAACAGCTCCCCTTCACCCCAGGTGAGGCCAGTCCCGCCACACCTCGAGTCAAATCCGTCCACCGAGAGGTGTATGCTCGCCCGTTCCTCCCCCACCACCTTCCATGAGTGAGGAGTTCCGGCGTCCGCCGCTTCTTACTCAAACTCGGCGCTAGTGTGCGCGTGGTGAGGAGGTCCGCCCCGGCGCCAGAGAGGCTTCTCTCGACTCGTGCCTTCTGCCCTCCCCGTGCCACCTCCCCTCCTCTGCAGGGATAGGCTTTCAGCTACTCCTATGCCCGCTCCCCGCCGAAATCTGTCCTCCTGCACAGTTCCTACACGTTCTTGCTGCAGCAGAGACGATTCACACTGCTTGCTACCCTTCCTACTTCCGCAGGGCAGTCCTCCCACTCACCACAACAGGCAATGAATGCACAATGTGCTGCCCCGTCTTCCAAAACCACCCACACCCGTCTCTACTTTCTTGCACCCACAAAATACTTTCCCTCGCCCCTGTGAATTCTTTACCACCATTTGATGGCACCCTGCCTCCTATGTGGTCTGTCCTCTCCACTCGGAAATAACTGGCTACTGTTGTATTGTTTCGGGGCTGTGTCGTTTTTCTTATCCCTCTGCCCCACACACATCTTTCTTCATATAGGAAAAATAACCTCATGCCATAATTACACTTGCCTTCAGACCTCCTGCAAACACCTAAACAAGTTACCACCCTTCCTACAGCCCGTCTGCCCGCACTATCAGTTGTTCAACTGGACCCCAACAACACCACCTGCTTCTGTAATAAATCCCATGGCATGCCACATCACATTCAACTTACAGGTTTTATCCCGAAACACACGTTCACCGCAATTGTCTTTATACTCTCCTAAAGAATCTCAAATTACTATTTACAGCAGACACAATCACCCCCCCTCCTTATTTCTTCTACGTACATTCGACCTAAACCACTCCCTTAATAATCACAGCCTGCCACCAACACTTCATCACACAAACCTTTTACCGATGCCCACTAGCGTGCTACACGTGTGTGGTAGTTCTGGCGGGCGCAAATACATCTAGTATCTGTGGGACTGTGCCAACTCGACAGGTGGAAACTAGCTTGGAGTGCCTCCCAAACACTGTGGCGCGGCAGCTCACTGGTGTGGGTGCGCGTGTGTGTGTGTGTGTGTGTGTGTGTGTGTAGATGCAGAAATTCCTAGCATGTTTTTTCTTCTAGTTCTACTGACCTCAGCCCCTTCAGCGATATGTCTGGGAATCTCTCTCTTTGTACAGACCCTTATCAGGCCCCACTGCACTCTGGATCCGAATGGAAAGTTTCTTTCTGGAAGAGCAACCACAAGCAGGCGGGCTCTTCTCAACTCCTCAGAACTCGAGCCTCTTGCAGAAAGTCTGCCCAGCAGGCAATTCTTTTTTTAAGACTGGCTACGATATGCATGTTGATGCCAAGGAAGGAAACGGGCAGCATGTGTTTTGGAGAAGATGGCTGGAAGCATAAGTTCAAGTCCGAGCTGGACACTTCTCTCCAGTACTCACACATTCAGGAATCCTTCTGTGGAACAAACAGGGACATCTTCTGTTCTTATTCAGATCTAGGCAATGTCTCTTCTGTGAGTAGTCTAAACAGGGTCTTTTAAAGGCTAAACCAGTCATTCTTTACCGTAGAGCTATATCCAATACTAAGACGTCATTTCCTGTTGACACCTGTGACAGCCATAAAACTAGTCCAGAGGTCAATGCACTTAAAAGCAACATGATGATTGCCTTCCTCTGCTGTGTGAAACTCTTTCTTGGCATTCAGCCACATTCCTGGTCCTCCAAATTCAGGTCATTGTACTTGGGAGGAAAGATCTTCCCCTCAGCCTCACTTGATGAAGGCCTCCTGGCGTGCCTTGTTCTGTTGCTCTGGATGGACCAATTTGAATGGGAAAGCGTGGCAAGCTGTATTTGGCTTTTATAGATTTGAGTTCTGCTTTCGACTCTGTCAATAGGTTTAAATTGTGAAGTATCACAAAGGTATATGATTGGCTTGGGCGGCAGGTAATAGAAATGTAACCCTACCATCAGTCTTTTCAGTCCAGAAAATCTATATGCTACAAGGAGATTACTTTAAATGTTTATAGGTTTAATCACATTTTATACAGTATGATTATGTTTACAGCAGAGGCTACTGGTGGAAAACAAGGCATCTGAAATCACATGATATGTTGAGTAAGTGGACTTTATATATCCTTCATTACTATTCTCCATACCTGTACTTTGTGCTACTGTGCAAGGAAGATGCACACAGATCGCTTGCTTCTCAAAATAACAGGTATTTATTTATTTAGTTGATGGTTTTGTTAAGAGCTGCTTTACTAGTTGTTGCTAACCTCAGAGCATCTTCGTGGGAAGAATACACAAAACTGCAGTAGCTTAGTCGTCCTGAAAGGGCAGGTACCAATCAACCAGTCATCTGTAGGAGTGAGTTCCGCCGGTGATAACACTCATACATGAATGATAAAGTAATAGTCATAACGCCTTAGAAGAAAGCCAACAAAGTTAAGATAGCCTGAAGGAAAAACCAATAGCTGGTCTACAGCCAGGCAGTAATGACAATTTCAAAATAAAAACAGTCCTTTTAAAAAAGGGACATGTGGTTGGCCTTGTTTAGCAGGCAACTGCAGAGATTAAAACATCAGATGGCCATAACAAAACTCAGCAAAAATATAAATTCCCATACAGCTGCACACTCTTACAAAATTGTGACTCCCAACATGTTGCTGCAATTGCTGTTTTATCATGCACACGCCATTTATTTACTGCCGTCACAGTAAACTTTCCTACTGGCCTAAGGCATTCCCCTTAGTCATAATTATCACTGATACTTTCTCCACCTCAACATGTGCTGAGGTCCACCCTGTAAGAAACTGGATTATTAGCTGAGAAGGGTGAAAGCCTCACTCCAATAATAAACACAATTCTTGTCAGCATAAACCACAAGAGTTACTAAATAACCCTGTGCTTAACCCTCTGGTGGCTTGGCAGATACGCAGTAACGCTTAATCTAGTGGCAATGTGCAAAGTATTTAAGCAGCGCTGAAACAGTAATCAGAAAAACACAGCACAACACAAATCCCAAACCAATTTAGAAAATGTAGTAAAATTTAATAAATTAAAATGACTCCAATACAACAACAAGCATTGGCATAGCCAATAGGTCTCGCCTTTGGGACCTTATAAGTATGTAATTATGCAGCACAATATCCTTGGTGCAACATCAACTGTGGCATGGCTAAACACTTATAATGTCCCAAAGGCGAGACCTATTGGCTATGCCAATGCTTGTTATATGGGTATCCGGAAATCAATTTTAAAACCTCTTTTTTTAAGAAATACCCTTTATAGTTACAGAAAATGCGTTTGATTTTGTTTGCAGTCTGGATAACATAAAAGTAATAAGTTCTGTTATAAGTTATATACAACTCTCAATTGGGAAAAGAAAAGAACTTGTACATTTGGAAGCACTATTATATGAAGAACAAGATCAATAATTATATTTTATTATGTATGTTTATATACACGCATTTATAAGCACTAGCACTTTATTGCTTATATTGTAGCAGCTTGTACTTTTGTACTAAGATTTCTCCATGCATTGGCACTTTATTAACTTTATATCGACCTGTATGTATTAGCTTTTTATTGCACAAATTGTGGTAGCCGTACTCAACGTATTATGATCTTTTTATGCACTGATATTTTAATAATTTTATAATTGAATTAATCTCCATGGAAAATGTAACCTGTAAAATCGATTTTAATTTTGAATATTAAGTATGATGTATTATGTGAATATTTTCTTTTACTGTGTATTAGTATGCTTTTATGGTGTTTGTTGTATTTACACCGAATAAAGCTATTTGAATTTGAATTTGTATAACTATTTATTGTTGTTTTGTTCTGTATTGTATGCTGCTTTTAAGATCCTGGAGATCAAATAAAGCTTACTGTCTTCGAATGCATCACTCTCATCCACTCTGCATTGCATTCGTTTTACTTTGGTTTATGCCCTGAAATTACTCGTTGAGAACATTTCAGTGTAAATAATTACATAGCATTTCATACATCTTAAGAAAATTATTTTAGTTCACGTTTTCATACCGTTTTATTTGTGGCCAAATTCAGTTGTGGAAGCAGGACTAGGGATGGACGTGAAGCACTGCTCGCCACCCAGTTATTTTTTTAAAAGGGAATACTCACCACAGATGTCTAGAACAATAAATATATAGCAGGGCTGTGAGCGGAACAAAGATCTTAGTACTTACTGTGTCGTGAATTAAAACTGAGGAACAGAAATAGTTCATTAAAGAGTTTTGTATAATATACTTTAGCTGTAGTGTTACGTTTTACAGTTGTAAAGAGAAACACAAAAACGCCTAAAATAGGAGGACAGTGGAAATTATATAAAATTCAGGTCCCATATGGCGTGGTAAGTTGGGATGCAAGGATAAAAAGATACATACTCATAACGTTAATTATAACATAGTAAAGTAATAACAAGTTATCAGATTTTCAGCTCTAATCCGTTTCAGTGAACAAACAAGTCGTACAAACGAAAGCCGTTTCCACGTTATTTTAAGACAATAACCCACCCATGCACTCAGTCAGTTTCATAGTTCAACTAACTAACATTAGAGCTTTTAATGAAGTAAAAACTTAAAACAGCAGATTTGCTCAAAGATTTCACCGTATGACTCCTTACAAATGGCCAGAGTTTGCAATAAGTAATTCATGGCCTGATGTCAAATGACAGGGTGAACTGTGGACAAGATTCCTGGTGAATTAGTTCAGTGATCTAAAATGACCGGATTGCCTACAGTTTGAAGATGTTTACCTTGATAGGACAGACCCAGTCTTTCATTTGAGATAGATATAGCAAATATTGCAAAGTTGTGTAAAAGTATACCAGTGAGGAACAGCAATACAACATTAACCCAAGAAAAGCATAAATGTGTTACCGTGCGTTCCTTTACCACGCAAGTCGTTACAAAGACTTGCTTTAAGGAATGAGGTGTTGGACTGGTGGTGGATTTTAAGTCCAACACTTTTCTTACTGATATACAGACTGGAGTTGGAATAGTAAATTATACTATTCCAAAGTCCAGCGCTTCCCTAAGGAAAGATGTTGTAACGACTTGCGTGGTAAAGGAACGGATGGTAACAACGCGTTTGTTGTATTGCCAGCGTTGATAAGGCATGCATGCTAAAGGCATACGTGGTTCTGTCTTACAACCCCTCTGTCATCTCTTACACAATGTTTAATCTAAAAGCAGTAGTTCATTCTAAACAGTGTGATACTGACCTTTCCTTCATGGTCTGATGTTCAAACTATCCCACCCTCTCCCTTTTATCCTTTCTACTTGATCCAAAACGTTAATACAAGCTTTCTCATTCACATTGCCAAAATGCAAAGATGCCTGGTACCAGCTCTCATTATTAAAGAAAGTGACACTGTTTCTTCCAGCAAACGACTTCATAGCTGCTGTCCAAGCCCTTGTACTTTTGTATTTGGATGGTCGTAACTCCCTGCTCCATGGTCTCCGAGACTCCGAGGCATACTACACGCCTCACCATCCAGAGCCTGAAGAAATATGAATACATCACTTCCATCCTGATGAAACTCCGTTGGCTCCCTTTGCTGGCCCACACCATCTTCAAAACTATCTGCATAATTTATAAAGCCATCAGGACCAGCAACGCCGCCCTTATCTTGCAGACAAGCTCACCATCTCTGGTGGTTCTCAGCACACACACAGTCAGGAAAAAGTCGGAGTGCAGGCTAAGAAGGGGAAAATAGATAAAACAAGGCATTAGGCTTTTTCCATTATGCATCAAGGATTTGGAACAACATCTCGGTATCCATCAGGACTGCTCTACCCATGCTCCAGTTTAGGAAAGAGTTACAGACCCTGCTACCTCTCCCATCATGTTTGCCTTTCACCCAGTGCAGTGCCTCACTGCCTTTTGGCTAAGCTCGTGCTATAAAAGTACAGTTTTCATACATACATTCCCACTTCATTGGAGGCTCCAGCTTGTAGTAACCCAGATATTGTAGTTTTGGTACATGCACAGCTCTTGAAGTGGCCTCAACTCTCACCGGCAGTGCCCTTCACCTCATGGTTTGGAGAATATAATCAGGTAGTAGGAATATAATTTTTAGCTCGGTGTGATGATGGCAGGGGATGGCAAAAAAGGGGACCACTGGACATCTCTGCTTACCACTGTGCCATAAGAACATTGTTTTGTTATTTGAAACAAATAACTGTGCCCAAAGTGCTCACTTTCTTCAGGTTAGGCTAGGTGGCTGAAAGTGAAAGGTTTTCTCCTGTGGCCCAAAAAGCCATCCAATCAATCAAATACAATTAAAAAAAAAATTGTAGGTTTGGAGCTCATGTATTTAATAATATATAATTAAATAAATATTTATTCGGAAGTAGTCACAACCATAAACGATAAAAACATACTATAAAAAGAACATCGTTACAGTTATAATTCATTAAAAGTATTGTGCAAAGTCGCAAGGTCCAAGCGGCAGTCAGTTGTATCTTGAGCTTCTTGATTTAAAAACAGCCCTCAGGGAATTCGGGACTACCAAATGAGTATGGTTGTTGGGCAAAAGCTGGTAATGCATAAGTGCAACACAGGCTTGTCCAAATTTCATAGCTTTTAAAAGGGGCCTGAGGAACAGTCTCCTGAGGTAGCTAAAATATTTACATAAGAGGACAAAGTGTAAGGTGCCCTGTGGAGAGCTAGCGTCACAGCCACAGGGACTGTCGCATTTGCAGGGAAGAAACCAGACCGGGACGCCAGGAGATGATGGAGCTGAATAAATCTAAAACAGGTCACTAGAAATCTATGAGAAGCACTTGTAAGGGTAGATAGGTATTTCTCCATGCCCTTCCCTGATTTTAGCAAGACATGCCCTCTCACAGCTGGTTTCATAAGCTTGATATTTTGGTGGTGAGCAGTGGCATGTTTAAAGAACATCTCCTTCACCATACTCGGGTCCTGAGGCCTCATTGTATCACGTTTAAGAAAAATATCTGCCCTGCCTAAAGCCATAAAGGACTCCTTTACATACCGTAACCAGGGGTTTTTAAGGGCATGATCTAATGACAAACAGTCTAAAATAATTGAGCGGCTAAACTCAACATCTTCCCTAGACCATATCTTTACCCAACATAACAAGGGCTTCACTGCCACCAATTCAACTATATAATTGACTCCAAGGTCTTCGTAAATGGTGAACGAGGTGAACGAGGGGGTGCCCTGTGGGACCTTCAGAATTCATCTCAGAAACTTGTTTTGAGCGAGCTGTACTTTATTAGCCGCTGTATACCCCCAAACCTCTCTACCATATAAGATGTTGGAGATGCATATAGACTGGTAAAACTTTAAAATCACGCCTGAAGACCAAGAACCCAATCTTTGGGCATAGTTGGCAATAGCTCCCATAGATTTATTCATGTCCCACAACTTTCCCTCCGTCAGTTGTTTACAGTTAAGTTTTGCATCAAAATAGCGGGCTCGACTCCCAGGGAACTAAGTAGGTCCCACAGTTTCTTGTGGTTCACCCGGTCAAAAGCGGATGTAAGGTCCATAAAACACAAGGTTGAGCTACCGTATATTTGACACTAATAAGTAGAGGTTAAGACATTGCGCGGTGGTTGATTTTCCCAAACGAAACCAAACTTGCACCACAGAGATTATTCGATTTGTGTCAGCCCAGGCAGAAAGCCTATACAATAAAACCGACCCAGAACCTTAACTGTGGAGTCGATGAGGGATATAGGGCGGTAACAATAGGGTTATCCCCCTTCTTGAAAATTGGAATAATGGTGGCAGTTGATCAAGAAGGCGGCATCCCTTTCCTTGCTGCTGCGTTTAACACCCTGGTCAGAACCGGGGCCAACAAGTCTATGTTGTCCCGGAAAAGATCCAAAGGGATCCCATCGGGTCCTAGTGCCTTATTCCAGGACAATCCCTCAATGCCCAGGCATGCTTCCTCCAAGGAAAAAGTAACTGGTGTATCACCCAAGCTGGGTTCTATCTCATTGAGGGGCCCTTTGCTATGTCCAAAGTTCTACACTCCTTCAAAATTGTCAACCCACTGTTCCGGGGTAATATGATGGCATAACGCAGGCCTTGATGGCTCAGAAAAACAAGGACTGTGTATGACCTGCCAGAAAAGTGTACTATCCCACCGCTCACTCACTTGGGCTTGCTCGCCCATGCCTGTCTCTGTAGCAAATGCCTCCGTTCTTTCAGTGCCCCCTTGTAATTACTACGGCAGTTTGCCACCCATGCACTATCTCGAGGGGACTGCTTCAAGGCTTTCTTCAGGAGGTGAAGGGCCCAAGAGCACTCTGCGTCAAACCATTTTGGGTTTTCAGGGGCAGGGCTGGCCACAAGGGCCATTATTAAACCAGCGACTGACTGGGCAATGGAAATAAATTAACTTAGAATCTCTTCACCAGAGGCTAAGGGGTCTAAGCAGGTTAGTATCTCCTGCTGATGAGTTTTAAATAGGGTGCGATTAAAAACCTTGGCGTCTATCTGCGCCTAGCATAGTCACCTCTCCTGGTCGGTTAAAGATAATGTTCCGGAGGCATGCGTGGATGCTCCGACTTGTACCCCAGCCCTTCAAGCACTAGGGCCAAGGAGGGGTTGTGATCACTGAATGGGCTGAGTAGAATATTAAAAGAAAATGAAGGCCAACCCAACACAGCCAAAACAAAAATAAAATCAATAATCGTTTCACTTCCCCTTTCTTTATAGGTTGGGGGAATTTGATGCTTGAAATGGTTAGTCATCTTATCTAGGGCAAAAACGAGATTATGAGTGTGTAAAAAACTGTTCAGTTCAGCACCTTCTAGGGAGTGCTCCATATGCGTGACCTCGTTGATCATGCAGGTTTGGTTGCTATGCAGAGAACGTAATGAGTTCGGGCACAGGTGGCAATTAAAGTCCCCTGCCAAGATAAGATTCTCTTGGGTAAGGCCCTCTCACCTTAATGAATCAATAGTGCCACTTAAAACTGACAGGTTTGAGGGTCCTCGCTTCCCCCTTTTTGCATAATAAAAATTGATTAGTACCAAGTGAAGAGATGTCCCAACTACCAATTCAAGGCCCATTAACACTTTGGAGTCCCACTTTATTGTCTTCACTGACCCACAATGCTCGAGGGCTACAAAAATAATTAAGCCCCCGCTCGCTCTTCATGCTCAAGAGCCCACGGCTGGGCAGAAAAAGGTTTTAAACCCCTTGAGAAAGAAATTGTACTTGACTACCCACATCTCCTGAAGACAAGTGATATTGAATGAGTTAATAAACAAAACATAATAGGTTTTATAAAGCAATATCTAACCCTGTGAGATCCAAGGATGACAGGGGAACAATCTTTCTCAGCCGAGGGAGTTTTCTGGATGTTTTATAGCATATGGATCAAAAGGAAATCAGTTGAGCCCCATACAAACCCTTAGTAATGGTCAGTAAGTTCCAAGTGACCAGTTCCAGCTCGTTAAATACAGTAATCTGTCTTAGTCCGTTGCTGTAACACCAGAGTCACAGCAGTATGATGCTAACCCTTCAGCCAAAAAGGTTACACTGCGCTAGCATACCAGCCGGCAGCAGATCGCAGTATTACATCACAGTTCGCGTTGTCCTCAGATGTCTAAGCCATCAGTCCCACTGCTGTAAAGCTGATCACACACACGCTGTACACCCAGTTCTAAGATCTGATCAATTATACTCCAAAGGTTTCTGTGGTGACACCCCTTGACATCATCAGGAATGTCAGACCACTCTGTCCCATTGGTCGTCTTTGATAGGATGAGGATGATGTAGTAGGTAAAAAGTGTACAATCCAGAAGAATTTAGTAATTCAAGTTACGTAGTTTCTTCAAATCATTGTAAGCTCAGCCATATGAACAATGAGATATTCAGAGAGTAAGTGAACATGCTCTTAAATTTTTGACTGTTCTTTCTCAAGCATCTGTTCTAGTATGTGACAGATTTTGTTGCAAATACAGTTAAGCTGTGCTGAGGATGTCAAAAGAAACTATCGAGAGTTAGAATACAAGTGGCAACTTTGCTAAAGGTTCCCATTGACTTCAGACTGTTCAGTTCATGAGTTCACGTTTGGGAAAGGAAGCAGGATTAGAGGCCTACATGAAATACAGCTTATTCATGATTAATTATTCTAAAATATGAATCTGCATTGAATAGCAAATAATATTAATATCACAATTAAATGCGTTAATAAACACTTCAATCAAATCATAAATGTTTTATGTAAGTATAGGGTACTCATAAAAATGTTCAACTGTCAATGTTACACACATATAGAATATGTGTATATAAATCTTCTTGGCAAATTGTTATTTAAGGCACACAAGTTGAAGTTCAAAGACTTTATTCGGATAGCACCATATCCATAAAAGCACAACACATACAATAGTTTAAAATTCACAATAAAATACAGTTACAATAACATGATCAAGAGTTCATAATGCTTAAAACAAAATACAGACAACCTTCATGGATTGCACATCGTTTTGCGAGCCCATACAGCTGTTCTCAAAAAAGTGCCAACACGAAAAACTAATTCGTCATTTTCCAATTTAAATATACTTCTAAGCGCATCTGCTAAGTTGACAGGTAGCATTTTTTTGAAAAATGGTATTAGCAGCCATTTAGCATAATTTGTGTAAAACTTGCAGAAGGATAAAAAATGTAAAGGTGTTTGTCTGCTCTGTCCATCGCACGGAATGAAGGTTTGCATTATACCCAAGAGGAAAACAAAGCAAATATTTTACAGTGCCAGCCCTTAAGCGGAAGAGAAGTCCCCTCTCCCAATGGCACATGGGCAGAGTGAGGTAGCTAGGCAAGCAGTGTGCGGTATGCTCGATGGATATAAAGTTAGCGACCGTTGATTTCTTAGATTCCCTCTCTAGTCTTTCTGCGCTATAGAGTGTATACAATGCTGTCCTGAGAGTTTTTTTGTCTACGGTCTCGGTTTTATTCGGATTTAGAAAAAGCCCACCATAGTTAACACTTTTTAGGCTCTTATTTACCCTGGTGAGCCATGGGATGTCAATCCCTTTCCCACAGCTGATACTGTCGTCTATTATGTCTCTAGTGAGGGACGCTGCTGGATTTTTCCATATGGCCAGCCAAAACAATGTAGGGCATGCCCTTATAAAATGTTCAATATAACTTAATTTTAATTCGCTGTGACAGACATATTGAGAGGTAGAAATCGGTGCGCTCAATAATTTCCTGCAGAACCTGTTTTCCTCTTGCTGAATCATAAAACTTTTGGCGGTACCGCAGACCTCTGCACCATAGGTGGCTGTGGGTATGCACTGGGATTTAAAAATCTTTAAAATCGCTAAAATTGTTCTTTTTGGACGAAGGATGCTGAGAATAGAGTTGGTGGCCTATGAGAACTTGTTCTTACAAAACACCACGTGTTCAATTCAGGTCCCGTTCACAGCAAAGACTAACCCAAGTTATGGAAAAGTGCTAGTTAATTTGTGGTCGCCCACGGATATGGAATTCAAGGAATGTTTCCTTGGCCCACAGGACATTATAAAAAATTTCTTAAAATTGGTGCGTAGGTCTAGGCTAGACATAAAATCGGTAAATCCCCGTACTAAAGTGCGTAGTGCATTAGGTGTGCGACCCATTAAGACCGCATCATCGGCGTATAGTAGCACTGGAAGTATTTTACCTTTGACTCTGGGTACATCATTGTTGAGTGTAGTCAGTGATTTGTGCAAATTATTAATATAAATCATAAAAAGAAGGGGGGCTAAGACACACCCTTGCCTAACCCCTCTTCTTACTTTAATATCATTAGACACCTCACCGCTGATCCTGACCCGAGCCTTCAAGTTGGTGTGTAGGTAAGCCAAGAAATGCACCAAAGCCTCATCCAGACCATATGCTAAAAGAATGGACAATAAACGGGACCTGTTAACAAAATCAAAAGCAGAGGTCAGGTCCATAAAAGCTAAATATATTGGCGAACGCTTTACAATGGTATATTTTCCAATAATTAAATTAAGGTTTAGGCATTGTTCATTTGTGCCTACTTTACTCCTAAACCCCAGTTGACAGGACTCTAAAATATTATTTTCCTCAGCCCAATTTGAAATTTTGTTATATAAAACTCTACCTAGAATTTTGAGGGTATTATCTATTAGGGAAATTGGCCTGTAACAACTGGGTTGCCAGCGATCGCCCTTTTTAAAAATGGGAACAATGATGCTTGTTGACAATGAGCTTGGTAACGGGGCATTAGTTAGATTGTTAAAAACATTTAGCAGAAGAGGGTCCCAAAAATCGGGTTTATGTTTGATGAGGTCAATGGGTAGCCCATCCGGACCTGGGACTTTATTGCCCACACTCTGGTGGATGGCCTCCTCAACCTCAAGTAACGATATTGGGATCCTAGTTGGGGTCCTGTGCTTGAAAGGATCCAGATCTTGTGCGGAAGCTAGGTAGATCGTGGAGAAATGACTTTCCCAGGTTGCACTTTTTATGTTGCAGCCTATCAGGGTTAATGGCTGTCCCATTGCTCTCAGATCTTTGGCAGTAGCCCAAAATATGTTACAATTTTTTAGGCTGGCAGCATTAACAAGTGCATCCCAGCGATCTTTTATTAGTTCTTCCTTCTTTTTAGCGATCGCTAGCTTATACTTATGCCTCGATGATCTAACAAGTAAGTTACACCTCGGGCTGTGTAGTAGGGCCTTGCGTAACTGCCTGTTAGCCTCTGAACATTCGTGATTAAACCATCTAGGTTCCCATTGCACTGTAGTAATAGGCTTTGACAATAAGGATTTGATGGCCTCACAAAGTTTAGTAAAAGCGTTAATTGCCTCAGGATAGGGGTTCTGAGCTAACAGACATGAGTTGATAAGGTACAAGTTGTCCCTGGCCATCTTACAGAACAAATCGGTGTTATTAACGCCCCGCCAGGCCAGTCTTAGATTGTCAGTAGAAGGTGATAAGTTCCTGGCGCCACATTCTATATTAAGCGTTGGCCTAGCGGATAGTCTCAGCACTGTTTGAATCGGATTATGGTCCCCATAAGTTGTGGCAATAACTTCTGCTTTCAATAAGCAGTCCTCTAGGACAGGGGTAATAAAAACATAATCAATCGTGGAAGCACAGCCCCTCCCTCTGAATGTTGGCTCCGGGGGATTATTGTCATTTGTTACGGCAGCGATTTCCATGATGTTGGTTAAATTATGATTATACAGGTGTTCCACTAATTCATTGCCCCTATGGCAGTTTAGTCCTCTGCTACATGGCCGTTTACTGGTCCTCATGTAAGGTAATTTAGCATTGAAGTCGCCTCCCAAACAAATTCCCGGGGTCTTAAATCAGTCTTTGGGATGTTGAATAGAGGCAATAAATTCAAATAAATTTATAAAATTCCCTTTAGGTATTGAATGAAAATCGTTGTTATAAAAATGAGTTAAGTAAAAAGAGATCCCCCTGTTATACAATAAGGCTTGAAAATTTTTACTTTTTGTGCTTATGGCTTTAACGCTACCACCTGCAGCAATATTTACCCAGATCGATAAACCCCCAGAGGGTCGGCCGAGCTTGGGAATTGGGGTTAAAATATTATAGCATTCAAGCCCATCAATTTATAGGTCTTGAGTAGCCCAAGTCTCTTGAAACATAAGGATATCCTGCTCTCTTACGAGGTTCAGCCAATCCGGTTGGTGCAACTTGGACTGAAGGCCAGCCACATTCCAGCTCAGGATGCTCAAATCTGAACTGGCCAAGATGTTTGTTGGAATATGTAGATCAATGAACTTGGTTACTGAAGAAGGAATTGCTGCCCCAACAACGGGATCAAGAAGTTCCAGGGGTGACGGTAGTCAATCCTAGGTATCCAACTCCGACAATGCCGAAAACCTGTTATGTGTGGTAGGGAGGGAGGGCTCATTTGTGCAGGGGTTTAGATTCGGTTTATAAAAATAGCCCAACGGTAGTGAGCATATGTTAGTGCTGTTAATTGTTGTAAGCTTGCGCACTCTCAATAGGGATCTCACCATGGACGGTCTGCGGAAACTGATCACAATACAATCCCCTTCAATGTTCTTTGGGGATGCGCCAGCCCACCCAACCCTACGTACCATGATGATCTCATTCATATCTGATGGGTGGAACCTCCTATTCTTTGATAGCCAATCCACGCATTTATTGCGTAGTTGGTCCCATGACTCGTTCTGGTCCCACTTTAGAGACGGTGCGCCTGCCAGCACCAGCACATAAGGGCAGGCGGCCGGGGGTAAGCCCAAAACATCTGAGCTTGGCCTCAGGGGGTTTCTGCTGGGGGCGACTAGTGCATTGCTGCTTGATTTACCAGACATTAGTTGCGGGTCTGCTTCGTTTGGTCTGTTGGTGCAGCCTAAGATAGAATTGGAATGCGTAATAGTGGCCAATTCATCAGTGGATACTGTTCCGTTCCTATTGGAAGAAGGGTTTGATACTAAGTTTGCCTTCATTTGGAAACATTCCCTGACTTGTCTGCATGTGGTACATGCGCTACTGGCCAAGAGGCATGCAACGGAGTTACAATCTTGGGAACAATAGTGGTAACAATAGGGAATTGAATGTCATTTGTTATGGTACCAGATGTAGCAATAGACCCTCCCCCCACAGCTGCAGCAATTTGAGCATTTCCCATTGATTGACTGGGTTTCCCTGTGAGTGTGGCCAAGTTATCTAAGCGATCCAGTAGTAAAGTAAAATTTGTGTTTAAAAACTCTTTAATTTGTTTGGTCACCATCGCAGAAACAATATTGGCAATAGCGTCCCCAAAGTTCTCAAAGTCCGGTGCCACCTCAGTCTGGGTACAGATGGAGCAACTTGGGTTCGCATTAAGTGCCAGAGGTGCCGGAGGCGACAGTACTTGTAGATGGCTGCATCCAAACAGGCAAGCAGGTTCGGGAGGGACCGGTTCGGGCGTTTTTTTCCTTTTGGTGGAGGTGGGCTTCCCGCTCTTCCTCTTTTGTTTAGGAGCCGAAATTCCCGTGAATGTTGGTATATCTGTATCTGGCTGTGACTCAACTGTCTCACACCCGCTTGTACTCCCACTTGCGAGTAGAGTTTTATGGTAACTAGTCCCATCGGGCTGTGGCGAAGACAATATAGTGACATGGCCCAGCTCATGTATGTGATTAATTGGTACGCCTCTGGGTTCAGAAATGTTCAATCGACCCTCACTGCCCAATGACATGCGGCGTTCCGTAAGTTCAATTTCGCCTGATACGATATTAACCACCCTCTCAAGCATGCTGTTAATGCTACTATTAACAGGGCGTACAGGAGGTAACACAGAGCGCTTTCCCATTATAATGGCTCACGGTCTGCTCTTTGGTGGTTACAATTGCCAAGCTAGCCTTAAGAGTTATCAACGAGTCGTAACGGGCGACACTCACCTTGTGCTCTTGCTGAGTGCCGATTGGAACTTGAAAGAGGGGTGGTCATGTCCTGCCTCTTCCTGCCGCGGATGGGCGCAGACTGCGGGAGCCCTCCTCCTCCTTTCCAGCGCCTCCCGGTGCGCAAACAGTGACGGGATCGGTGGCAGCAGGGAGCCGCGATGCGGGCCGGGTCTTGTGGTCCTGAGGGTGGCAACAGGTACGGGCGTCCCACGCTGCGGGAGTCCTCCTCCTCCTTTCTAGCACCTCCTGGCGTGCAAACAGTGACGGAATCGGTGGCGGCAGGGAGCCGCGATGCAGGCCGGGTCTTGTGGTCCCGAGGGTGGCAACAGGTACGGGCGTCCATTATTTATAAGTACGTTTAGGAAACGTTTCACAAAGACAACATTTATCTAATGCCCGTGTAGAACCTACTTTTTTTTTGTCATTTTCAGTGTACATGTTACATCATGAAATAGTGTTTTTTTCTAATACATGAAAACGTGAAATTTTGCATGTGGAAATCTTTGTTATTATAAATGTCACATTATCAAACCATAAGATCAATGTCATTAAAAAGTGTTAATAATTCACATCTATTAAGTAACCATAAAATATAACATGAGTTTTTTCTAGCAATCTGCATGCTTTATGATGCAGTATCTGAATCAAAGTTGCATTTTGTCGTTTTCCAAAAATGAAGCCTAACACACGTTTGCCATTATTTATAATAGGTATTGTCGCAATCGTTTTTTTTCTTGTTTGTCACAACATTTGTTAAGGGAAATCTCTGCTCTACCAGATACAACATGACAGCAGGGCAACAGCTGCACATACAGGTCTGGTCTCTGTGCAGCAGAGACAGACGTGCTGGCCAGCACATATCCAGTTCTTAACATTTCTGTTACTACCAGCCAATACCCCAACTGTGATATCCATTGAATAACACCTCCATTTTTAAAGATAGAAAATGTAGTATGTGAACTGCAACTCCACTCAGTCACCACTTTCCCACGAATACGTTTATGCTTTGCAATTCTTAGGGATGGGTAAAAGACAACGTGTCATTTCTATGACATCTTACAAAATGGGGGAGGTTGGGTCGGGATATGCCAATAATTCCAAACAAGATGCAGTGTGGAAAAAGTGAAAACATGTAAAAGTGATCCACCACTGTTTGTTTTCACAAATGTAATTGCTGAGAGCCTACTTAATGCAATAAGAAACAATGGCATTGCAGAACTCAGAAGCTGCATTCTTCAAAATGTAAGTATACCCTTGAAAATCCACTGCCATTTTGCTTTTGACCTCCGTGTTT
The DNA here is from genome assembly GCA_963921515.1 of Calotriton arnoldi. Classification (NCBI taxonomy): domain Eukaryota; kingdom Metazoa; phylum Chordata; class Amphibia; order Caudata; family Salamandridae; genus Calotriton; species Calotriton arnoldi. The sequence goes on along the minus strand of CAWUFW010002495.1, from coordinate 450,234 downwards.
TTACATCTGCTGTTTTGTGAGACTCCCGAATGGTGTCTTACTCACTCCTGCTAATTAGGTATTGAATTGCATCCTCCAGGCCCCACCGCATAATAAAATACCAGCAATATATGGTCAATTTAGGTAAGGTGATTTGTAAGTAGGTTACGGGCAACACATGTAATCATCCACATACCAGCATAGGCTTAGCGAGGAATACTGTTGTATCACTGAGTCTGTCATATGTACACAGGTAATCATTTGGCAGAATGTATTGTAATGTAATGCAATGACAGGTGGATTTGTATAGTGCTGCGTGTCACCTGTGAGGGTATCCAGGCACTAAGTAGGTGTGTATGGCATGTGGTGAAGCTGGGCCTGAGTACAGACAGCCTCGATGGTCTAGCAAGAAGACTAATTGAAAAGCCAGGTCTTCAGCTTCTTGCATAATTGAAGAAGTGAGGAGGAAGCCCTGATGTGTTCAGGGAGGTTGCTCCGGAATTTAGCAGCTTGGTAGGAGAATAAGTGACCTCCCATTCTGCTTCGGTGGATGCGGGATGTGTGTGCAAGTGAGAGTGATGCTAAACAAAGTTGTTGGAAGTGAAACCAGTGAATGAGGTATGTGGATCACTTGACTGCATGTGTGAGAAGTTTGAATTGGCAGTACTTCTGGATGAGGATCCAGTGGAGCTCTCTGAGGAGTTGTGTAGTAAGGTTTCGGCACAGGAGATTGAGGATGAGTCTGGGGACTGCATTTTGAATGGTTTGAAGTCTGTGAAAAAGATGAGTTGGTATGACGACATAGAGTGTGTTGCCATAGTCCAATCTGCTTGTGATTGGGGCTTGCGTGATGGTAGTTCTGGTGTCCAGTGGGAGCCACTTGAAGATTTTACACAACATGCGGAGGATGTGGACGCATAAGGCGGTGATGGCGTTGACCTGGGACTTCATGGTGAGGTTGGTGTCCAGGATGAGGCCTAGGTTCATATGGTGGTCAGGTGGGGTGGGTCTGGGTCTGAGTTCAGCTGGCTTCCAGATGGAGTCCCAAGGTGAGCTATTATTCCTGAAGATCAGCACTTCAGTTTTGTCGGTTTTGAGCTTGGGGCAGGTTTCTTTCATCCAAGTGACCACACTGGTCATGCTTTGTTTGAATTTTGTCTGGATGGTGACGGTGTTGTTTGAGAGGGAAAACATAAGCTGGGTTTCATCAGCTTAGGAGATGATGTTGATTCAGTGGGACCTGATGATGTTAGCCAGAGGAGTCATGTACATGTTGAAAAGTGTGGGGCTGCGTTATGATCCCTGTGGGACTTCTCAGTGGAGGTCCTTGGGATCTGATGTGAACAGCATGAGCCTGGCTCATTGGGTTCTTCCGGAGAGGAAGAAAGCTATCCATTTGAGTGCTGGTGTAGAAGCCATCTTTCTTATATGATACCAAATGCTTGAAGATTCTGACCCTGTTAAGTTGACATAAAAATCTCTGCACAAAATGGTTGTACGTTTCCATTTTGTCTTAAGTAAAAACTGCTATTGTAACGCAAGGCTTGCACAAGAAGGATCCGAAAATAGAAAAGCTTAGCTACACAGATTTCAGCATATTGTATTGCGAAATGCTTCTGATACGTGTTATGGAAAAGTACCAACATAATACATTGCATTACAGTGGAAAGTCCCCAAAGCTGCCTACTAAGACACGTGGTCAGCAACAGTGTATTTCGGACCATAGATGGTATAGCGCAGCTTAGGCGGTTGCCAATTGGTCAAAAGACCCATGCTTACCCATGCTTAATTTGTGTTACGTATATTATGATGCTGCATCCTTTGTTGTTTGGGCCTATAAAACTTGTCAGGAACGTCACATCTTTGGGCATTCAGTGACTTTGCTGTCTGCCTCCGTGCTGCACATATTTGCTGTCTGCCTCCGTGCTGCACGTATTTGCATTGTTTGTTGGTCTCCAATAAATTGTGCCATCTTTAGGCTGACTGAGAATTGTATTTTTGGTATTATTTCTTATTTCTTATTTCAGCTCCTACATTTGGTGAGAGAATGCGACTCCAGAATGCATGTCTTCTGCTGCGGCGGGCTGCTGCCTTCCCCTTCGAGCGGGGGTCTGAGGTCCGACCACAATGCTTCCCTGCCTTCGAGGTTCCTCTCTTCCTCCACTCTGGGCTGGATGCAGCAGCTGGCCGTGAGTAGTTGTCACATCTCTGGGCTTCTCATGCTCCCTGTTTCCCCAGGTTCTCTCAGCACATAATGATGGCTTTGTGGGCCTATTGTCGTGTGCTCTTTCTCCTTCTGCCTCACCCTTCTCCTCGTGGTTGGGTTTTTTGGCATTGTGTGATCTCTGTGGTTGCCCTGCTGGTGGGAGTCTTGGCCCCTCCCTTTCTTGTGTTTTCGGGTTTGTCACCACGCTGTCAATGGCGGCTCTGTTGGTGACTGTGTCTCTCTCTCTGGTGTGCACTTCTGGTGCTGGGCCAGTGCTGCACCGTCTTGTTGCCTCTCGCCTCTGGCAGACACGGTTGCCGTTTCCCTGCATGTTTCCTTTTGGTAGTCCCTGGCGGTGGGCCAGTTACAATGGGGAGGAGTATTTGTTTTGGTCTTGGTTTTGGGTTTCCTCTCATGTATATCCTCTGAATGTGCTGTCCTCTGTTTTATTCCCTCTATTTTTCCGTCTGCTGTCGTTGCCACTGGGCGACAGTTGGGTCACGGGCCCCATTGATTTTGCACTACTGGTATAGTTCTCTCCGTCTATGCCGCCTGACCATGTGTTTCCATATTTACTCAGGTGCTTTTAAATGTGGATTTTAGTTGCTGAGCTGTCGCCTTCAACCAGGGCACTGGAGAAGGCAAATATTCTGCATTTTCCATACCAGCAGTGACTCTCTGATTCCAAGCAGCCCTTTGGCTGACGGTGGGTCGGAGATGGTGAAGTACTGCAGTTCCCTGTCTTGCCAGCAGAGACTCCCCAGCCAGGGGCCGAAGGCTTCAGCCGTGAGTAACACAAGAGGTTGGTGGGCATTACCGGACGGGGCATCACTAGGTGAGTGCTGGAGGAGGTTTGCCCTCCTCAAATTTTGGGTGGTAGCAGGTATTGCTTCGCGTTGTAGCGATAGCAGGTAATGCTCCCCAGGTTTAGGGTTGATGCAGGAATAGCTCCCCAGTTTGGCACTGGTATTGAGTGCATGACGATATCGTAGGGGGCTAGCAGGTGGTGCTTCCCCCCCTGGTTGTTGCAACGAGTATTTTGGCGCCGGTTTTTGTGACATCCCTGGTGTTGGTGCTGGTAACCACACTATAGTGTAGCCAGAGAGCGGTCCGCTCTGGTGCACTGCCTTCTGCTGGACAGCAAGTGTGGTCTCCAGATGTAAATAGGCGTCCACCTACTCACAACAGGGAGGGGGTTGGTATTGCATTATATGCATTCATTTGAAGTACTGTTATTGTATTGTATGCATTTATTTGAAGTGCTTTTAATTTTTGATATGCTGTCTTTGATTGTCACATATTGCGTTGTGATTCATTGAGATTCTTGGTATTTTGCGACTGACCTTTCATATGCTAATTATATGTCAAATGACTGATTACCAGCCGCCTTAATACAAATGTTACTTTGAAATGTCACAATACTATGTTGATGCAAACTGTTGAATGGACTAACAGACCTCCTGACGTTTACTTTGTATTAGACAGATGACGCTCTGCCTGTGTGATATTTCTCATCGCACTTGAGGTCCCGATTATCCTCTTTCTGGTTCCACTATTATTATTTTGGGACTAGGTTAGGAGTACATCACTCAGCCATAGCGCACAGTACAACACAGCGCCGCTGCGCAGGGACTGAATTCCTGCTTCTGTATTTCATGTGTATGCCTGTAACCTTTTATACTGTCCATGGAACGCCAGTACCACATGAATGTTTTTTCTCCCTTTCCAACTTGTGAATGCTTTGGTGAACTAGTAGCAATTGCATTGTTTGTTGAATGACGGATGGCTTCCTCTGTTTTTTCAAAGGCTTCAGGCTGGCCGAAAGTGTGTGGTAGCATTCGTCTTTCCTATTGTGTCACCTGGCATTAACCTAACAAGCCACCTGTTGTTTTTCCGTGTCCAGTATAACTGAACTGTTGGTAACGCAACTAGGGTCAGCGCTTTTGCACACACTTGCAGAATGGGGAAGTTCAGGCTCCCCTGCCCAACGCACATTACACACCGGCATTCTCTGCCACAGGGGCACAACGCACCGAGCTGTCCCATGATGAACAGAACTTTTGCAAATCTCTAGCGCACAAACTCATGAATGGGGAAGTTAACGAAAGAGAACTTTCAATAGAATGTTTCAAATATTGCTTCTCTTGTAACAATGGGACAGGAAGCAGCATATTCGGCTTCCAAGTTCTGTAGAAAGAAAAATGAGCTGTTAAAATTATGCACAGAAAAACAAATACAATACTGCGTCCTATTGATAATGCGTGGAAATAGCTTTTTGACGATAATTCACGAGATGACACATTTACGGCCAAAACATGGCGAACTTTGGTATGGGACATCTGCATTTATGCACATCAGACAGCCCACAATATCACCACACTAGAAGGGCCTTAAATAGAACACAGTCAGCTCTGCCTCAACAGGCTCACATAGAGAGTTTTAGTCGTCCCAATTCCGGCACCACCACCCCTCTGTAGTACAAAAGAAAATACTAAAAATGACTCCTCTAAATGTAGCACTCCATGGTGCTTATGAGCTGCAAGCCACGGCCCTAAGAAAAGATGGAATACAGGAACAGCCCCCCCTCTCTCCAGATTATAGTTGGGATGTAGCCAAATTTAGGTTCACAGATTTCTTTCCAAGTGCCCACAACACCCACATTGATAATGCCCCTGTGAAATGTGTCCCCTCCACCTGGGGAGAAGGAAAATAAAGTGGCATTTGTACATGTCTCATGGTCCAGAGCAGATCTCATGTCCTTTTCCAAAGACTTTCCGAAATTACGTGAAGAACAAAGAAGAGGGTACACAGAACTAATGAGACAGGAAGCGAGACAAATAGGTGGAATGGAATGCACACTAACTACACCCATCATTCCAGGACCACTAGATTTAAATACAGCAGCTATGAGTCTCTCAATTAACATGCTTGGAGCTGGCCACATCTGATTTCAAGCTTCTAAGGCATAAAAATAGACTGGAAAGCGTGTTTCAGACCGCTCGAGGAGACATGACCTTTCTTGAGACAGGTAGCACCGATGATAATTTCGTAGAGTAAAAAGAATGAAAAACAATAGTTACTGAGAAATGTTCTGCCGAACAAGGCCTTCGATAGTATGCTATCTTGAAGGGTTAAAAAAAAAAAAATTATAAAAAAGATCCTTGCTGGCCACATACTCTGGGCATTGCACCAAGACCAAACCACACACTACAACAGTTTTCTGTGGGTATGAACAGAACAGGTTAAAAAAAAAATTATTCTTAGCAGCGGAGAATGGAAAGGAATGCAAATACTTAACGAAGAGAAGTGTTATTTTGTGTATATGCACTTTAATATTACGGTTTGTTTCCTAAACATTTTTCATTTTCAGATGCAAAAACGTTGGAGAAAAGATGTTTGTTTCTCGTGTGTCTGTTTTATGTCTTGTCTTGTTTCCTCGTATGTCTCTTGTAAATTGACATCGTAAGGGCCAGAGTAATGGCATCCCAAGGCCCCCGTCTCGTCCCTATCTCACAGGTGTACATTACAACAGGAGACATTTGTTGTCAGGTAGCCAGAGTGCCCTGCACAGCATTACTTTCAGGATAACAGTCTACAGCAGAAGTGTTAAAGATAGTCTTGTAAAGTTCTCCAAGTTCAAAGTGTATTTCATGAACATGCAGAGCTGTTTCATTTCTGTACATCAGGTTACTTCAGTGCATTGATAGGTATTGTCCCTGTTTCAAGTGCTAGTTTTTTTTAAAAAGTGTGCATTTGAACATATTAGCTATCTCCCAACCATGGCAACAATGCCTGTATTGAGCTAAAAGATGAATGATCTGGGTGGCCTGGGTTCCCATTATTCAGAAAGATGTTGTAAGTTGCTAAAAAACTTACAACAGGATCACACTATTAGGTCAGGTTAGGTAGCTGGCTTGTTTTCCCCATTTCTCACTCCACAGACCGCCGCCTAACATATAACACAGCCATCCTCACAAGCACATACAGAATAGCACTAGCTATATTGAGTTCTTGAAGGGTTTTCCTAATTAAATGGCGCAAGGAGAAGTACTATTTTATGTATGTATCTAAAAGATATATTGTGTATGTATATTAATGTTTTTCATTTCTAGGTTCTTCAGAGTTGCAGAACATATTATTATAACGAATTACATTTTAAGGTGGAAGGTGCTAAAATGCATTCTAATGCAGTGCATTCACCAGGGGCTACAAAGGATAGGATAAAAAGTGGTAATATTATGTTTATATATTGATCTTTAGTAATGAGTATATGCCAATGCAGAGGGATAGTGTGCATTGAATAACTGTGCTTCGTATTATAATGTTTTAAGGATACAATGTGTACAGATTTAATATGTGTTTTAATATACAGGTGCAGTCTTTCAGGGTGTTTGAAAATAGGTTTCAAGGTATAAGGGATTGGCACACAGGGGTGTGGAATTTAATAAAATATCTACTTGTCCATGGGGCACGTTGCTTCTTAAATATACTTGTCCTGTAACAAAATCCTCTTGTCCCTTTTGTGCCATGTAATGCGGCGACATATTATGGAGGCAATCTCATTATATAAGAGCTCTGAAATAGCCTTTCTGATTATGCTAGGGCTCCTTCCATAGTAGGCTTTGAATACTAACAATTCCCTTATGTTGCCACGTTTCCGCAGATCTACATACTGGGGCTGAAGGTAATGGTAAGCAACAGTTCCAGGGCTGGAATGCCCTTTTGAGTCTGTGGAAACCTACTAACTTGCATGTTTTAAGGGTTTTCACCAACTCTTCTCTAATCTTTTCCCATACTGAGAAAGGTTGGATATTTACTCCTGACAATGGCAGACATAAAACTTCTTCCAGGGTTGGGAAAAAAAGTGGCTGGAGGAAAAGTGAACTTGCAATCACTCAGATTTTCGCTTGAGCAAATCTACACCTGCATATTTGCTCATGCTTAAATGCAGTTCACAAATATTTTCTAGGAGTACTATTTCTTGGCCTACTTCTGTAAAGTCTTGTGAATTCACAAAAGTTGTATATCTGCACTTAATCCAAGGACATGGGGGCACTTTATTTTATAATTGGGCCCCTAATTAGGTCTGGCATTAACCATGACCTTTTATGTTTATTAAGATGTTGTCTCTCTTCCTCTCTCTCGGCTAACTTCACTGTGAGTGACTGCATTCTGTTCTTTCACAAGGAGCATATCGACACACAGTTGTTTTATTCAGTGCCAGGAACTACTGTGCAATGTGTGATTTTTGAGACCAAACAATTTTTTGCTTTTGCCAATGTTTGTTATAATGGTGAGGGCCCAGCAGCTCCCACACCAATGAGGTTTCACAAAGATAATGCCAAAACAAGTCGCGCATTGACAAAGCCAAAAGGCTGACCAACAATTTCAGACCTACTGGCTTTACTAATGCTTGTTTATTTTTATGTTGCAAAGAAATGGTACCTACCTTTTTCCAGTAGTTTAGCGAAATGTTTTTGCATTTTTTTTGTGAACATTTTATTTTGAAAGCAAAGAATTATCAATCTTGCTTTCAAGCTTCTGCAAATATTTGCATCTAATCGGAGAGCATTCTGAGAGCAGTATACATAGCCTCACGTTGCTAAATATTGAAAACGTGTGTACACATTTTTATACTCTAACCACTGTCAGTAGTGCAGTCTGAGCTTACAACATTTACTTAGAGCGCTCACCATAATAATAAAGCCTTTGCATTAATGAACAATAAATACAAGTTTGAACAGCATTAACACATGGACACAAATATTACCTTTACTGCAGACAATGCCTTTCCCTGATCCATAATGTGGTACTGTAAACTGGCAGCCAAAGGGTTTGTGCTGTAGGGGGTTGGGTCTACTTGTCCTAAGGACAAAATACACATGAAAACTTGTTGCCCTTGACCCCAAACAATATGTCCTGGGCGTGGGGCTATAGGAATTCCACATCCCTGGGCACAGTTTGACAACTATGAGTATTTTCATCTGTGTTTGCTGTTGGGACAAGCTATAGTACAATGTTTTAATTCTTCTTTTGCTTTCGGAAATAATGAATTTCTTTTTAAAGTCTTGTACAGGGATGCCAATATAATTTTTAGGTTCTTTCCTTCATCCCCCTACAGAGTGTAATAGGTTTCCTGTTTTCGAAATGTTTGCATGCATGTGCTTAGTGATAGACGTTTTACAAACTTCATGACCAAAAAAGACTTAAAAATAAATTTGAGTAAAACACTCGTCATGACATGTGGGAAAAGGAAAATTAAGAGTAGAACCCATAATGTTGGGGGGAACACCCATCTAAAGGACATCTACTTTTTCTTATCTGGGGTTACTTTTTAATAGCGAAGGACCATGGACTGCACATGTGAATTCTTGTAAATTAAGGTTTTTGAGATAAAGGGAGGCTATCTTTAGATTCTGTCAGAAAATAGGCAACAAGCCGATACGTGAGATCTTAAAGTTATATGGGAGCAAGTGCATCACAGGGGTTTGTTATGGTGGAGCATTATGGGGCATGGCAGATATCTCGCAAATACAAACCCTTGAGAATACATTTTTAAGAAGGGTATTATTGGTCCCAAACTCAACTGCTACTTATATAGCTCACAAGGAGCTAGATGCACCTTATATGAGCGATTTGATTAATGTGGCTGCCCTCACATTGTGGCATCGAATTTGGACAAAAGACGAAGCACACTTTACCAAAAATATAATCCTGGATTGCCTTAAATTAGATTATCATAGGAATATACCATGGTTAAATTATATCTATAGACTTTTAACTGAGTGTAACATGGTAACTAACTTTAAAGATCCCGAGAGCATCCAGATTTATAGTAAAGTGGAGCTCAAGAGGAGATTCCTGAAATCTAGAGAAACAATGAGGGTTGCTGAACTCAGTACAAAACTAGGAGTCAGTTTTTACTGTGAAGGACCGTTCTCTTTGGGCACACAACCGTATCTTATTTTTACAAGAAATGTACAACATAGATTGCATTTTAACATATATATTTTTATATTATACATCCTGATACAAAGTTTTTTTAATGATATTAAGCTGCTATTTGAGGTTTTTTATTACTTTGTATGGATTAATGTATGATTTTTCTGTCGATCTTTAGTGCATACTGTAAAGATATGCAAACAGTTAACGATATGCTTTATTTACGTTTGTGAGGAAATGTGCTTTTTGTGGAAATTTATGATACAAAAAATGTATTTTTAGAATTTATCATGAAATGTTTTTATTGTAGAATGCTTTTATGGTTATATGTCTATATACCGAATAAAGCTTAATTGAATTGATAAACGTTTTCACCCTCTCATATCTGGTTAGAAAGCTCCACTGGTGCAAATGTGTTCTATAATTCTGACAATTTGGCCCACACATTGTGCCACTACTGATTTCTCACCTAGCAATGGGTCATAGACAGGGAGTGTTTGGTAAAGAGTACTACATTTGTGCTAGCGGCAGATAAGTATGCAAATGTTCAACATGATTTAAGAGACACACCTTTCCCCGATGCAGATGTGGATCTAATTGTTCATGGTTCATGCATCAGCAATAACGCAGGCTCACTGCAAACTTCTTACGCAGTGGGCACGGCTAGAAATGTACTGGAATGTACTGCAAGATTAACAACATGAAGGAAGAATAGTGAACATTTAGACAGACGGCATATATGCTTTTGGGGTGGCACCTGATCTTGGCCAGCTGTGGGCTATGAGGGGATTCCTTACCTCAGCTGGCCAACAAATACAGCATGCACCATTAATAGCACAACTATTGCAAGGTCTGTTGCCACCAAAGAGAGTTGCAATTGTAGAATGTGCTGCACACACCTCCTCCAAGGACTATGTATCACGAGGTAAAGTGTTCATTGATGCACAGAAAAAAAAAAAGAGGGGGGGAATATGGATAGGCCCAAATGGAAAAATATGTTTACCAGAGATAATGCTTGCTCCCATGGCCCGACTTTTTCATGGTCCATCACATGTAGGACGTGATGGAATGATCAGACTGTTTTCCTAAGGCTGGTACAACGGTAAAATTGGTAAGGGTACTTCCACTGCCCCCGACCACTACCCTTCCCCACATGAAATGGACTTCATCAACATGCCCCCCTACTCAACAGTACAAGTACGTGTTGGTTATTGTGTGCATGTTCAGCAAATGGACTGAGGTATACCCATCCAAGAACTGCAAAGCACAAACTGCTGCCAAATGTCTCCTGAAAGAGTTCATACCGCGCTTTTAAGTACCTATGCTTTTGGGTTCTGACAATGGACCAGCGTTCATCTCACATGTGATTGAGGGGTTGTGCAAGGGACTAGGAGGTACACAGAAACTACATTGTGCCCATCATCCACCAGCAGTGTGCGCCGTTGAGAGAAAGAACGGAGTGTTGAATAATAAGATAGGGAAGATTTGTGAATCCACTAAACTAACCTGGATTGATGCACTACCACTTGCTCTGTTGTCCATGAGAAGCACCTCAGACAGAGTGACAAAGCTCAGCCCACATGAAATAGTGTTTGGATGGCCAAAGAACATTCCAGGCCACATATCTATTGTCCCTCTGTCCCTATCTAATGATCTGCTTCTTCAATACTGCAAAAGACTAACATCATCAGGTGCTGTAGGCCCTTCCTGAAGCAGAGACACCAGCAGCCCACGGCCTCCAGCCAGGGGATTGGGTTTGGATAAAAGCCCACATCAGACGGCACTGTCTCAACATCAACAGCAGTCAAGTGTGACTTCCTGGATCCATGGCTCTTATACAAAGAAAGCAGTAATGCCACCGACACCACAGGAGTCTCCAGTGCCTTCCCCTGCATCACATCAAGGACAGCCTCGTTACAACATGTGTGCCATGAAAAGTACCAAGTGAGAATGGTATCCCAGCTCATCCTGAAGGGTTGTGCGTGCTGCACACAGCAGAGAAAGGAAGAGTGTGTAAGCGGGCCCCAACTCAACTAAAGACGTCTGGAACATCAATGCCCCAACCCCTCAGTCTACAAGCTGTGACAACAAGACATCTTTACCTTCGTCATCACTTTGTTTTCTTCATATTGAAAGTGCCTAAGTAATAGAAGTGCTTGTAACCTCTCAAATTACTTGAAGACAGGCACCAACGGTTACTTTTCTGTTTACAGGTATGATCACTGAGGCTCTGCATTATTCCTCGGCAGACTTTTGAAGAGAGTTAAAGTGCAACAGAAAATAAGACATTCTTCCAACTAGTCACACTAGCCACACGTACCAACGACTGGAACAATGCCTCAAGACTTTCAGAACAATGAGAGAATATGGCAATGGGTGCTACTAGCAATATTATCCCCCATTGCTGCCGTTATAATGACTACGCTCTTTATAGTGTATTGTGCTCACATTGCTATACCTAGCACTGGCCCTGAGATACTGCTTAAATGACACGGAGATATTGTACCAAAATGAATAAATAGAATAGATACACTCACCTGGAAGTTCCATTGCCAATGTTACAGACCACAACATTTAGAAATAGCATTAGGAAAGGTTTGGGAAAGTACACACCACAAATATAATTAAGAAATGACTAGGTGTTATAGGACACAAATTGCAAAGAATACAATAGAAAGGGAACATATTGCGAAAGGGCACCAATGATAGTGCTGCATAGCAGTGGTAGTGTTGGTTCTCGGAGGTTCACAAAGTTCAGAGTAGTGGGTTGCACTATGGTCAGGATAATTGGGCACAGTACAACTGTACTAGTTTCAACACCCTGCCTACTAAGGGGTAATTTTGAGGTACCAACATGATGCTGGGGAGGCCCTGCGAGTAAGATGTAGTGATTTGGTATCAGATGGGGCAATGTAGAAGCCATCTTTCTTATATGATACCAAATGCTTAAAGATTCTGACCCTGTTAAGTTGACATAAAAATCTCTGCACAAAATGGTTGTACGTTTCCATTTTGTCTTAAGTAAAAACTGCTATTGTAACGCAAGGCTTGCACAAGAAGGATCCGATAATAGAAAAGCTTAGCTACACAGATTTCAGCATATTGTATTGCGAAATGCTTCTGATACGTGTTATGGAAAAGTACCAACATAATGCATTGCATTACAGTGGAAAGTCCCCAAAGCTGCCTACTAAGACACGTGGTCAGCAACAGTGTATTTCGGACCATAGATGGTATGGCGCAGCTTAGGCGGTTGCCAATTGGTCAAAAGACCCATGCTTACCCATGCTTAATTTGTGTTACGTATATTATGATGCTGCATCCTTTGTGTTTTGGGCCTTAAAAACTTGTCAGGAACGTCACATCTTTGGGCATTCAGTGACTTTGCTGTCTGCCTCTGTGCTGCACGTATTTGCATTGTTTGTTGGTCTCCAATAAATTGTACCATCTTTTGTGCTGACTGAGAATTGTATTTGTGGTATTATTTCTTATTTCTTATTTCAACTCCTACACTGGTCCTTGTGTTCCCACTGTGTGTAGTCTGGTGGTGAGTGTGTGGTGGGAGACAGTGTTGAGAGTGGCAGAGAGGTTGAGGAGGATGTGTATGTCGTCTGTAGCAGCAATGAGGACTGTTTCGGTGCTGTGGTTGTTTCGGCATCCTGATTGCGAGTCATCCAGGAGTTTGCAGTGTTCTAGGTGGTCAGAGAGTTGTCTGTTGATGGTCTTCTCAATGAGTTCGGCTGGGAAGGGGAGCAGCAAGATGAGTCTGTAGTTGCTGAGTACTTTGGGGTTGGCTGAGGGTGTTTTGAGGAGGGCTGTGACTTCGTTGTGTTTTCCAGTTATCTGGGAAGGTGACTGTCTTGAGGGAGATGTTAATGATGGAAGTGAGTGCCCGCTGATCGTGACTCTTTCCAGATTTGTAGATATGGTGGAGGCAAGGGTCTGTGGGTACCCCTAAGTGGACTGTCTTAATTATTGTTGCAGTGTCCTTGATGGATAGAGGGGTCTTTGCTGGCAGATGTTAGTCTTTGGTTAATGAGGTTAGCAAGCTGGGAAGGTCATTGGCTGGGGTCAAAGTTTATGTAGATCTTGGTGATTTTTCCATGGAAGAAGTCAGAGAGGTTGTTACAAACGTGTTCTAGGGGTGATGGTGTTGGGTTGGTGAATTCCTTGCTGATGGAGAAAAGATCCTTACAGTTGTTGAAGCTAGATTCTATTCTCAGGGCCTTTTTCTTAGTCTCTTTCGCTTGATGGTGATAGAGTCTAAGTGCATCCTTGTAGGTGTTTCTAGCGGTGGTTCCTCAGGTGGTTCTCCATTTCCTTTTGAGTTGTTTGCAAACTCTCTTACATTCTCTGAAGCCAGCATTGTACGAGCTAGCTTGTTTGATGGATCTTTTGGGTTTTGGGTTTTTCAGGGGCGCCAGTGTATTTTTGCAGGTGGTGAACCAGTTTGTGTCGTTGATAAGGTTGTTGGTGGGGTCTGGGTAGTTTAATTGAAGGAAGTTGATCCATTCCGTTTCTGTAATTTTCTTCCAGCAGCAGCTTGGGGTATTCCTAGACTCTGTAGGGGTGGTTGATGGCCCTGTTAAGTGGAAGAGGACGATGGAGTGGTCTGTCCATTTGAGTGGGGTGATGTGACTGACTTTAACCTTGTCGCTGTAGGAGAAGATGAGGTCCAGGGTGTGTCCGGCTATTTCGGTAGGGCCATGTATGAGCTGGGTGAGCTCAATGTTCTGTAGACTTTTGAGCAAATCCGTGTGGTCATCGAGTTGAAAGGTGAGATCACCTAGGAGTATGAAGTCTTTGGGGCCCATGTCGAGGGGTGATGGTTAGTTCAGAGAGGAGACTGCTAAAATGGGTGCGAGGTCCTGGGGGCCGGTAGGCTTGGGTGCCATTTGGGAATGGTTTTACTGTTTGAAGCTTGAAGTACATGTGTTCCATAAAAGTGGCTTCTGGGTCAGTGGAAGAGATTCACTTGATGGTGTCTCTGTGGATGATGGCGAGTCCTCCTCCTGGTTTATGGGGTCAGTCCTGGTACAGGATTTTGTATCCATCAGGGATGGGTGCAGTGATGTATGGCACTGATGTTGGGTTGAGATGGGTTTCAGTGAGGAAGAGGAGGTCCAGTGAATTGGAGTCGATGAGTTCCCAAATCTTAGTGAAGTATTTGCCAGGTGAGCGTGTGTTGAAGAGCATGCATGCAAGTGCGAGTTGTTGTGTTGTGTGGGGTGGTGGGTGTGTGGTGCTGTGTGTGTGCAGGTCTTGAGTGCAGACTTTGTAACTGGTGGGGGTGGGTGTGTGTGTGTGTGTGTGTGTACACACGCATGCATGTGTGCGCATGTGGTGTAAGACAGTGTGTGGAGGCAAGTGAAGTAGCAATGTGAGCAGGCAAAGGGGCCCATTGTGGATTGATGTGCGGCTCAGCAGCAGCATTTGTGTTGGCATCCAGGATGGAGCAGGTGGAGTTTGTCCATGGTGTAGCTGCAGGAGGCGTACTTGATAAGGTTTCCTGGCGCTGGGCATGGTCCAGGCACGGACACTCACAAATGAGCTTGCTTCTGGCATGCCCGCTGCAGGCATCCACTGCACGGCTATGCTGCTGCCTCCATTAAGTAAGGCCTGGTGGAGTGGGAGGGCAGTGGACGGGCTCAGCAAGATTGGGAAAGTCTGGCGGGCAGAGATGGAAAATCCAGCAGGAGCGGCAATGCGGGAAAACTTAATCGGCGGAGCAAGTCAGGGGGCAAAAACTGATAAAAGAGACCAAGATGCAAAACTCAGCAGTAAGAGGAGCAAAAGAAGCAAAAAGGGGAAGTTAAGAGGAACAAATTATGCAAAAGGGAGCTGATAGAACAGACAGCACAAAGAAAGAGTAGTTACTGAGTCAGGGGCAGAACGAGCAGCTAACAGGAAAAATGGTTAAGGTCGCACCGAAGCAGTACAGAGATGTTGAGGCACCCATCCTGGAAGTCAAGTGATAAAAGTGATACTCCTAAGTTTGGGGGTCTGCAGTATGAAGGCCCCAGGACACCAGGGGTAAAGGGGACATATATTAATGAAATTCATTTATAGTAACATTTTGTTGCTCTTGGACCACCCTACCCTGCCAAACTGTTTTCCTCACTGTATGGGAGATCTCTACTGGTAACATGACACAGAACTAGTTGCTTGACCTAACATATGTGACCACCACTGTCATATTTCAGATAGAGTGAAATAAAATGTCTGTTACTTCTAGGAAGCGCAAGCTTAACATTATGCTCCTGGACCACCTTTCTCCTTCTAGACAATGGGATGGGGTAGTTTCTACAAAGATGAGTGAAAAAGCACTATCACTTTTAAACTCATTTAAGAAAAGTCATTTGCTGCACACTAGATTTCTACCCAAAAAGTTAATTTCAAATAATATAAAAATATTAAACCAGAAGACGTTTATTTCATCTATTTAAAAACATAAAAATAACATGTTTACACTATCAGCTCGTGTGGTAATTTACGTTTTTGGTAGCCAAGGGACACAAAAAACTGTCACAGCAGCAAGATGGATGTGTTGTCAAGAAAGGAATTAAAAGAGGGTGCTGTCAGGTTAGATGCTGCTGAAGCTAGGGCTCGTATATGGACCCAATAACAATATATGTTCATGAAGAACTCAGAGCATCTGTCCCGTATGCAGATAAGATTGTGTGTACTTCCTCGATTATATGCCTAGAGAGATTATCACATCGAGTGGCAATAAAATCTGAATCCAAACATTATAGTGGTATTCGATAGTCTGCATTCTATATTTTTGTAGGTCGATGTAAAAAACTCCATAACGTGGTCGAACACCAACAGCTCCCATAGTGGTTAGGCACAAAACGACAATAATGAGATAGTATCAGATTATAGTGCCTAGACACAGTAGTGTTGCCTAGATATGCAAAATATCTAATATTAATATACAGCATCACATATTTGTGTAGACATGCATAAATTGCAGTATGAACAAAAGCTGTGCAATTGATCATCCTGAAAGGGAAAGTTAATTATATGAGTGGTATACATCTGCGTTCTACAGCAAGATTTAAAAAATGTCTCTCAAAATTCGATTACTGTAGTAAGCCTGTCTCTCCAGGTCTATTTTCTGCCCCTCGTATCTAGGTATTATAGTTACTCCTGCACAGGGTGTGTGAAATTAATATTGCATAGCACACGTATCAAAATGGAAGGCACCGCTCAAATGGGTACAATGTATAATCAAAGCACGCTTTTTCTAATTAAAATGTATCTACTGGGTTTCTATAATCTCGACTATAGCGTATCCAATCAATAGAGTCCCTTGTTATTTGATACAGTAGAAGAAAACATCTAATTAATGGATTAGGGGATTATCTGTGCCCATGCAGACACACTTCATTACTTCATGTATGGACACTGCTTTGTTTGACGTGCCAGGAAATGGAAAATGTACTTATCTTTCAGTTCTTACGCGGTGCTTGGAGCTACTGTCCAGTAAGTGGCAGATTCCGTGTTACGCATCTGATCTGCTGTCTTCCTAAACATACATATAGGCATGGGCTTAAAGCAAGCAACATGTTTATTTTTAATGAACAGATCTTGGCACTCGTAATTCGGAGAAAACGGTTTGCTTTGATAGAGCGAAATGTTCTTGTGAATTGTAGGGGTGCATCATAATCACTGATAGGCCGCACCCACATGTATTCAGACATATATTCGTTTATATTCATTGTATATTCATGTATGTTTAGCAAAGAATGAATAGTTCACTGAGACGAAGTGAACTCAGCAGTATAATGGTGTTAGGATAATGATGTAATGTAATGCTTTTTGAATTGTGTGAACATAATGCATAGAGGAATTAGTTTGTGTGTGTAATGTAATTGCAGTAGTTTAAACGTGCACCATATTAAAGTTGCACATGTAATTCATTGTTTGCATAATGAATCGTAATGAATATGCTTATAGGGAAAAGTAAGATGTGTGTTTAAAAAGTTACATGTAAGGGCCTGACTACATATATGCTTAAGGAAGGCCTGGTATATTCTTATGTTAGCTTATAATGTAGGCCGAAAAGGGTTTCTCTTGGAAAGGCTCTCTGGGCACAAACGGTAGATTTAATTAGCACAGTAGAAGGTTTCTGTTGAACGTATCTTTTGTTGCAGGTGCAAGGACACATGTCTCGTTAGTAAAGACTAACTCTTTGTTTTCAAAAGTTAGAAAGATGGGAGGCATGGTACGGGGAGTGCAATGGAATTTAGGGATGATACTTTCAGCGGAGAAGGCGCCTGGGACTCAAGGTCAACGAAACTGTCCAGGATGAAGTCACCGTTTCTATGGAAAAGCACAAGAAAGAAGACCTGGCCAAGAGGGCGTAAACAAGGCGTGTACCTTTGTAGTATGGTTTTGTATTAGGGATAGTGCCCCGAGGGAGGAAGCCAGAGAAGCGGTAGGGGAGACCTGAGAGAAGGACAGAGCTGAGCTTAGGTATATGGTGATTGCACTTCTTAGGAAGTCTTCACAGCTGACACCTTTTATTCTTTCTTGCCTGGGAAAATCGTTATGCAGGGATGTCACTTAGCGTTAGTGTAGGGACAGCAATTGATTTTAAGCTTGTTTAGGCCCATGAAGAGCAACTTAGAAATAGGAGCAATCATAGTCTGGTTGGTCCTCCTAGAACTTTCTATTCTTCTTATTCTGAGTCGGATGAGACTCCTGCGTAGATTATTATTTGTATTAGTGCCCATCTATTTCTTTAACCTCGTGTTGAGGTGCTTGCACGTTCAGTTATTTTTGGCGATAATAAATTCTCAAACTTGAATTCGGAGTCAGTGGTCCTTTCAGACAAAATGAATGCTGATATCTAACCCGATGAGATTCTCTCCTTTACACTATTCAACAGGTAAAAAGATCTTGGCGGCCAGAAGGTTCTTATAGATAATTAGATAAGAATCGGCGTAATCAGTTGGTAGCAGAGTAGGATGGTTACCTTTGATGGTAAGGGGAGATCTAGAGCAAGATAAGAGACTAAGTTGCCCCATAGAGCCCGAGTGACGCAGATCCAGAGAACCACGAGAGACGGATGTCGGAGGGTATGGAAAACTGACGGAGAGTGACGGTGCGGCGGAAGTAGCAGTTCGTAGTAGAGTGAGTATGAAAAGAGTGATGTTTGGTAGATTGCGGTGTTATATTGTTGTGTGATGTCTTGCGGAGTTGGAACGAAAGTTGTGTGATTGAGAAACGGACCGTGAGCCGCGCGGGACCGGGAGATTTATTGTGGTGTAGAATACACCCAGAGTTGAGAACGTTGACCAGAGTTGTGGGGGTCACGAGACGTCATTGACAGACCCACAGAAGATAGGGACACATGTGTGAGTGTGTGAATAACCAACGCAGGTCGTAGGTTATTGTGTGCAGAACATCGAGTGATTGAATCCTATCGAGTATTAGAGGCGATTGTCCAGTCGTTCGTGGACAGACGATTGCCAGATTGAGGTCAACAAGCTCAAGAGACTGATCGGTCATTGGTAAGACTGACGGTCAGAGAGGAAATTGTTCGGTAGGACGAACATTATTTCAGAGTATAATTGGGACGGATGCGAGTGAGAACAAGTGAATTAGAAAGGAGGGGAACTGCTGCGAGCGGAGGAAACGTGACGTCAGACTAGTGCCGCGCTGCGATAGGCCGGTTGGTGTGAACCGCGCTGGGATTGGTGGATTGGAATCAGGAAGTAAAAGCGGACATTTTGAGTGCAAATACAAAGTTGATTCATCATGAAATGTTTTAAAGCTTTAAGGGAACTTTGTAGAGGTGATAGACATGTGGTTGTTCGGGAGGGAGAGGAAGCTCCTCCTGAGGACACACCAGCACATTATATGGCAAAGAATGTAGGATTGCATACCATAATTTGGCTTGAGAATTGGCATAAAATGACAGAAACAGAAGGAGATTTGTCGTTCCCTCGATATGGTACTTTCAGGTTAGAGGTGCTGTACCAGCTCAAGAGTGTAATGGCTTCAATACGACCACTACCTAGACCGACACAGTTTGAGGCACTACATGCGTGGATAAGAGCAGCGTATGATAGAAAAAAGGAAAGGTGTCAAGAAAGGGTGAAGAAATCGGTCAGGGCATTCCAAGATGCAAGGTGGGATGCATTGGAGAAAAAGTGGAGAGCGGATACGATCGACGGAGATAAGTTATACCCACTGCTGATACAAAATGGAAAGATTACAAGAATCGATGAGGACGACAGTGATTTAGATGACAGTCTGTTGGATAGGATGTTGGCGGAGAGGCCACCACCATTTAATCCAGATTCAGAAGAGGGAAAGACAACCCCAGCAGTGGCAATAGTTGATGAGAGCCAGAACCAGACCAGCATGAGAGTAGTGGGAAGAATTTCCACAGGAACGGAGGGGCTACGGCGTCTATGATAACACAGCCTCCTGCGGGGAACACAAGATTACCGGACTCCTTGACAGTACCGGTTACCATTGGCCCTATAGTACCGGTATATGACCCAGACCGAGTGAGAGAAGGGAGCTCCGTGCCGATGAGAAGGGAAGAAGGAAACAGTGAGAGTGGGAATGGGTTTGGAGTAAGGGTGGTTCATTTCCCAAGACCAATAGAGACAAGTACGCCGTTACCGGCTACTGCGGACTCTTCATGTGGACAAGAAGAGGAGAGACCGGAAAGACCGAGGTCTTTACGGGAATCTAAGTCAGCTTTGAGGGAGTGGACACCAACAGTAACGAACCAAGAGGATAGGATGCAAAGAGATAGGGCACAAAATGTCTCGGAAGACAGACCAAGTTCCAGGAATATGGAAGGGAATAGGTCACAAGGACAGAATAGTGACTGTGATGAGCGAGACGGCTCAGGTTGTCGAGAAGTACTGAGGAGTGCAGTACAGGCAAGGTTGCTAGACGTAGTGAGGCTGAAAGCAGAGGTAGACGAAATGATCAGTGGGGGTCTGCCTTTGGAAAGGATAGAAATTTATGGATCAGATGAGCTGCTGTTTGTAGCAAAAGATGTGACTCGAAAAGCTAGAATGGCACATGATAGATTGAAGGAATTGGCCAAAAGATATGAGGTGGACCTGAACAAAACTAAAGCGTTACAGGGACCACATAGATTGCATTACAGTGATCAGGAGTTGGAGGAGAAAAGAATCACAGGATTAAAGACGCACACCAGAGACCTGATCATAGGAATGAGAATATGGATTTTGTTGGACAAATGGGAAGAAAGGTGGTCCAAAAAGAAACCAGTAAAAAGAGCAGAAGGGGAAACGCCGCCGCCAGGAGGGGGGCGACGGGTGTTGGAAATTTTCCTTTACGGGAAGTACAGAATGGAGGGTACGTGCATGTACCGTGGAATAGAGGTGATTTGGCTGCATTTACAAATGATTTTCCTCGGCTGAGGGAAAAACCGGTGGAGTGGTACAAGCAGGTTGAGCGGTTTGTGAAGATTTCAAAAGTATTGTGGATTGATTTGAACACCTTGTTTGACATAGTGGTACCAGGAGATTTGTGGACAGCATGTAAAGTCGCTATTGAGTGGCCGACTTCGGAACCAAAAAGAGAGGCGGTTACAAATGGTCCATCACCTGATGTCATGAAAAAATATGAGCAGGTGATTACATGGTTGAAGTCGAAGATTTCACCTCAGGATATAGATTGGGTTAAGATAGATCGGACTGTACAGGAACCCAAGGAAACGGTGCATGAGTATTACGAAAGACTTCTGCAAGTTTTTAAACAGTATAGTGGGTTGGATGTTTTGGACCCTAAGGATATGGGACAGTTTGTCTCAAAGTTTGTAACAGGTCTGAGAGGGGAAATCAGCCTCATGATACAGCACCATTTGATCTGCTGGCAGAACAAGCCACTAGATGAAATTTTGCGGTACGCGAGGTACTGTAGTGATGAGGTGGATTCAAAACATCGAAAGCTAAAAGACAAATTGATGCTTGTCCAGATGCAGACAGCACAGAATCAGCCTAGTGGAGGGACCTTGGGGAGAAAGCAAGGAAATTTCCAGGGAAACCAGAATGGGCAGGTACAGGGAAAGGGAAAACCAGTAGACCCCAAGACAGGAGTGGACGTGGCCACACTAAAGAAGACCACTGCGTGTCATCTTTGTCGCCAGGTCGGACATTGGAAACGCGAGTGTCCTTTGAACCCAGCTAATCAGGTACAGGAAGAGGAAGAGGGGCTCAGGCACCCGCGCAAGAGGTGGTTAACACAATAACGAGACCTAGAACGATGAAAGGGGGGTTTACAATTCTCAAGCTCAGATTCCCCAAGCTCCAAGGTTTTCACAAGGAACACGAACATATCAACAGATGCCTCTGTTCGAACGATATGCTGAGGATAGCTTAGACCCTTTATCCTGACGGTGCCTGAGGGGGAGGAAGACTGCACACTTGGAGCGGTCTTGGAGGTAGACCAGAGAGGACCTTTTGTAGAGGCAGAGATTGAGGGCAATCCTGCAACACTTTTGGTTGATACTGGAGCTACCCGGTCTACTGTAAGATCTGCAGTAGTCCCTAACCTACCCCTCTCGGGACAATCGATCCAGGTTGTTGGAGTAGCGAACAAGAAGATGAGCAGCCCATTGACAGAACCGATCTTAGTAAAGATAGGTACTTTCCAAACTAGACATCAGTTTGTAGTATGTGACACGAGTCCAGTTTGTCTTTTGGGAAGAGATCTGTTGTGCAAATTGAACTGCACGATTTATTGTACACCACGAGGAGTGGAGGTCCAGACGAGAGATGATGATGCTGACTTTAAGATGGCCAATCAGCATCTGTGTATAGATCTGTACCCAATGGTGACTGTGGAAGAACTTCCACATGATCTGAGAGACGCAGTGTCGCCTGTGGTGTGGGATTTCGCAGGAGACGAAATAGGTTTAATCAGAGGGGTTGAACCAGTGCGGATTGAGGTGAAACAGAATGTTGATTTCCCAAGAACACCTCAATACAATTTATCGATAGAAACAATTGCAGGAATAAAACCTGTGATCGAGACTTTCATTGAGAAGGGTATTTTGAAGGAGATCAGAGGTAGTCCCTGTAATTCACCCATAATGGGAATACAGAAACCGAGCGGGAAATACAGGATCGTGCAAGACCTGCGAAAGGTCAACATGATAGTTGTCCCTTGTTGTCCAGTGGTACCAAATCCTTCAGTAATACTGTTCCAGATCCCATGTGAAGCCGAGTGGTTTACGGTTATCGATTTGTGTCAAGCCTTCTTTTCGATACCGCTCCACGAGGAAAGCCAATTTCTTTTTGCATTTAGGCTAGAGAATCGCGTGTTAACATGGTGTCGTATCCCTCAAGGGTATACGGAAAGTCCATCGATCTTTAACCAGATCCTGAAGAAGAACCTTGAGAGTCTTGTGTTGCCGCAGAACTCAGTTCTCGTGCAGTACATAGATGACTTGCTCATTGCCTCAGAAACAGAAGATGCTTGCAGAATTGACACAGTAGCCTTGTTGAACCACTTAGCAGAGAATGGACATAAGGTGTCCCCGAACAAGCTGCAGTACTGTTTGAATGAGGTACAGTACTTGGGACACAGATTAGAAAAAGGCAAGAGGAAGGTGTCACCAGATCGCATTGAGGCAATAATGAGCATGGCGGTACCCACTACACAGAGGGAAGTTAGGATGTTTCTGGGAATGGTTGGCTATTGTCGACAGTGGATTCCTAGTTTCTCCTTGAGAGCAAAGCCTCTGCAGAGGCTTACGCACAAGGATGTGAGTGATCCGGTACCATGGGACGAGGAGTGCTTGATGTCATTCCTGCAGTTGAGAGATGATTTGTGCAGGGCTCCCGCACTGGGAATGCCTGATTACAACAAGGCCTTTTCATTGTTTTGTTACGAGAGAGGAGGATGTGCATTAGCAGTGTTAGCTCAGAACCATGGAGGTGTCCGTAGACCAGTTGCTTATTTTTCAGCTACTTTAGATCCAGTAGCTTCTGCGTTGCCCGGATGTCTAAGATCCGTTGCTGCAACAGGTGTCAGCATTGAAAGATGTGAAAGCATTGTAATGGGACATCCATTGACTGTACATGTACCACATTCGGTTGAGTTATTAATGACCAGGACCAAGACCCAGCACCTAACGAACAATAGGTTAACAAGGTACGAGCAAGTCATACTTGCCGCAGAGAATGTGACTCTGAAAAGGTGCTCCATCTTGAACCCTGCGACATTGATGCCTATACCGAACACAGATGATGAAGATTGTGAGGACCATGATTGTCTCGATGTGACCGAACTTTGCACCAAACCGAGACCTGACATTGTCGATGAGCCATTGGATGACCCAGATGAAATTTTCTTTGTCGATGGTTCATGCTTAAGAGACAGTGTGGGGCAATTGAGAGCAGCGTTTGCTGTATGTACTATTTCAGGAGTGGTCGACGCCGCTTGCCTAGAAGGAGTACGCTCCGCGCAGGTAGCTGAGATCATTGCCTTGACCCGTGCCTGTTTGGCCGCTGATCGAATTCGAATCACGATTTACACAGATAGCCAATACGGCTTTGGCGTGGTGCATGACTTCGGGCAGTTATGGTCTCAGAGGGGATTTTTGACATCATCTGGCTCACCCATTCGAAATGGAGAATATGTAAGACAATTGTTAGAAGCGTTACAGCATCCGAAAGAAATTGCTGTTGTAAAGTGTTCAGCCCATGGGAAGGGGGAGGACTTTGTATCCTTGGGTAATAACTACGCAGATGAGGTAGCCCGCTTCTGCGCCGAACAAGGATGCATATACACAGGCAGGGAGATAGAAGAGAGCCAAGAGGGAACCGATCTCAGCATAATGTTGACCATGGCAGACACTTGGGAAGAGCTTAAGAGATTGCAAGATGAAGTCTCAACCAAGGAAAGAGAGGGCTGGATCAAAGCTGGCTGTGTGAAAGGAGACGTGGATGTGTGGGTATCAAACGATGGGAGAGCTGTGTTGCCGGAAGAATTGCTGAGTCCGATGGCAAGATTGATACATGGTCAGGCACACCTGGGTAGAGACGCAATGATGAGGGTATTCAGACAGACGTGGTATAACCCACGGTTCCGAGCAATGGCTGAGACGGTATGTCAGAGGTGTGTTACATGTCAACAGATGAATGCTGGAAAGAAAACTGTAGTTACACTGAGTCATATTGGAAGGTCAGGAGGGCCCTTCAATAGATTACAGCTGGATTTCGTGGAGATGCCTAGGTGCAATAGATTGAGGTACATTCTAGTGATAGTATGTGTATTCTCACGGTGGGTGGAGGCTTACCCCACACGCAGGTGTGACACTCTAACAGTGGCTAAATTACTGTTGAGGGAGCTCATCCCTAGATTCGGGATTCCGACCTCTTTGGAATCAGATAGAGGTGGGCACTTCCATAGCGAAATCATGAAGTTACTTTGTGCAGCATTGAACATTGACCAGAGACTCCACTGTAGCTACAGACCAGAGGCTTCTGGGATGGTGGAACAAGTTAATGGAACGTTGAAAGCCCGGATGGCAAAAATGTGTTCTTCAACATCCCTGAAATGGCCCGACGCCTTGCCACTGGTGCTCATGAGCATGCGAAGTGTCCCAGACAGAAGGACCGGGTTGTCCCCCCATGAAATAATAATGGGGAGGGCAATGAGACTGCCAGCAGTACCAACTACAGCCTTGATAAACATCACTGATGATTTGATTCTCGATTATTGTAAAGGACTCTCTGATGTGGTCCGTTCTGTATCCCAGCAGGTGCAAGCAGCTGTGGTTCCAGCCTCGAGTGATCTGTGCCACGACTTGTGTCCCGGTGACTGGGTGCTCGTCCGGAAGCACGTGAGGAAGAGTTGCTTGGATGCCCGTTGGCGTGGCCCGTATCAGGTGATACTTATCACGAACACAGCAGTAAAGTGTGGAGGATTGCCGAACTGGGTGCATGCTTCCCATACCCGCAGAGTTCCAGCACCCTTGGAGGAAACAGCTCCTCTCGTAAATGAAAACCCAGCTGAAGTGGTAGGGCCACATGAGAGGACAAGTCAAGCTGTAAGGGTCGCTGACACAGCTGGTGGTGCACTAGAGCAAGCTGAAGGGGGTTTCCACAGTTCGAACCCTGATTCAGGCACTGAAGAAAGAGAAGGTGCAGTGGGCGGAGAAGAGTCAAAAGCAGCAGAAAGAGGAAATAGTGCACTGGGTATAGAAGGGGAAGGCAGACGAAAGAACAGAAGTGCTGAAGGTTGGCCTGAAAGACAGAGGCGACTGAACCTGAGGTTAGCACCTGAGAGAGACCTTGCTCCAGTGTCCGAAGTATCTGAAACCGAAGCAAGCGACGAAGACCAAGCACAAGACAGTCGGCGAAGGTCTAAGAGAACAAGAGTGCCTTGTCACAGATACTCTACCCCTGAGTGGACTTACACTGTGTTTGATGCAGGGGGTGGTGAATACAGGGAGACTGAAGTCAGTGGAGGTGTTCAGTCGGAGCCCGAGACTGGTGGTGAAGGTGGTGCTGCGGATGCCAGGGTTCGAGATAGACGGAACACTGACACTCACGATTCCGAATCCCCCACTTCTGAGTGAAGTCCGAAAATTGCTTTTGCATCGGGTCGAGTTCCCGCCTTTCGGAGCTGAGCCGTTTTCACACGAAGTGCTGCTTTTGCGTCTTGAACTTTTGTATCACGTTCTGGTCGTGCTTAATGAGGATCTCATTATGGATCAGTAATGAACTGTAAATAAAAGTCTAAAAGAAGAAGATAACCTAGGTCCGAGTGGAAGAAGAATAAACTTAGGGACTTTCCACAAGAAGAGGAACGAAAACTAGGGAAGTCTTTTTCTGGACTGTGTAAATAAGTTGTGATCGGAAAGGGAAAGCCCGGAGATTTCATGGTTGCTCGAGCTGGTTAAGCAAGTCATAAATAAAGGACAGAGACTTTTCTGAGTTCTTTGCGATAACCAAGACTTTTTGAGAACTTTCGAAATCATGGAGCCGGGAAATCCCAATCGTAGAGCAAAATGGATTATAGGCATTCTTATAAGTAGTGTGATAATTTCTATAATCATAGTAGTTGTAGTCTCATATACTGGTTCGCACGAGCCAGAAGTAGAGGCAGTGACAGGGACACCCACACCTATCACACCTAGTCAGAAGGGGGTAGACAGGGCAGCTGATAGAGCTATGATTTTAGAAGAAAGTCGTAGATTACATGTAGATTTGTCTAAGGGTGATTTTAAGCTTAATGCGTATGCTAAGTTGTTGTATGAGTATGTTGACGTGATGGATGCGAAAGATTGTTATGTGTGTATGCAGTTGCCTACTTCGGTGGATGAGGGTATTAGGTATCATCATCTTCCACTGACTTATGGTATTTCATGTAGTCTTTTGCTTAGTTTGTTTTATGAGAGAGATCAGTTCGAGTATTTCTTTTCCAACTTCGACGCAGTGCTTCCTGAAGTCCCAGCTTACAAGCATTTGAATAAGTATGATTATTACAAAACCGAGGACAGACTGAGGAAGTACTTCATACCGAGTTTGGAATTGGATACAGCATTCGCACACAGACACAATCTGACTTGCTTGATGTCGGATGTAGAGAGAAAGTTTGTAGATCAGGTTGAAGATAGGTATAGAAAGCTGACTGAATCCCGAGATTTAGGGCATCACAGGACAGATTGGACAGAGGAAGAACGGTTGCATAAGACCAAGGGAAGCTATGGTCCTATAGCGTTGGATAAGGAGCAGAGGGGTAAGTTGTGTATAAGGCGTTATCAGACTTACTACGAAAAGGTTCCAGTGGGACAGAGTACTTGTGATCACGTTTTCACCATGGCAGATGAGGCAAAAGATTTTCTCCAAGGTCCTGTACAAGTGATACCTACGGTGTATTACGTATGTGGGAAGAATGCTTACGTGAGGTTGCCTGCAAATTGGTATGGAACATGTTATTTGTCAATAATATTTCCAAAGATTTACCATACAGAAGACTTAAATCTTCTGGAAGGTGGAGAGCATTCAAGAGCGAGAAGAGCTGCAAGTGCAGGAATCGTTGTGGGGGATATCTTTGGAGCTATGATACCTAGTCTAGGAGTAGTCTTGAATGATGTGAAGATCCGGAGGTTAGCGACTGTGGTGGATGAATTTTCGATGAACACAGCAAAATCGTTGGTGTTGGTGGAAGGAGAGATGTTGTCGATAAGGGGAATGGTTTTGCAGAATCGCCTTGCTTTGGATGTCCTATTGGCAAAAGAGGGCGGAGTCTGTAAAATGCTGAAGGTTCAGGAGTGCTGCACTTATATACCAGACCGTAGCAAGGATCTGGAGAAATATATAAGTAACATCACTATGATCCACACAAAGATAGCGGATTTGACCGAAGAAGGGGCCTGGGAAAAGGTCGGAAAGGGTTTTGGTCAAGTGGGAGGTTGGTTTGCAAACCTAGGAAAGGGATTCCTTGGGTACTTCCTGAGACCACTCCTTATCTTGGTGGTTTGTGTGGCTGGCTTGTGGATTATGATCAAGGCCTACAAATGGTATCGAGCAGGCCGAGTCAAGAGAGCTTTGAGGGAAAATGACATGAGATTGGCAAGATTGCAGGACAATCAGTATCAAAGGCTCAAGAGCATGGAGAATTTCAGATCAGGGAAGATGGGAACAAGTTCTGTTTAGGTCGGTTCCTTCTCCGAGGGAGTAGAATGGGATGTGATGACAGGAGTCATCAAAGGGGGAACTGATAGAGCGAAATGTTCTTGTGAATTGTAGGGGTGCATCATAATCACTGATAGGCCGCACCCACATGTATTCAGACATATATTCGTTTATATTCATTGTATATTCATGTATGTTTAGCAAAGAATGAATAGTTCACTGAGACGAAGTGAACTCAGCAGTATAATGGTGTTAGGATAATGATGTAATGTAATGCTTTTTGAATTGTGTGAACATAATGCATAGAGGAATTAGTTTGTGTGTGTAATGTAATTGCAGTAGTTTAAACGTGCACCATATTAAAGTTGCACATGTAATTCATTGTTTGCATAATGAATCGTAATGAATATGCTTATAGGGAAAAGTAAGATGTGTGTTTAAAAGTTACATGTAAGGGCCTGACTACATATATGCTTAAGGAAGGCCTGGTATATTCTTATGTTAGCTTATAATGTAGGCCGAAAAGGGTTTCTCTTGGAAAGGCTCTCTGGGCACAAACGGTAGATTTAATTAGCACAGTAGAAGGTTTCTGTTGAACGTATCTTTTGTTGCAGGTGCAAGGACACATGTCTCGTTAGTAAAGACTAACTCTTTGTTTTCAAAAGTTAGAAAGATGGGAGGCATGGTACGGGGAGTGCAATGGAATTTAGGGATGATACTTTCAGCGGAGAAGGCGCCTGGGACTCAAGGTCAACGAAACTGTCCAGGATGAAGTCACCGTTTCTATGGAAAAGCACAAGAAAGAAGACCTGGCCAAGAGGGCGTAAACAAGGCGTGTACCTTTGTAGTATGGTTTTGTATTAGGGATAGTGCCCCGAGGGAGGAAGCCAGAGAAGCGGTAGGGGAGACCTGAGAGAAGGACAGAGCTGAGCTTAGGTATATGGTGATTGCACTTCTTAGGAAGTCTTCACAGCTGACACCTTTTATTCTTTCTTGCCTGGGAAAATCGTTATGCAGGGATGTCACTTAGCGTTAGTGTAGGGACAGCAATTGATTTTAAGCTTGTTTAGGCCCATGAAGAGCAACTTAGAAATAGGAGCAATCATAGTCTGGTTGGTCCTCCTAGAACTTTCTATTCTTCTTATTCTGAGTCGGATGAGACTCCTGCGTAGATTATTATTTGTATTAGTGCCCATCTATTTCTTTAACCTCGTGTTGAGGTGCTTGCACGTTCAGTTATTTTTGGCGATAATAAATTCTCAAACTTGAATTCGGAGTCAGTGGTCCTTTCAGACAAAATGAATGCTGATATCTAACCCGATGAGATTCTCTCCTTTACACTATTCAACAGGTAAAAAGATCTTGGCGGCCAGAAGGTTCTTATAGATAATTAGATAAGAATCGGCGTTATCAGCTTAACATGTACTAAACAACCCGTTCAATTCATTCACGTTCTGTCGTCTCTTAAAAAAGACATGTACACTTGGATTTTTCAGTATCCTGCAGCTCAAAAGGTGTTAAATTATGTCCTTTAAACCATGTCTCATTTCGATGTTTCAAAGCAAAATGGACTGAAAATATGTATCTGAGGCCATATTATACTTTCTTGCACTGTTGCAGGCTCAGGGCAATTCCATTTTGCCTCATTTTCCTGTTTGAGTAATAGTGAAAATATTGCTTCAGTCGAATTAATAAAAAAAATTGTACAAGGAAAAAAGTTACTAACGGGTTTTGCATGATTTTATAGATTTCAATCTAAAAGGCTAAAAAGTTAGGGGCCATATGTATCAATGTTAGGTTTTGCGATTCTCAAATTGTGATTTTTTGCGAATCGCTATTTGAGAATCGCAAAACGAGATGTATGTAGGATTTGCAAAAAAATTGCGAATCCTACATATTCTTTAATTGCGAATCGCCAATTGCGATTCGCAATTAAGAAACCCTCCCCATTCATTCCTATGGCCCTAGAGGCCCATAGGAATGAATGGGAAAGACCTTCTCAATTTGCGATTAGCAATTAGAGAATCGCAAATTGAGAATGCAATTTCAAGGTTGCAAGGGTGTCAAAAGGACACCCTGTTGCACCCCTGAAATATGCATGGGTGCACATGTGGCACACATATATGCCCTAAGGGCATGTATGTGCGCCACATTGCACTTTCAAAAATGCATAAAAGAGCATTTTTCAAAGAAATCGCAAATTACCACCAACTTGAAGTTGGTGGTAATTTGCGATTCCTTAAGGCCAAATTGCACTTTTTTTGTGCTTCTTACATTGCATTTAAGGAATTGCAATTTGCGATTCCTTAAATGCATTCGCAGAATAGGGAATCGCAAATTTTGCGATTCCTTATTTTGCGAGGCAGTTTTTCAGTCATACATACCACTAAGCCAAATTGCGATCGCAAACGCTGAAATTCTGCGAATTTCAGCGTTTGTGATCGCAATTTTGTTTGATACATATGGCCCTAGGTCTTTAAAAAATTCTGAAATGAAGAAGGGTTGAGAAACACCACAGTTCATTAGTAAATACTACTCGTCTGTGGGCATGAAAAAAATGTATCTCCGAAACTTTTGTTCTGAGTTTTGGGTATGTCCAACAGAAAAAGCCTGCAAGAACAAAAGGTCGAGGCGGCACAAATAAGTTTAATTTAGAGTACAGAAACTGAGGGATTACCAAATGTATGACATCATAGCCTTAAATAAGATCCTCTTCTTAATGGGTAAGCTGTGCTCAAAGGAGCAGCGGTGTTTTGCTTGAGCTGTAGGCGCTTCAAACCTTCGTCTGTGGGCTGGAGATAGCAAGCACTGCCACAGTCCAGAAAAGACTGAAGTAATATCAGAACAACTGGGATATGGTGGCAGTTATCAATACAGACTGAATTTTCCTGAAATGTTTGAGTTTTCATAAACACGTACCTGCAATCCTGGAGATCTGATGATCTAAAGTGGTCAGAGTGAAAATGTATTCCCAAATTGCAGACTCAAGCCCAAAACTTTTGGGCAGATATGTTATGTTATGTGACTTGTAAAGCACGCTAATAGCTAAAGGCGTCTTGGCGCTAGTGTGATGAAACATAATATGGCAGTTACTGGTTAGTATCCCAGGAGAGAAGGACTCTACAGGCGTCAAAACTGGATATTAGAGATTTGAGGAAAGCCAGGATTTAAGGTCTTTTCTAATCTTTAACAAATTGGGTTGCTTTCTCAGATGAAAAGGTAAAACATTCCACTACTTGGGGGCTGAAAGAAGAAAACTTCATACCCAATTTGATTATTTTGTTTTGGGGACCATTACTTTTTGTGCTGAGCTGGATCGTAAGTCACAGATGGGGGAGTACCATTTGAAGGTTTCTTGACAGAAGCTAGGTCCTTCTTGCTAAATTCCTTTATGCGCCCAGCAAAGTGCCTTGAATTTTATCCTAGATCTGATTGGAAGCCAATGAAGCTTTTTAGTGGTGGATGAAACTGAGCAGTACTTGGGAAGGTTTAGGAGCACCCCAGCCACAGCATTTTGGATCGCCTGAAGCTTATTAAGCAGACGTTCTAGAGCGCCAACAAACAAAGAGTTGCAGTCATCAATTTTGGTGATGACCAGTGCTAACATCACCAATTTATTGTAGCTCCAAAGGAACAAAAGAGGATTTTCTTTAGAATTCGGAGCATTAGAAAACAGGATGATGTGATATTTTTAGAATGTTCAAAAAAAGTCAGTTTAGAGTCCATTAAAACCCCCAAGATGTTTACTTTCTGAACGGGGATTGGAGTGGGCCACGATTCGACGGCCACCAGGACTGATTCCAGAAAGAGGTGTTGTGACGGAACAGCAACATCTCAGTTTTATTTGAGTTAAGCTTTAGATCAGTGCTTAATTTGAGCCGGTGCTCGGCACCGGCACCTAATTGTCAACACCATATGTAGAACAGTCCACCTAATGGTGGCGCTGCTCATCTAATTTAGAGATGAGCAGAACAACGGTAGTTTAGGACTACAATATACATTAAAATAGTGCTAATACCTGCCTCCCCAGCCATTCCTTTGGGGACCTGGAATAATCTGTACTGTCGCATTTACATGCGAGAGAGATGGTTAGTAGTTGTTTTGGCAGCAATGACAAGGGCGATGGGTGGTGCAAGCTGCAGTGGCCTCCTGGTCAAAGCCCTGGGACTTAATATTTTACAAATTAAGCACTGCTTTAGATAGTTGGCTTGCATCCAATGTTCAATGTTGCTCCTGCATGATCTAAATTGTAGCTACCTGCTCTGAGTCAGATGAGACAAACACAACTAGCTGTGTGTCATCGTCATAGGAACTCACTGAAAAACCGCAGGATCTAATCAAGTGGATAAGAGGGGAGATGTAAGCATTAAAAAGGGTGGGACTTAGTGAGGATCCCTGAGGGACCCCACATGAGAGATTGAAAGGGGAGGAGGGGTAGTCACCCCAGGTCACTAATTGCTCTCTGACAGATAAGAAGGATTCAATTAACTTGAGAGCTGGCCCCTTTATATTCATGTCCTTTAGGCGTTTGACCAAAGTGCCATGGTCCACTGTATCGAATGCAGCCGATAGGTCCAACAGGATCAAGGCCGTACTGTCTCCTCTATCTACAATTGTCCTGATTTCTTCTCTAGCTATTAAGAGAGCTGATGCTGTGCTGCGTTTTGGTCTAAATTCATGTTGGACTGATTTAAGGCAATTGGTAGTCTCTAGAAAAGAAATAAGCTCAGAGTTCATAACTTTTTCCAGTATGTTTGCTACAAGAGGTAGGCGAGAGATTGGCTTATAGTTCTTCACTTCCTCTGCATCCAATGAAGGTTTTTTTTTATCAGTGGCAGGGTTGAGGGCTTTTTCCAGCTATTTGGGAAGGAGCCTGATTCCAAGACCAGATTTAAAACTGCGGTCAGATGAGTGTCAATAGTTTTAGATACTGGGTGGAGACCCTCTGGAGGACATGGATCTGAGGGTGATCCTGATTTAGTTGTTTTCAGGAGGGCATTCACCTTTTCTTCAGTAAGAGGCATAAAAAATTGAATTGCATAGGCGAAACTGGTGTGGCTCCATCAGGAACAACTTCCTCTAGAGTGGTATTTTTCACTTGACTAGAGATGTTACAAGCAAAACTCCTGAAATATTATGATGACTTTAGAGAAAAAGAAGTTAGCTAGCTGATCAACAAAGCATTGACTAGGCACTATCCCCTTCCCATTACTGAGTGTCGAGAGGGTATTAACAGTGGTAAAAATCTTTCTGGATGTGTTTTTAGCAGCTCTGATTTTGTCAGTGAAATAATTTGGTTTAGTGTACTTAATTTGTGTTTTATAGTCTTTGAGTAGGTTTTTATAAATTTGTTTTTCCCTGAGTCATAGCCCAGTCTCCATATCTGTTCCGTTTCTGCATTTTCTTTTTTGCTCCCTAAATTCATGGGATAGAATAAAAATTGTTTAATTTAGGAATGGAATTTCTGGTAATTTTTAACTCTTGTTTTTGAGGGATTTAGTTCCAAGAAGTGGGCGGCCATCCAGTGGCCACTGCTAAGAGAGTAGCTGCCAGGTCTGTGCAAAAAGGTGTAGAAGCAAGTTGTGAATGGGTTAACTGGTGAAGTTTAAAGATAAATTGTTTATGATTTGCATGTATGTAGAAGGGTGTAATATGAGTCCCTGCGGTACTCCACAGGATGCTGACTTGGAATCATATTTCAAGTGTGGGAGAAATACGGCCTGAGTACGAGAGGTAAAAGGCGACTCAAACCAGAGCACTGAAAGGTGGTCGCAGTCAAAATGTGAAAGCTCAGATTAATCTTGAGGCAATTTAAGTTTGTTACATTTGTTTCACTACATAAACAGCAAGCCCAGTGCAAAATCAGTTTGCTTC
The DNA here is from genome assembly GCA_963921515.1 of Calotriton arnoldi. Taxonomy (NCBI): domain Eukaryota; kingdom Metazoa; phylum Chordata; class Amphibia; order Caudata; family Salamandridae; genus Calotriton; species Calotriton arnoldi. The sequence continues at coordinate 416,583 of CAWUFW010002495.1, read as the reverse complement.
AGTTTTCTTTATTCATGGACAAGGGTTCCTTTATTAAAAATATTTATTGCATGTGTTCTTCAACAGAGTATCTGGTGAGGCCCCTCTCTGTAATTTATAACAAATCATTACATGTAATGAAATAGGTTGATTTCTGCTATTGAGCAGAAGTGAAACCCTTTAATGCAAGGGGCCGGGGTGTCACAATATTATGAAATAATTCTGTGTAGACATGGCTTGATACTTCAACTGTATCTGACATTATTATTATGCAATTTCAAATGCACGCAGCTACCCCAGAGGGTGTCCCGGTGCATGGTAGTGTACAGGTCCGATGCGGTAAACTAAAATAGCAAGGGTTTCAGACCCTTACGAAAGTTCAGGAGTGAATTACAATTCCTTAAAGCTGAGGGAAGAGAGTTCTACAGTTTAGGGCCAAGATACCACAGTTTAGGGCCAAGATACCACAGTTTAGGGCCAAGATACAGCAGTTTAGGGCCAAGATACAGCAGTTTAGGGCCAAGATACCACAGTTTAGGGCCAAGATACCACAGTTTAGGGCCAAGATACCACAATTTAGGGCCAAGATATGTCAGCTGATTTCACCTATAAATTATTATCCTCTATGTTCTAACTTTTAGCAAGTGAAACCTAAAGTCAACCTCCATGTGTCAGTACCATTCCTATGTAAAAACAGGCCCCTCTTCAAAGGGTGATGTAGTCGTTTTTATCACAAAGGTATATGAAAAACAGACAGGGTGAAAACAATGTAAATGGCAACAACCAGGATTGTTAAGTGGGTAATACATTTATGGGGCACTATAAAGCATATACTTGTTGTATAAAACCACTGAATGACTGCTGCTTTGCTTTGAGATCATCTGGAAGAGATTCCAGAATGCGACTGTTCGGTTCATCTTAAATGATGCTTGCATCTAACTACAGAAGTCTTTGTTTAAAAGGTACAAATATATAGTTTATTTCACATTTTGCATTAAAAAGGACAGATTCAGCCACTGATCCACCGTGTGCCCCTTCACCCAATACTAGCACCACATTTCACCAGCGTATATTAGCTTTCTCAAGGAATTTGCTGTACCTGTCAGCTTCTGCAATCTTTTCACATAAGCTCATTATGCTAAATACCTCAGGTCACTGATGCCACATAGTAACAAAGTGAGACCCATTCTCATGTGTAACCAAGCTCAGTCCCATCAGCCACAGCATATTATGTAACATCTGATCTCATAGCACGTAGTTGGGGGAATAGCTTGCCAGCGCTGGTACACTGCTATGCTGCATTTACAGTATAAAGTCCTTAAGGTGTGTGTAAAACACAAAAAAGTTTCTTTTAAAGATATGCTCTGTGGGCGATTACTCTTTTTACAACTTCCATTATACAATTCATAAAAAGCATAAGTAAGGACCCCACTAATTGCCTTTTCTACCCTACTTATCATCATTGTCTGACGTCATTTAAAGACACTATAGTCAACTGCTTACCAGAAAGTACCTTTGTAATGGTTCTGTTTGTCAAACCATATTTGCAGAAGAGTCTGCTGGCATCCTAGCTCCTCTATTAGGGCAAAGGGGCTAGGATGCCAGCAAAGTCTTCATAAACCAATCCTTCAAATGAGGAACTCATGCTACCCCCATCAAAGAAGCCATTACACACACTTTGTGAATTATTCGCCATTGACCCCATGGTCATTCAAAATGATGAAGCCCAGCTGAGAGGAAGCCAAGGGTGGCACAACAAACCCTCCATGATGACTTACCATTGATTTCCCATGAATGTCCAACTCACATTCTAGACCTCCAGAATCACTCACAAATGTGTCAAAAGAAACAGTGTGCCTCCAGTGTTTGTTGTATACTTGCAAACATGATGTATGTTAATGGACTGGTTAGTAAAGATTCAGACTTATACGTGTTTAACATCATCCTAGACCAGGACAACAAGTAGTGCATGGAAATGTAATAAATAGGGTATATTGGAAAAAAATAATGTTTTCAAACTTTAATCTTCAATTTCAACATAAATGGGCGGTAGCTAGTGATATGTTAGCCTCTGCTAAAGGATTGATTGCAAACATCATATTGTGAATCAAATCCATAGAAAATGATTGCATTTTTGCAAAATAAAAATTCGAATTAATTCACTCTGCATCAGCAAAAGCATTCATTTTCTAAAGTCATAGCAGTGATTGGGAGCCCTTCTGTGTCAACTTCTGGTACAGGGATGCCTAACTTGCTGATCCAATGTAAAGACAGGCACTCTCCGGAAGGAGGAATGAAGCCCCACCACTCTTCAGTGGACTGTGCAGTCTCCTTTTCAGGTGAAACGGGGCCAGAAGTGGAAGGTGGGGGGCATGACAACCCTCAGCCATGAGAAGCCTTCTGGGGACAGTAGGGGGACAAGTTGAAGTTTGACTCTGAAGACCGAGATCTGCATAGTGGATTCCCCTTACCCGACTGGAAGTAACAAAGAGACCCTTCATAGCAGGGTACCCCTAAGAGAACCGAGGCAAAAAGAAAATGTGAAGTGAAACACCACTTATCTTCAAGGGCAGGTGCCAAAGCACCAGGCACCTGACCCCCGGAGGAGACCGGTAACAAAGGAAGAGTTACTTGGGGGGTATAGTCCTTTTATTTTTTCCTTTTAGGAGGAGGAGATCACTTTAAAAAACAATCATTTGCAATGCAATAGGTCTAGAATTAGTTAAATGCAGAGCTATTGGCTTTGTAAATGGAAAAGTAATACAGCGAGCAAACAACTTTTTTTTAAAACTGTATTTATTTTTTATTTGTGGACTTTTGTAGTAATGGCGGCACGCGACGTGGCGCCATTGTTACAAAAGTCAATAAATAGAAGAAAAAAAATGTCCGCCACATTACTTTTACATTTGCAAAGCCAATAAATAGCCCTGCGTTTAACTAATGTGAGACCTATTGCATGGCAAATGTTTGTTCTCTATGAAACAGCGATGATGAAACCCATTGAAGTAACGTTCCCTTTCTCAGAGGACGTAAATCATTTCCATCCCCCTTCTCGGTTACACTACCTGGGGAAGATTCTAGAAAAACAATTTTTCACCAAACTTCACTCATAACAACTTACATCCTTTTTAAGCTGGCTTCAGATCGGGACAACGACACTGAAATAGCAATAACACAACTGTGGAGGACCTAGGCCCACTTGTCACCTAGAATGTGGGGCAACGGCCTTATCTGCGGACTTTGGAGCTGGGGAACCAGGTTCAAGCCTCCGCGTAGGCTCAACATCCTGTGATTCTGGGCAATCACTTAATTTCCACGTGCCTACCAAAACTAAACGTGTCCTTGTGTAATTTAACTGGTGCTAAGGTGAAGTGCTCCAATACCTTTGGATTGAGTTTGCACTATACAAAACTGCAAAAGAAAAAGCACACAGCAGCAGGGAGGCCAGGGGTTATAGTGAGACCAGAGTCACACGTCGGACTGTGACACGCACCCGCCTCACAGTGAAGCAGAGGTGGGGAATCTCACAGACATATGTGTCAATAACACAAAGCACGCGAAGCGGGAGCATGCCCCCCTGCATACCAACCCAGGAGCAGGAAGGGATGGATGTGCTGAGGTTGGGAAGGAGAGGTGCTGGTGGCGGGGCCTCAGGTGGCTGCCATGCCAGCTACCTTACCTCCCCTGATGTTATGTACACAAGTATTAAAGGAGCAGGCGGGCATGCTCTGTTTCTTGAAAAAGAGAGTTTGTCTCCTGGGAACTAGGCGATTAAGTTGTAAACCCTGTCCCCGCCCATAAGCAGGGCACCTTAAAAAACACACTAGTCTCTCCTCACAGCTTTCTATTGAGAACCAAGAGACGTGCTCCCTGCAGCTGGGGACAAGTACAATGCACACTTCAACCACCAACACAAAACTACTTCCCACAGAAGCCACTGCGACCACTTCTTCCGATCGGTGGTGTTAGTGGTGGTGTTTTGGCAAGAACACACCATGCTTGACCCCTTACAAATTATGCAGGATATGTTTCAAATGTTGCTCACTTCAACGAACTTTGGAACTGCTTTGAGGTCAATTCTTTCTGTAGGACCAACAACCCTGTCTCTGCTGTCCCTGCTCGAGTGTTGAACAAGTCTGCCCGCTGGCCTGAAATATCCTTACTCAGCAAAAGCAGTATGCCCTATTAGAGATCCACTTACTGAAGCAGTACTTCTTGTTCGTCCGAGTAACTATCATATCATGCCACATCATATTAGTGGAATCCTTCAGTTGCCTTCTTCTGTAAGTGTATCGTGCCCTTTAATCACTCCCATATGAGTGTGACGAACACATTAATAGGAAGACCTGCTACTTACAATTCATACAAGCAGCAGAACTGTATTTGAACTGTACCACCTTAATATGAAAAAAACAACAAGCACTGGTATACAAGAGAGGGCACTGCATCTGTGCGTGTAATGCGTAGCTCTTTGATCCTCACATAGTAGAGAGCTGCCGACTTCTGGTGTAAGTACAGAGCTGCCGACTTTAGAATTCAGGAACCAGGTTCGAGTCTTGGCGTGGCTTTCCCGTGCGTAAAATGTGAGGTATCAGGAGCACCAACCAATAAGGAGCCACCAAAGAAGACCTACACAGGAGAGAACCAATGGTAAGCAGCAGGCGGAATTTCCCTCTGTAGAGTGATTACAGCAGGTCTTGCAGACAGCGCATGCATGCTGCCAAGGCACAACCTAAAAATAGGATGTTTAGGTACCTGCCTTGGGAAGCGAGTAGGTTACACCTCATAGAATAACAGAAGACATCTAGGACAAGGAAGAAGGTCAGAGTGGTAATGATTGGAGCCCATTAGTTATTTTTCACATGCCTTCAAGAGAGTCCATCCTCGATCAAGCCAGGCCTTCATGGTTAGGGAAAACCCTGACACTTGGATTACATAGAGGAATTTTCACCTAGTACAAGAGGTCCCCAGCTCATTACTGGCAAGGTGGCTAAAAAAACAAGAAGTTATGCTTGACCAACCCATCATTTTAGAGCGTTAGACAATCACAAAATCCATGGTTTACAAACAACCGTTTGTGAAGAAATGCATTTACCTTCTCAACTTGCTCAATGGAAAGTTTTTGAAATTTGCTTCCACATTATCGCATCCTGCCATATACCTCTGCCTCTAACAGACATATTTCAAAACGAATGCTCTACATAAAACGCTACCTGTCCTCCCTACCAGCCTTAACCCGGGTAGTGAGACTTTACTTGGTAAAAGGTACAAGCTAAGATCTAGTACGTTCCTCGGGAGAGAAAGTTCTACCCAAAAAGATGCCCAGCCCAGCCAACCGTTAGGGGTCTCACTGAATAAACATAAACACAGGAAGCTGCCAGTTAAAATAGGGAAAGCCACCCCTGTGAGGGAGAGAAAGAAAAAAACTTCCTTAGCACCTGCGAGGGTGACCCCCTCACTCAGATCCTATTTCAAACTTAATACGCAGGGAGGTATGGAAACCACTAAGCAGGAAGTATCTATGCCAGGGACTTCCCCACTACTTAATCCTGCCATGCCTTTGTCAAACAGATTCTCCCCCCTGAGTGACTCGGCCTCTGCAACTGGGGGAGGTGGTCAGCAGGAAGGAGAAATGATAAAAGATCTATCTCCAGAGGGGCCCCCTGTGGCAGCACCCACGGTTGCCCAAGGCCCGGACCGAATACAAAGGATGCTGAGTCAGTTGTCTTTGGAGATCAAGGAGCGCTTCTCCACCTCAGAAATAAATCAAAAGAAGATCCAAGATACCTGTACCAGCTTAGAGGAGAATCTGTCTGTGCTAGCGCACCGCATGGAGGAACTAGAGAACAAAGTGGGGGAGTTGAAGTTAGATGTGAAGGGTAACACTCAGGAAGTGGCTAGGTTGAAGGAAAAGGAAAGGGATCTTTCGGAAAGGCTGGAGAGACTTGAAAATAATTCCAGAAGGAACAATATCAGGATTTTGGACTTGAAAGAAGGACTGGAAGGGTACAATATTAAAACCATTATCATAGAGATTCTGACTAAAGCTTTCCCACATATTGCCTCTGCGTCTGTTTGGGAAACCGAGATCCAACAGGTCCATAAGGATCCATTTAAATTGAATCCTGGACGGAAGAAGCCTAGGAAAATCCTGTTATACATCCAGTCGTACCTCCTTAAGGAACAACTACTTGGGGCTGCTCTTCAGCTTAAGAGCATTCAGGTACACAACGCTTCTTTTAGAATAAGGTCAGACATCTCCCGTATCACGGAAGATAGAAGGTGGGAGCTGGGTAAACGGATGGACACTCTGAGAGAGCTTGGTGCCCAAGTGCAGTTAAGGTTTCCTGCCTTTTTGAAAGTGATGTGGGCCAATAAGATGCACAATTTTAGTTCCCCTGAGGAAGTGGATAGCTTTCTGGCACATAATAAATCCCCAGTTAGTTGAGGACATACTTAGTCGTTTTTTTTTTTTTGAGGGAGTTCAGCTTTTGCAATGATGATAACCTTTGGGCTCTCTTATCTTAGAGGTTAGTGGGTTCCGGCTCAAAGTGGCAATTTTTAATTGCCAATGAGTGGTCAGGAAGGGTTCCCTTGGGTGGGGTGCGCGGGGAGGGGGACATTGCACGTGTATGGGTGGGGAGCATTGGGAAAAAAGAAAAAAAAATCAGTGATAGGGACCTCATGTGACTTAATGGCCTATAGTTTTAGCGGTGGGTGGAAACTTGACTATGACCGGGGTAGATCTGGTTCTGGGGGGGGGAGGCCCCTTGAAATTCTAAGTTGGAACGTGAACGGCCTGAGAGTTAAGAGAAGACAACGCCTGGTCTTGCAATATCTTAAGGATAGCTCAGCTAGGATTCTCATGCTTCAAGAGACCCACCTCTTATATTCAGAGTGTAAGGCGCTGTTTGGCAAGCAAAGATGGGTCGATAAGATGGTAGTTTCTGATCAACAATGTTGCTTGAAAGGGGTGGCCATAATCTTTAAAATAAATTCAGGAGTGGAGGTTATTACGGCACAGGTAGATGATAGAGGACGGTCGGCAGTAGCTGAGGTGAGGAGCCAGGGTGCTAAATTTACGCTAGCTAATTACTACGGCCCCAATGAGGATGATATTATTCCCCTTAACAATCTTTGTATGACTCTGGCAGACTTTGAAGCCCCCTTGATATTAGGTGGAGACTTTAATGTGCTTTTAATAAGCTAGATAGATCCTCTCCTAGAACTCAGATTGCGGCACCACGTGTTAAAGCCCACCTGTCTGCAATATTAATTTTTTTTAATCTTTGTGATGTTTGGCGGGAAAAAATGGGCGATGCCCGGGAATATTCTTTTTACAGCAAAAAAAACAACCATTATTCTAGAATTGACTATATCTTTATTGAACTTCCGGAATTAGGAAAAGTTAGGTCAATAGAATATTTACCCATCCATATCTCTGATCACGGCGCTATAGTTTTAAATTTAGAACTCCCCTCAGAGCTCATTTTCAGGAGATGGACCCTGAACAGGAGACTTCTCCTACAACCTTTCATCCCAGATATGATAAGGAGGGAATCAGCCACCTTTTTTCAGCATAACTTGTACTCTGCCCCCTTATATAGAGGTGTGGTGCAGCGGCCAGGGCAGCTGACTTCGGAGCACAGGGCTCACGGTTCGATCCCCGGCTCCGGCGGCAGCTCAGCTCAGCACCATGTGACTCTGGGCAATAGCTCACTTAATTTCCACGACAGCCCTCAGCGCCTTGAGACCCGTAAGGGTGAGTAGTTCGCGCTTTACAAATACGGATTTACATTTACATTTATATAGTCTGGGACGCTTTTAAGGCCTGGTTGAGATGGACTTTAAGAGGCGCTGCTGCGGGCTGGGCAAGATCTGAAAAAAGGGAGATGGCTGATATGGAAAAGGAGTTAGCTGTGGCAGAGGTAGCTTTAAAGGCTGGGCAGGTTACTGGGGCGGAGAAAGAAAGTTTACTGAGGAAGGTTGAAGACCTCCAGCTGAAGTTCAGACTCAAATCTGAGGAGATCATGCTTCAGAAGTGGGAGGTAAGCAAAATGAGGGATTTCGACCAGGGTGAGAATTGTGGCAAACTTCTCGCTATGAAGTCCAGAGTAGATAGATCAAGCAATTATATTAGCAAGATTAAGGTGGGTACTTTAATCGTGGAAGACAAAGGGGATATTGAGCAGGCTTTTATAGAATTTTTTCAAGGCTTATATCGTGAGGATCTTTCGGTTGAGGAAGACGCCATTGATCAGTGGCTTGCGGGGAAACAGCTTCCAAAGCTGAATCCGGATAGCCAAGAAATGCTCACTCAAGATATAACAGGGAGTGAGATATTGGCGGTCCTAAACAAAGCTAAGAAAGGGAAAGCTGCAGGACCGGATGCGATTCCGATGGAGGTCTTTGTCTTAATGACCGATGAAATTGTTCCGGTCTGGTTGAAACTGTTTAACGAAATTCTTAGAGGCACTTCCCCTTTACCTGACTCATGGAGTGAGGCTGTGATCACGCTGATTTTGAAGCCCAGGAAGGATCCAACCCAGTGTTAGTCTTATCGGCCTGTATCATTACTCAATTGTGACTATAAGGTCTTTGCAGGGATATTGAATGCCCGGCTTTGTAAGATTGTGGGGCCAATAATCCATGAAGATCAGAAGGGCTTCCTCCCAGGCAGGCAGATGTTGGATTTAGTTTATACCCTGATTGCCTCAATCGATCTGGCATCTGCACAGGGCCTCCCTCTTTCAATTATTACCGTTGATGCAGCGATCGAGTCAACTGGCACTATCTGAATAGAGCCATGAAGGCTTTTGGCTTTGGCGACATCTTTAGGGAGGTTCTGAAGAAAATATATAAAGCCCCTCGGGCTCAGATCTTCGTTAATGGCAGCCTCACTCCAGCGGTCTCAATAGAGTGTGGTACAAGGCAGGGATGCCCGCTGTCTCCCATTCTTTTTGATTAGTATATTGAGCCGCTCGCCCAGAGTTTGAGACAGAATGAAAAGATCACCCCCTTCGTAGTAAATGGGTTTACGAGGAAGTTAGCATTGTACGCTGAAGATTTGATTCTATTATCATCAAACGTCAATCTCACTCTATCTGAGCTACTTACGGAAGTTCAGGTATTTGGGAAACTGTCCGGCTATGAGGTCAATAATGACAAAACAGAAATTATGGCTTGGAACATCGCAGCTCATGGGGCGAGGTTGTCCAAGGAGCTAAGATACCTTGGAGTTATAATAACTCAGGATCTTAAAGATATCCCAAAAATAAACCTGAAGAGAGTTTCTAAGGAGGTGGAGGTTCTTCTGAAAAGGTGGCAGAACATCCCGCTATCTCACTATGGGCGTGTAAATCTGATTAAAATGTGTGTTCTTCCCAAGTATGCCTACCTTTTTAATAACATCCCCCTGGAATTTGACAAAGGTGAACTACTTAAAATACAGGGTAAGATCTCCTCTTTCATTTGGGCAAGTAAAGGGATCAGGTTATCCTGGAAAAAACTAAGGAGTAAACTCTTGCACGGTGGTATGAGCCTGCCGGATCTTCAGCTGTACTGCTGGGCATACCAATTAAAGAATTGTAGGATGCTACTTCTTAAGCCAGATAGTTCTCTGATCGGCAGCATGTTTAAAGCTGTGCTGCTGGATTTAGATGAGGTAGGTTTCATGTATAAATTTGGCGCTCCTAAATTTTTTTTAAAAAGTCCGGTTGAAGATTCTGTATGCGGCGGCCAAGTTGTGGTCGGATTGCCGGGTATGTTTGGGATTGTCCTATTACAGTGAATGGGCACCAGTGTGGGACTCCCCAGGAACACCAGAGTGTCTTTTGGATGCTCTAGTCCAGCCACTAAAAGATGCAGGAGTCACACACTGGAAGGACATTATGGACGGCAATAAGTGTTTTCCCTGGGATTTCTGGAGGAATCTTACTAGTGGAGCTCTCTCCAGATTTAAGTTTTACCAAATCTCATCATGGTGTAAGAGCCAACACTGGCTCTCCCCGGAGGACAATTCCATGGAAGATGAGCTACAGGATTCGACGGCGAAAAAGAAGGAAGTAGCACAGTGGTATAATCCTCTCCTTGCTGCTGTGGATAGGAAGCTGGAACAGCCATACATGGTGGTCTGGGAGAACTACTTGCCGAGCGAGGAGCTGAAAAATCTATGGCAAGTATCTATAGACATACTTTACCCATTGATTAAATCTGCTGCTTTTAAGAAGAAACCACTTTTTTACGCTCCACAGGATATACTGGTCTCCACTCAAACTTTCCAAAATAAAGGGCAATGAAGAAGCAAGGTGTATGAGATGTGGAGCCCAGAAGGCGGACGATATTCATGTGTTTGCTTCCTGCCCCGTGATTCAAGAGTTCTGGGGTAACGTGGGTAAGACTATATCTGACGTTCTGGGCACTGAGATTGAGGTAAGCCCTTCTCTTATTCTGTTTGGCACTGTATTGAGGCCGGAAGGGAGGCCTGAAGTGACGTCGAGCCTCACGGGGATGCAGAATAAATTGGTGTTTTATCTGGTCCTTTTATCTGGTCCTTTTGGCAAGGAGGGAGATCTGCAAGTTATGGCGTCAGGCGGTACCCCTAACATGGAGAGCCTGGTGGAACTCAGTGAGATATTATAGGGATTTAGATCAGAAGGTTAATGTATATAGAGAAAGAATAGACCTTGGGTCATTTTGGAATTTGCTACTTCACTTAGATCCTGATTAGATTACCTTATAATGTCCTATGATTATACCTCTTGGTCAGCTCATGATGTGTGGTGCGGGTGGCTCTCGCAAGTACATCAGCTGAGACTGAACCCCCGAGTTACGAGCAACAGGGGGTGGATTAGACCGAGAGGTTGCTTTAGCTACGGAGGTCATATGAGGACAAAAAAAAAAAGGAATGCTCTGCTTTAGCCAAGCCCTCAGTGCTCAGATGACCTGCAGCTTTCACCTCAAAAACCTACATCTCACCCGCTGGTCATACTCTGGAAATATATGATCCATCACCCCGATGAACAGCGGACATTTCTAGCATTTCACAAACATGAGATAGGGTGCTAGATTCTATGAAAACGATGGACACTTTACCTACCTTTCTAAAGTGTCTGTTTCTATACATGTTTTTCAGCATCCAGTTATTGCAATGTAGAAATAGTGGATAGGGAAATGGTGGTGAGAAAGTGTCAACTGATGGTGCCATAAGATATCCTGAAAAGCATAGCAGTTGGTTGGGTGATACAATAAGGACTTTAGACTAAGCTTATTCCATTGGAAGCCCAGCATAAATCGATTGCATATCCTTGTAACTGTGGAAGACTCCATGTACAGGTGATGCCAGCATTATACAAACCGCTAGAAGGCAGGCGGGAGGAGCATAAAGGGGTTGAATGTTGGCCCATATGTCAGTGGAGTGAGAGTTGCATGCTTACTGGAATAATTTATTTCTTTGTCTTATTGAAGGTCTGAATGTACCCCGAATACAGATATATGAATTGGACCTAAAACAGCTTGATGATGTAAGGCATGCATCAGTAATAGCTCAAGATACAGTACAGTAAGTAGTACTTTGAAGTTGGTAGGACAGAAAAACCTTTGTCTCTACTTAGGCCATTGGAGCACAATATACTGTGCATTGCACCAGCGAGGCAAGGCTTAGAAGATGGCCTCAAAGTATGTGCTGCTGAAATGGAGACATCTTTTTGAGCACTGCTCCTCTGACTAAGCCTGCAGCATAAGAGCAAAGATACAAGATGTATTGCAGCTGTCAAACTCCCCCTGCCCCCAAGGTGAAAACGGTTAGAGTTTTTGTTTGTATTCTTTTAAGAATAAAGTTGTTTATTTGTGCTTTTCACTAAAAACCATTTCGTTTCATGGTAATCATTTGTATTTTGTACAAAGAGTCTTGTTTCACTGAATAGACTGTCATCGCTCTCATCAATGCTACGAGTGTTGCCTGGTTGTTAGACCTGTCAGCCTTTTGGGTGGTCTTCCCCCAAACCTTTTAGCCTCCGCTTCCATTTGATGCTGATCTCATTTTTGCTGGCCTTAGGACTTTGCACACTTTACCACTGCTAACCAGTGCTAAACCAGCCGGGTTTGGTGCCTTAGTGGACTAATGCGTCCAATGTAGGGGCCTGTGTTTAAACTCATGATCACAGGCTTAAATCCCACAGGTTCCACTCAGCCTTTCATCCTTTTGAGGTTGATAAAATGAGTACCGTTGAGTTGGGTACCAATAAACATCTCGTATTCAGTGCCAAGATGACCTTCTGGGTGAACATGCGCTTTACAAATACATATGTTAAAGTGCTTGTGCTCTCTCTCCTAGACATGGTAACATTGCCTTATACCCAACTGGCATATTTAATTTACTTACAAGTCCCTAGTAAAGTGTTACTACATGTACCCAGTGCCTGTAAATGAAATGCTGCTAGTAGGCCTGCAGCACAGATTGTGCCACCTACTTAAGTAGCCCTTTAAACATGCCTTAGGCCTGCCAGGGGAACAGCCTGTGTATTTAATTTTAAACTGCCATTTTGAGCTGGAAAAGTAAATCTTTTACCATGACCAAACATTCCTTTTTAGTACATATAAGTCACCCCTAGGGTATGCCCTGGATAGCCTAGAGAGCAGGGTGCAATGTATTTAAAGAGTAGGACATGTGCTTTTAAGTTCTACATGTCCTGGTAGTGAAAAACTCTTACATTCGATTATCACTACTGCAAGGCCTATCTTACCTCTCCCAAGTACAACATTGGAATTACCTTATTATATTTTATAAGTGTAATTTCCAAATGGGAACAGGTCACCAGTTCATGTCTGGTGTCGCTGTAATCCTAATTTAAAGTCCTAATTTATGGTTTAGTTGGTTTTTAAATTACAGTTCTGAAAAGGCCACTTTTAGGGAGTTGGCATTTTCCTGCCTTAGCCATTCAGTGCCTGTATCCTGTCTCTGGTCACATGACTGGGTGTAGCTGACAGCTAGGCTTTGTGTATTCCTCCTAGACAGCAGGGAGCTTAGATGTGCCTGGATGGACCATCACTGACAGGATAGGAGAGAGGAGCTGGGCACAGCTCCACTTACACCTGAATATGATGTGTCCTGCCTCTACACAAAGGGCTGCATATCCCTTGTAGTTAGTCTGGAGCCAGGACAGGGAAGGCAGGATGCCTCGGGACCTCAAAGGGAAACCTCTAGAAGCTACTCCCCCACTTCAAAGGCACAACTGGGTATAAATACTGGACCTCAGTACACTTCTGCCACTCTGCTGAACGGCACTCTGCTTGACTACTGCCTTGCTGTGCTGATTCCTGCTGCCCTCCTGCCTGGGTGAGAAGGACTGGACGTAAATCTCTTTAATCCAGAACCCCAGAGTGACTCCAAGTGCTAGCTAGCTGGCGTCCTGACTTGAACCTCAGAGCAAGAAGTCTCCAACAACCTTGCACCTGTACTCTGCCATCTGTGAGTCTAGCGGAATTGACGCATATCCTTCTGTGCAGCGGAACCCCGAGCGGAACCGACGCATCGCCGGTGCTGCACAGGTCGGAACCACCACAAAGACCCACATTGCAGCCTGTTGCTGCATTGGAACCACCACTGAGCGACGCATCCTCAGTGTAGGACCTCTCATCCCTCGTTGATGGCTGCCTTGACGACTACACCGGACTCCACATAGCAGCTTTGCAGCTCCTCGGAACTGATCCATCGCCCTGACTGTGCAACACATGCCCGACTCCGGACTTCTCAACACACGCCTTCATTGATGGGATCTTTGATGACGCAACAGGGCCTTGTACCACAGCCTCGCCGCATCTCAGAATAGATGCATCGCTTTGGCTTCATGACGTATCTGATCCCCCGCAAACCAGGATTAAAGGTACTTTGTTCAGCGGGCCTAACTGGGTCCCTCTAACCGGCCAGCGCTCCATCGCAGTAGCCCTGAACTTGTGACTTTGTCCTGGTCCAGCATAACCAGATATCCACAGTTGCCGCCTCATGCCTTTTGACACTATTTTTACTAACATCGTTAAAATTTTATATCTATCGTTCTTCTGATTGGATTTTTGTTGTTTTGGTTTTGTTTTATTTATAAAAAATCATCTGTTGTTCAAAACTGGTGTGTATTCACTTTGTTACTGTTTAAGGTTTTGAACAAATACTTTACACAGTGCCTCTGAGCTAAGCCTGACTGCTCTGTGCCAAGCTATCCAAGGATGGAGCACAGGTTAATCTAGGGTTTGCTTGTGACTTCACCCTGAGTAGAACTGTGGTTGCTGCCTGAAAAGGGTGCCTCCCCTCTCAACCAGTAACCCAATTTCTTACAATGGTTATCTAATAAATGAGAATGAATCGAATGATGAGGAAAGACGACACAGGCAAAAAATCATAAAGTCACAGAATGCCAATAGACTTCACTTTGAGACAGGAAACTGTTTAAAAAATTACTGTTCTTGGAATACATAATGTATATGCTCAAACAAATTGTCCTATCACCTCACTTCCTTACATGTGCCCCATTCTGTGATGTTCATGTCTTGTAGTAAGAATGAAATAAGTAGATGCTTGTATTAAGAATATACAACCAGTAATAGATGTGTATTCTGATATTTTCTGAAACTATGTGCTGGGTGCCCCCTTCAGAGTAAAAAGGTCATGTTGACCTGCCCGGAGTGCCTCACTGCATGTCAAAATTGTGTTCTGACTCTTATTTTGGCCCAGGCATAACTCTAACCTAGCTTGTTGGAAAAGGCTTAGGCTTGTCCTTGACAATACAAGATCCAGGATCTGTCTTCTGACCTAAACGTGTGCACCAAGGAGGCCCTCATGGTAGGCAGTGGACTGCTGTCCATGCTCTGCGTGTATCACATTAAGCCATGGTGGCAGTCTACTATGTTTTGTGAATTTGTAGTGTGACTAGGCTTGTATCTCTATATTAATGAGAGCACAGTCTACTGGCCCCTCAGGTGTAAAGTTGTCTGGTTATGTGTCTCAATCTTGAGCTGAAAATTCAAGAGAGTATGGAGTGCGTCGGTGGTATGTGTGCATAGCACATGCATTTTAGCAAGACTGTCTGTGTGTGCTACTGAGTACTGAGGCTAGTGAGATCCATTTTGGATGCCCCTGGTTTAACATTGCTCTAGATGAAGGATGAAGACTGCTTCATCCAGACAATAAACATGTATTGTTACATTCATGTGGATGGAGGACATTGAAGAGTAGAAGATGGAGACAGGGCTTCAATGGAGGCCCTGTCAGCAAAGGACTTCGAATTAGGATTTCCTGAACGCTGCCACTTCATAGAAAACGGGGTTAAGAGTGGGACTGTAGTTTTTTGTTCAAGGTGAGGACGCTTCTAGGCAGTACCTGCCCATTTGTTTTGCTATAATTACTGCTTCAGGAAGATGATGGCTACCAGCTTCAGTGAACTGACATTTCATTGTGCCTATGTTTTAGATACTCTTGCGTGGAACTAGCCCCATTACTGCCTGTTGTTAGAACCATCACTTTTCAAAACCCTGTGTTAGAGAGGAGCCTGAAAATAACATTTGGAAGAGAACCAACTGAAACCAGTTCTAAAAACTAAGACAGTAGATCTGCATCACAGTTTTTGGAAAATGTGTATAAAGGTGGGATCCATACCACCCCACTTTGTTCCACTTCCAAGTTCTTCATGCATAGAGAAATTAGTAATCTGCATAGTACTTGAAAGACTTCTGTGTACCCAGGCTGGTGTTTGCCTGATAGGCAGCCTACCAGAGATATGGGGACATCACATAAAGTCTGCACTTTCTGCTGAAATAACTGAGTACCTAAAAGCCTACCTGCAGAGATAGTGAAGGTGAGTGTCTGGCCCTGCAGTATGAGAGACTGCCCAAGAGGAGAATCACAGCATGTTCCCAGTGAGGGAACACCCAGAGAAAGCAGATTGCCCTAGAGAGAGATAAGCCAGGAGTGACCCATGTCATGTGGGTGGGTCTCCGAGTCTTTCAATGCTTTTCCTCTTGTGAACTGCACTAAACCTTTACTAGCACAAGTGCACTGGCAGCAGCTGTGGGTCCATGAGCTGGTACTGCCCTATCTATGCTGGATAAGAGAAGCATTGTTGCTAGGAGGCTGCATTTTCTGAAGACACATCACTGCTGATGATTCAGCCTGTAGACTGCAACTGCTTTGCCTAGGTACCCTCCTGCACTTTGCTACAACAGCCTTAACTGCCAAAGATGTTGTGCCACTATGCAGGGCTTGTGGTGTTAATCATGTCTTGTGATTCCTGTGAAAAAGGAGCTGCCGCTGTGAAGGGCCAGGATGTAGGCTGCACCTGCCACACCATGCAATCTGCAATGCTAATGAGCAGGGCTTAGCCTGTGAACAGAACAAGGGACTATATGCATTCCGATTAATATGGTGCATGGTCTTGAGATGTTTACACCAGTTAATACCTGAGGTAAAGAATTATTGAACTGAGTTGCGCAACTGACCACTGAAGGTAAAAGTGAAGTATTCTGCAGTGGTGCCTTATTTATGCCTCTGTCTGCTGTTTACCTAGGACTATAACCATTAAAATTACCAGAATGAGAAGAGCTTATTGAGAGGGAGTGTATAGTGCTTACTGGAGATCGTAATCACAATTATTGTATTGTATTGTAATTGCATTTATATAGCGCTTACTACCCCTGGCGAGGCGTCAAATCGCTTTTTCGGCAAGTAGCACGCTACTCCGGAACCCAAAAAGGATTAGTGCTGAATTAGTATAGTGAAAATAGGAAAGTAATTTGAGTGGTGGATATGTTAGTTATTTGGATTGAGAAGGACAGTGGAGGGATAGAGAAGGGAAAACGGTTTGCATTTGTATGGCGCTTGCTACCCCTGATGAGTTGTTGAACTGCCTTTTCGGCGAGTAGCCTGAACTAGCAATACCAATTGAACTCTGTAGTATTTATATCTGCTGTGTGATTAAAGCACCTCCTTTTCACATAAAAAGTAAGTAGCACGCAACGCATTCCGTAATTGTAACTGTTGGTTGATTCTTGGGTTTTGAGCTCTTGTCCCCCACAGTACCTTCCTGGTAAATGTTTGTCTGCCTTCTTTCCCTCGCTACCTTGAGAATTACGTGGAGAAAGGGTTGTACCTTGCCTAGTTTAGTGAGTCAGGTCACCATTGGCAAATGACCTCAATCACCACGTTTGGCCCCAATAGCCCCTGTCTGCCCTCTGGTCCCCAAAAGTGATCTGCTACTAAGCTTCCCACATAAACCTGCTTTTCTGCACCTCATCAGTGTGGATTTCCTAAACTTAACATCAATGGAGTTGTAGTTGAGTTGATGTGGGACAGAAGAGAGAAAAGAGAGCGCTAAAAAATATTGACAAATAAAAGAAATTTTGGAAAGGGGAGTCCAGGCAACAATATTTCTTTTACATTTATTTTTTGTTTAAGGATACTGATTAATGGATGTTAATATTTTTTCATGTTACATTTATGTTTAGATAATTTAAATGTTGTATTACAATTCATTCTATTTATGAATACTTTGGTGTATTCACTTTTTTTAAATCTTGTTATTGTTTCAAGGCTTTGGACACAGCAGTGTGAAAATAAATATGAACCAATGCCATGAAAATAAACAGAACAACCCATTGTGCCCGTAATCCACAAGATGCATTGCAATGGTGTACCAAGACTGCCATGAACTCTAACACATACAAGACGAATATGTAGTTATAGACAGGCATAATTGGGATCAGTTCCCACCTCTGATGGAAGCAGGTAATGTAATGCGTACCTAACACACATGGGCCGTGGTGCCACTGCTCCTAATCCATCAATGATAGCTAAGCTCCTGATGCTGTGAATTGAGCCCCAAGACTCTGTCTTTTATTAGTTTGATTGCCTGTGTTGTATTGTTTCTCCATTATGCTACCCATCCTTTGGGTTAAACGCGCTGGTAAAGGGGAGTGTAAGTTATAGGGTGTACTTCAACTCATAAAGTCAATACTGGGAAGCAAAAGAGTTAACAGTCTGTTATAGACAGGGCATGTGAAGTTGAATTAAATGCCAAGTGAAAGGTATGTATGGAAAGACCATAGATGCTTTATTGAAACAAATTTTAGTTGGAGTGTGTGAGAGCTGAACATTTTTTATGAAACTCTCCCCACGCAATAATATAGAAACGAGTTAGAAATTAACATGAAAAATGCATAATAAGTTAAACATTTGAAAACGTGCCTTTACTAAGACCTGCACAGAAACATAAATGTAATACAAGAATAGGAGCTGGGTTAGTAGGAGACGTAGTTGGAGCTTCCATTCCACCTGTAGAAGTCATTTTAAATGGTGAAAAGATTAGAAGACTGTCAACCGTTGTCAACAAAATGGCAACTAGTATATCTGGTGCTTTGCATGTAATAAATACAGAATTAATAGCTATACAATCAATGGTTTTACAAGACCATATTGCATTAGACAGTTTACTTGCCAAAAAAGCCGGAGTCTGCTGGAAGCTATAATTAACTCACTGCTGCACATACATACCTGATGAGAGTAGGGAAATAGAAAGTTATGCAAAGAACATTTTGGGTTTAGAACCTGAATTACATTAATTGGTAACACTAAGCTTGTATGAAGGTTTTGAGAAGGGAATTACTACAATTGGAAACTGGTTTTCAACAGCAGGGAAAGGTTTACTGAAAGCTGTATTAATGCCAATATTAATAGTAGAGCTTTGTCTTATTTTTCTTTATGCTCTTCTACTGAGCTGCAAATACATACTGCAAAAGAGACAAAGATTTCAAAAGAAATTATATGAAAAGGACATTGGATTACATGGCATCATAAATGACGATTATATGAACTCACTAAAATTTAGAGGGTTGAAAAGAAAAAGACGAGACTCAACTTATTATGAAAGTGCACTCTGAAACTGACTCACACGAGAAACATAGATGTGATTATTTTACAAATCATCAGATGGGGAAATTGTGAGTGAACATTTTTTACGAACATTTTACCACACAATAATATAGAAACGTGTTAGAAATTAACATGAGAAATTCATAATAAGTCAAACATTAGAAAATATGCCTTTACTTAACGTGCAAATGTGAAAAATGTTTATTTTCTGCATGAAGCATCAATTTCTATAGTTCTCCACTTACTAGGCCACACTGTTCTTTTATTTCACTCTGTCATGTCTTTTATAAAATAGTGATTTAATGTTAGAAATTGAACTCTAGGGTTTGATGTTTTGTGAAATGTGCTGGTTCCTGAAAAATGTATTTCTTCTCTCCTCACACCATATGACTTCACTGTATCAAGATTGTCTTCTTTGCCACATATACATAATGAACATGTGTATTAATGAAAAGAAAATGCTTGCTGCAGCTGTTGTTTGTGATCTCTCAAGGAAATACCAGAAATCAAATGTTTCATTTCATAGAGTAGCCCATTGTTATGCGGTGGGACACCAGACAGCTAGAAGAGTATGTCTGCTAAATGTTCTCATGAGAAAGTTCATGGATGTAACTTTTGTAATACAGTGTAGCTGGTGGGCAGTCAAAATATCGAATTTTAAATATCGACCTACACTAATATCGAGTTTTTAATATCGTAGGGACAGAATATCGAAGTCAAGAATATCGTTGACCAGAATATCGACTTTAAGGTAAGTAATATCGATTTTTTTAATATCGAAGTAAGTAATATCGAAGTCATTAATATTGTTATCAAAAATATAGTTGTTAATTAAATCGATTTTTTTTTTAGTGTTATGAATTTTATATGTATGTTTAACATTTTTTTAAAAGTTTTTTCATTATTTTTAAATATATGTATTAAATGTTTAGAAAATAGTAATTTTGTTTAAAGGAAATTTTGCGTTTTAGTAGAGCGGGTTGTGGGTTTATAGGGGAATAGGGTGGGAAGTAATTTAATTATAATTAATTAATTAATATGTTTTTATTTATTGTTATTCATTGTTAATTTATTGTTAATTAATTATTAATTGGTAATTAATTTATATTGATTGGTTAATTTATAATTATATTAATTATAATTAATTTATTATTAATTTTTATTTATTGTTAATTAATTTATTGTAAATTAATTGTTAATTGGTAATTAATTTTAATTCATTGATTAATTGGTAATTAAATTAATTGTTATTTTTAATGTGTAGCGGGTTGTGGGTTTATAGGGGAATATGGTGGGAAGTAATTTAATTATAATTAATATGTTTTTATTTATTGTTATTCATTGTTAATTTATTGTTAATTAATTATTAATTGGTAATTAATTTATATTAATAAGTTAATTTATAATTATATTAATTATAATTAATTTATTATTAATTTTTTATTTATTGTTAATTAATGTATTGTAAATTTATTATTAATTGGTAATTAATTTTAATTCATTGTTTAATTGGTAATTAAATTATGTTATTTTTAATGTGTAGCGTGTTGTGGGTTTATAGGGGAATAGGGTGGGAAGTAATTTAAATATAATTAATTAGTTAATGTGTATATTTGTTATTGATTATTAATTTATTGTTAATTAATTATTAATTTGGTAATTAATTGTTATTAATTTTGTATTTATTGTTATTAATTAATTTATTGTTAATTAATTATCAATTGGCAATTAATTTTTATTAATTGGTAATTAAATTAATTGTGTTATTTTTTTATGTGTAGCGCGTTGTGTGTTTATAGGGGAATAGGGTGGGAAGTAATTTAATGTTATTTAAGTAAATATTAATTTAATAGGTATTTATTAATAATTATTTGGTTAAATAATTATTAATGTTATTTATTTAAAAAAATAATAATAATTTATAAGTATGTTAATTTAACCCCTACGCGATCCTATATTTTCCCTACTGTTGCACTCACTGGAGTGGGAATAGTAATTTTTACCCCTACGCTATCCAACACTTTCCCTACTGTTGCACTCACTGGAGTGAGAATAGTAATTTTTACCCCTAGGCTATCCAACACTTTCCCTACTGTTGCACTCACTGGAGTGAGAATAGTAATTTTTACCCCTAGGCTATCCAACACTTTCCCTACTGTTGCACTCACTGGAGTGGGAATAGTAATTTTAACCCCTAGGCTATCCAACACTTTCCCTACTGTTGCACTCACTGGAGTGGGAATAGTAATTTTTACCCCTACGCTATCCAACACTTTCCCTACTGTTGCACTCACTGGATAGGGAATAGTAATTTTTACCCCTCCGCTATCCAACACTTTCCCTATTGTTGCACTCACTGGAGTGGGAATAGTAATGTTTACCCCCCCCCGCTATGCAACACTTTCCCTACTGTTGCACTCACTGGAGTGGGAATAGTAATTTTTACCCCTACGCTATCCAACACTTTCCCTACTGTTGCACTCACTGGAGTGGAAATAGTAATTTTAACCCCTACGCTATCCAACACTTTCCTTACTGTTGCACTCACTGGAGTGGGAATAGTAATTTTTACCCCTACGCTATCCAACACTTTCCCTACTGTTGCACTCACTGGAGTGGGAATAGTAATTTTAACCCCTACGCTATCCAACACTTTCCCTACTGTTGCACTCACTGGAGTGGGAATAGTAATTTTTACCCCTACGCTATCCAACACTTTCCCTACTGTTGCACTCACTGGAGTGGGAATAGTAATTTGATTTCCTCCGCTATCTAATATTTTGTATTTTTTTTAGCTAATGTACTGTATAATTATTTTTAAAAAGATTTAAAATAATTTTAATTTTTTTAAATGTTACATATATTTATTTAATTTTTATTTATATTATTGTTTTATGTGTATAGATGTATTTATAATTTATAAAAAATAAATTAAACAATTTATAAGTTATTAAAATAAATATTAAAACATATTAATAAGTAAGGGGGTCATTACGATGGCGGGCGGAAGCACAACCGCCGTGCTGGCGGATGCAAAAACCACCAGTTACCGCCGGCACGCAGCAGTCCACACGCCCGCCCAATTACGATGCGAAAAGTAGGCCAAACACCGCCGGCAAGCCAGCAACACCGTCCGCCATCAAAGTGCGTCCATACACGTAGCGGCGCAGCACAATTGACACACACCGTCCGACGAAATGACGTCCCGCCCGGCGTATAAATTACGATGCCGCAAACAAACGGCTCCCACGGCTAAGAGACACCGTACGACAAACCGAAGCGGTAACACGGACGCCGAGCACGGACAACGAAGAAGCGGCTCCCCCGAGCATGAATCCAGCACTGCAGGCCCTCCCCATGCTCTTGCACCACCAAGGACGCAACGTACCGCGGAGACGCAGGTAGGCACACACACAACAAGTGCACGCAAGCAGCGCACACAGTGCAAGGGCGGAAAAAGCGGACAACCCCCCACCCCCGCGTGTACACTACACATCCACCATTGCATCCACATATGACACACAGGCCAAATCGTAACATCGCGTAACACATGTGTACACACCACCTGGGACTAGGAACCAACGACCCCGTCACGGCCCCAAAGCGGCGATGACGCCGCCACACATGCGCACAACGCAGAGGCCAACCGCAGCGCCATGCATGCGTCGCACACAGACACAGGGACACAACCAAGCAGCACACACATCAGCCCCACCCCGAACGCACATGACACGTGACAGGCCTGCCACAGACATGTCCCCAACGCCCAATTCACGGACAACACCCAACGCCACACAACCGACGCACACATGTCAGTGAAGTCACACAACAGCAGGACACACCCCAGTGTAACAAACATGGCGTAGCACACAGCGGCGGCAACACCAACTAGGAGAAGCAGGGCCCCTTCGGGAAGAGGAACGCCAGTACCACACTGAAACACCCATACCACCCTGCACATATGAACAAGACATATAAAACGGAACACCAAAGAGCCCGGGGACCGACAACAGGTGGCCCAAGAATAACATTCACACACAAGGCCCAACGCAGAGCGGAAAGGCAGCCTGCCGCCCACACAAGGGAGAGCAGACAGCACTGAATGACCTTCCATTCCAACTCCGAAACCACAGCCCTACGAAAGAAGCCGGTGAATACAGCCATTGTCCAAGAAAAGACCAACACAGGCATGCCGAGGAGACCGACCACAGGGCAGATGGCGCATATCACAGAAGAACACAACGGACGGGAAAGAAAAAAGAAAACACTCCCCCATGTCGGCCACATGCAAGTTAATTGGAAGGAGTCACACATCACTGACCTTGAACTGTCTGAGAAGCATGTGGGATGAGGGCCCATGTCCTCCGCACAAGCCAACAGAACACAAGTCCTGTCTCCCTACGACTACACAGAGCTCACAGCAACCTCGGAGCGTGCACATTGCAGACTGCACACACAGCCGGAGCACGCCACCACAACGCACCGCTGCGAAATGGCAACCGCAACACACCTACCCAACTACGCCGGACAGCTCAAGCTGTACAAAACCAACCTGATACATATATTGGGATGCGATCTCCTGTCCCTGCTGAACGTAAGTTACCGACTGACTTACCGCATCACATTGTTCAGCTGCGTCATGCCCGTCTTCTACTGTCGGAGGTGTCCCTACCAGCATCCCGTGGAGATGTGCCTCTCCAACCCGGCATGTATAAAGGCGGACCTGCTACCACTACTCCTCCCTCTGGACGCACACGACAGGGCCTGCTCTGCCTATGGGGGCATGGCACCCGCACTGAAATGGGACCACTGTGCCTCCACACGATGGATCATCGAGAACAGCTACATCGAATGTCACCCAGCATGCCCCATCATGGTCCTCCAAGGGACAACTTACGAACAACACCTTGACAGCCACCATCCGCTACATTGGCTGGCAAACATGTACACCACCAATGACATGGAAGCCCTGCTGGACGGCATCGCATACCTGACAACCTGTAAATTCGTCGGACCACAACGCAGGTTCCCCGATTGACCTATGATGTCCAACCCCGCACCCATGCTTAGCTTCCGCACGGACTGGCCAGTCACCACCACAACAGCCATACCAAACGACCGGCAACTGTAACCACACCATCAACGACATCGCCATGACATCGGATATGACCGGGACATGCACACTGTTCCCCATCACATCCAGGAACACCGCATGCATCGTGGGAGGCAGTGGCATGGGGTCTGTGTATCGCACCCACATGGACGGAACTGCACGAACAACCAGGACACGACATGGATCCAGCGCCCATGGACACACACACCGCTCAGTGGACATGAATAGGTCGCCTGGAGTCTGTGGGTGCTGCACCCCTCCCACCCCCGCCCCGGGAATCCCATACCAGGACCTTTGCATGGACGACAAGTGCATACAACAACAACACGACCCCAGTGACTGTGACATGTCCAGTAACCACCACATTGCAACAACAAGTGGCACGCCGCTGCATGCACGCAAGCACATGCCCTGATGTCATCTCACATGCACGCGTGCATGAGGAACAACCGCAGCAAACCTGTCACATGGAACTGAGATGGACTGTGCCCATGATGCCAAGCGGTCTGGTAGGCTACATGTATACCGTCTGTGTCAAAGTCCGCAGCTCCGCAGCTATACGTAAATGTACATTAGCACAGCCTTGGCCAAGCAGATGTAACTCTGAAGCCCACATCCCACATGCAACAGCCAATCACATGTAACCCCACACCCTATCCCATTTGCAATCATGCTCAGTATATCCTCAACATGTATTCCGCTGCCAGTAGTGTCCACTATACTGCATCACAGAGGACAGAAGACTCAATATAATGTTTGAAACCAAAACTGTCTCCGCTGACTCATTTCACAAGTACGAATGAGAGAGGATGAGAGTATGTGAAGTACACGGCAGTCGTGACATGACCATGTAGTCCACTGGTATTGGATGTCAACGCAAATGAGTAGCACAACTGTGGAAGACACACACGTGTCGTGTGAAGTCGTATGGACGCAGTGCTCAGGTGGGTGGGTGTGACGGGTAGATGCGCACATGCCAAGTTGGAGTACGCCGTGTTGGGAGGGGTCATGAACAGTACACCACCGCTTCCCTGGGCATTGTGAGAGGACACCTGTCGGGGGGAGTGAACACGTGTGCACAGCAGCCGGGCACACGTACAAAGCGGTACCAGGCGCACCTCAGCCCACCCTCTGTGGACAAGCTGGATCCTGTTATGCGCCCGCCATGCCCCTTGACAAGGCACACACAGCCCCAGTCGACCAGGTGTAACCCCAACATAGTCAATCCGCACAGGCGATACAGGGCACGGGATGGCAGTGGAGCATGGTGTGTGAGAGGTCTCCTCGCGCTCCTCCTGGTCATATCACGCAGGCAATAGAACCTCAACGTCTAGCATGGCACAAGTCAGATGGAAGTGTAGGGGGGACGCACCACAGCATGAGCAGCACTGACGTCACGGGAGGTGGCTCGCACCATCCCATCCATTGCCCATCATACCAACCACGCCACATGCCATTGCGACTAAGTGCAAGCGCGTGCGCCACCACCCCCGAGCCCTCACCAGAGAGGCCAAAGAGTGAATGTGTGGGCCATCAGTCACAGACGGACGCGGCCTGGCCGCAAGGGCAGCCACAGCCAATGGGTGTCGCAGGTGGCGGATCCGGAAGGCGAAGACTGTGATGCATAGTCCATGCAGGCCGGGTCTCCATTTGGGGCACCACGCAGGTGGACGGCGTCCCGTAACACATCATACCCTGAGACAGCCCACTCGTGCAACTGGACCCACACATACACTCCTTGCCCTCTCCGGTGCGAGCTTGGGGCTGCCTGTGCAAGCGCTAGCCTCGCAGGTGCACATGCATATTGGGGGAGCGAGGGGAGGACATGAGGGCTGGGGCAAAGATGACTGTATCACTGTCAGTGAGTACAAGGGATGACCCAGATGTGGAAAGGAAGAGACGTGTCCCGTGTGTACTGCAACTAGTCACCAATCCAACTACCCCCATGTCCGGAATGTAAGCCCGCACCTAGGCCCGCCCATCCGCCACATCGAATATACCACCAGCACGACAACCTTCCCATTCGAAACACTGACTGGGGGTGGCGACCAGTGAACAATCATG
The DNA here is from genome assembly GCA_963921515.1 of Calotriton arnoldi. Lineage (NCBI taxonomy): Eukaryota > Metazoa > Chordata > Amphibia > Caudata > Salamandridae > Calotriton > Calotriton arnoldi. The sequence continues at coordinate 390,514 of CAWUFW010002495.1, read as the reverse complement.
TGTAGCCTACCCACGCGTACATGTGGGCCCTCCATGATCCATGTCACCTGCGGCAAAGTCATGACATGCGCAATGAGGGAAGTGAGGAGAGCTGTCCGCCCCACGCACAGAAGGTGCATCAGCTCCACAGACCCAGCAGCGAGTCCAGCAGGGGTCACATGTGCAGGGGCAGCTGTGCCTGGTGTGAAGGCACATGCATATAGACAGCACATCGACCAATGTGTAGTCTGCCCACATCTACAGTCCATCATCATGCGGACATAGGAATTGAACACAGGGCAACACATCTTAGTGGGTGCACCCACCGTGACCAACAATGCGCAATCATCGACGTACCCGCCCTGTGCATGGCCCCCCACCCAACGGAGGCACATCCAGTGCCACCATCCCACACACACAAGCCTTCCACGGAACATGCTGTGTCCAATGGTCAGTACAGAGTCAGCGCCCATCTGGTGGATCCTGAACAGGAGACACATGCACACACATGCCAGCTCCCACTATGTACGTCTGCCACCTGGCACGTGCAATGTAACCTCTCACCTGTGACGTGTGACTGCAAGCACACAGCCGTCTTGGCATGGGGCTGTCAATGTGGACACCTGTCAATGTTTCGGGAGGTGTGATCCGTACAGCGCTGTACATAGGGTGCAGTGCTGACACCTACTACTGTCTCATATCCCCTCGTGCCACAGGTCCCACTTGTTTTGGCCGCTCAGCCTGTGCCCACATCGTCGTCGTCGTGTGCCATACTCATCCAGCCTCGGAAGCAGTTCCATGCTCAGCAGACATTCATGTTGCCGTGGCGTTGCCGCTTGACGAATATGCAGTCAGTCCCCATCAGCACGCCCCGCAAGTCATTGGGGCCTAGATCCCCATGTGCATGCACATGGCAGTGGTTTGTATCACTAGCCATTGCTGGGAGACCTGTGTAAGTGTATTGTGGCCGTGCCGTCCCAGCTTGACAGCTGGGCTGTGGCTCATGTGCTTGCTCAGTCATGTCAGTGATGTGTATGCGAAATTGCTATGTGTTGTGTTGCTTTGACATGTGTCCACTGCCATTTTCCCTAGGCGGAGACCGAACATTGACCGCCCATACCAATTGCTGGCGGACATGGACGATACAGAGGTCATTAGGAAGTTTCGGCTGGACAGGCCAACCCTGCATCGACTGTGTGCCATGTTGGAACCCCATCTCCGTCCCCGCAGGGTGTATCCGACAGCTGTCACCCCCACGGCTAAGGTGATGGCCGCCATGCATTTCTTCGCCACTGGGTCATTCCAGCACACAGTGGGCAGTGGAGGAGGGATGTCCCAGCCCATGTTCAGCAAGGTGCTGAGGGATGTACTGGCAGCCATGATGCTGTGCCGAAACAGGTACATCCGCTTCCCCAGGGCTCGTGAATTGGCGGCAGTGAAGGGTGCATTCTATGCCCTTGGCAGAATCCCACACGTCGTTGGAGCCATTGACTGCACACATGTTGGCCTTGTTCCACCACAGGCCACTGAGCACCTGTACCGCAACAGGAAGCACACGCACTCCCTGAATGTGCAAGTGGTGTGCCTTGCGGACATGGTGATCACCCACGTGTGTGCAAAGTTCCCAGGCTCGGCCCATGACGCACACATAATGCGCAACAGCATCTTGCCACGACTGATGTCCAATCTGCAACAGGATCGTGGCTGTATTGTCGGTGAGTATGTGGAGTGGTGTAGCGTGCTGGTTGTGCGATGCTGTCCCCTGTCCAGTTGGAATAGCAACGGTTCTCTGTGTCCCTCACACCCAGGTGACTCTGCGTACCCGAATGGGGCATGGCTGCTCAGTCCATTGAGGAATCCTCGCACCCCAGCAGACGATCGCTACAATGAGGCACATGGGAGGACCAGACGTGTGGTCGAGCGTACCTTTGGCCTCCTCAAGTCCAGGTTCAGGTGCCTGGACCGCACCGGGGGTGCGCTGGCGTACTCCCCACAGAAGGTGTGCCAGATAGTGGTGGCGTGCTGCATGCTGCACAATCTGGCCATTCGGAAGCAGATCCCCTTCATCGTGGATGACGGAGATCAACCAGGGCCCCAGCCCGCAGACCAGGACAGCTCGAGTGAGGAGGACAGCGGAGAGGAGGAAGCTGGTAATGTGCGGCAGCAGCTCATCGCCCGCTACTTCACTTGACGGTGAGTGTCCATGTACGACGGCTGATGTGGCTGTATCTGTGCAGGTGTGTGTGTGCTGTGTCAGGGTGGCCGTTTGTTCACTGCGTGCTGTGTGTCAACGCTCCATGGCCAGGGTAGAATGCCACTGTTGGTGGCTGTGGCATTGTGCCCTATTGCTCTGTGCGATGTGTGTACATTGCTTGTAGTTGTTGACATGTACTGTGTGATGGGTGTGTGACACACTCATTGAATGTGCTCCTGTTCTGTCTCCCACCCCTAGGTCCCTACAGGCCCTCCGGTTCCATTGCCATGCCACGCATCAGGTGCCTTTCCGCCCAAGGTGGCCGTTGTATTCCGTACAAATAAAACACAGGGCACAAACAGCAGTTTGTGTAAGAGGTGCATTTATTTCAAACTGTGACATGTGATTGTGTGTAAGGTGATGACAAAAGTGGTGCGTGCAGTGACAATGAGCTGTCGGTCATGGCTGCGTGATGTTCAGGGTGTACCCACTGGTTCTATGTCCATGGTCCAACAGACACATGCCATCCAGATGGCTGTGTGGAGTGGGATCGTAGTCCAAGTCAATGCAGTGGGTGGTCAAGGAAGGCTGGCTGGCTGCCTCACTTGCGTCTGGAGCGTGCGAAGTCCTCCCGTGAGATCTGTTTCCACTTCGGACGGCCCCTTCCACGTTTGCGAGGGGGGGTGCCTGCTTGCGACCTGCTGGTGGTTGAGGTGTGCTCACTGGCTGTGGATGCAGGGGAACTGGACACAGCTGCACGACCCTGCGCCCTGGCAGGTGGTGGCGGTGGTGGAGCTGCTGTCCCTGGCTGTGACCTCACCACCAGCTGGCCCATGAGGTCCATGAGTTGGCCCATACGGGCGTCCATGGACCTCAGCACCCCCAGCACCTCCCGCGTGTCTGATGCAGACCTGGCCCATTGTCCTTGGGCCTCTTCATAGGCCCCAAGGACTCTGGCCATTTGAGGCAGGGCATGGCTCCCAGGGGAGACTTGCGTTTCCCTGACCCTGCTCCTCCTACCGGTACTGCTGCCACCGGCCTGCCCACTAGCCACATTGCTCACCACGGTCCTCGCTGTGGCTCCCAGGGTGGATCCAGTCGGCCGGGCCACCACCTGCGCTGGGGCTGGTGCCAGCGAAGACGTGGTGGTGGTGGCGGCGGTGGTGGTCGGTGCGGCGATGGTGGCGTGCGGCAGTGGTAGTGGCCGCAATGACCGTGGGTGTGGCCGCAATGACCGTGGGTGTGGCCGCAATGTCCGTGGGTGTGGCCGCAACGACAGTGGCAGCAGGGGGCTGGGAATGTTCAGCAGCCCAGGATGATGGGTTGGTGGGTAGGAGGGGTCCTGGGGAGCGGCTGGGCCCTGCCACACCAGATGGGCCTGCTTGGTGGTCCGTGTCCGAAGAGGAGGACAGATCCTCCACATCCGTGTGTCCTCGTTGGGGGCTTGTAGGCTGGCTGTGCTGGCTGCTGTCTCCATCCCCAGCATCCAGCAGTTCGTCACCTGTGGAGAGAATGAGATTTGTTATTGTGTTGCACCTGGCGAAGTATGGATTTGTCGTCTGACATTAACAGTTCGTGCAATCTCGTACATGGGTTTCCCGGAGGCGTGTGTGTGGCTGTACCATTTGTAGTTGTGTGTGCTTGGCAATGGGACTGTGTGCTGTGCACATGTGGCATGGGACGGATTGGCCATGCCGATGGGTGTGTTGCTGTGCCCCTACTTATTGTGACTCTGGTGTATGCGGGCTCCTGGCCCATCCTGGGTCTGGTTTGTACTTTGCTTTTGGTGTTCAAATGGGACGCTTAGGAACGCATATGGCAACATGGGGGACATGCCCCAGATTCGCATTTGGGAGGGAATATGCTTTTGGGGTACATGCTGTGAGCCATAGGTGCCGAACGTGACATGTGTTGTGGCAGCATGACAGTGCATGGTCTGAGGTGTGTGCATGTCTGACATGGCCTGCATATTTGCTGTCTGTTGTGATTACTGGACATGGCATTGGACGCATCGTTATGAGTGAGTGATGGTTGTGTGCCAGCCAACGTATTGCAGTTGTCCCATCTCCTTGGTGTGCGTGCTGCCCTGTGCCATGTGCATCACTGCAGTGCTCGGGGGGGGGTGTGGCCCATGTTGTGTGTTGTTGCTCACAGTGTGGCGTGCGCTTCATTGACTTCTGGCACATGGTTGGTCATGGGCATGTATCTTAGCGTGACTGCTGTATGTGTGGCAGCTGTGCGGATGACATGCCTTTCATGAGACTGGGGCTGACGGATGGGATGGATGGTATGTTGTATGTGCATGGTGTGTCTGTGTGTTTGATGGGTTCAGTGGTGTTCGTGTGCATTTATGTTGTTCCGCTCTGTTGCGTCTAGTGTTGTTTGTCTTACATAGGCGTAGTTGTGGGGTGTGTGGTTGACAGGCAGTAGGGGCTACATGAACAGGACTTCAATGGTGTTTCGGTTGTGTGTGATGGGTTGCACAGTGGCTGCCGTGTGGTACTATATTCAGTGTGGCTTGTGCATGCAGACATGGCTCCTTGGGTGTTGCTGTGTCTGTGATGGGTCTTGTGAGGTGTGAGTCTGTGGTTCATGTCCATGTGCACATTGTTCACTTGTTCGTGACGGTGGGCGGTGCTGCGTGTTCGTCTGCTACGTGACATGTCCCATGTGTTGGTCGTGTTACGGTCCTCATGCCTCCAGTAATCCAGCCCTGTCCAGTTTCCCACCTGCAGGTTGTTCGGGCGTGCACTGTACTGGATGCCACATGGTTCTAAGCGGGGGTGCTCCATGTTGCAGGTCTGTGGGGGTGGGGGGGGTGTTGTGACTCGTGGTGGTGGCTGGACACCCACTGACACCGATTGTTGTGGACCGTGATGTCTACCTTTCGGCTGTCGGTGTGCACTGCGGTGGCTGACACGTGGCTGTGGGGTGTGGGGGATGCTCCTCCTTGCTGTGCTGTGGGACTAGGGGCCTGGTGTGTGTTGTACTTGGGCTGTCCACCCTCCCACCCACTGCATTTTGTGTTCCTGCCACTTACCTGTTACTTGTCGGTTAGTGCAGCTATGGCGGACACATGGGTGTGGTGGGTGCTCGTTGTGGCGCTTCTGGCATACTCGGGGACCTGTTGGTGGTTACGTGGCTGGCTGAGTGTACACATGTCCCCACGTATCTTACAGTTGTTCGGTTTGGGCTGTGTGTGGTGGTGTCTGTTGCATGTGTGTGTGATGTGTTGTGTATTGTGTGCTGGACATGGGGGTGTTTGTCCCTGGGAGCTGTGGCATGGTGGTAGTGCATGTGAGTACATAGCGGTGTGCTGGTATACATTAGTTTGTACTTACCAGCCTCCACTCCCCCTGCTAATCCGGCGAGGATCTCCGGATGTATGATGACTCGCACCTTCTCCTCCCACGCTTTGAAGGTCTTAAAGAGCGCGGGATTCCCTCCGCCAGTGACGGCTGCCAGCTCTCTGTTCTTGCTCTCCTTCTTCTTGACCAGGCTCTTGACGTCATTCCACCGTTTGTTGATTTCAACTCTGTTCCTGGGCAGGGTCCCGACTGCATTGACGTGGTCTACGATCCGGTTCCACATTCTCTTTCTGGTGGCTAGTGGTGTGTGCTGGACCAGGTTCCCATAGATTTGTGGGTGCACCTTGATGATCTCGTCGACCATGACCGTCAGCTCAATGGGCGTGAACTTGGGCATTCTTTGTGGTGCCATGGTGTTTGTGGTGCTGGTGCGGTGTGTGTTGTGTAATGTGCAGGGGTTTGTGGTGCCGGTGTTTGGTGGTGGTGGTGGTGGTTTGTGATGTGTGCGTTTCTGTGGTGTGCTGCTGTCCTTGCTATGTTACTGTGTCCTCTCCTCTCCTCTCTAGTTTGCAATGTTGCAAGGGGTTGTGGTCTGTGGGAGTGCTGCTTTTGTACTTACCTATGTGGGTGTGTCCTCATGGTCTGTTGTTTTCAGGTGTGTTGTGTCTGGGGTTCTGGCCTTTGTAGTTTTTGTTTGTCCAGGGGGTGTTTTCGGGATGTGTACTGTGCTTGTGTATTTGTGCGTGCCTTGCTGTGTGGACTTGTTGGCCATGTTGTGTGCGATTGGTTTTGTCAGCGGATGGTTTCTGTGCAGGGACGTGGGCGCCATGGCTTCTGCCGTGTAGATTCTCATCTGCGTTGTTTGCGCTGGCGGGCGGTATATTTGTAGTTTTCCCGCGCTCATGGCGGTGCGATCGTAATCTCACGTGCGGTGTGTCGGCTGTGAGGGCGGGCGGTTTTGTGTTGTCGTGCGTGTTTCCGTCCGTGGCGGGCGGTTTGACTCCGACTCGGACGATGGCGGGCGGTATCTTGTGTGATTTTTCCGCCGATGGCGGTTTTCGGTTTGTGTAATCGGAATGGCGTGGTCGGTGTTCAGACGGTGTGTGCGGGCGGATTTTTGCCGCTTCTATGCCTGGCGGATTTTTTTACGCCGGGTATCGTAATGGGCCCCTAAGTGTATATATATATTATATGTATATGTTTAACGTATTTTCAAATTATATATATTACTTATAATTTTTAAGCATTTTAAAATATTTTAACTGTTTCTTTTAATTATATGTACTATTTACTTTATTGTACAATATTTTTTTAACTTAAATTAAAAACGATATTTTTAACGATATTTTTGACATCTATATATTTTTTTCGATATTTTTGTACTTACCTTAATGTAGATAGGATGTCGATATTCTTGTCTTCAATATTTTTGCTGCGATATTTTTGTAGGTCGATATTGTGACCTTCGATATTTAGTCAGTGATTCAGTGTAGCTATCTCCAACTGACTTCATGCTGACTTGAACGTTTACAGTGGGGAACGAAGACGACGAACCATCGTAAGATTGCTTACCTTTGGACACTGTTAGAAATGGGGGTCTCTAGTTGGCAGTGCTATGCATCCTGTCCAAGTAGGGACCCTCCCTTCTAGTCAGGGTAAGAGGATTACAGAGCTAAGATAAACCCTGCTCACCCCTTTGGTAGCTTGGCATGAGCAGTCAGGCCCATCTCAGAGTCAATGTGTAAAGTATTTGTACATAACACACACAGTAACACAATGAAAACACTGCACATGGACATCACACCAGTTTAGAAAGATAAAGTATCTTTATCTAAACCAAACAAGACCAAAACGACAAAAATCGAATATACACAACTCATAATATGACTTATTAAAGGTTTAAGCAATTCTGTATATAGAACTCTACGGATGCGTGATTTCACACACAGTACCTCAAATGCATCAAAATCTACAAGGCAAAACAGCTGCCGAGGAGGGAAGCTTCAGAAAACACAGCAGTGAGTCAGTTCCTGAGTCCTTGGGGAGGCGATGTGATAGTTCTGCTGCATGCAGGAGAAATGATACATCAAATCTGGATTGTAGAGGGAAGTGAGACATCAAAATCCAAGACGGTTCTGGTCTGCGGGTGATGCATGGAAAAATTTGGTGCGTTGCTTTGTGATGCTTCGCGTCCTCTTGCCCTGTTGCTGGGGGCTGCGCGGCCAAGCTTTGCATTATCCAGCATCGGTTCTGAGAGGCTGGCAGCTGTGTGGTTGGACTCAGCGAGGCTTCGCATCGTCTGGTGTCGGTTCTGAGAGGTTTTGTGAGGCTTTGTGTTGCTTCTTACAGAGTTCCGCTGCAGAACCAATTTCTGAGGCCCTAGAGGAAGACACCTGAGGTAAAGGTAGGACTCACAGATGGCAGAGTCCAGCAGCACCAGCAGAGTTGCAGAAAGTCTTTTGTGCCCCTGAGACTTCTTAACAGAAGCAAAGCTCTACTTCAAACCCTTGGAGAATATTCTCAAGCAGGATACAGCAAAGTAAAAGTCCAGTCCTTTCCACTGCCAACAGACAGAAGCAGCAGCTGCAGGCCAACCCAGCAAAGCAACACACAGCAAAGGGGCAGTATTCCTCCTGAGAGCTCTTCAGGTCTTCTTCTTGACAGGGTCCTCCTGATCCAGAAGTGTTCTAAAGTTCTTGGATTTTAGGTCTAATACGTGTACCCCTTTTTCCCTTTGAAGTCTTTGTTCAGAAAGTCTCTCTTACTCAGTAAAAACCAATTCTGTCCTCCCTGGTCCAGCCACAGTACAGGGGGTGGAGACAGCATTGTACAGGGCAGCCACAGTCTATTCAGGTGCTAGTGACAACTCCTCCCACCACTCTAGCCCGGCATCACTCATCAGTATATGCAGGGCACACCTCAGCTCCCTTTGTGTGAGTGTCTTGAGTGAATGCACAAACAGCCCCTGTCAGTCTAAAACCAGACGGTGAATCCACAAGCAGACAGAGACACACACTAAAAGGTGTGTTGTTAAATCTGGAGTTCAGAGAGCCCAAACTCCAAATCTCTACCTGTTCCCTATTGAGAGTTACACTTGTAAAATGTTACAAGGCAGATCCAATGATAGTCTATGGGAGAGCTAGTCCTGGCAATAGTTAAAAACGATTGCACAGTATTTGGCTTTCAGGACATGTAAAACACAACTCTACATGTCCTACCTTTCACATACACTGCACCCTGCCCATGGGGGTACCTTGGGCCTACCTTAGAGGTGACTTACATTTCAGAAAAAGGACGGTTAGGGCCTGGCAAGTGGGTGCATTTGCCAGGTCGGCATGGCAGTTAAAAACTGCACGCACAGACACTGCAATGGTAAGCTTGAGACAAGTTTACAGGGCTACTCCTGTAGGTGGCGCAACCAGTGCTGCAGGCCCACTAGCAGCTTTTGATGTACAGGCCCTAGGCATACACGATGCACTTTACTAGGGGTTTACCAGTAAATCAAATATGCCAATCATTGATAACCAATCATAATCACAATTTACACAGAGAGCCTATGCACTTTAGCACTGATCAGCATTGGTAAAGTGCCCAGAGTCCTAAAGCCAAAAAAGACAGGTCAGAAAGAATAGGAGGAAGGAAGAAAAAAGTTTGGGGATAACACTGCAAAAACGTCCAGGCCCAACACACATTAATGACATCTTCAAATGTTTTTGCAACATGTTTAGCTGCTTTTCTATAAAGTGCATGTTTCTAGCTAGAGAGTCTCGCCATTGCTTTCATTTTCTCCCTGTCATGCCCTTTAGCACTTTACTGTGCTAATGCTCTTGTCATAAGCTACTGCTTACGGTGATTCTTGTGTCTCCTTACTCTTTGTGAGGAGACTTTCTGATTTTATGCTGATCATAGCTACAGCTGTGATTTTCTTCCTCTTCTCACCCGTATGGACGATTGCTACTGTGATTGTCCAGAGACCTTGGCTGAGTCTCCAGAACTACCCTTCATGGAGAGTTCGATCTTTTTCTAAGTTATCTGATTTACCATAAAAATCTGCTAGCTCTTTTCCAGAAGGAACTGTTTATGGGTTCTTGTTAGGAATAGGATAGGTCCTTAGCTTAGAATGGGGGCTTTACGTTGAATGGAAATTGCTGTTCCTTATTTCTTGGAAAAAGGGTGGAACTTCCAGGTCTTCTAAATAAGTTTTAAGGTGATAAAAACTCAAGATTTGGACAGTGGACCATAAAGCAACATGTGCAGCACCTATACCGTAAGTTACCACTACCATTTAAAGACAAAAACAATCCTGTGTGCAGCAATCCAAATGTGCCCCCTGTCCAGAAGCACCACCCCTCACAAGGTGATTAGATACAAAACAACTAGATTGGAACTGCACCACTGCTAGTCAAATGAGTCCATAAGTAATTGTCCATAGATATTGTAGAATCATAATTCAGTGAAGGAGATCACTATAACTGCAAGATATATGTTGTTTTCTTCTTTATTCAGTTCATACAACAAACCATCAGCCAACGCGTTTCATCCTTTAAAACATAGGACTTCTTCAGGGCTGTCAGTTAAAAACATATATAAAAGGACATTTACAGAAAAACACTAGACATGACCAACAACACTTGTATATATACAACAAATATATTACATAGATGTCACATTAAAAACGATGATACAATGTTATGTATCAATCCTAATACATGCAGAGAAATCCTCTCAACACCATACCCAAGGTGACATGCAAGACAAAAAAATGTTCTTACATAAACAATTCATAAACAATGATAAACAATATTAGCATACATATATGCCATCAAGTTTAGCAGGAAAGAAAGAAGAGAAGGAGGGTGAAAAAAATCAAAATCTGAGAAACGAAAACACCCTAAAAAGTATATATAGAATAAAAAATCAGATGACAAGAAAAACAGTATAGGATAGAGCACCCACAGACCTCATATGCCCATATAAATGCCTCTACAAAAGGGATTATTAAGTTGACCCTCGCAAGCAGGCGCATGCGTAACGTATGTGGACCCAAAAGTGGTCACTGGGCTAAGTGAGCCCCAACTTGAGACCATGAGTGAAACCAAACGATGCTGTGGAACACCCTATGTGAACACATTCGAAAGACCTACCACTGTCAATAGAAGGCGACAACCATTCCAATGGGTTATGGCCCAGCAGTGAGAATTCCCTTGAACAAAAGCTGTGGCCAAGCATCTGTGAGGGTCAAAACAAGAGTCCGTATCCCACAAGATCGGTTGCGCAAAAACTCATTTTGTGTATATAGTTTGGAAAATATATGTGCTATGTAGTAGCAAAGCCTACCTGGTACGTGCTTCAGAATATTGATCCAAGTCGAGATGTGACAATAAATTGGCAAAATCCTATGCCCCATTAAGAGCAAATATAAAGAGCAAAAGGTATGATAGCCATAGACAGATCTTTAGATGTGCAAGTTCTATTAGAACTGGCACATGATGATGGACAATATCCACCCTAGCTAGTGCACCTATGAAAAAGAGATATGAAACAGTGCTTAAGCCAGGATTAAAGGGCATAGTCCTCCTAAGCAAACCATCCTTTTATACATCTTAGTTTTGTATTACACATGAGATCATCAGATATATAAAGCTCATTAGATGCAACCCATGTATCGCAATATATTACATAAGAAAGATAATGTGGTCATCATCACAGGGTCACAAAATGTGACCTACAAAACGGGTGCACCGCATGCAAAAAGAGTAGCCTGAGATGAGTTCCTAATCACCACATATGACGTAGAATGCAGTCTAGAACACAAAATTCACATACAAATATGTCCTGCTTGTCTAATGCACCGCAAAAAAAGACAAAGCTCAAGGTACATTCACCCTCAGTCCACACATGTTCACAAACACAGCAGCTAATTGCTCGTAACCAGCTGGGTCAATTAAACCCATGTACCCTCCACATTAAATTGTTAAAGGCACTCATTAGCACAGAAAGGCTATGGTGAGCCGACACATGTGAGCATGGAATAAATAACAACATAATCCAACATGGGACAGCAGTAACACAGATAAAAAGCTTACACGAGGAGAACATCGCTGGCATGGATAAACTGGCACTTGTCTGTAAAACCCGTGTGAGCGAGCATTCAACACGCAGACAATATATTACGAATACAGATTAACAACACCCATGTACCATCAAATATACATATAAATGTGCGCATATAATCTGAGAAAACACTATATATGCGTAATAATTCCCCCAAACCAAAGAACTGTAAAATCAAGGAGTTACTAGAATCCGGAATATAGGCCGGCGTGAAACATGTTTCAGATGTCCAAAAATAAGCCGCGCTCTGTTTCGGGCCGTCTTTTACGTGGCCAGACGTCACCACGTAATCACGTGGTACGTCCGACCTCACGTTACAATAACCAAAAAACCGGAGAAACAGCGGCCGCCATATTGGCACTATCTGAAGAAATGAAAATGGCAACATCCATGCCATACGGACAGTAGATAAAAGCCCTAAGGTGCCCCAATTAGATGCACCAAAACCAAGCATGTCTAGGTCGGATTTTAATCCGGCAACCAAGAAATCGCCACAAATGTCAGGGAGGCAAAACACCGGTCATGAGCCCAACCACTCAAAAAATAATAAATAACAGTCAGCGAAGGTGCAATCATGTCTGTATTTTTAAAACATGTGTCAACATACAGGAAAACATCATAACAGGCAGATAAAAGGTGCGTAAATTGCATCATCACCCGGTGGGATAATGCATACCCAAAAGGACAGTACCAAAATACCACCATGCTCCAAGAATCATGGCACATGGAATCAAAAGGAACAGAAACGGCCTTAGTGATGAAATAAAAACACTGCCAAGGCAATGAAAACTATATGTATGACCCACCAAGATAATATGGGTGTCTCAAAAAAGACAGATGGCTGCGCTGCAGGCTAGAGCAGTATGCATACCGTGATAGTATCATGGGTGTTTGAAAAGATGGCAACGCTTCAGGCTGAAATGATATTCTTTGTACATATATCGTACAATTTATATATGGCAGGCTGAACATCCTAAATACAGTGCGAAGGAAAGAAATGTTCACCCACAAGTTAATATCCACCCACATATGATAAGTTTATGGGTCGTATCTACATGGGAGGCAAAGAATAAGGAACAATAAAAAAGAGAGAAGGGAGGCTCAACACAGGAGGTTGACAGGAAAGGTTATGCAAGTATGCAACAATTCAGCAATAAGTCAACATGTCCTAGCTACCTATTTGAGAGTTTAAACAACAAAGAAAAACGTGGGGGGGGGGTAAGAACCCCTATCATGCTGGCCCAAAGACCAAAATCACCTATGTCAAATAGGACAATATTGACACCACTAATCTGAGTATGCCAACAGAGATAAGTCCATGACACATTCTAACTTTTCTTAAGTGATAGTGCATTTCCTCATCCGTATTGTGTCCCATTTCGGTACATCTTAGACGGCATATCCAAACAGCTTCCCTGCGACGGATGGCCAATTCACGATTTCCTCCACGTGGGTGCGTAGGGATGTGGTCAATACCATGAAACCAGACTTTGCTATCACCCCCATGGTGTTCACCCATGTGGTAAGTCAGTGGATATTTCAAGTCCTTGTTCTTGATCGCACGTATATGTTCTTGTATACGTTATTTGAGTGGTCTCATGGTACTACCAACATATATCCTTTCACATTCACAACCCAAAATGTACACCACGTACTTCGTCTTACAATTTATGAAGTGTCTTATCTCATACTCTTTCATCGTGTTGTATCGAAATTTTTTGATTTTATTTCTCCCAAAAAGGCAGATGTTGCAACCCTGACATGTAAAGAAACCATTGGGGGCATGAGGAAGCCAAGTTTGGCTAGTGACACTTCTGGTGTAACTGGGGCAGAGCAGATTTCTGAGAGTTTTACCCCTCCGAAAAGTAACCTTTGGTGTGGGTGTAATGTGTTCCCTCAGACTCGGTGTGTCATACAACAGTCCCCAATGTTTCCTGAGAATTTTAAACAGACTACTGCTGTTGTTAGTATATTGTGTAACAAAGGCCAGATGTGAGTTCGAGGCCTGATTGTTGTCTGTCTGTTTTTTTCACTAGTGTGCTGGCTCTAGTAACTCTTTGAATTCTTTGATCAGCCTTTCTAAGAACCTCATCACTGTAACCACGTTGTTTAAACCTATTTTTGACATCTAGGATATTCTCCCTAAACGTCGTTTCGGAGCTACAGTTCCGGCGAACACATACCATTTCGCCGAATGGAATGTTCTTGATGACAGACTTAGGGTGGGCACTAGTAGCATGCAGAGTGCTATTGCATGCTGTGGGTTTGCGAAAAATAGTGCTTTGTATGGTGTTACTCTCTATAAAGAATAAGAGATCCAGGAATTCGTTACTAGTGTGACTGTACTGGATGGTTAAATGCACATTATGGGGATTGTTGTTGAGGAAAGAAAGGAACTCAATAAGTTGATTGGGTGTACCCTTCCACAGTAAGATGATATCGTCAATATACCTCCCCCAGAAGACAATCATGTCCATCCAGGGGGAGGCATACTTACCCCAGGCATGCTCCCTCTCCCATCAGCCCATAAAAAGGCCAGCGTACGAGGGAGCAAACCTGGAGCCCATGGCGGTCCCCTGTATTTGATGGTACCAGGTTCCATCGTGTAAAAAGAAGTTTTTGGATAATATGATGTCGATCATCTCGATCAGCATCTCATTATGCTCCATATGGTCCGCTGTCCGTGTTTTCAGAAAGGATTGTATCGCCAAAATGTTTCTGTATGCATGTGTACAGTCCAGTTACATCCATGGTAACGAACATTAGATCGTCAGATCATGTTAGACCCTCAAATTTCTGAAGTATGTCTCTGGTGTCCTGTATATATGCGGGAAGATTGGTCACAAAAGGTTGAAGAAATTTGTCAACGTATTGAGAAAGTTGTTCTGTCGGTGAGTCAATGCCCGATATAATTGGGCGACCCGGCGGGAAAGTACCCTCCTTATGGATCTTCGGGAGGATATATATACAGGGAGCAAGTGGGTTGCTAACAGTAAGATACCCATATTCTTCATCCGAGAGTAAACCACTCTCATGCCAATCATGGAGTCTGGAGTTAATGTGGGTGACAAGGGAGGCCATGAGATTCGAGGTGACGGACTCATAGCAATTTGAGTCCCCAAGTTGCCTATTGATTTCGTTCATATAGTCACTGGTGTTCATTACTACCACATTGCCCCCCTTGTCAGCCTCTCTAATGATGATTGAATCGTCCCTGCTAAGGTTGTTTAGTGCTGCCCTTTCAGCTTTAGTCAAATTCTGACTATGATTATCATGCCTTCTAGGACCATCCATTAAAACATGGATGTCCTTAGTCACTTTCTCCTTGAAAAGATCAATGTTTATGTGCGTGTTGCTTGGCATAAATTTAGACCGAGACTTCAGCCCACTATTGATCTGCACGTCCTCCATTATGTTAAGATCCTCTCTAAGATGTTGTATGGTGATATGTTCATCCCCTGGTATTGACAAAACCATTTGTAAATCCTCCAAATCAGAGATAGTGTGTGTCACTGTGTGTATCAGTGTCACAATCGAACATGCATTAGAGGGATTTGTATTGAAAAAATCTTTTAATGTCATATGTCGGGTCAACTTGTACAGGTCAATCAAAAGGTCCACTGGGTCGCCCCATTGAGAGGGACAAAAACCCAAACCTCTACGTAAAATATTACATTCCACATCAGATAGATCACGACATGATAGGTTAACAATAGTCAGAACATTTGGTGTTACACTCCCATCCTCAACATTCTCTAAGACGTTTTTGACCGTGTTGTCATTCCTGATGTTGTTTCTTTCTTTTTTTCTTTTTTCCTGCCACCTTTTTCCTCCCCTTCTTGTCTTTGGTCTCTTTTTGTAATCTTGTTGCCCAACCTGAGCCTTTCCATCTCTACTAAAAAACCCCACCGTCCCGGAGAGATTGTTGGAACATCCCCTCCATTTCTTGAGGTACTGCTATCAATGGAGGAAAGGGAGCTTGTATGAATAAAGAAGAAAACGACATATATCTTGCAGTTATAGCGATCTCCTTCACTGAATTACGATTCTACAATATCTATGGACAATTACTTATGGACTCATTTGACTAGCAGTGGTGCAGTTCCAATCTAGTTGTTAAGTTTTAAGGTGATGCCATTTGTGGAAATTTTCCTACGTTTTCTGTGCTCGCAAGTGAAACACATTGGAACATGGTCAGGACCTTGACATGAGGATGATATGATTGCTATGATGTTTGATCTCCGTTGACATTGTAATTGCTTTATGTTTGTTGTCCCCATGGCTTGCCATGGGTCCTCCTCTCCCCTCAGCATTCCATGGCACATGCAATGGAACATCCACTGAAAAGAATTCCAAGTTTGACAGTTGAATGTTCATCGTCCACCTCACTGTCTCTTGCAAGAGACATCTGGCCTTTGGTAGTTCCTGCCTTTTCCACATCACCTGAGTTCCTACTTCTTCTTAGGAGATAATGACCTTGAATGAAACCACCTTTCAAGCATCAATAACTGCAGATTTCCCCACATGTACTGCCACAGATTAATAGCAGCTGACTGAGGGGGTTTCTTTTAAAGAACCACAACACGATGAAGAATGGTGAAATTTGTTTTATAAGTCGAGTACAACAACCCCAGAAGTCCTCCTCATCCTTCAGCAACTGCCTACTCTTTGCCTCTGGAATCCACACTCTAGAATCCAGTGGAGATAGCAACCAGATCCTTTAAGGTTGCTAGGATACAACATATCTCCCTTCTTAATAATAAAACAAAACACATAAATAGCATTGCTTATAAAGTACAATGCATGAAAAGTAGTCACAAATGCAAAATAACATTTCTGTATAGAATACAGTACATGAAAAGTTAGATAAAAATGCTAACAAATTTCAAGCACAAGAAACCCTAACCCACAATAACTAAAAAAAAAAAAAGAAACCCTCACTTCCAAAGAAAGAAAACACACATGGTGATACACTTTGTCAACCTTGTTCCTGATGCAGAACATAACATGCCTCATGTACACAAATAATCCCTTTGCCAAATTGGTTTAGTTTTGATACGTTCAGTCCTCTTATATTCTTGCATAGTAACAGGATTTCCATTTGGGACTGCTGACATTTTTCCCTTCAACCAAATGTCACGTTCCAACGTCTTATATAAGGCAACTCTCCAAAAGTTATACCTTTTACCGTCATCCACCCACACATTGTTGCCAACTACCTTTATGACTTGTTTGAGCTTAGACCCTTTGGATAAACCTGACCTTTGGCTTCCATTAAGCGAAGTCTTTACTCAGTCACCAATCACAAACTTATGTGCATTGCTTTTCAATTTATCATTGTGCCTGCGCACAAACGTCTCCGGATAATTTTGAGCCCTGCATTCTAACTCATTTTTATCCACATGGCTGAAACTGGACCTGCTCATCCAAGCAGGTGTCACCTTAGTACTTGCTTGCCATCCTTTGAGAAGACTAAACAGGATCTCCTTCATAGCCGTGTGAGGTGTGTTCCAATAACATCTCCTTGACGACATTTTGCATTCCTTGCCACATTCATCAGCCAGTTGCACACATTCCTTTAACACACGGTTGAACCTCTCAATGAGACTGTTTTCTCTTGGATTATAAACTGCAGTGGAAAGATGTCAGTCCAGTTTTTTCCACGTACCTTTCAAATTCAACAGCTAAGAATTGTGGCCCATTACCTGTTTAAAGACACTCAGGATATCTCTCTTTGCGGAATATATCTCGCATAAATTAATGATATTGGATGCTTTTGTCTCCCTCACGAATGCTATCTCAAGCCACTTGGTGAAATGGTCCATCAGGACAATGGCGTGTTTGTCGTCTATTCCCCTGACATTAAATGGTCCACTAATGCCCATCAACAACCTTTGCCAAGGTTTTTCTGTCATTATGGAGGGTGATATAGAAGATTCCTCTGACTTATGCGATTTGTAACTAAACATACACGCCACACAGTTCTGCCCACATCTCTCTATCTCCCTGTCCATGCTGGGCCACCAAAGTTCGCACATAGATCTCCTCATCATTCCAGACATTCCACTGTACACTTCGTGTAACAACTCTAACAATCTGGTACGCAACCCTAGAGGTACCACCAGCCTATCTACTCTCCTAACTATACCATCCACAACCAACATATCTGCCCAAACCATTCTGTAAAATGTGTATTCCCTTTTGACACGCATTTCCTGCCCCGTGTTGTTGGCCAAATATGTTTCATCACCTCATATTCCAAAATAGCTAGCTTCCATTCATCCTCACTTACGGTCCCTATACATGACTCATCCACACTTGCCACCAACCATTCTTCCTTATCCTCATTTTCATCACTTTCATCCTGACATTGCAATGGTAAATGAGACAGTCTGCATTTATATTTTTATACCCTGGAACATACTTAAGTTGGAAATCATATTCTTGCAAATGGCATTACCACTTCGCAATTCTCTGTGTTGCTCTACCAGCACCTTTGCTGGTAAAAATGTCAATGAGGGGTCTATGGTTGGTTCTCAACTCAAAATTAGTCCCCCACACATATGTTTTGAAGTAATTGATGCCCCACCAGCACGCCAACGCTTTTTTCTTGATAACCGAATAAGTGGCCTCTGCTCCCTTGAGTTTGCGCGAAGCGAAAGCTACAACATGCTCAAACCCATCCTTCTATTGCATTAATACAACTCCTAGTCCTTAAGCACTTGTATCCACTACCACTATGATATTATCACATATATCAAAAGGTTTGAGGGCCACGGCCTTAACAATATCTGCTTTATCCCTTCAAATGCCTGTTGACACACATTTGTCCACAAAAACTGTGCACCTTTTTTCATCAAGACTCTCAGATAATGTACTTTGTCCGCAAAATGCTGAACAAACTTTGAATAGTATTCAGCCAACCCTAAGAAGGAGCATAATTTCTCCTTGTCAATCGGTGAGGGAGCACAATGAATAGCTTCAATTTGTTTCTTTTTGGGTATAACCCCATCCCATGACAATGTGTGCCCCAGATAATCAAATTGCATCACACGAAATTTGCACTTATCTGAGCTCGACATTAACCCTGCATCTTGTAATTTCCTCAAAACATCATTCAAAACTTCGTCATGCGAGTTCACATCAGCACCCCAGAGTAAAATGTCATCCTGGAATACTCTCCCATTCCTAATCTCCTTCAAAATATTACTCATGAGCCTTTGAAATACAGTGGAAGCAGATGCTAATCCGAATGGCATGCTTATGAATTGGAACGCTCCCTCAGGTGTTAGAAATGAAGTCAAGTGCTTGGAGTCGGCATGTAATCGAACCTGGTGATATGCGTTGGACAAATCAATCTAACGATGAAAGGTATTTGGCATCTTTTATACTGGCTATCATTTCACTTATACGTGGAAAGGATGTTGGTCGACCAAAATGTTCTGGTCTCTTAAGTCCACACACATTTGCAAATTATCATTAGGCTTACGTGCCAAAACAATGGGACTAAGCCATTCAGATGCCTCAATAGGGTCTATAACTTTAGCCTCACATCATCTGTGCAACTCTTCCGTAAGTTGTGCACGTAAGGCAAATGGCACATTTCTCTCCTTATCTACCATCAGAGTGTACCCAACCTTTAACACAATGCAAATTTTTAAAGGCATCCAAGCTTACTGCTAAATAAATCAGGATACTTTATATTCCACTTCACACTTTTAGCATCGTCAGTAAACAACACCTGATTGGGATGATTGGGGTCAAATAGAATGCCCAATGCTTTCTGCTCCCTCCATCCCAAAGGAGCTCTTCCTTTTTCAACTATGTACGCCATTACATTTGCACCTCTGTCTTTATAAGACAATTGAAAATTGAAAAATCCCAACAGTGCCAGTTTTACTCCACCGTATCCTTCAGGCTCAATGTAAGGAGGAAATAGCTTACGCACTCCCACACTTTCCCACACTTGTTTACTGATTATGTTGGAAGGAGAACGTGAATCTGCCTGCACTAATATATTAATACCATTTATCTTTAAAATGCACTTGAGGGGATGATATCCCTCTGATATTTCATTAACAGAGCTTTCACAAATTACAAGTACCTCCAAATCATCATCTTCCTCATGTTCAGAATAATCTACCTCGTTCTCTCTTACAATGTTTATGGATCGTTTTCAAACTTCACAATTTTCAGACCTACACATCCTTGAAAAATGGCCTAATTTCTTGCACTTGTAGCACTTAGCCTTTGCAGCGGTGTCTGCAGTATGCCTAAAACTCCCACACCAGAAACATGTTCACTTGTTTTTGTCTGCTGAAACTCTACTTACAGGAATCTTAGACTGATTTTTAGCCACATCCTCAACTTTATGAATTACATTTACTTTGTTGAGATAGATCTTGTTTATCCTTTCCTTGCTCTCCTTAACATACCTGGATGTATTCTCCATCCACCTTGCAAAAGCAATGGTCTTTTGCAAGGGCGGGTCCTTTAACTCCAATAGCCTTTTCTGAATTTTGCTGTTATTTGTCCTATTGATGAACTGGTCTCTGATAATTTCTTCATGTAAGTCCTTGAACCTGAATGTGGTAGATAAAGTTCTTAACACAGCTACAAACGGTTCCACCATCTCTCCTTGTGATTGAATCCTAGAAAAAAACCTGTCTTTTGACAACTATGTCAGTTTCCTTCCCCATAATTGTCCTCCAAAGCTCTTATGACCTCCATATACTCATAAATAATTGCCTCCTCTGACTCCAACCCCTCCTCACTTCTCCTTCTGGATTGGACAAAGTGGCAAGTATGGGCTTAGTAGAGGCTTTGATACTTTCCTACCTTCAACTCCCAAATTGTTTTAACAAAGCTACCTGCCAAAAAGGTTTCTCCACCCCTATAGCCTCCAAATATGTTTTGAATGATTCACGCTAGTCTTCCCACGCTATGGCAGCAACTCCTGGGTGTTGTTAAAATTTGGGAGGGGCTAATACAGATGTGGTGTCCATGACCTAGCAATGTGGTAATTTTACAAGATGAATGCTTGACAGAGTATAACACTAATACCAACAACCTCAACAGTAAAATCAGGTAAGTAATAGCATTCAGTAATTAATAGTCAATCAGGTAATCGCTGATGTCTTTCACCAGTAATGCAACTATTTTAAATGTATACGGCACACACAACAACCTAAAATAAATATTATAGCCACATTGCCACCATTGTTCAATTCATTACCCTCCTTCACTGCCCGATGCTCAACGTCTTGTCAACACTCTCTCAACAGGTCCCCACTGAGTTTAAAAAAAAAATTATATCAGGTCCACGCAGGTTGCAGACTACACGCTTAGCAGACACACCTGCAACACGCATAAATCAATTAGCGTGTGCATAGACTGCTTACGGAAACCTGGAGAGACCACAAGGCACACCTTTGAGACCACAGGCGTGCTGATCACCCAGGCAACCACAATGACGAATACGAACCGGTGTTGGCACTTCCTATGTGACGCTTCTTGAATCCCCCTGGCAACACAGTCGCGAACGGCGAGCTGGCGTCAGTGCCTCTTCTGTGATGCCTATGTGCCCACAATTCACTGTGCATGCGTCACAGTCCAGCTACTCTGCTGCTACGATGACAAAATGCCTGAAAAATCCACAAAGTACCAGCATACATGATAGCATTCTCTTGCCAGGCAGTTGTATGCACTCCAATAAAATACAACGTGAAGCAGCCAAGGATACCTTAAACAGCAAATTGGACTCCAGGGGTTGTTTCACAAACCTTAGACTAACTCCATGTCTTCACACTTAGTAGTGCCATCGGAATTGGTAATCCCATCCTCGTCGCCACTTTTAAAGCACAACGACACGATGAAGAATGGTGAAATTGGTTTAATAAGTCCAGTACAACAACCCCAGAAGCCGTCCTCCTTCGGCAACTGCCTGCTCTCTGCCTCTGGAATCCACACTCTAGAATCCAGTGGAGATAGCAACCAGATGCTGTAATGTTGCTAGGATACAACAGTTGCCCTCCATACTTCTGCATCACTGTGCCTCCAATTCTACAGATTTTTTTACTGCTATCTGCTGAGCACATTTGGATGCTAGAGAGCTATATCCAGTGAAGAAATGGGACGGAACACTCTGCAGTTTCTGTGACATTTTTCTGGTTGTTGTCGCAGGCTGAATCTTATGGTGGACTTATTCTTTTCAGCACCAGGGCTTACAATAAACCTTGTACGGCATTATGCAGGAATGGCAAGGGGCTGGCACACATTCAATACACAGAACACAATTTTGCAAGACAAAGCCTCAATTTTCAGCTGGCCCCTTTTTAGTCTCTTAAAATTAATTGTCAGGTTTATGATTTTAGTCCATCCAGAGGAGAGTGGTGAACCAACAGTTGATTTTGGTGGAGGCCATGTTGGAAACACATTGTACAGCATTAAGGTTTAGTTTACCATGCCACACTTCCATGCTCCTGTATTCTTTGGACTTGTGGGTTGCAAACAGGCACTGCATCAACATCTACCACCATCCAGTTCATTCACTGCTTCCATCAATCATACACAAAGAGGAATAACGAGTGTTATAAGAAACTCATGACTTGGATTGATATGCCAATCTCATTTCACAAAAATATGCATGTATACGAGGATAAACAATTCATATCAAGTGCACACAAGGATCATTAAACAAAAATGTTGAGTAGTATACTCACTGTAACAAATCTGCATATTTACCTTATTATATGTAGGCATCTAATTGTGGTATGGGTGCTCAGTATTTAAATATGTATTTGAGATTATTCTGTGCTATTAACACTTGTATTAATCTTGCATTTCCTTCATTCACATATTAAATCTCCAAAAATGGTATTCCTTCTCTAATATCATTGCCAAAACTTGATACATTTTCAGGAACTTTATTTTGGACTAATAAAATGGGCAATAAAAATATCTTTAACAAGCACAGGCCCACTATTGGACAGAATTGCCAAACTTTCAAGTGACAACATCATTCAAAGAAAGGCACCATTTAATAGCACAGATGCACCTACACCACGTGACTAGACTCTCAAGAGTGAGTGATGGAAAGAAAGAGCAGAGAAACATTTTGGGTTCATGAATTATACATACAATCCTAAAGGTATGATTAAACAAACTTTCTGTTCTGTGTGTAATATGTTTCTGGAGATGGTCAAATTTTGACAGGGAATTGATGAAGCCTTCACAACAACTTAAAGGAGGATGGTGGGAAAAATGAATCATTACAATAGCTTGTACGTGCAAGATGAATATATATGAATAAAATGCAGAAGTATACTTGAATTTCCATACCAGAGAATTTTTTGGCTGACAATATCTGTTAAAACTCAGTAAATTGGAATCACTTGAAAGTTGTGCAATCTATCTCCCAACTCAGAGTAATTGATATTTAAGAAAGAGCAGACGGATTACGGACAGACGTTATAGGATGTCCATTTCCTGTTCCAGGTCAATAGGTGCAGAAAAACTGTCCGAACTAATAATGCACCATTGGAACTTGACGACTCTGCTACGGACACAATTACAGTATGTTATGGTCAATATAAGGCAGGGACAACTGAATTTTAAATTGTTCCACGTTCAGTTGGTAATGGTGAACATTTCTGAATTTATTCTAAAGGCATTATGGGCCTTGTTAAGAGTTTGAGTGACAAGATCGAGAAGAATCGCCTTTAAGAAGCTAACTAAGCAATAAAAGCCATTTGTTCTCTTTTTTTACGGTGACAATTGCTGCTTAATATCATGTTTTCATGTCATCTTAACAATATATTGTTTGTTTTCTCATAATGATTCCTCAAGGACAATTCTTTTGGCTTTTACAAAATGTAATACAGAATGGTCTAATTTTTAATACCATTCATAGGTCACATTATGCTTGATGTGCTTTCTTTTTCAGCTGCCTATGTACATCTGCCTTTATGTGCACCTAAGAGACAATGTAAAACTTATTTTGTAATGCAGTCCATAAATTAGAAGAATCTACTTTCTTTGTCTTTATTCAAATAAATAAATACATTCACCTTAGTTTGCCCATATCAGATGACTGCACGTTTTGCAAATGTACAGATAAACTACAATATTGCTCACATCAGAGCTGCAAAACTATCAATTATCTTTACGTCAAGGGCCTTTTTATAAATTAATTTTAAAAAGTAGAGATAATTTAGTTTTCTGTTCTATTCTAGTTTTAAAAAATTCCACGTGTGATGATAACCGTGACATGATTCCTTTAACTTTGTATTCTAATAATAATAATAATACAATCTTTATTCGGCATATAGAAATACCATAAAAGATACAATATATCAAAAGAAAAAAAGGTTACAGATACAGACTTTAAAAACAGTTCATCAATCTGGGTTCTACATAATACAACTTCAACCAGTAAATAAGGAGTTTACACATCACATAAGACCTATCCCTCACCCCTCTAATTCATCTTCAAACTTGAGTTGGGCCTATACTACACCACGATTAAAAGGTTACAAATAAAAAGAAGAGAAAAAAAAACATTTTAAAAACAGTATAAATAAATGGCAAGCAGGAAATCTATGGACTTCCGCTGCCCTTGTGATCCTTAATTTAGATGCAGCCCTTAAAAAATTAGTGATACAAAAAGTGTAAAAACATCTGGGGCCAATTTTAAAAATAACAAGGCAACACACGCTTGTCTGAATCTGGCTTTCTTTAAAATACCCTTCAGAAAAAGACTTCTGGGGTGTGAATAAAATGGGCATAATAGGATGAAATGAAGGTGTCCTGTGGAGACCTGTGGTCGCAGCCACAGGGCCCCTTCATTTCTATTGACAATGTAAACCCTGCCGGCTCTGCTAATACATGATGCAAAAGGTTTAGCCTGAACCGGGTCATCAAGAATCTATCATGGGCACTGCTTATACAAGACAGGTATGGTTCAATGCCCTCAGTAGACTTAACTGCTAGATGTTCTCTCACCGACGGTTTGGCTAACTCTCTGTCTTCCCGGAGCATCGAAGCATACTTGAGGAACCGATCCTTGACTAAGGCCTTATCCTGCATGCTCATTTTAGAAGGATTAGTGAATAAATCTGCACATCCCATTTTCTCAAAGGACTCCTTCATATATTTTAGCCAGGGGATTTTTAGCCCGTGGTCAAGGGAAAGACAGTCTTCTATAACCTGCCTGCTTAAAGCCGCCTCCTCGTTTGCCCAAATCTTTTTCCCAGCAGACTAGGGGTTTGACTGCCATCCTATCCGTGATGTATCCAACACCCAATTCTTCATGGATAATGTGGGCTGGCGTGCTTTGGAGGACTCTTAACAGGCGCCTGAAATACTTGTTCTCTTCGATTTGCAGTTGGTTAGCCTCAATAAATCCCCACACCTCACTTCCATATAGCACTTTAGCACAACACATGGAGCTATATAATCTCAGAATCTGCTCTGGGGACCAGCGTCCTAACCTATGTGCAAAATTCATTATTGATCCTGTACATCTGGTCATAGCTCGGCATTTCTCTTCTAATAAATATTTAAAATTTAATCGGCCGTCAAATAAAATCCCCAGATATGAAAAGGACTGTACCTTTCCTAGACAATGAGATCCAATTGTGTAGTTATAGGATTTACCTGGCTTCTTCCCCACTTCCATAACATAGGATTTTGCAAGATTGGGGACAAGTCCAGATTCTCCATAAATGACACATAAATGATTAGGAGCTGCAGACCTTTGGGGGTACGAGCGAGAAGTACCGCATCGTCTGCGTAGAGCAGAACAGGAATCCCACGAGTACCTATCCTGGGGGTGTCTACCTGTAAGGTACTTAGTGCGCAATCAAGACCATTTATATATAGCGTGAACAAAAAGGGAGCTAGTATACAACCCTGTCTGACCCCGCTGGAACACGTGAAGGGTTCTGTTATTTTTCCATCCTGGCTATATCTGACCGCAGCCGTAGTATTCAGATGTAGGGACTTTAAGATGTTAATGAGCCCCGGGTCCACCCCAAGCCCGCCCATAATTGCCCATAGTTTCCCACGATTTACTCTGTCAAAGGCTGCAGTCAGATCCATAAATGCCAGATACATCGTCCCTGGATTGACCACTGTGTATTTAGCTGAAATGAGATATAGGTTGAGGCATTGATCGGTGGTAGATTTCCCTGGCCTGAAGCCAAATTGGACATCAGTTATAACTTGATGCTCCTCAGCCCAATCTGTCAGCCGGCTTAAAACCACCCGCCCTAAAACCTTCGCTGACACATCAATAAGAGAGATCGGACGATAACATTGTGGACTGTCCTTATTACCTTTTTTAAAGATGGGGACAATCGTAGCTGTGGACCAAGATTCTGGCATTACTGTGTCCACAGCTGCATTTATGACCCTAGTCAGGATGGGCGCCCATAAATCTACATTGCTTATAAAAAGGTCGGGTGGGATCCCATCTGGGCCTGGGGCCTTGTTCCTGGTTAAACCTTCAATACCTATTTTTACCTCGCCCAATGAGAATATAGGTGGTGGTATGTTCTGCTCCACGTTCTGCTCTTGTGTCTGGTCCGTACTTGGGTGATAATTATAAAGCCCTTGAAAGTGATCATGCCATTGCGTCGGCTAACATCCAGATGGAATAACCTAGCAGGGATAACTATTGAAGTATAATGACCAATTGAACATGCAACAGTGTGTCTGAGGTGAACTGATTTTTTTCTCTATAGCCCTTGCCATGCTTGATGAACAAAGGTTGGAATGGTAATTTGTATCAATATCACACAAACACTGTTTTGTGAGTTTATTGTATTGATGCACTATTGAAAAGCCACTAATAATAAGGGATTGATCACAATAACAACTGATGGATTTGTTCCTGAACAAGGCTTGGTGAAGTAGAAACAGTTAAGCTGTGTGCTGAAAATATCCTTAATTTGTGGTCAAATCAAAGTTTAAGAGCTCTATTCAAATATAGTAGAGGCTGTTATATCGCCTGTACCAGGACGAACGGTTCCTGCCTTGCAGTACACAAATCTTCCTTTTCCACCAAATATTGTGAGATTAAAGCAAAGTTTTAGTTAATTGAGAATGTCAGTTTAAACGCAACATTTTCAACCAAATAAAACACTAAAATGTACCTGTAATAGTTAACTGAAGTAACTACAATTCGGGCCCCTGCCATGTGGCGTTCATCATCAATGATGTCATTTCAATTGCCACCAGTGTATTATCAATGATGTGACCGAACATATCATGGGTGTTTTAATATGTCAGGTCATAAGCAGTGCATGGCGAGGGTGCCGGCCCTCGGACCTGCGGGTTGGGGGGGGTCCCATGCAGCCCCTGCATTATTTTAAGATTAAGCCCCAGGGATGTGGCAGTCCCAGGGGCTGGGGGGAGTCCAAGATCCCCCCCATCCAAAAATAAATAAGCCCCGGGTGGTGGCAGTCCCCGGGGCAGCGGGGTAGGCCATACGGGCCTACCCTGCATTTATTTATAAAGAAGCCCTGGAGAGTTGGTGGTCCCCGGGGCATCAATGAGCCCCTGGCCCATCTGGGGGCCAATTAGAAACAAAGCACGAAGCCGCACTTTGTTTTTTATTAAAAAAAAAAAAAGTTTGCTGCACTTTTGGAAATTTGTCGCAACCTCGTGATAAAAATGAAAAAGAAAATGCTTTATTGCGTGGTGGGGTCCCTGCCCCCTTTTCGAAATTGTAACTTTTTTCGGGGAGGACTCGGTGCAGCAGAGTCCGAAGATGGCTGCCAGCACTTCCTGGCTGAAGTGCTGGCAACCAATCAGAGCTGTGCATTTCACTGCACGAGCTCATCTTTTTTTGCAAAGGCTCTGCGGCCAGAGATATAACTAACTTTTTCTTCCTAAATTTCTCAAAAACTACTGAACTGATTCGCACCAAATAACTAAAAGATCAATCTGCCTAACAACATCTACCTTTCTGCCACATTTGGTGTAATTCCATCCAGCGGTTCGGGCTGTAGCTTTGAATGCGCGTCCAATGGGAATTAAAATGGGAAAATGCACTTTTTTTGAGCCCCCTTTTTCTTGGCCCCAACTTAACGGATCACCCTGAACGTTCCCATGCACAACAGAACTTACTTTGACACTTTTTTGAGAAAATTTAATGTAATTCGTCAACCGGTGCTGAAGATATAGGCAAATCAAAAAATGCTTTTCCTACGGAAACTAGGTCCTAGCTATAATTACCTACTGGTGACCACCAGTAGGTAATATATATATATATATATATATATATATTCACTGAAAAAACCATAGGTTTCAGGGGCGTTATAGTTAGCTGACATTTCACTCGTACAAAACCATAGAAATTCCACTGTTATAGTTAGTTCAGCTAACTATAACTCGCCCCCCCGCAATGCACTGCTCATGACGTCACATATTACATCATCCATGGCATGGTCAGTGACATCACTGATGACATCATCCACGTGAAAATCTGATGCACCTCCTCACAGTCTAATATAACCTTTAATACACCCACTGTAAAATACAGACTACCATTTTCGAAACCATTGAGACACCAATACCAGTTACTACATACGCACTCTTTGATTCCTAGGTCTACACACACACATCCACTCATTCACCCATACATTCACTTATACATGCAGTTACTCATCAATACAACACTATGATATGCACTCATACACCTATTCAGACACTCACACACCGCCACTCATCCATGGAGTTACTCACACACCTAGTCAGTCATGCAAAGAATCAATCACACTCCCATTTACTCACCTATACAGTTATACACACACCACCTCATTAATTCATACAGATACTAACACATACTTACTCTCTTATACAATCACTCATACAAGCACACACTCATCCATACATCACTCTCACAATCACTCACTCTCACATATAGTCATTTATATACCCCAACACTCACATATACTGCCTTTCACATATGTAGTTACTCACACATGTACCACTGAGACATCCATTCACTCACCAACACACCCATACACACACTCACCCACCCATACAGCCCTTCACAAATGCACTCTTGAACCCATACACCCAGTGAATCACCCACTCACACATCTATGCACAGAGTCACCCACCCCCCACCCACACAGACACTCAGGCACCCATACAGATACTCAGACAACCAATAAATAACCCGTATAGACACTCCTGTAGCTACTCACCAACCCATGCAGCCGTTTACACACCAAATGACAGACTGATACAGACATTGACACAGTTTAGTCACTAACCCATGCATTCAGTAAGACACGTTTAATCACTCACTTCTACAGTCAGTCACGCACCTACTAAATCATCCATTCAGACACTTATATACCCACTCATTCTTCAATACACCTTGGCATATATACATATATATAAAACATATTTAAACTTTACAGAAACACACAGTCACTGGATGATGTCATCAGTGATGTCATTTGAGATGTTATCAGTGATGTCATCAGTGATGTCACTGACCATGTCATGAATGAGGTAATATGTGACGTCATCAGCAGTGCATTGCGGGGGCGCAAGCTATAGTTAGCTCAACTAACTATAACAGCTGAATTTCTCTGGTTTTGTATGAGTGAAATGTCCAACTAACTATAACGTCCCTGAAACCTGTGTTTTTTTTCAGTGAATATATATATATATATATATATTTGTCTCCACACTTTGCCCTGATGCGAGGACGCACTCACAGGAATTGATTCACTGAATCTTTTATTTCAAAAAGAACCGGCATTTGCATTCCGATAATTGAACTTCGCCTGACGCGTTTCAGAGCAAACATACTCCTTCCTCATAGGCAGTTCCTTGAAAGAACACAGAGCATTGACACGCATTTATATTTCCTCTGCTTTTCATAGCTAATTGCCCTCCGGTGGGCCTCCGTAGATGTTGCACTCTGGTACTTGCAGTTTGTGTCAAGAAACAATTAATCCCTCCAGTGGGTTTGTGTCTTTGCCAATTCTTTACGAACATTTTAATCATTTTAAAAGCCCTCCAGTGGGCCTCAGGACACAACCCGGTTCTCTTGCAATAATGAAATTCCTGTGCCGCTTTGGAGCTACGCAGTTTCACAGCTCCTGCAGCTCCACACAGTTTTTTCGTAGTGGTGCAGTCCCCCATGGCCGGACTGCCGTGTACATTTGTCTCCACACTTTGCCCTGATGCGAGGACGCACTCACAGGAATTGATTCACTGAATCTTTTATTTCAAAAAGAACCGGCATTTGCATTCCGATAATTGAACTTCGCCTGACGCGTTTCAGAGCAAACATATTCCTTCCTCATAGGCAGTTCAGGCGAAGTTCAATTATCACAATTATCACAATGCGAATGCCGGTTCATCACTGATGACATCATCCATGTGATAATTTCATGCATCTTCTCACACCCTAATATAACTTTTGATAGACCCACTCTAAATTACAGACTGCCATTCTCAAAACCATAGACACTCCAACACCAATAACTACATACCCACTCACTGATTCTTAGGTCTACACACACATCCACTCACTCACCTGTACAGTCACTCATACTTACGGTCACTCAGTACAGGACTATCATATGCACTCATACACCTACATAGACACTCACACACCGCCACTCATCCATAGAGGTACTCACACACCTAGTCAGTCATGCAAAAAATTAAACACACTGCCATTTACTCACCTATACAGTTATACACACACCAGCTCACTTACTCGTACAAATACTAGCACATTCTTACGCTCTTATACAATCACTGATACAAGCACACACTCATCCATACAGTCACTCTCACAATCACACACACTCGCTTATAGCTATTTATATACTCCAACACACATATATACTGCCTTTCACATATGTAGTTACTCACACATGTACCACTGGGACATACATTCACTCACTAACACACTCTTACACACACTTACCCACCCATACAGTCTATCACAGATGCACTCTTGAAACCATCCACCAAGTGAATCACCCACTCACACATCTATGCACACACCCCACCCACACAAACACTCAGGCACCCATACAGATACTCAGACAACCAATCAATAACTCATATAGACACTCATGTAGCTATTCACAAACCCATGCAGCCACTTACACAGCAACAGACAGACGGATACAGACATTCACCCAGTTTAGTCACTAACCCATGCATTCAGTAAGATACATCTAATCACTCACTTATAGAGTTAGTCACGCACCTACTAACTCATCCATACAGACACTTATACACCCACTCATTCTTCAATACGCCTTTCCCTATATATATTAAAAATATTTAATCTTTACAGAAACACACAGTCACTGGATGATGTCATCAGTGATGTCATTTGAGATGTCATCAGTGATGTCACTGACCATGTCATGAGTGATGTAATATGTGACGTCATCAGCAGTGCATTGCGGGGTGCGAGTTATAGTTAGCTGAACTAACTATAACGGGGGAATTTCACGGGTTTTGTACGAGTGCAATGTCCAACTAACTATAACTGTCCCTAAAACCTATGGTTTTTTCTGTGAATTTCTAAGGTTTTTTAAATGCTAATTTCTAACTATAACGTGCCTGAAACCTATGGTTTTTTCAGTGAATTTCAATGGTTTTTAAATGCTAATTTCTAACTATAACGTGCCTGAAACCTATGGTTTTTTCAGTGAATATATATATATATATATATATATATAATATGCACACACATTCACTGCCCTGTTTCCTTAGAAAAAGCATTTTTCGACTTGCTGATATCTTTGGAGTCATTTGACGAATCTTCGAATCTTCATGAACTTTTCCAAAAAAAAGTGTCATAGTGAGTTTTGTTGTGCATGGAAAGTTTCGGGGTGATCCATCAAGGTGGGCTGAGGAAAAGGGGGGGGGGTCAAAGAAAGTGTGTTTCCCATGTTAATTCTCATAGAATCTAGACACGCCTGCAGTCCGAACCACTGGACGGAATTACACCAAATTTGGCAGAAAGCTAGCTTTTGGTCAACAGATTGTGCTTTTTGTTATTGGATGTAAATCTGTTCAGTAGTTGCTGAGATATTTAAGGAAATCCAAATAAGGATATCTGCGATTGCGACAACTTCACAAATAATAACAAGCTCATGCAGGGAAATGCAGAGCTCTGATTGACTGCCAACACTTCAACCAGGAAGTGCTAGCAACCATCTTGAAACTCACTTCAGCTGAGTCCCAAAAAATAAAAATAGGAAAAAATAAGAAAAGGGGGCAGGGTAGGAATACACTGTATTGAAATTGAAGTTAAAAAACCTTAGAAATTCACTGAAAAAATCAAAGGTTACAGGGACGTTATAGTTAGGCTCAGATTTCACTCAAGATAAATGTGAGAAACTAGCAGAAAGATACCGAATAAAGGTTGGAACAGGCAGAAAGAAACAAAATGAAGGAGAGAAATGAACAGAAAGAGGCAGAATAAAGGTCTGAAACGAGCAGAAAGAAGCCAAATAAATGTCGGCAATGAGCAGAAAGAAGCAAAATTGAGGTCAGCGACATGCAGAAATAGGTAAAATAAAGGTTAGCAGCGAGCAGAAAGAGGCAAAATAGAGGTCAAAAACGATCGGCAAAATAAAGGTCAGAATCAAGCTGAAAGAGGCAAAATAAAGGCCAGCAACAGTTGGGAAATAGCGTTAAAAAAACTTTAGAAATTCACTGAAAAAAAACAAAGGTTACAGGGACGTTATAATTGGGAAATTGAAGTTAAAAAACCTTAGAAATTCACTGAAAAAATCAAAGGTTACAGGGACGTTATAGTTAGGCTCAGATTTCACTCATACAAAACCATAGAAATTCAGTCATTAAAGTTAACTGAACTAACTAGAACTTATGCCCCGGCAATGCACTGCTTATGACCTCACATATTACATCACTCATTACATGGTCAGTGACATCACTGATGACATCTCATATGACATCTCAAATTACATCACTGTTGACATCATCCACAGAACCACTCACACACCCACTCATCCCCCATACAACCTCTCATACACCCACTCACTCACACATCCACCCACACACCCATCCACAGACCCATACAAGTACTCATAAATCCCTCACTCATCCATAGTCACACACACCCACCTACTCATTCATACAGCCACTCATCCACCCTTTCAGCTACTCATACAACTAGTCAGTCACCCATAGCACCACCCACACAGCCACACACTCACCCATACAGCTACTACACACAGCCTTATTCACCTATGCAGCCTCTCAAGACACCCATGCAACCACTCACCCACCCACACACACCCACATAACCACTTACATACACATTCACACATCCATACAACCACTCGCACATCTGCTCACTCACCCATACAGCCATTCACACAGACACTTACTTTCCAATACAGCTACTCACACACCAACTCACATAACCAAACACCCACTCAAAGAGCCACTCACTCACCCATAACGCCACTTACACACCCAGCCACTAACTTATTCAGACACCCATTCATTCACTCACACACCCACTCACCCACCCATGCAGTCACTTACACACCCACTCATCCACCCATACAGCCAATGACGCACTCACTCACTCACCAATACAGCCCCTCACTCACCTAGCTACTCACACACTCAATTATACACACATACAGCCACTTGCACATCCACTCACACACCCATAAAGTCACTAATTCACTCACACATGGATACACACAGCCACTCACATAATATATGTTAGAAGTAGTATCACTCAATAGTAGTACACCTATTATACTAATTAAACTTTTGTAGTAGCTTAGTAAATATGTTTAACACTCATAAACTCTTAGAAAACACCCTCACTGGATGATTTCATTAGTGATGTCACAAGTGATGTCATTTGAGATGTCATCAGTGAGGTCACTGACCATGTCATGACTGATGTAATATGTGATGTCATAAGCAGTGCATTGCGGGGGGCGTAAGTTAGTTAGCTCAGGTACCTATAACTAGTGGATTTCTGTGGTTTTGTGAGTGAAATCTGAGCTTAACTACAGCGTCCCTGTAACATCTTTCCTGGTTTTCCCAGGGACCCCCAGTATTCAAGGGAAATTCGTTCCCCCTCTGCAAACACGCCAGGGGGCGCGTTTGCAGAGTGGTAAAGGAAGGGGGTGGGGCCTGCAGCACAATCGTTTTTGTTTTTTTAATTATTATTTTTTTAATAATTTTTTTTTTTCGAAGGGGGACTGTGTGGCCCCCTTCCTTTTTCCTTTTTTGGGCCCTGGGGACCCCATCCCCCAGGGCCTTACCCCTTTTTTTCTTTTTTTAAAAAGGAAACGGGAAGGGGCCGCTTGGCCCCCTCCCGTGGCCGATTCCGGCCCGGGGACCCCATCCCCGGGGCATGGCCACACTTTTTTTATTTTTTAAGGAGGGGGCTGCGTGGCCCCCTCCTCAGGCCTCCTTTTGCCCCGGGGACCCCATCCCCCGGGGCAGGCCTTTATTTTTTACTTTATTTTTTATTTTTTTATTTTTTTGGGTGGAGGCAAGTAGTGGCCCCCCTCCCGGGCCACTACTTGCCCCGGGGACCCCATCCCCCGGGGCTGGCCCTCTACGTTGGGGACTGTGGGGGGGTCTCCAATCCCCCACGGTCCTGCCGGCTC
This sequence comes from Calotriton arnoldi, assembly GCA_963921515.1. Classification (NCBI taxonomy): domain Eukaryota; kingdom Metazoa; phylum Chordata; class Amphibia; order Caudata; family Salamandridae; genus Calotriton; species Calotriton arnoldi. Next base: position 356,255 of record CAWUFW010002495.1, on the reverse strand, counting down.
CCCGCGTCCCTCGGGAGCCGGCATTGCTTTTCCACATGGGGAGCTGCTAAGATGCAGCTCCCCGTGTGGAAAAGCAATCTGCTTTGAATTTTGGAAGAGAGAGCAGGTTTCCTGCTCTCTCTTCCAAAATTCAAAGCAGTTTGCTATGACAGGACAGGAGACGCGAGGCTCCCGCCCTGCCATAGCAAACTACAGTGTCCCGGGGGTAGGCACCCTGGGACACTACAGGAGCCGGCCCTGGGGGGTGGTGGTCCCCAGGGCCATCACATCTGCAAAGCCCGGGGAGGTGGTGGTCCCCGGGGCTTCGGGGGTCCAAAACGGACCCCCATTTTAAATTTGTTAGTGCCTCGGGAGGTGGCGGTCCCCGGGGCATGTGGGGGACTGGAGCCCCCACACAGGTCATTAAATTAAAAAGAAGCCCCGGGAGGTGGCGGTCCCCGGGGCTGCGGGAGGGCGGAGAGCCCTCCCGCACCATTTTTGATTTAAAGCCCCGGGGGTGGCGGTCCCCGGGGCTTGGGGGCCTTAGAGGCCCCCATAAAATCTAAACCCACCCCCGCATGCCCCCGGGACTTGGGCCACCCGGGGGCAAATTACATCGAGCGCGGGAGACCGCGCTTCGATTTTTATCGCCGGGATCCGCGCACCCTAAGCGCATCCCGCCGATTTTTTTTAAAAATGCTTTTTCTGCCCAGGGGTCCTCGTGAGACCCCTGAGCAGACCTAGGGGTCAGGGTGTTTCTACCCTGCCCCCTTTTGCGCTTTGCGCACTTGTTTCTGTCCTCGGTTCTACCGAGGGACAAAATGGCTGCCAACACTTCCTGATTTGGAGTGTTGACAGCCACTTGACAGCCAATTAGCATGCAGCTCGTGATCGGGAGGGTACGCGGATCCTACTCGGCCATAGATATATATGTGACTTTACTTGTGATTTTCTCAGAAACTACTGAACGGATTTACACCATTTAAGCAAAAGGCACGACACTGAACCAAGGGCTACCTCTTTGCCAAATTTGGTGTAATTCCGTTCAGCAGTTCGGGCTGTAGCTGCGATGAAAGGTTCCTATGGAAAAATGAATGGGGAAAACGCGTTTTGGGACCCCCTTTTTTCTCGGCCCCCGCTTGACGAATCACCCCGAGACTTTCAGGGTAGCAGCGGACCGGAGCGCCCCAACAAGTTGGAAGCTTTCGCAAAGATTCGTCATCCGGCGCAAGAGTTATTTCAAATAGAATGTTGCGGATTTCCTATGGAAAATAGGTCCTAACTATAACTATCTACTGACGACCGCCGGTAGATAATATATATATATATATATATTTTAAAAAAAGATGTTACAGGCGCGTTTTAAGATGGGGAATTAAATCCCCTTCAATCCTGAGGGTCCCTGGGGGCCAACTAGCCCACCAGGTACGTCCAGAAAGCGCCACAGAACTGCGTTGCAGAGAGGTGCAAAAAGGGGCATGGCCTCTGAACACCTCTTTGCAACGCAGCTCTCTGGCGCATACTGGAGGTATCTGGTGGGCTACTTGGCCCCTAGGGACCCTCGGGATTGAGGAGGAATTAATTCTCCAACTTAAAACGCGCCACAGGGCGTGTTTGCAGACATGTCACATCAGGCCCCACCCCCTTCCTTCACCATCGTGCAAATATTCCTCTAAAATCAGCCGAACTACGAATTCCGATTTACTCACCTGTTATCAGGAGAGACCTCAGTGCCGCATCTTTGAGCCCAGTACTGATCCTGAAAAGTAATTTTAACCGTACTTACCAGTAACTTGAATTTCCTTCCATAGGATATCATTGCCTGCTTTTTGCTGAAAAAGTTTGTGTCGATTTTTGAAACATACAAATATTCCTCTAAAATCAGCAGAACTACGAATTCCGATTTACTCACCTGTTATCAGGAGAGACCTCAGTGCTGCATCTTTGAGCCCATTACTGATCCTGAAAAGTAATTCTAACCGTACTTACCAGTAACTTGAATTTCCTTCCATAGGCTAACATTGACTGGTTTCACTTGGAAATTCTTCTAAGTGTGGAGTTTTGGAACTTTATAATATTCCTCTAAAATCAGCCGAACTACGAATTCCGATTTACTCACCTGTTATCAGGAGAGAACCCAGTGCTGCATCTTTTAGCCCAGCACTGACCCTGAAAAGTAATTCTAACCGTATTTACCAGTAACTTGTATTTCCTTCCATAGGAATCCATTGTCTGGTTTTCAGCAGAAAAGTTTCAACGTGTCGATTTTCACAAACTACAAATATTCCTTAAAAATCGCCTGTATGACTTAAACGCATTCTTTCAACTGTTTACAGGAGATCCACCGGTGCTGGATCCAGGATCCACCACTGAGTAAGAAAAAGTAACGATAACACTACTTACCTGCTAAGTGAATTTCCTCCCATAGGATAACATTGGTGATTCTATGTGAAAAAGTTTCTAAGTGTTAACTTTTAAAATACAATAATATTCCTTAAAAATCACTACTGTAACCAAAACGCTTTTACTCAACTGTTTACAGGAGATGTCCCAGGACTGAATCTAGGATCCAGTCCTGTGGTTAGAAAAGTAATCCATAAAGTAACTAATTGCATTTAACTTGAAATTCACATTGAGCTCAATGTTGCATTGTTTGAAATTGTGTTGACCATTGCAACAACTGTAACTACTGTACTTAAAAGTTTTTTTGCCTAATTGCAAAGTATTTAAACTAAAGTAATTCATTCTGAGAAAGTATATTTTGTAATGTAATGTATAATGTAATTACAATGTATTTTAAAAAATAAAATATCTAAAAAAATAGTTTAAAAAAATGTAGTAAATCAGTATCAAAAAAATAAATATAACAATTAATACATTTAAAAATTGTCATTTACAAAACCTTTGAAATTCACTGAAAAAAACCATAGGTTTCAGACATGTTATAGTTAGGAATTAGCATTTAAAAAACCTTTGAAGTTCACTGAAAAAACCATAGGTTTCAGGCACGTTATAGTTAGAAATCAGCATTTAAAAAACCTTACAAATTCACTGAAAAAACCATATGTTTTAGGGACAGTTATAGTTAGTTGGACATTGCCCTTGTACAAAACCCGTGAAATTCCCCCGTTATAGTTAGTTCAGGTAACTATAACTCGCGCCCCATAATGCACTGCTGATGACGTCACATATTACATCACTCATGACATGGTCAGTGACATCACTGATGACATCACTGATGACATCTCAAATGACATCACTCATGACATCATCCATGTGATAATTTGATGCATCTTCTCACACCCTAATATAACTTTTGATACACCCACTGTAAATTACAGACTGCCATTGTCAAAACCATAGACACTCCAACACCAATTACTATATACACACTCATTGATTCTTAGGTCTACACACACACATCTACTCACTCACCCGTACAGTCACTCATACTTATAGTCACTCAGTACAGGACTATTATATGCACTCATACACCTATATAAACACTCACACACCACCACTCATCCATAGAGGTACTCACACACCTAGTCAGTCATGCAAAAATTAAGCACACACCCATTTACTCACCTATACAGTTATACACACACCAGCTCACTTACTCATACAAATACTAGCACATTCTTACGCTCTTATACAATCTCTGATACAAGCACACACTCATCCATACAGTCACTCTCACAATCAAACACTCTCGCTTATAGCTATTTATATACTCCAACACACATATATACTGCCTTTCACATATGTAGTTACTCACACATGTACCACTGGGACATACATTCACTCACTAACACACTCTTACACACACTTACCCACCCATGCAGTCTATCACAGATGCACTCTTGAAACCATCCACCCAGTGAATCACCCACTCACACATCTATGCACAGAGTCGCACACACCCCACCTACACAAACACTCAGGCACCCATACAGATACTCAGACAACCAATCAATAACTCATATAGACACTCTGTAGCTATTCACAAACCCATGCAGCCACTTACACAGCAGCAGACAGACGGATACAGACATTCACCCAGTTTAGTCACTAACCCATGCATTCAGTAAGATACGTTTAATCACTCACTTATAGAGTTAGTCACACACCTACTAAATCATCCATTCAGACACTTATACACCCACTCATTCTTCAATACGCCTTTCCCTATATATATTAAACATATTTAAACTTTACATAAACACGCAGTCACTGGATGATGTCATCTGTGATGTCATTTGAGATGTCATCAGTGATGTCACTGACCATGTCATGAGTGATGTAATATGTGGCGTCATCAGCAGTGCATTGCGGGGGCGCAAGTTATAGTTACCTGAACTAACTATAACGGGGGAATTTCACGGGTTTTGTATGAGTGCAATGTCCAACTAACTATAACTGTCCCAAAAAACCTATGGTTTTTTCAGTGAACTTGTAAGGTTTTTTAAATGCTAATTTCTAACTATAACGTGCCTGAAACCTATGATTTTTTCAGTGAATATATATATGTATGCATCTATATGTATATATATTTATGTGTTCTATATGCATAGTTAGAAAATGCCCCTTTCTCTGAGCTCATCGCCAGATTTTTTGCTGACAGATTTTAATTGTTTTTTAACTCTGCAGATGAGGGTAGTGTTGCCCAGTCCCCAATGTATGTGCTCTGATGCCTAAACATGGTAAAATTGGCTAATCTCCAATTGATATATTTAACTTTCCAGTAAGGCTTTGGCATATGGTGCAGGAAAGTACACTAATCGCATGGAAAGTTAAATGTCACCTGTGAACTGCAGCACACATTGTGCCGTGTTCCTTCTGTGACTAGCCTCCTCAATGTACAGGGCTGCAGCCGATGAAGGAAAACTAAAGTGTTATTAAGATGCTATTTTTGTATCCTCTACTTTACAATAAGCTGTCGAAATTATTCAACTATTGCTTCAATTATTTATTAAAAAATCCAATTCGGTGGTGAAGTTTGAAAAATGATACTTTGCCTTCCTTAAGCTCCATTAGGCTAACTAGCATTATCTTGCAAGCAGCTGGCCTCTCTCAGTGCATTTTTCTTAATGTGTGAAAGCTGCTCATAAAGCAGGAACAGTGGCTAAGGCCTTTTGATAGGATAGGAATAACTGGGTGGAAGGTATGTGGCTCATCTCATTTCAGGACGGGATGTTGGGGAAGGTTCAGGAACTTTATTAACTTTAAAAGGAACATAGTGAGGCTTGTCCATTTATAGTTAAAAGTAAAGGCATACCTTACCAGTAAGGTCGTAGTATATGGCACAGTTATGAACACAAATGGAATGGAAAGTTAAATGTCACTTGTGGACTGCACCACTCATTGTGACATCCATTAGGTTTAGTGTTGGCATGTTCCTTCAGTGATGAGCTTCCTCACTGTACAGGGCTGCAACAGATCCCATGAGGGAAAACAAAAGTGCACAATGCCCCCAAGGGGCCATTTAGCACCTTTCTGTGCCTCTTACCACCAGGTTTTTCCTGGTGGTGACAGGCATTGAAAAACTGCTATATATCCATCCATCTAAATTCGGTCGGTGGACATATAGCCAATTCTCCGACGGCCCTTACTTCGTCGAGCCATCAGAAAAGAATGACCACAGTGGAGATGGAGTAGTCTTCGCCGTTGTCAGACTATGAGCCACCCTCATTTATATCGAGCGGGCGAACCATATTCTTGGTGGGAAAGTAACTCTGTCACTCTTGCAACAGAGTTCCCTCACTCTCAAGCTCTAAATCAGGCCCCAAGTCCAAAGATAGAAATATTGACTGGGCAAGAGCACAAAAAGCATCCATCCAACAAGAAGCAGCTGCGAAATTTGAATTTTTCCTGTTCAGAGCTTTGTCAGTCAAAACCAACAGCTTTAGCTGGACCTGGTTTCAAAAGGACTGCACCAGATATAGCTTTCAACATTGTCCCACTGGTGGATTTTGCTTGGTGCATCCGACCTCCACTCCATCACGGTCAGCCTGAAATGTTGCTTAGTTGCAAGTCAACTGCGAAGTGACTTCTGATTGGCTGTCTCTGGGTGCTTTTTGCCCTAAAAAGTTTCTTTTAATTTAAATCCATATCTTTGGCTCCCCTTAGTGAATTTTAACCATGTTGGCCCACTTTTTCTAATCAAATTTTCTCTATTTTTAGAAAGTGGTTGTGGGATTTTTATTGTGTTGTTTTCTGACTTTATAATCACTTGGTCACTGCTACATACTTTGCACACTTTTCCTTAAGTTAAGCCTCTCTGCTTTGTGCTATAGCTACCCGGGGTTGTCTCCGAATTTATTTTATTGAACTTGTGTGCTGGGCCTGAATGGATTTTGGAGTTACTACTTTTAAATGACTCACATACTGCCCAACTAATAACCCATTTTTATGTGCTCTTTGGTGGAGCACAGAGGGGATGCCCCTTGCAGTAACATGCTCTTAGTTGGACAGTCAAGAGGACACTTTCTTGGAATGTTATCCCGCAAACAAGTTTGGTCATCCAATACCTGCTGTGCTCCTCTGAAGAGCACATGAAGAGCAAAACACATGTGTCTGGGGATAAGAAAAATGAAATATTTGAAAGAAATTTACAGTTATCAATCTTTGTTCCATTGGAAGACTGCAACATTGCCAAAATAGACCACATTGACCATAATGCAACTAGGGGTCACTGAGTTTGCTTTCACTTCAATTCACTACTGAAAGCTGTTGGTGAGTGCCAGTTCCGTTTTGAGTACAACCACAGGGAGGATATATACATACACACAGACATACATACATACATACATACACACACATACACAAAGTTTATGATCCGTCAAGCAGGAGCTGAGAAAAAGGAAAGTCCCAAAACAGCATTGTTTTCCCATACTAATTCCCATATGAAATGTGGGGGCACCACAGAAAGAACGATTGAACAGAATTTCACCAACTTTCGCAGAAAGTTCATCATTTACTGATTTTTGATTTAATGTTAGTCCGTTCAGCCATTTACGAAAAATTAATGCTAAAAGAGGTGCCCAAGATAAGCTTGAAGGGGATAGAAAATTGGTATATCTGGACAGTTGGTCCCACAGGACTCCCGAGGTACAGTGAATTAAAAAAAAGAGTTTCTAATTGGCCGAAAGAGCTTTTTCTCCCTTCAGCCTTTCTAGTACAAAATGACCAAAAGCTGAAAATAACTGGCTGCAATTTGAAGATAAATGTTAACACTGCCATTACAAGACACTGAGACACAGTCTCTGTGTCCTAAACAAGCAAAATAAAAGGGCAGGAGGTCTCAGTCTTCGTGTCTAGAACAAGTAAAAAATATATATAAGGCAGCAGGGTAGAGACACCATGAACTCTAGATCCCTGGCATTCATAGGTTGGGAATGAGGGGGGGGCAGAAGAACCGTGTATGGTGGTGGTGGTTAAAAAGAAATTTCATACCCCAGTACTCCCAAGAGATCCAGAGCAGCCATTCCATGAGGTACCGTGGTACTCCAGTGGGAGATGTAGTGCAGAACAGTGCAAGCTTCATTGGGTGAAGCTTGCACTGTCATGTGGTACCAAGTATGTGACACTTGTTAGTGGTAATGCTGGAGTACAGTGGTACAGCGAAAAAAGAAATGAGAAAAATGTGGTATGGGAGACTGCAAGGTTGGGTGCCCATGGGGGCATGGCCACAGGCCACGCCCTGTTTACAACCCCTGTGCCCAGCCTCCTGCAGGGGAAAATCACTGAAAAGCCAAAGGTTAAAGTGACATACTACTTAGGTATGGTTATAAGCACTTACTTTACATAAATAAACATAGAAATTCAATGAAAAAAAGAAAGGTTTCAAATAATGTTATATTTAGATGTTGAAATAAAAACAAGAGGATGTGGTCTAACGGCTAGAGTGGTCGACCTTGACACTGGGGAACTGGGTTTGAATCTTGGCAGGGACGCTCAACATCCTGTGATTCTGGGCAAAATGAAGTTGTCCCTCTGTAACGCAACTGGTGCTCATATAAAGTGCTCTGGTACCTTCTGGTCAAGTTTTGCTCTATATAAAACTCCCAAAAGAAAAAATTTATAAAAACAAATAAAAACACGGAAATGCACTAGTTATAGTTTACTGTGCTATGTATCTTGAACTCCGTCCATGCAGTGCTTATGACCTTACCTAGTACAACAGTCGTGACATGTTAAATGATATCATTGATGACATCACCAATGACATCTCAAATGACAGAATTAATGTCATCAGTGATGACATTTGTTAATATGAAAATAACAAAGGTTAAAGTGAAGCTATGCACCTCAACACATGCTTAAAAAACAAAGACATTCACCTAAAAACCACAGTTAAAATGCAGTTATGGTTACTGAAAAAGCATTGCGATTTGAAAGTTATGGTTAGGACCACAATCCATAACTCACAATAGCCATGCATTAAACCAACAAAAGCACAACTTTTAAGTAAAGTTCTACCATTGTGACGAATTTGGTGTTATTCTGTTCATTGTTTTTTTCTGGATCAAACTGCAAAGAATCATATGGCAATTAAAACGGCACTTTTAATATGTCCCATCTCATTTCAACTTTGCTTGAAGGATCTGCATAAAACATGCCATGAACAAAGCCAAAGCGGATGTGAACGCATTTCTCATGATATTGAAATTAAATGGAGTCAATAGGTGCTGAGTATGATATTCATCCGAAATAGAAAAGTTGAAAGATCCTTGAAAGCTCTTTGCTTACAAGCTGTTGGATTTAGTAAGTAATTAAACAATATTTAAGGTCAATAATAATAACTGAATATTGGTATTTTGTACATCACTCTAAACATATGCTTCTTTTCATGGAAGCAAGTCTAGAGATTGCCTTACCACATTGTATATACAAAGGTGAAAAGTAAGATGAACTAATGCACTTATGGAGGATACATTATGAAATGACTCAGTCAAATTTGGAAAACTTGATAAGGGCAGGTGGTCTTACAAAGCTTTTCAACAAAACCTACAAGAATTAGGTCTAGAAGATATTTTTGAAGTTTGAAATGAAAACATTGTCTGGAACTTTCTGGAAAACATTAAATATGTCACTTTAAATATAGCCTGCTATTCCTAATCAAGGGGAATATCTTCAGTACTGTGCTCATTAAAAACTAATTGGTTTGGGTAACATTGATTGCAAGATTCTCATGGAGGGTTGGACAGTCAATCGAGATTCAATCAAGTCAAGTTGATTATTAGTGTATTCAATTGCAGTAGATGTGTTCTCTAGAGACATTAGAAAAAACATTTTAATATACCTGGCTGTCGAAACAGCAGTTGCATTGCCTCATTGTGCCACAGCTATTTCCTATAGAAAAGGGGGATCTTTATGACCTATGATCCTATTTCTGTTTTGGAGAGTTTACTGTGCCAATTTTCTCAATACGCCATCTGTTGTATGGAGTTCTCTCTGAGTTATCTTATATTTAACCACAACCTGTCCACTGCTAAATGTGTGAAATCTTATCATGTAAACCACACGCTGCCAACAAATGCACTCTGAGCAAAATGCTTCACAGCACTTAGATACCGGATTCCAAGAGATTTTCATTCTAGCATAAAACTAAAAAGCAAAATTATTATTAAAGCCCTATTTAACACATTAGTGAACATTCATGTTTTCACCCCGGGATATGCATTGGGCGCTTGAATTACTATATCATTCAACTGAGTTTTCAACATATCTGCACATGCTAACTCATTTTAAAGACGAGAATCATACATTATTAATGTATGGTGAAATCTATAATGCACAATCCCATGGTTATTTTAAACAACAGCCTACAAAGGGAAATAGCATCATCTGTGTAGCAGTAGACCACTCATAACAAGAACACTTCACAAATGGCCACTGCACCCATTCAGTGACAATAACATTTCTTTTTAATGTCACTCTGGTATCAGTTCTTGGAAATGCACGTGCTGCTGGAAGTGTGTTATTCCCAGACTTGTAAATTGGAATACACACACTTCCCAAATGAGCAGACTGTTCCTGCTCACTCCATCTGGCTGTGCATGTTTTTCATTTACAGTTTCCTCCAGAAAGTGGGAGATATTTATAGAAGATCTGTTTCACTGAATATTACATCACTTCTTGTTTACAAAGAGGAAATTCAGAGTTGTGGAGGCAGGTTGTATAGCATAAAAATAACCCATGATTTTGGTACAGCGAGTCAACCTCTTCTTAAGCAAATACACATGAATATAGATTTGTGCAGATAAAATACATTATCAAAGTGTACAGGTTGCACATGGGGAGATGGCATGGTTAAACGCATGCCATAGCATTAAACAGATGAGGTCAGTCGTGAACCTGCTGGCTGTGCATGTTGTTTCTGTAAACACCTTTTTGTCAAAGAAAAATGAAATCTAGCACACCATGGGGCATATTCTCAAGGAGCCACCGCCGATTTATCGGCACTTTAGCGCCGCAAAAGTGGCGATAGATATATCGCCCTATTCTCAAGCTGGTGCAAACTGCCGATATCGGCAGTTTTCCAGCGATAGCTGACGCCAAAAACATCGCCACGGATGAGAGCGACAACTAACGCTAATGATATGCAGAGTAGGCGTTCCCGTGCAAAAACTCACGACAACACCACTTCGCGATATTCACAACGACCAGCCAGATCGGCGATGCGGGCCTAAAACATGCGATAAGGCGCGTTAGCAGCAGGGATTTAACACCTGCCTTTTACTGGTGTTGAGCAGGATAACAACCTGCAGCACGAAAGGGAGCCCAGCCCAGAGCCACATCTGAAGACCAACAGATGCCATGGAGCCAATGATCATGCAGCTTGGAGACCCAAGAGCGCCACAACCACCGCCACCACCCCCAGGACCCCCCCCCCCCGGACCACCCCCCCTGGACCACCCCTCCCACGGACTTCTCCCCCGGACCACCCCCCCCAGGACCACCCCTCCCAGGACTACCACCTAGGCAGCGCAGAAGAAGACAGCTGACCTTCCGAAAACGGCATGGTCCCTCAGCCACACAATTGCAGAATGTTGGGAGAGGTGGGAACCAAGTATGTGTGAAGGAGGCAAGTCACCCATGAAAAAGAATGTACAGAATGCCTAGTGTGGCGGTGATGTGCTGGACAGACCTCAGTATGCAGAGCACAGACATGTCCATGTGGACATATACTGCTGGTGTTTGTAGTGTTGTGGACAGTGGACGCAACCATGTTACCTCAGGCAGTGGGGAAGACCTCGGTCACGTAGCTTTGTCGTCCCCCCCTGTAAGCGTAAGCGGAGTGGGCTGGGCCGGCGTATGCCAGTCCAGCGTAGGAGTGTGAATAAATAGGCCAGGGCTCTGGGCATGGTTCACTTCCGGGATGGCCAACGCGTCTGCCAGGGCAGCGCCCCTCACCCTGCCACGAGTCCGCCGCCATGACCGCCAGCTGGCTCCCGCGACACAGGCCCCCAGCGCACCCAGCGGCACAGCACCGCAGAGTTATGTGTGTGTTGACTACTGTCTGCGGCCTACACTGCAGTCAGCAGGGCTCACAAATCAAATCCAATCCTGACCTGAAAGGACACGCCATCATCGCTGGCTGCACACCCGCCGAGCGCTCCAGGTGCCACTAACTCTGTGCAGCACAAGTCAACGCCACGTGGCTGTGGGCCCTTGCTGACCGCTGTCTCCGGCCTACACTGCGGTCAGCAGGTCCCCCAACTCAAATAGAGTCTCCATTTATGGATGGCGCAGTCCAGTAGGCAACAGACATTGCTTCAAGGGCGGCCCGCCCGGACGACGCATCATCGCAGGCCGCGCCCCCGCCGAGCGCTTCCGGTGCCACGAACTCAGTGCAGCTCAAGTCATGGACCCTTTATGATGTAATCTTTTGTGTGTGAGTCCAGTTCTGGTGCCCCTACCTCAGTGCACTGCAAGTCATGGACCCTTTATGATTGAATCTGTGTGTGTGATCCGATGATCACTGTTCTAGTTGTTGCCAGCACCAACCACTCCCTGAGGGCTGGCTTACACTCACACAACACCCATCCAGCACAGGCGTCACTGGACATGTGACCCTGGTAATAAAATGGGCCGGGCGCACGTGCCCGTAGCCAGTTCCACTATCTATCTAAGTGTGTCCATGTGGTCATTATGTTTGCATGATGGCCCAGGGCCCTACCACATTACATTGTGATGTGGACAGCAGACGCAACCATGTCACCTCAGGCAGTGGGTAAGACCTTGGACAGGTAGCTTTGTCGTCCCCCCCTGTAAGCGTAAGCGGACTGGGCTGGGCCGGCGTACGCCAGTCCAGCGTAGGGGTGTGAAGAATTTGCCCGGGGCTCTGGGCGTGGTTCAGTGCTGGCCTGGACAAGGAAGTGACTAATGCGTGTGTCTCTGTTGTAGTGTCGGCGCCACCCGGCCTGCAATCGACAATGTTGCAATGTAGCATGCACCCGGAGGGCGGCTCGCACGAACGGAGAAATGAAGGAGCGCAAGACCGCTCGGGGTCTTGACTCATACATGCCAAGTGTTGTGTGCATCTGTATTGCCGCAGCATGAGCCAAATGCCTAGCCTTGATCGCAGCGCGAGTACAGCCAGGCACGAACTCTACATCTGTGTCCGCCCTATCCTTCCCATAGGCCTACACTCACGTGACCGCCCACCTTCAACGGCCAACATCACAGTGTCATTGTCAGGCTTGTGGACATGCGCAGCCAGGCATGACAATGGTGTGCCGTAGGAGTGCAAGTGATGCAACCGCGCAGCGCACACAAGTAAATAGGCTCAGGGGGAGGGAGGAGCAGCTGTGAGGCAACGTAACACACAGTGATGCCGCTCATTTGCCACATGCAAGAGATGTCAAACATGAATCCCAAAGTCGCACACATCCCACCCCACCCCCAACAAGCCACATCACATTTCCTAAATGCAAGCAGATGACAAACTAACATTAGGGATGAAAGCTCCTTTGTCTGAGCTATCAGGCGGAAGCACATCTGCACCTCTGACCTCGAAATTGCATGTGCCCGGCACCCCCGGATAGATACTATAGCAGCTGATGACGACTCCCACACTACGAACAGCCCGACGAAAGACCAACGTATACACACCCCACACACAGAAGTCCTTGCTCGAAGCTGTCTTGCATGGAATGTCCTTCACACTTACTCCCACACCATCCCAGGCGTACAACCGTTGCACACTAAAACTACTCATTGATCCGAGCAGTGGCATTTCATCCACAGAACTGGCGCAGGTCAGAACAGTGCCGCTTCAACCAGAGCCACTAACGCAATGGCAGAACATCCCGGACACATGCACAACCCCTGTCACGTGGAACTGTACCGTGCACGTATGCTGCATTTACTGGGGGCACTGCCATTGGCAGTGCTGCGGATCAGTTCCCGGCTAAGCTTCCGCCTTGCCAACGTCACCTGCGTTCAGCCTGTGTTGCATTGTCGATCGTGCATATTCGAGTGGTCCATGGATGTCTGCCTATCCAACAGGACGGTAGCTGAACTGGATTTTGACATGTGTGTGCGCCCCCGGTTGGCCCACGACCACGAGTGTCACAGTGATACCCGTTTATGGGATGCCTTGATACTTGGCATACATGCTGGCAGCTGGACCTGGGAGATTGCACAACTCCTCGTGTGCAGTGATCACATTGAACTGCTCCCCTATTGGGCTGTAGTGCTAATTGGTGAAAGGGGTTGGACGCAGCACATCTGTCCGGACCTGCTAATGGATTGCCTCGCCGTCCTGTTTGATGAAGTCGACAACGACCTCATGTTGGAAATGATAGCCTACGAAGCTGCAATCGCTTTCATGGATGAGTAACTACATACCTGCAGCCACAACAAATTGGAACCCATTGCACATGTCCCAACACCTTGTTGCATCTTGGAGATCTGGTCACATATCCCACGACAACAGTGGACATGGCTGCATTCGCCTGGACTCCGAATACATGAGCGGACAACAACTCGGGTTAACACACACCTGTGAAAGGTGAGGCACCCCCCCGGAGTGGACTGCGGCACTTGGCAACGTTCCAAAATTCTGACATACTGCTGCTTTGGTCTGCATGTTGTGGCACTTATCTTGCCCGTACTGACACGCATATGCTAATAAAGTCTACGCACCTTCACTTGTATTCAACTGTGATGAGTGTTGATTTGAATGACAATGTGTGTCTCACTGCCGATCTGGGTCACGGCCATACATGTGCATTGATAGCATTACCCAGGGAGTACCTTTTTTGTGGAATCACTGTCCCTACAATCATCCATACTTTCATACTTGATTGATCATAGCCATGACACATCTGTGTGAATGAGAATGTTTTATTCGCATTCAGTGGAGTGTTGAAGCTGGAGCAGTACAGGGCCATGCAAACCCCAATTTACATTGTTGCCCCGTGGAGGGCCAGCCAGAGTCCTTTAGGGATTGACAAGTTCATCGGAAGAGGAAGACTTCAGTCCGCAGTGTGATTGCTGTGTCATTAGTAACCAAACAATATGTGGCAGTCCGGTCCAAGGTGAGTGTCGCTGGGTGTATCGGGGGACAGTGGAAGGTGTTATCCCAGGGCATGATGCAGAGGGCAGAACCAAGCTGAAACAGGCCATATGGCAGAGATGAATGCTACCACCTCATTCTTACCAGAAAGCCAGATTCATCATCATCTTCGTCCTCTGATGTGTCAGGTGCCTCACATGTGGGTGGTGGTGTTTAGTCTGCATCACTGTGTGGCACTGACACATCAGGGGCCGGAGGTGGAATGTCTGCCGCACTGTGTGGCACTGACGCTTCAGGGGGCGGAGATGTGGATGGAGTAGTAGCAGCAGCATTCAGCCACGCCAGGACTTGTTGCAGCAATGCCATGACGAGGATCTGCAGGGCATGGAATATCACAGCTACATCTCGCTGGTGTGCAGCCGTGGCAAACATTCTTTCCGCCTGCATCCGCTCCAGGCTCTCCATCATTCTCCTTATGTGTCCCGGCTGACATTGCTGGAGCCACTCTGACTAGACAGTTGTTCTTGGCTCAGAGTCATGACTCCAGCGATGTCAGCCATGGATTGTTGGAGAGCATGGAGTGGACAGTCGGTGTCAGTTAGGATCTGTAAGACACCCATGTATGGCATTTAGTTTGGCTGCCATGAGGTCGAACCCCACCCGCAGCTGATCAGCCATCTTCTCCAGGCACCCTAACACACGGCGTTGGAATGCCATGTGTTGGTCGTGGGGGTCCTGGGAGACAGCCGTGATGGTGGGTGCTTCCTGCTGTGTGATCTGTGCAGGGGGTGGGGTCTCCAGGATGCAGATGGCTGCCCTGCTCCTGGAGGTGGGGTGCTGAACTGTCCGTGAGCTGTTGACGGGCGTCGGTGTCGATGTTGGGGAGGTCCTCTTCATCATCAGTGCTGAGTTGTTGGGTCTGCTCTGCAGGAGCTGTTGATTCTCCCTCTGCAATGTGAAGGGGAGATGCAGATTGACATTGTGTTCACTTGTATGTTCACGCATTGTACAAGTTTACTTACAGACTGCATGACAATGTACATTGTGACTGTTTGTGAGGAGATGCCTATTTGATGCGGGACAGTTGACATTTCTACACCATCAGGGATGTGAGGTTGTACTTGTACATTATCATCTCACAGTTTCCTGCTATGCCAAATGCGAATGACCATTTTCTACACACAAGCGGCAGCAGTTGTGTCCTCTGTTCTGTTGTGAAAGTGTTGCAGTTTGTACCACATTGTTGTCAATGTTGAGGTGCTCTGATTCTTATGTGTGTGTGCTGCATTGTGGGTGTGTTGCCCCTTCAGCTCTGATTTTGCTGGCCCTTATCCCTTTCAGGCGGTGTGCCTTTCACTTCTGTGCTTGTACAGTGTTGAGATATTGCAGACTTGGGTAAATTGGGCTCTTGGTCGGAGTTGTGACTCTTGGGCATGGTTTGTCCGCAGAAGTGCTATACTTAATTGTGCATGTGTGCCATTGTGCCCATCTCCCCCCGTCCCCCCAGTCCCTGGTCGTTACCCTGTTGCTGTTGGCTCAGGTCATGTTGTGCAGTGTCCGGTCCCCCAACTCCTGCCACCGTCTCCCCAATGATGACTCGGGTCACTATTTCCTCCATCTCATCCAGCTCCTGGTGTGTCGCTGGACTCCCACCGCCAGTCTGTATTGCTGCTTTCAGGTTGGCTGCGAGTTTCAGCTTGGTTTTGCGCTTCACATCAGTCCAGCGCTTCTTGCAGTCGTCCACTTCCCTTCTCTTCACTCCGACTGCATTCACCTTGGCCAAGATGGACTGCCATATAGTATTTTTAGTTGCCAATGGCACAGTGGAGGTGATGAACAGTTGGTGGTGGTGTTCTATCACCTCCGTAATGAGGATCTTGTTTTCCTGCATACTGAAAGGCGGGTTCCTTTTCTTCTTCTCCTTGCCCTTCCCCGACCCCGAGGTCCCAGGCTGGTCCTCCGTGGGGCTTGGGGGGGTTCTGGTTGTCCTCTGTACTTGCTCCGGCTACCTCCATGGTGCTTCACAGTTGTTTGTGTTTTGTTTGTGTTTTTTGTTGCCGCTTTTATTGTGGTTTTTCCCGTCTGACTTGTGGGACTTGCAGGCCTGGCGCTGCTTATCGCTGGATTTTTTATCGCAGTTGGGCCCATCGCAAGTTTTTTCACGTTAGGCTTTAGTTTTTTATCGCCGTCTTGGTAATTTTATCGCGGACATTTGACGCTTTATCGGGAAACTATTGCATGTTACCGCCGTGTTGAGAATGAGACGTTAACACAGAGTTATTTTCCCGCGATAGACGGCGATGTGAAAAATTGCGTTAACCTATTTTGGCGATGATTATCGCACGTTCTTGAGAATATCCCCCCATGTAGTATATGGAAAAATAATTTAAATACTGGAGTAAATAGAATAAAAGCTCTGCAGATTTGAATAATTTAATAACATTTTTTGTTGTAAGGAACAGGCACATTTATGAATTTTGATAAAGAGCATAGAGAATAAACGAACAATTTTGAACTGACCTTGGACAATGTAAAAACAAATTATGGATGCCTCAGAATCCATTATTTCAGTTAGTGCAAACGGTGAGAAGTAGCTGTCATTTTGAAAAGGTATCAGTCATCACTCATGGTTAGGCCTGAATACATAAATACATTATTTAAAAAATTGAGCATTTATAATTTGCTGAGGAAACTGCATTTGATTTATGCGAACAATTCCACATACGCAGATCGTCAACTTAAAGCGCCTGACAAGTATTTAGCCAACAGCGTGGGTCAGAGTGACCTGTTCTGTGGAGCTTCCATCGTGTATTTGGAAACATTCGGAATGAGTCATGTTCTAAAGTGATCTGGTCCGGGTTTCTATCTTCAAGATCCTGTCCAAGGCTGCAGCGACAAGGGACTGATGGCATCGGAAGGCGTGTGTTCATGCTCTTTTATTGCACGGCGTGTTGAGACCTAAGGAATAAAGCGATACCAAAAGGGATGATGGACGGAGCGTTTGAGCTAATCAAACACTCACCCCCAGTCAACTGATCTGGGTTTAATCCATCATCATTCTTTAGCTCACTCCACCACCCCAGTTCAGACATGGCCATATGCAAATCAGTCTGACCCTGTGCCTCATGGGAACAGTCCAGCCCGAACTGCCAAGCCATGTCTTCCCTGGACCGGAAACAAGCATCCTGGGACCGGTTTCTGGCTATTCAGCCGTCATCAGCCAGGCTAGCTTGAATCCAGTGGCAAAGTGAGCAAGGGGAGACATGGCTTGGCAGTTCGGGCTGGACTGTTCCCATGAGGCACAGGGTCAGACTGATTTGCATATGGCCATGTCTGAACTGGGGTGGTGGAGTGAGCTAAAGAATGATGATGGATTAAACCCAGATCAGTTGACTGGGGGTGAGTGTTTGATTAGCTCAAGCGCTCCGTCCATCATCCCCTTGGTATCACTTTGTTCGCCCTAAGTTGACAGGGTATGCCCAGACGTGGGTCCCTTGCTCACTTTGCCACTGGATTCAAGCTAGCCTGGCTGATGACGGCTGAATAGCCAGAAACCGTTCCCAGGATGCTTGTTTCCGGTCCAGGGAAGACATGGCTTGGCAGTTCGGGCTGGACTGTTCCTATGAGGCACAGGGTCAGACTGATTTGCATATGGCCATGTCTGAACTGGGGTAGTGGAGTGAGCTAAAGAATGATGATGGATTAAACCCAGATCAGTTGACTGGGGGTGAGTGTTTGATTAGCTCAAGCGCTCCGTCCATCATCCCCTTTGGTATCGCTTTGTTCGCCCTAAGTTGGCAGGGTATGCCCAGACGTGGGTCCCTTGCTCACTTTGCCACTGGATTCAAGCTAGCCTGGCTGATGACGGCTGAATAGCCAGAAACTGGTCCCAGGATGCTTGTTTCCGGTCTAGGGAAGACATGGCTTGGCAGTTCGGGCTGGACTGTTCCTATGAGGCACAGGGTCAGACTGATTTGCATATGGCCATGTCTGAACTGGGGTGGTGGAGTGAGCTAAAGAATGATGATGGATTAAACCCAAATCAGTTGACTGGGGGTGAGTGTTTGATTAGCTCAAGCGCTCCGTCCATCATCCCCTTTGGTATCGCTTTGTTCGCCCTAAGTTGGCAGGGTATGCCCAGACGTGGGTCCCTTGCTCACTTTGCCACTGGATTCAAGCTAGCCTGGCTGATGACGGCTGAATAGCCAGAAACCGGTCCCAGGATGCTTGTTTCCGGTCCAGGGAAGACATGGCTTGGCAGTTCGGGCTGGACTGTTCCCATGAGGCACAGGGTCAGACTGATTTGCATATGGCCATGTCTGAACTGGGGTGGTGGAGTGAGCTAAAGAATGATGATGGATTAAACCCAGATCAGTTGACTGGGGGTGAGTGTTTGATTAGCTCAAGCGCTCCGTCCATCATCCCCTTTGGTATCGAGACCTAAGGAATAAGCAGTTCACACACTACTCCAACAAAATAATTCAGAGGTCAGTTTTGCAATGCTACTTACAAAGAGTTGTTAAATGGCAAAGTCAATATCTCCACTATGACACTGCAGCATGTCTAAAGGTGCAAGTTTACATCTTTGTGCATTTTAATGTTGCTGCCATAACTGTGGATCTGTATTCAGGTAAAGGGTTAAGACACTCTGCACTAGTGTCCTGGGAAACTGTGCTGTTTATATGTCCCTTGAGGAGGGTATGTTTGATCTTTTCATGGCCTACTGGTTGCTGATGTGACTAAATATTAGAGCAAAAAACGGCAGGTGCCATTAGATGCCATGCATTAGGGGAGCATCAGTGGCAAGATCAATCAGGTTGTATGATCTGTAGAGAAGACTACTACATCCGAACCACCCTAACCTAATGCGAATGTAGCGCCTCAACTCTCTTCTCAGTTTTACTTGTGCTCTTGGTGCTTTGTAGCAAACATAAATTTAAACTGTGTGTGCGCCCTTTTACCTACTTAAGACACTGTAATATTCTAACGGGAGAGGACGGTCTTACTCCCTTTGGTTTCTAAGGCTAAATCAAATTCAGCCCACTTTATTATATCATAGAGATGCTTTGCAATGCAAATGGATAGCAAGGTATTAACTTGGCAGACTATCTCTGTTTCCTCCCCAGAATTACCATGCGTATAGCATAGTGCATGGGTACTCACAAACTTTCTCTCTGGGGCCAAATTTGCAGTGTGGTTTGTGGCCGAGGGCCGCACCGGTGGGGGCGGGGTCATTGGGGGAGGGGGCGGGGCTAGAGCAAAACAAAACTGTGACCATGAGGTGGAACACAGGCCCCTGCAGCGGACGCCTTCGTCCACTGAGC
Organism: Calotriton arnoldi; assembly: GCA_963921515.1. Taxonomy (NCBI): domain Eukaryota; kingdom Metazoa; phylum Chordata; class Amphibia; order Caudata; family Salamandridae; genus Calotriton; species Calotriton arnoldi. The sequence goes on along the minus strand of CAWUFW010002495.1, from coordinate 336,425 downwards.
CACCGGACCCGGCATACACATCTCTCTCTCTCTGTCTCCCTCCCTCTCTCTGTCTCCCTCCCTCCCTCTCTATCTCTCTCTCTCTCTCTCTCTCCCTCGCTCTCTGTCTCCCTCCCTCTCTCTCTCCCTCCCTCTCTGTCTCCCTCCCTCTCTGTCTCCCTCCCTCTCTGCCTCTGTCTCCCTCCCTCCCTCTCTGTCTCCCTCCCTCTGTCTCCCTCCCTCTCTGTCCCTCCCTCCCTCTCTGTCTCCCTCCCTCTGTCTCCCTCCCTCTCTGTCTCCCTCCCTCTGTCTCCGTCTCCCTCCCTCTCTGTCTCCCTCCGTCTCTGTCTCCCTCCCTCTCTGTCTCCCTCCCCCTGTCTCCCTCCCCCTGTCTCCCTCCCCCTGTCTCCCTCCCTCTGTCTCCCTCCCTCCTGTCTCCCTCTATCTGTCTCCCTCTGTCTGTCGCCCTCCTCCCTCTGCCTGTCTCCCTCCGTCTGTCTGTCTGTCTCTCTCCGTCTGTCTGTCTGTCTCTCTCTCTGTGTCTCTCTCTGTCTCTGTCTCTCTGTCTCTCTCGCTCTGTCTCTCTCTGTCTCTGTCTCTCTCTGTCTCTCTCTCTCTCTGTCTCTCTCTCTCTCTCTGTCTCTCTCTCTCTGTCTCCCTCTGTCTCTCCCTCTGTCTCTCCCTCTGTCTGACTCTGTCTCCCTCCCTCTGTCTCCCTCTGTCTCCCTCCCTCTGTCTCCCTCCCTCTGTCTCCCTCCCTCTGTCTCTCTCTCTGTCTCCCTCCCTCCGTCTCTCCCTCTGTCTCTCTCTCTCTGTCTCCCTCCCTCTGTCTCCCTCTCTCTCTGTCTCCCTCCCTCTGTCTCTCCCTCTCTGTCTCCCCTGCCCTCTGTCACCCTCTGTCACCTTACCCGGCTCTCACTCCCTGCTGCCCTCTGTCACCTCACCCGGCTCTCACTCCCTGCTGCCCTCTGTCACCCTCTGCCATCTCACCCTGCTCTCACTCCCTGCTGCCCTCTGTCACCCTCTGCCATCTCACCCGGCTCTCACTCCCTGCTGCCCTCTGTCACCCTCTGCCATCTCACCCGGCTCTCACTCCCTGCTGCCCTCCGTCACCTCACCCGGCTCTCACTCCCTGCTGCCCTCTGTCACCTCACCCGGCTCTCACTCCCTGCTGCCCTCTGTCACCCTCTGCCATCTCACCCGGCTCTCACTCCCTGCTGCCCTCTGTCACCCTCTGCCATCTCACCCGGCTCTCACTCCCTGCTGCCCTCCGTCACCTCACCCGGCTCTCACTCCCTGCTGCCCTCCGTCACCTCACCCGGCTCTCACACCCTGCTGTCCTCTATCATTCTCTGTCACCTCACCCCGCGTGTGTGGCAGCCCTGGCTGAGACAGCTTCCCGGGCACACACACAGCCACCCGAGTACTTCACAGGTCTTTAAAAGACCATTTGCATGATAACGAGGCTTTCTTGTATTTCACCTCTTCTTAGCGCCCCTGCAGCTCCACTTGGGCTATCGCTGGAATCGCCCGGCCCCCATAGAGCAGAGTCTGTGTTTGCTGACACTCTGTAAAACACAGGTACGATGTCTGCAAGGTCCGCAGGCCGCCAAGGAAGGCTTGCCGGGCCGTACTATGAGTATCCGTGGCATAGTGCCTGAATTCTGTCGGGTTGTTGTTCCTAAGCACTATGTTTGCTGCAGATAGATCACATCAAACAGTCTATGTATGAAATCTTTCATAGCCAGGAATAAGAGCCACTATCCAGTTTGTGTGTGACGCATTGTATTTATTAAATAACAGTAAGAGTGTATGAAATAAATACTGTTGCCAAACAGATAACTTTTTTTGCTACTTATGGATTTGCAATCAAATTCCTGCTGGATTTCCTATCCTTTCTTGACAAACACAGGTACCTATTGAGAAATATCTTACTCATTGATAGTGTTCTCTGACAGATTAATGTAAACATCTTAGAGGTTTCTGACAGCTTTATTTTACCATTCAGCATAAAGGAAATAATAGATGTAAAGTTAAGGAAGAAAACATATAGTTCCCTTTGTCAGTTTTAACTCCTGCGGTGAATGTTTGACAGTTCCTGCCATGTTCATGCTCATTGTTAGCATGAACAGAGGGAGCTTTGAAACTGGCCCCTGAGTCTCCTTCGGCTCGGCCGGTCTGCTTTTCTTTGGTTGTTGGAGCCATCAGAGAGACAGAAGCTGAGAAGAAGCCCTACATTGCTACTTTCATAGCTCCAGTTACACTGTGATCCAAAGGAAGCGGACAGGTTTACTGTTTTCCTTCTTCCACAGCCTCTGCGGTCTCTCCTCCTGCCTCTGCCCTTCTCTCCTCCTCTGCCTCTCCAGGATATGCAGATTGCACAGGGGAAAGAGAGTCATATGTGGATTAGGAAATTGATTGCAGTGGACTCATACCAGTCATTATAGTATGCTGCTGCTCCATTGTCTTCAGTGGAGTTGTCAATATTCCAATGTTTTAATAAGAGGTAGCCACCTACAAGTCTAAGCACTGGATCCTCTTAACAGAGGGTAAAATTAATGTTAGTCGCTAAAGGTTTTTAAGAATACCTTCTCATTTATATTTCTCCAACAGTTCAAAAGATTCAGTGACACATTTTTGCACTTTGTAAATAAGTTTCCTGGAGGACCCCTAAAAGAAGAGCCTCCAAACATGTACTTATTATATGTTTATAAAAATCGATCTCACGTATAACTTCCTCAGTTTCACTAGACAAGGGCAAATTGTAATGATATGAATGAATGTCTAACTATCTAGGTGACATGGTAACAACATCAGTATTATAGACCTGTGGCTAGATTTGATCAAGGTACTTCTGACATCCATTTGACCATTTCTGTCTAAGCATTAACTCCTACATAGTCGGAATGTACTTCTAAAAGCATTATGTTATTAATAATTCCTGGGAACCACAATGATGATACAGGATATGTTTTTGGGCCTACGTCTCCTTTGTGAGGACCACCAGGAGGCAAGCTGGGTTCTCAAATATCTCTAGTGGAATTTCGCCACAGTCCAATTCATCATATTGAACGTTTATAAACTAACAACAAACCTTAAAGATACAACACATCTTCCCTTATTACTAAAGAATTACAATTTATATAAGGAACTTAATAAAAAGAAGAAAATTAGAGAAGGATTCTCACCATAGTACATTACATAACAAGCATATCCGAAAGCCAAGAGCAACAAAATCTATGTACAAAAGCGAAATAAACAGCATGGAATGTGAGAACAGTTGAGTGATCAGGAAACATAACAAAGGTTAATAAACAACAAACCCATACATAATCATCCAACCTCCCAAGATATCATCTTCTTTTACGATGGAAAGCATGTTGAAACATATTCTCCCCTCTCCGAGATAGAGCCAGTTCGCCTCCCTGAGTAGCACAGATGTGACCGTAAACACCCCCCTTTTTTTTTTTAGGTATTCACCATTCCATATACCACCGCTCCAGCTTGCATACCTTATTTCCACATCTGATATCATAATCCAACTACTACACATTTCCTCCCCTTCACTCTCACCAGAACACTCAGTGACTTCTTTGTACAGTACCACTCTCCTTTTGTTCCATCTTTCACCAACTCCACTCAATTTGCAGACACTGTTCTGACGTAGAACAGATCTTTAGACTTAGAGAATCCTGGGTACCATTGGCCTGGTTTTACTATTGCCCAGTCCCACTTTTTTTTAAAATGTGGTGCTCATTCCACTGCCAGAACTTCCATGCACCTTTAATGGAGGAGGAGATCCCAAATGCTGTTTCCAGTGCCCGGGTACTGGATGTATTTTATTGCTGAATAGATTTTGTCTATCGGATCCTATGGTTTACTCAGCATAGCTGTGTGATAATCATTGGACCAATGATTGTCTATTTTGCCAGGCAGTAAACGGATGCAATCCTCTCTAAGCATCCCTATTGTCACATGTTAAGTCGGATTCACTAATATACCTAGCTGCGTTAACCGAATCTCTACTTAGTGGTGGTTCAGCCAGGACCCATTTTTTACAAATTTCTTTTCTCGCTATTAACATCAGGAGAAATAGTAGGTCACTTTGCCATTTATTCCATGTGTTTAGTGCTGGGTCTATCCCCCAATAAAATTAAGAAGTGGCTTACCTTCACTTCTGCGCCCAGAATTTCGCTCAGAGACCCACTGACCCCACTCCAAAAGAGAGCTAACTCTTGGCACTCCATAAACATATGTTTGTCGTCTGCTCCCATTGTGTTGCATCTCTTACACCATGATGATCTTCTTGTAATTCTAGCCATCCTCAGGGGGTCCAGTAGGCCCTATGCAGTGTGAAGAGAAGGTTTTGCTTTAAAGATGCCAGCAGCACTGTTTTGTAAAGAAGGTTAAAAGGTACTTGCCATAAGTCTCTCCACTTCTTATTCTTTAGTGATACCACCTCATTTTCATGAGTCACCAAATCCCTCAACCAGACTGGGCCAATTTCCAACCTTGTGTTCCTGATCATAGGATGTCTGACATGTGGCCTCAACAATTGTGGTGTGGTACATCCACACCATGCTTTTCACTGCTGCTTCTGCTTCCAAAACCCGTTTAATGCCCATTTCTATCACACCATTAATTATATTGTTGTCCCTTTCCACTTGGTCATTGGCCTACAGATCGCAGAAGCTAGTCCTTATATGCTTCCCATAGCTGTCCATAAAATCTTTCATATCTTGCGAAAGAAGTTGAGTGCCATTATTATTCGCAATGTATGATGGAATGCCCTATCTGAAAATAAATGTATTCAGGGTTCGAATGGTGGTGGAGGTTAGTATGGACCTCAAGAAAACAACTTCAATCCACTTTGTGTGAATATCAACCACCAAAGCAGCATAACTTAAATGTTCAGTTACATTTGGACACGTGTTTGTTGCTACTTGGCAAACAACACCTCTCCTTAATAATTTCGTTTGTATTACTTTTTCACAAATAACTTTTGTAAGTCACCACTACAAGTTTATCCCTTAAATAAAGAAAGGCGCAAATCTTTCTGCGTGCATCATAACATACCTATCACACATTGTCAGCTAGTCTAAGATTTTGAAACAAGGTCTGTTTCGCACGCAGAGATGCAAGCTTCTCTCTGAGGCGTCGTCCCCAAAAAATCTTCTACCTCTCCAAAAATGCTTTAATCAGCTATGGCTGCTTCCCATTCCTCTCTGTAAACAGCTTTCACAAAACCCTCCATGGCATCATTCACTCTTGCTACCACCTCCTCATTTTCCATTTCATCAGCCGATTCTATGTCATTGGGTAGATGGGTCAAACAATCAGCAACCTTGTTCCCCCAGCCTGGAATATAATCTAAGCCATAATTAAAGCACCATAATCTGGCAGCTAATCTTGCCCAAACGTTACTTGCACCTCTGCTTTCAGTACTTTATATGGTTTAAAAATTCTTAAGACTATCAGGATACCCCACACAAAAATATGAAAATATTCTGTGCCCCATGCTGCTGCCAAGGACTCCTTCTTGATGAATGAATAATTACGTTGCCACCGAAAGAGCCCTTGAGACAAAAGCACAGTTTTCTCCTTCCCATTGTAAATCTGTTACAAAACGACTCCTATACCAGTCGTATTAGCCTCAACCATTACTAAGCATTTTTTCTTTATATCAAAAGGAGTCAATATGCCTGCCTCAAATATGGCTTTCTTAAACTCATCATAGCTTTCTGTTGAGCTTCCTCCCACAAGATGGCTTTCCCTTCCTTAAAAATACATGTAGATGCTTTGTTTTATTGGCAAACTTCATGGCATGATATTTGACCAGGCACGTACAGGACCTGAGCTGAGCTGTTTCAATGAGGTCCGATGCTTTCATTATAGCACTTATCAAATTCGCTTTTGCCCTGATCCACTCCACTCTAGATGGAATATCCTAAGTGTTCAACGTCCAAAAACCTACATTTTTCTTTCTGCAAAGTTATCCCTGCTGCTCCCAAGTATTCAATAATCTCTTTAGAATCATGTTATATTTTTCAGTAGACCTTGAGAAGAACAAAATATCTTCTTGACCCCTCCCCCAAAAATCTGGTGATGGTACGCAGTCATCAGATTTAATTTCAAAAAGTACCATCCTAGAGCATCAGGACCATTTAATATAATTTATGTTCTGGAGGGTAAAGCAATCCATAGCAATGTTCTAATTAAGGGAGTGTAAATGAGCCCAAAATCTCAGATCCCCTTCATGTTTCCTTTGTATAACTTCTAGAGCCAGCAGTTCTAAGGCCTCGGCTCGTTCAATGACTCCCTCTTGCTCCATCTGTTTTAACATTTTCTGGCTTCACGTCTTATGAACATGGCGCTTCACAGTTCCCATCTACTCTTCAAAACCTTCCTTGGTTGTAGACATGATCTCCTCTAAAGTCATGTTTCTACCACCATGACTTGGTTGGGTGTTTGAGGGTAGATTATTATACGTAAGTCATATTGGTCTATCTACCCAATTAATCGTGGCCCAGCTTTGGCACCATAAACCTATCTTTTGACCAAGCAATCCTGAGTTTTGATGGCAGCCCACATGTACCCCATAACATTCATGTCACTGATAAACCTTTGGGATGATGTATTTCTCCTTAAATTTGACATCAGCCCACAATCTATCAAACATATCCAGGGGCAATATGGAGTTGAGGGAGCCTTAGTCCACCATAAGAGACCCTTTGCGCCCTTGTATTTAAAAAATTCCCTTTGGTCTGCTTTTCCCTTATTTACTTTCCACATCTTCAGTACTCAATACACTCTTAGTAGTTTCGTCTGTGTCATCCACAGTCATTGATATGCAATCTGTGTTCCCATCTTTGCACATCCTAGCAAAATGCCCTCTTCTACAGCATGTCCTACACTCCTTTTTAATGGTGAAGCAATTCTTCAAATCGTAACTGTGGAAAAGTCTGCCACACCTGTGACCAGTTGTGAGTTCAATTTCCAATGGTGGGCTGCAAATTTTGTTGGCTCTGCTGTCACTCGACATTCCTTTTCCATACATTGTCATTTTTTTCCCAATATCATGTACATCACTGCTGGTGTTCTCCTCTGTCATAGTCTCATTCATTCCATTTTTGACATTTTCTTTCTGCATTTATTTCATACACATTTTTAATTCCTCAACCAGAATTTCAATTCCAACTTCTTCATGAATGTGGGATTGTTAGCTGCTCACAAGCACTCCTGTGTCTTCTTGCTTGCACAATGTATGATGAGCTGATCGCTGATCCTTCATGGGTCCTAACTGACGTTTTATCACTAGTTCCCGAAGTCTAGCCACAAACTCATTGATTGTTTCCCCTGATCTGTGGAGCTGAGTGTAAAATTGTACCCACACATGGCCACATTCACTGATTTGGAACTCTTTCCTCAAGTCTCACTTTTGCCTCCTTATAAAAATAAGCAATGATCACTCCTTGGGCATCCATGGTCATAGGTAAATATTTTAAAAAGTCACCATTATTTCTCCAGTGTGCTAACCAGGAGCACCTTTTTCCTGACAGAATTAAAATTTATACCATCAAGGGCCTCAACATAATTCTCAAACATCTCAGTCCATTCCTCTCGTTCAACAGGAGGTGTCCCTGCTTGAGGAAGAAAACAAGGTGTTCATATTATTGCTTGAACACCAAAACAAAAACAGCTAGTTTGTTTTTAATGTGCACATAACCATGTTACCTTCAAGGTCAAATTAGTGCCCAATATTAGTATAATATCATCTTGAGGCGACTAAATGGCATACACGTCCAATGCAAATCTGTCAGATAACTGTATGTGCTGCGTTGCTTTGGTGCCACTCTGTGGCGTGAGTGTGCTCATAAAATACAGGAAGCTTGTTAGCTTCCCATGTTCCTGCATGGATGTGTCGGAAAAGCAATGTTATCAGACTTCCTGTAAGCAGTTGGTGACTAAAGCTGCTCACTTTCGGACTGCATTTGCCAGAAGTGGCGACAAGCCGGAGGCTCCAGCAATTGAGGGCCACCATGTGCACAAGCTTCTCCTTCTTTGTGACTCTGAGTCCAATGACCGGGTTGGTGGCATGCACAAGAGAGTTATACATTTGTTGCAGTTGGAGACAGAAATGACCACAAAAACTAAAAACAGTTTGACCCACCACTGAAATGTTGACATTTCCTTTGTCAAATGTTCAGTGTCCAAAGTCCACAGTAGAGGTTAGGAACCAGATCTGGTGTATTTTGTGAAAGGCTGTAAACACCCCCATCAAAGCCAGGTCCTGCCGAACTGCTAGCTTCCAACTCGTCAACGCATTTCCAAATCCATTGTGAATAATTCCTGGCAGCTACAGTGATGATGCAGGATATATTTATTGGGACTGTGCCACTGTGTCACCAGGGCAGCATCTTGGTTTGCAACTGTCTGTAGTGGAATTGCCCCTTTTTCTGTTGCATCATCACCTTGTAAGACCTATACACATTTTATCTTTAAAAAAAAAAAACAACCATGAATGTTTTGTGAACTATGAGTCCTATAACTCTACTCTAAAGGCTTCATATTTTTTCCCATATTCCTCAAAGTGGCCAGGAGAGATGACCATATTTACCTGGCATATTTGGGTCTCTAAAGGGCCCTGTATTGTGGCACTATGTGAGGGTAGCATATTCACCACCATACACATTTCCAACTCATTCAGTCCTATTTGCTGTATCATCAGTCCATGTTGTTAGCTATTACTATTATAAATGTCACCTAAACTGGGGTCATGTAATCCACTACATCTTCCACCACTTGTCCCATAACACTTCACTCATATAAGGGTTTGCTCTAGAGAATTCAGGTGTGGGTAGGACTAGGTAGGAGTACGAAAGTTAAAAAAACAAAAAGTGTATGTACAGGGATAAGGGGTGTACAAGTCATGGCACATTCTCTTAACAAAAAAAAGAAGTGAGAGTCTGTACATGTACGAAATAGGAGCAGTACAAAGATCAGGCAATGGCAAAGGATGGGAGCAGGACCATGATTGTGGGCTGCAGAAACAATCCTGATTTTGTTTCTACTCATCATGGCCTGCCTCAATGACTAGGCAGCCTGACATCACTTCCTCTGGCTTCTCCAAACTAACAAGGGATGAGGGGCAGAGAAGACCAAACCATTTGCAGGGGGGCCTAAGAGGATAAAAAAAGGTTGCTACAATGGATGCAGGTGATCATAGGTTGAGATTTCGCTGTGAGGAAGTCACCAGCATACAGCCTGACACACTAAGCATTCCTCTGTTAAATCAGCTAGAACCATCACAGTCTTGTGGTCCACTCGTGATCGAGCCTTCACCTTGATTCCAGCCCTACAACATAAACCCTTAAAGGCATTTAATTCCACATTCCAGGTACCATGATAAGTGGTTACATTTATCTTCATCATGGATTTGTTTTATTTGCAAAATGCATTCAATCCTGGACTTTCGCATGCAGAACTTCTTATAGATGCTAGCAATTGATCATTATAGCATTAAAATAAACATCCAAGTGAGATGCCAGTCATGAAAGGCCAGCAGCCTAAGGTATTGGCCATCTTCATCACAGATTGTTATTATGAGCCGATTAGGGCAGGAGCAGATTTTCACATTAGTAGGTTCACAAACTATGAAATAAACAAACAAACGCTATATTTGCGTGCATACATACAATGTATTAAGGAAGTTACTCAATTGCACGAGTTTGAGTAAGTTTTCCCGATGCTATTGATTCTATGTTTATATTGTTGAGAGATTTTCCTTGAAACTAAAGTGTTCACATTTGGGTTTAACTCAAATACAAAGCTGCTGTTAGATTAAAAATAATGTCTACAAGTGGATGCCCTGCGGCTGCACAGCACAGATGTCTCTGTGAGTTGGTTCCTGCAAAGGTTTCTGCACACTTCAAATAATATGCACCCTCCAACATAAACACAACCTCCATGGTAACCTGATAATGCTCTCACTGCTGAACCCACCACTTGAATGCATTGCTCTGTTGATCTTTTATCCCTTTCTATCTCTGCCTCCCCCAGTGAGAAAAGCCCTGCTGATTATTTCTTGACTTCAATGTGTTCGAAAGAGTCCGTTTGTATTTTTTTGCAGAAATGATCAAACCTGTCGAGCTTCTGGAAACATAAGCCCGGAGAGCAAGAGTCCTTGTCTCTTTCGGCCCTCGCGTAGATTTTATTTGGTGCTGTGTGGAAAGAGCAGACACCAAAATTCCACCCTTCACCCCTGTGATCTACAATGATGAAATGCAGATCCGCAGCCCGTGTTGACGGCCTTGTAATGCGTCTCCCAAGAGCTCCTTTTTTCATCACAGAAAACACGAGGGGTTTCTAAGCCCAGCACTCTTTTATCTGTCGCCCTACATAAAAGACGGAAGCCATCATGTGTTTGCTGTGTGGCACCGGCTGCAATAATGCAACAGCAACTTGTGGTTAATTGTGCTTTAAAATGGCATTTTTTTTTTTTGTTTAATAATCTGTATTAAGTTTTCAGAAAAAGAGAACATGTAATAATCCAATAAACACAGTATAAATAAAGTACAATAAATAATTTTAAGAGAAAGGTATGAGCGATAGAGGAAGCAAGAAAGAAGAGAAGAGAAAAAAGAAAGATATAGAAGAAAAGAGAAAAAAGAAAAAAAAAGAAAGAAGAGGAATAAAGAAATTTAGAGACTAGGAATGAAAAAGAGATTAAGATGTAGGTGCATGTGCAGAAAGATAAGAAGTAAAGGGTAGCCAAAGTAGATCAGATTTAATTTTCTGAGACAGAGTAAGAGAAGAAACAGTAGTAATTCTGTGTTCATCGCAAACAAAGTTCCACCAAGTTAATAAAGATAATTTAGAATTGTCTTTCCAACAGGACAAAATCACTTTAAATGCTAAAGCGATAAATAAGTCAAACAGCAAAGTAATATTATTAGAGACATCAAAAGCAGGTGAGGAGGAACCTAGAAAAACATTATTTGAACTGCATCATCAGATGCTATCACACAGGCCATTGTTCAAAGATATCTTATTGTCTATAATATGGCATTTAGCAATGCATTCTATCAAATCAAACTAAAAGGGCTGACTTAATGGCCCCCCAGTCGTCACCCAATGCAATTACATGCACTCTGGAAAGACTTTCAGCATTATTAACTTTCAATCTCTTTTCGATTCATGCAATTTTAGTTATGGCACTTATCATAAAATTTATATATGTATATTAGATTAGCTCTTTATTGTTGTATCTCAGGAGACAAGAGTGGAGTCAAGGTTGAGATATTTAATGCCAAAGGCAGGATGCGTTAGCACCACTTCAACAGCAGCACATGGAGCTCAATGCACTCAATGGAAAGGACAGTGTGAAGAAATGAAGGAAGAAGAGCACAATCTTCCTAGGGTCAGAGAAAAACTATACTCGAAAGCAAGTCTGGTGTCCTGCACGGCCATGTTCCTATCTCGGTTGCGCCTTAGACCTGTTTTCCCTCCTGACTGCCAAGACACTAATGAGCTTGTGTTGATCACCGGAGTCAGACTCGGTATTTGCTTAAGAATGTGCTGCAGGCCCGACAATCATATCCTCTCCCTGAGAGCTGTGTGCTGCTAAGTGGTCTGCAGGTGCACAGAATCACAGGATGTTTAGCGTTCCTGCCGAGACTCGAACCCGGTCCCCAGCTTCGAGGTCGGCCGCCCTAGCTGTTAGCATTAAAATTAATGGGGCGACCCTGTGTCCCTCAGAACCTGGGTATTGATAATATAGAAACAAATGGTTCTGTTGGGTAGTTCAATTGCTATGGATCATGTATTCAATACAAAAGAAATGATGTTTCTCAATACGATATCAATAAATGAAATCCAATTTCTGATAAGAACACACCAAGAAAGGAAATTATTTAGTAACAGAGTTAATTTACTCTTTTTGTTTTTTCAAAAAAGCATTAAATATAAACATATATGGCTGTCACAAACGCAAAACAATTGCAGCAATATAAGTGACTGTTGTGAAGAAGTGACATGTGGTGACTGGTGAGAGTCGAAGGTGCACTATATACAAGACATACACAAGTGACATAGATTCAAACCAAGATTTTTTGTCCTGTCTAATGATTATTAACATGAATGCAAGACCCAGATAATGATTCAGAATTAAGGTCAAGGCAACTGTATAGACATGTATAGTAATAATGTCGACGTTTCGACCCTGGAAACAGCGCAGAATGATGTGTGTCACACCGGGTCTTCCTCAGGACTGTAAAAGCACAGGATGGACAGCCAAAAGAAAGGATAATTCATCCAGCGGAGTAGGGATGGAAGCTGTGATCCTATTGGAGAATCAGGGAGCAGTGGCGATCCAAAATTGGTATCTGGCCGTTGGAGCAAAGAATGATTTGGGGTCCCGTGGTTGGGGGAGAACATCCGGTAAGAGTCTTAATCGAAAGAGCAAGTGACTTCCACCAGCCGGTTGGAGTCTAGGAATTCAAAGTTTATACGTGGGTTTATTTTTCCGTGAGTTAAGGCCCTTTAGTACATCTGCAACAGTCAGCCGTCATCCCGGAATGAATCAGAATGTGCTGCATCATATCCTCTCCCTGAGAGCTGTGTGCTGCTAAGTTGTCTGCAGGTGCACAGAATCACAGGATGCTTAGCGTTCCTGCCGAGACTCAAACCCCGTTCCCCAGCTTCGAGGTCGGCTGCCCTAGCTGTTAGGCCACTTCCTCTATTGCTTTAGCATGTGCTGCAGGCTCGACCATCATATCCTCTCCCTGAGCACTGTGTGGTGCTAAGTGGCCTGCAGGTGCCCAGAAGCCCGTTCAGGACAGCGCTGGTATCTGTATCTTATAGTACAGTCTGGGGAGCCTAAAATGTATATAGTGTAAGCCCAACTACGAAGCATTAATGAGCGTCTGAGCAAACTGAGTGCTGTGGTGTGAGACAGTGCGCTCCTTTCCCACTGTTCTTTGACACAGCAGTAATGATTTGTACTCAGGGAGAAGTTTATAATGGACAATTGAGGAACAGAAGCTGGGGTGAAGGAGGGAATGTGAAGGCAGGGGGAATGTAACAGACATGGGGCAAGGGTTAGAGTGATGAATTGAAGGGTATGTATAGGGGTAAGGAACAGGCGACAATACTGGCTGATAGAAACAAAAGGATCCCCTTCAGGTGGCTTCCAGTAAACAGGTGGGCATAGTGCAAATGTGTGGTGCTTGAAGAGAGTGGATGCCTATGATCACTAGAGATATCGTATAATTCCCAAATATAGTGATACAAAATTTATTTGGAATGTTACATTTATGATACAAAAATGATTTCCTTCCTAAAGGTATAGGCAAATATTGAAATGTTCAGGAATCTGCTTTTCATACTAGGGCACCATCCCTTGGACAGTCTATTGCTTTAATTGGTATTTAGTGACTGCAACAGATAGAACCCTATTCTTTCCAAATGATTTAATACATTTTCAATAATAGGATAAACAACTCCCTTCAATGCATTTAGCTCAATACGATATCCCCAAATCAGGGACTTTAAAAAATCAGGAGAGAACAAGACCTCCTCAATCATATGCCAATGCTAGAAATGTTGAAGCTTGCACCTACGTTGATTGCTCTTTTTTTAAACTCAGTACCACCAACAATCTCTGTATTGCATCCGTTCCGTGTAATTTGCTTTTGCGTGGTTTAGATATTTTACCGATAACTTGTATGAGGAGATTCGGGTTTCTCTACTGATCATTGCCTCACTTATATAATTTAACATTATTGGATGGTATCCAACTTTTTTCATGCTCCCTCTAAACTGAGGTAGCGGCATAGGAAAGCAGTGGTGGATTATCTCAGATTTGTCTCCCCTGATGCAAATCAGTTAGCAGTGATTTGATAACTGTAGGAAATCTGCTTTTTCACATGTTACAGCCCTTTTTAGGTCAAGCCTAAGGGCAGCGCGCATGTGCTGCTCGCGCTGCGAGGCATGCTGTATTGGAGTATGCACTGGAAGCCCCTCCCACTCTCCGCCCACATTTGTCATTGGCTTGTGCCATTGTCCTTCGTAAATGCTGGCTTCTCATAAGTAAAAAGGGTTCCTAGTCCCTCCTTGGCACCTCCTTGTCTGCATTTGTTACCTCCCATAAAGACTGGACTTTTTACTTGGCTTGTTACACGGTCTGCGTTATAAGTGGGTGAGCACTATTTTCTTTATTGACTTATGGGGAGAACCAGCCCGGCATGTTGGCCGTGCTTTTCTTTTCTTATTTGCAGAGCCCAACACGGCTGTATGTGTTTTTTTTTCCTATTTATTAACTTTGGTTATAGGGCCAACACCTGCTCTTTAGCTTTTAACATCTTACGCTAAGTTGCAGGTGCCACGATTGCTTCAAAACTAAAGAAATAGAAAAAGATGCACTTTTTTTTTCTATTTCTTTACTTTTGGAGCTATCGCGGCACCCGCGCTTTAGCTTAAGACGTTTAACACTAAAGCGCGGTGCCGCAGTTGTAACAAAAGTAAATAAATAGGGGGGAAAAGCGATTGGCCGCCATGTTTTTTTACTATTTGTTTACTTTTTGTTATGCCACGGTCCTTTATTTTTTATGGTCTCACCTTCTTTGAGTGACCTGTTGGGGCCATTCCATGACTGCCTAAGTGCCCATAGCAGGAACTCATTTAATTGTGAAAGTTTAGTTTCATTTACAAGCGCCCTTTTCTTAGAAAGAACTGCCCGCTGGGTGAATTCCATTCTGACAAATGACTACGGGAAGGGGTAGCCAGACCCTCCAACTCAGCGAATCCTCAGTTCACAGTGTTATCCCCACTAACTGACAAATAATTCAGACATGCGTGAAAAGGTTTAGTGTCAGGACGCACCGTGTACCATAACACTTTATCAAGCACTGCATCTGTTTTAGCTGGCAGGACAACTGAGTGAGTCGAATAGTCGCGTATTACACATGCAGTAATCTGCAGGGTACACGTCAATATCCCGACCAAGGTAATTTAGCTTTTTAGTCGCTTGTCACGTTAGGTAATAGTGCTGTCTGCTATCCACAGTGCTTAGGAACGGCCGAAATGGGGAATGAAACGCTATATGAAACACAAGTCATTATTGGAAGACCTGTGCCCCCACAACAACCTATTTAGATTGTATTGCAATACTGTAAAACATTATTTAACAAAGATAATTGCATGTAATGGTCATCATCTCGAAGTTCAACGAAATTAGACATATGGCTTAATAGACGCGTCAACTGATTCTTTATCGCCAATGCCTTTGTCCAATCATCAAGTTAAGATCTCAGGACTTGATGGGAGGCTGTTGTTTCATGAACCGAGCTGTTTACTCAGAATTCCTTCTGCCCTCTCTTGAAAGCAGCGTGCAAAGGAGCTTTCTTGAGTTCCGGATGGATGTTGTTGCTGCAACAAAGACGGTTGAGCAAAGTGTGTTTTCTTTATTAAATTTTGTAGGCCTGTTAAGTTTCTGTTCTAGTTATGACAGGGGACACGGTCACAAGGCTTTTTATGTTACGCATGCAGTGGCTTCTAAAGAAAATACGTTCACAGGCTGTTTTATCTTCCAGTAAAATCTGAATTCACGAGTGTTTGCCAAGGTTAGGGGAGAGGATGTGGTCTGACGGCTAGATTGCCGACTTTGGAGCTGGAAACCAAGGTTCAAGCCTCGGGGTCGCGTCCACATCCTGTGATTATGGGCAAATCACTTAATCTCCCCGTGCCCACCAAAAACATGAATGTGTCCTTGTGTAAGTTAACCGGTGCTCATGTAAAGCGCTCCAATACCTGCGGATCGAGTTCGCGCTATATAAATCTGCAAAAAAAAATCCCACCATTTTCCAGTGGAAAAACCTTTGCCATGACGTCACTGGGTGTTTACCTTGCATTTCCTCCTAACTGAAAAGGCCCATGTTTCACTGCTGAGAAGCGTCATTCACGGCCACCTTTGAAGTAGCTATTTTACAGCATTAACCTCAGGGCACAAGTCCTAAAAAAAGAAGTGGGGGGACGCTGACGTCACGACAGGAAGTGACGTCACGAAAGGTGGCTTGCACCATCAGACACACTGCCTCCCCTCGCTCACCCCTTAGATGCGATTGCATCAGAGAAGCCAGCGCGTGAGGAGCGTTCTGAATGAGGTTCGATCTCGCCCCAGAGAGGCCAAAGAGTGAATGTGTGGCTCCATTTGCTCCAGTTATCGAGCTCCCGGTAAAATAAGTGGGGGGACGCCGTCCACCCGCGTGGTACCCCGACTCGAGCCCTGATTAACCTTTTGTTGTCCCTTAATGCCTAATGTTTTTGTACAAAGCAGAGGGGTGTAATGGCAGCAGTTGGAGAGGTGCAATGAAAGACAGTTCCGGCCCCAGCTGGCCTTTTCATCAAGTCTTGAACAGGCACCTCAGATTATAGACAGTTTACAACCCACTTGAGCTCAGGACGGTAGTGTGTGATTGCTCCCTTCCTCGAAGCAGCTTCCGCCCTTGGCTGCAGGATAAACCCATGCACTAGGATAGAAACACGGGTAATCCAATACCCCTTCTCTCCCAACCTCCATGCTTCCATGATCCACACGCTTGCCGACAAACCAGGGAGGTCAGACTTGTAAACCAACATTTGAAGTATTTGACATTATTACTAAATGTATTTTAAACTTCCACAGACCCCCGATTAAAAATCCCACAGATCCATTTGTTCATAGTTTGATGCTTCCAACTGTTCATACCAGGGCCGGCGCTAGGCATGGGCAGTGTGGGCAGCTGCCCAGGGCCTCGCGCTCAGCTTAAAAGCAGGGGGCCCGCTTCACTGTGAAATGCCACACTTTCACAGTTAGCCCACCTGCTCCTCCAGGGCCCCCTTCCCGCACAATCGCCCTACAAATGGTAAATATCTTGAGGTGGTGGCATTCCTGGGGGTGCAGGGGTGGGGGGAAGGGACAAACAGAGTGGGGAAGGCACAGCAGCCAGGCCAGCAATTATGTTGGCTCACAGTGTCAGGGGCGAGGCAACACCTCTGTTAAGTACCGGCCATTCCCTTTCTGCATTTTGTTACTAGGCAACAGAAGGGCCCTTTGTTTCCAGGACCAGCCAGACACAGGTAAGGAGAGATGGGTGAGGGGAGGAGGGAGCAGCCAGATCAACTGGCTTTTGTTAACTTTTGCATCACCCGTTTTTTTTTTTTATGGGAATGTGCATTTAAAATGTATGTAGAACTGCCGTGGTAGGGCAGTGTTTTTTTTTAACGAAATGCCTTGTTACTGCTTCAAGGCCCAGGGGAGGGGGCCCCCTTTCCCTGGGCCTCTAAGCACTAGAGCAAGCTGCAAGGTCCAGGTGTGGGGGCCTCTTTCCCTGGGCCTTGTAGCCATTACTCCCTCTTTACTTGATTTGTTCCCCAAAAAAGAAAAACACTTTTGCTGGAAAGGTCGTCTTTTTCAGACATTTTTCACTTCCATTGTGCACCCTCGGGACGGAGAGAAATAAAAGGTTAAAAATGTGAAAAAAAACTAAAGCAAGACAGAGTGGGTAAAAAGGGGACAGATTGATTTTATTCACACTCAAAACACATTAGCGCCACTTTACAGAGTTTGCCAGTGAAGCTGTAGTTTTGTTTTCTTGTCTTTCTCTGAACAGCACTGTTTTCCCCGGGTGGGGAAGTGCACCATTCCTGGATGTACTGCAATACTCGCTTGATGGGTGGATTGGAAAACAAAATGCATACCGCGGCTCTGTATTCACAAATGTGGTCTTGTCTATTTAAACCATACTGCTTATGTTTTGTAAGGATATAAGCAATGGACATTGAAACGGGTCCCTTCAGGCTCTGTAGTTATGTCCTTAACTTTTCATGCAAAAGCACTCACTGATTTCTGAATAATAACTGCAGAAGCGTTAAGGTAACCAATTTGTTCCTTCTTACATTTCACATGCTTTTACTATATCTTGCACTCCCTATGAGTGTTTGCTTTTTAGGTCTCGCCTGAGCCAGCGCATGCGCTGCTCTGGTGAGAGTTTTAGTAAGCGGGTTTTGGAAGTGCAAACAGCAGTTTGCTGGCGACCAGCTTGAGTTCACGTGAGCGTGCACGCGCGTCACGGGTCATTAAGTGCATCGCGATCACTTTCACTTTCGCGGCTTTGAAGTAAAGAAATAGATTATTTTTCTATTTCTTTACTTTTGCTATAATCGCGGCGCCCGCGCTTTACTTTTAACATTAAAAGTAAAGCGCGGGTGCTGCGATGTAGCAAAAGTAAAGAAATAGAAAAATAATCTATTCTTACTTTTGCTATAATCGCGGCACCCGCGCTTTACTTTTAATGTTAAAGCGCTTTACTTTTAATGTTAAAAGTAAAGCGCGGGTGCCGCGATTATAATGGTGTAGCCAATAGGTCTCGCTTTTGGGACCTTATAAGTATTTAGTTATGCAACTGTTGCATGGCTAAACACTTATAAGGTCCCAAAGGCGAGACCTATTGGCTATGCCAATGCTTGTTCCTGGATGTTGTCACTTTTTTTCTTTTAGGCAGCATATTACTCTAGTCTAGTGCGTAATTTGAATTGAGTCGCATCCAGGTGTTTATAGCGGGGCGCAATTGGGTTGTAATTGAAGGCAGTGCGAGTTTCTCTCAGTGGGGCAGTATGGTGTTTAGTGCAGGGGAGGATGTGGCACTATGGCCAGAGATGCCGACTTGGGAACTGGGGAACCAGGTTCAGCCTTCATGATCAGACCACTCTCCTGAGGGAGCACATTCCCGTGCTAGACCTTAGAAGGCCCCGCTAGACCTTCGAAGCCCTGGGGTCTTAGAAGCAGCAGATGGACCCTAGCGTTGGCTAGTGTGGGTTAACCTTGAAGGCCTGTCCACCACAACCCCTTTTGAAGCTCACCACAAGTCTTTTGGGCAGGCCTATGAAGCGGCACACCCTAGAGCAACAGTGACTGTCATTGAGGTCACAGGACCCTTGAGTAGGGCCAGCTCTAGGGCGGTGTGACCGGTGAAATCGCACTGAGCGCTCACTTCGGGTGGGGGCGTCATGTTTGCAAGTATATTATGTTTTTAAAAGCGTTTGCTGCCTCCAGCAATTTTCGGCAACAATAAAAATGTCATGATAACTCCAGGGATTAATGTTCTTCCTAGAGAGAGATGGAGTTTTGTCAAGTGGAAGCTTTGACTCGTGGAAAGGTAGCGCTGAGGGTTAATGTGCCTGCTGCAAAGAACATGTACCATGCAGATCACAAAGTGCAAATAATGTAAATAGGTCAGTGGGTTCCTGCTTTTGTCATTGAGATCATTTTATTACTTGCAGTTTATAATTCAAAATCCTAACATAGAACAATGAGCTATTAACTGCCATATAAGAGCTGCATGCAAATTGCAAGGTATAAATTAGAGAGTTATGGTTTTATCCCCAGTCTTTGATTATCCTAATGTTGCAAAAAGGGTTCATTTGATAGAAATCAATTTTGGTTATTAAAGAGAACCCCCAACCATGGTATTACGTTCTACATTCAGAGTTTGTATTTCTCCAGTCCAATCACTATTAAACTATACTGCCCACTAGTATGGTTGTCATGTAACTTCTACACCTTGTAGTCCTTTGTCTTATGTAACATTTCCTATACAGTGATTTACACATGTATGATTGATTGTCTCTGTGTAATGTGTGTGATATAAAGTTCTCAGACACCCTACACTGGTATCAGTGGCGCTGTCAATCAAATTAAATGCATCTGAGCGAGAATGTGGCTATTGAGACTTGAGGGGCACTGTTAAAGGGTGGTAGTGAGGGAATCCGTGGCAGAGGGAGTTATTGGGGGCACCAACAAACATTGCCGCACATGGCTCCACCAGCGCTAAAGCCGGCCACTTCCACTTCTTACAGTTCTATCACCAAAACAAAAACGTTGATTTGAAACCCCTTTGAATCTGCAGCATACCTTCAAGTCAATGTATGATTTAGTAGTGGTCTCGGTTGTTCTAAGTCTTTTTTTATTAATGTACAATCTTTATTTGTTTGCAATGGTGTTTTGTATTTTTGTATTATATGTGTTGTGTTTTTGCACTTAACATAATTCTGGCGAGTAAAGAGCCCACACACAAAAAAGATTGTCCTATGACTCTTAGCATGTGCATGTAGAATACTGGTGAGAAGATTTACGTTAAAACAAATTTCTAAGTATTAATGTCATCTGAAGGTGACACAATAATGGCACAGAATGATAAGGGAGCCTTTTGAAATTTGTTATTATATCCATGGTGTGAGAGGTTTTCTCTTGTGTAATTTTATATTTTGAATGATCCCGCTCCTCATTACCTCAACAGGATCTCTCCCCTTTATGAGACAGAACTGGAATTTTCATCATGCACTCATCTGGAAACAATCAGTTAACATGGAGTAAAAAACATCCATCTTTTTGAGACCTGCAACTAGCTTTTCCATCCAATGTGACAAATGTAATCCATTTAATACAGTTTTAAAATATATGGACTTATTTCATTTGTATATTTATCTTTTTGTCCTTGTTACTGATATTCACGTTAGGTCTCTTCACTAATGCCAAATAAGGTCCTGTGATGTCATTTTCTGTGATGTCACTTCTTGTGATGTTACATGCAAATTAGAGGGGCCTCACATCTTCCCTTTCGCCCGGGGCCCCAGAAGTTCTAGGACCGGCCCTGGTTCATACTACTACTGCATCAACAACCATTGATCCTAAAATAAATAAATAAAATAGGGCCACTGTTAACCTGTACTACTGTATGTAATCATGTAACATGTTGGCTAATAGTATCAAACCAGCCTGGAGTTGCATGTGTTCCAGTTTGGAGGGTATCTGGCTTGGTGTTTCTGGCAGGATTGTTCCTGTTGCTGCGGGATCAAGGCTGATTTGCATATAGCTAGTCTCTGAAGTGGTATAGCAGGTGAAAAACGATGGACTAGAATGCGGCCCCAGCAAATACCAGTGGCTAAGACTTTTGCAAGCATTCCACCCAACTGCGTTGTTTTTTCCTTAGCATCTATTGAGAATCACAATATTTAAGAAGAATGCAATGGGGAAAAATTGCAGGTTTTCAAAACACATAAATAAAAGGCATTGTCATTTACAATTTCAATAGCTCAAACTCTCGCAAATGCGAGACCTACTGCATTGCAAATACTTGTTCTCTGCTAGACACTGCTGGTATTTTAATTCTGCACATTGAGAAGCCACTAACTGGTTTCTCAACAAGATCAACAGGATCCACAAGAACCTCACCCGCAAACTCCAGAATGTCCAGAACGCCTCCGCCAGACTAGTCCTCAACCTACCGAGCCACTACCACATCACCCAACACCTGCGGGCACTACACTGGCTCCCCGTCGAGCAGAGACTCACCTTCAAGCTTCTCACCCACACCCACAAAGCCCTCCACAACACCGGTCCCGCCTACATGAACCACCCCCTCTCGTTCCACGCACCCCAAAGATCCCTCCGCTCAGCCCAGCTCTCCCTTGCGACGGTGCAGTGCATCAAGAAGACCAGAAGAGGAGGCCGTTCCTTCTCCTTCCTCGCGGCCAAGGCATCGAACACCCTCCCTCTCCATCTCCGCCAGACACCAACACTCTCCAAGTTCCTGAAGGCCCTCAAGACCTAGCTCTTCGACGAATCACTGTGAACGTCCAGGAGCTGCGTGCCTCCCCCCCCCGGCCCCTCCACAGCGCCTTGAGACCCTTTCGGGTCTTAACAAACCCTTGATTGATTGATTGGTTTCTCAGTGCCTGTGATTCCTTTATGAAGTATTCAGTTTCTTAACTGCAAATGTATAACCTGTCTTTTGTTTGCAGGGGAGAGCTCCAGACGGCTGACTTATCTTTGCAGGCCCTCACAGTGGTCTCCAGAGGAGGAAAGGGGGAAGGATAGCCACCTTCCCAGGAGGCCAGCTAGGGGATAAGAAAGGGATGTCTTTCAGTGAATCTTCAAAAAAAACTCACCACTGGGAAACAAGAGGGGGAAATATATATATATATAGCTTATCCTTCATTGAAGCCTAAGATCAGATGTTACAAACAGGCTTGATGAAACCAGCCATGGTATTCAATGAGAGGGAAACATTGTAAATGGGCTGCACAAGAACAGCCCAGTTTTTGTACGTTTGTAGTGTAAACATTTAAAAAGCTTGAACTGACCACTCAGATGGCTGTCTCTCTGCTGTAAAGGAGAGACTGTTGTATACTGTAGGTGCTGGAAATAACAGTAAGGCATTCCTCTCCACCTATGGTAGGTGCTATATCTGTTGGTGTTTCAGTGAGAAGCATTGGATTGGATAAGACTGGAAACAGGCGTGCTGCTGCCTGTTGTTTGCTTGAGAGCCTCAGAAACACAGACCCTCTGAAGTGAGGATGTGTGCAGTTGGTGCAGGGCCTGATCGCTATTGAGACGAGATTGGAACACAGCTGGAAGTCTGAGGAGGCAGACAGACTCAGACAGGTTTGCATGGAGCAGGACTTGGGAGCAGATCAAATCCACTTGCACTGTGGGTGGGAGTGTGACCCATCCCAACCAACCTATTCTACAAATTTATCCTACAATAAGTTCAGCTTCAAGTCTGATCCTCTGCTTGGCTCAAACAGACAAGTATCAAAGAGTGCCCAAGGACTCTTCCTTTGAAGCAGACCTGTCAACCAGTTTTAACTTGTCTGGTACTAAACTTGGTGGAAATGTGATTTTGAAACTGGAAAGCAAGTGACAAAGCTATCTTACACTGACTGTAAACTGGTATCCAGAAAGAGGACTCTCTAGAGAACTTTAGTGTCAACTCCAAGGACTAGGCTGGGAGCTGAGAATGAGAGGAGGGTACTCTCTACTGGCCTAGACAGACTTGGAAAGACCAGACATAATCTGTCTGCCATGGAGACGCAAGCCAGACACTCCTACAGGAACACTCAAGTTTGAAAGCCTGTGCCCTGTACCTGCCTGCACAAAATGACTGACTCTTGTCCAGTCCCTCCGGCCTGACTGATGGCTGACTATAGCCTTCAGTGTCGCTGGAAGGAGAAGAAGCCTCAGTGGTACTTGTAAATACTGCGCAGGAACTTTCATTGACTATCCATGCAGATTGGAAGAGCCATATGCAATGGAACTGCCACTTTAAGAAACAATAACTTTCCAGTGACTGGTTCATTTTTTGTCGTTTGGCCTTATTTTGTTAATAGAATACCTTTTAATTTTACTAATATTTACAGAGTTGATTCTTGATGCAAGTGCTGTGATGGTACTGTTAACCGTTAATAACCATTCTCTGAAGTTGCCTTTCATCTTGGTCCTGCTCTACTATGGGGTAGATTAGGCTGTCTTACAGAAACAGTGTCTGCCTGACTAGGAGTTAGTTTTGCATGGAAGTGGACATGTTTAGGATGTTTGCTGCCTCGCTGTCCAGCAGTCTAGCAGTTGACAGGGGGACCAGAGCCCCCAGCAGATCACTTGAGCCCAGGAGGAGCACTCTGCCTCTGTGGTGAGCAACTCTCCCATGATTTAACATGGACGGAGTCCAAATTCCAGACCACATGGCATCCACTAATTCGCTACCTCACACGCATGGTGTTTACTTGCTTCAACCCACCAAGATTAAGGGCATAGCAACGCTTTGACTGACCCCCCACTGGGACTCCATCACTGGGGCTCCTCTGCCCTTCCCTCCCATGGCGAAAGATACCCACTCTCCACTGCCCGACACTGCTCCAAGACCTAGCACATACACTGCTTATTCTGACCTGTGTTTGTTGTATCTTGTTATGTTTATGTTTTTTGCCTTTTTGATTAGTATTGCTGTGCACTGCATTGTGGATGGTCTTAATGAGGGCCAATCAGTTGGTCTATCATGAACCACGAGCTAAATTGCTTGCAATGTATTATTAGACCTTATGTTACATGTGACACCTATGTCACACTTTGTTATACCCAACTAAAATTTCAATAAAAAGATTTCAAGTTACAAAAAATGCCCTCATATCTTATTTGTGTGGCAACCATCTTAATATATTTTTTACCTGTCTGACCCCCTCTGAAATTTGTTTGGCAAACCAATTTCCCCTGCTGGGGCAGGCAGTAAGCAACTTGCTCATGAAGCTGATTAGACCTGGGAACAATGAGGCCAAATGGTTCGACGGATCTTGCAGGAAGGCCTCTGCAAATTTACACAAGGTGTTGAGGGAGAAGCCCAGGGAAAAATGTAAAATCCAACAGTATAGATCAGTGTACAAGATAGCCCAGCGACGTAGGAGCAAGGATCTTCAAAACGAATCCTGGGAGAAGCTGGTGTTGGCATGCAGACTGAAAGACGCCATGGCCTTCTGGGCGGTGATTAACAATATCAAGCTTAAGGGGGAGTAAAAGAAACTCTGTTATTACTGCTATTAGCCCCTAGGACTGAGTTAACCATTTTAAAGCACTTTATGGTAATGGCACCTTTAACCAGTCATGTGAGGAACAGGTGACTTTCACCCTAGCACTGGAATTTACCATTGAAGAAGTCTGGGAGGCTAGCATCAAGTCTCCACCAAATAAGGCCACGGGGCTGAACGGGGTTCCAATGGACTTGTACAAATCCCTACTGGGGATTTGGGCCCTCTTCCTGTGTAATGTTTTAATGTTTTCATCAGTGGGTTTGGCATACCACTATTATAATTCCCATTTTAAAAATAGGCAATCCGCAATTGGCTGGCTGTTACTTGCTGATATCAATGCTGGACTCAGCCATGAAAATTGCAAGGAGAGTTGTCCTTTAGCATCTCTTAACATGTGTCAGGGAGTCTGACACACTGTCGGAGGCCCAGTATGGATTCCGTGAGGGTCTTGGTACGGTGGAGCAATGTTTGCACCTGCATTTGCTGAATAGCAAATATACCATTACTAAGCAGGGCTCTATCTGCCTGACCTTCATGGATCTGTCCTGCGCCTTCAAAAGCGTGGTAAGGTCAAAACTGTGTGAATTTGAGGGGGGTTGGGACCTAGTGGAATTCCTGTGAGCCCTACATTCTAATCACTCAGCCTCAGTAAGGTTTGGCCCAGCGGGCGAGCGTACTGATAGTTTTAAGCTTGGCAAGGGGGTGCATCAGGGCTGTGTCTTGGCCCCAATTATTTTTAGGTCTCGCAGACCTAGCGCTGTAGCGCGCATGCGCTCCTCGCTCTGCGAGGCTTATTGTAATCGATACGATTTCAGAAGAGGACTTGAAGCCCCGCCCATCATTCCTATTGGCTGGCGCCATCGTTTATGCTAAACGCTGGCCTCCGATTCAAAATGAGGCTTCTTGGTTACCGCCCTGTCTCCTTTTGGGACGGCCCATCCGGACTGGATCTTTTGCTTGTGGCGTGACACGTTCTCCTTCAATTAGGTCTGTAAGCACTTTTTTTTTTCATTTTGCTTTTGCAAAGGCAGCCACAGGTTTATTTTTGTATTGTGCTTTCACTTTAATTGCTCTTGTTAAAGTGAAAGCGCGATGCAAAAATAAACACGCGGCTGCATTCGCGCATTGGTGACAGCTTTTTTTTGGTAGGAAGCGGCAGCTTGCTCCATATTGCCGTCGCGCACCTTTATTTTCCTTGCAACTTTGTCCTTTTTATTTTTATGTATTTATTTATTTATTGTATGTGTCAACGGGAACTAGCTACCAGGTAGAAGCTCCTAGTGTATGTTTGTTAAGGGACAACAAACTTGTGTTTCAAGAAGACCCTCACTCACCAACCTAGTTGGTGACAAGCTTCATCATCGGGTCCCACCCAAGGCACCGAGTGCACCTTGGGTGTGCTTCGACGCCTGGATACAGCGGAGCAGGTTTTGTGCAGTGAGTGTGCAGTGAAAGTGAGATAAAGTAAGTTAAAAAGCTGTCCAGAGGGTCCCAGGTTACACAAAAAGACTATTTTAATGTTTGGGCCCTGGGCAGTGGTTAAAAAAGAGAGGTGGATATCAGTGGAGGTCTTTAGTGGCTCCGATATCCTTTATGGTCAACATGTTTCAGCCAGACTCTCAATATTGGGCTGGCTTTCTTCAGGACCTTATGTGAGTGAATTTTAAAAGGTGGTCTAAAAAAATATTATATTTGAGACCATCTATGTGGCGCACACGCTAAGGTGCGTTATGTGTTAGAGGATAGTTTCCTCTAGCAGCGTATTTCCTGTTAAGGGAGGAAGAATGACAGACAAACATACAAACAAGTACACTTAAAAATGCTTCATATGGCACATTGTATCATGTGACTCAGGAGCGTGGTGTCCGTGCTCTATGCGGTTAAATTGCGTAGTGAGGACGGAGCGTGGCGTTATAGTGCATGGTGTTTTAAAAAAAAAAAAAAAGAAGAAACGCCTCGTATATATGCGTTACCATGTGGTAATCAATATGCGGTATGCGTGGTGCATATGATTGTAAAAATTGCAATGGCGGTAATTCTTACTCAGAGATTCTCTGGAAAATGCCCCATGAGTTCCGCGTGGGGGCCCGACCTATTGTCACACACTGTGTGATAAGGGAAAAAAAGCACAGAGAACATTATAAACTTACGAGCCCGGTAGCGTGAGGACTCCGTGTCCGGCGTTACAGGGAATCAGGAACCCCCCAGCAACAACCCCACTTACTTCGTCAAGATCAGGGACCCGCCTCCGTACCTATTGTGGCTGCATCGGAACTCCGTTGATGTGTGCCCAGTGCGGAGCGGGAGCTTAAATACTCTGTAAGTTGCTCCAGGTGCGGGCGATCTGCTACGTGAATAGCGTCTGTGGAATAGAAAAAGAAGAAAGCGATGGCACGTGTTGTGTTCTACGCTGACTACGAGTAAAGTTTTATTGAAACGAGAGAGAACTCTCGGAGGGGTCTGATATTGTGTACAATGTATTTACAATGTATTTTTAGGTAAATGCAAATGCCTTGGCTGTTTAAAAATATATCGCTAGAGACTGATGAAAGGCTGTAGATTCCCTCCTGGAGATAGGTGGGAGCGCGTGTTCCATGGAATGAATCTCCTTGGGCTGTGTTCATTATGCGAGTCTAAGATGCAGTCAATATTTTAGCATGTAAACCGCGTGCATCTTAAACGCGAACTGTGCATAGTGAAGTGCTGTGACTTCCGTGGGACACTGTTAGGTGTGCATGGCAGTTCCCATCTGGCGGGCCCACGTGCTTAAACAGTGTATCTAATTGAGGTATTGTTAAAAAACAAGGAGATAAGATAACGCATGCTGTGCATGATAAGTGCCACCACGCATAAGGGTTATGGTGTAATGTCCCTGTATGGTGCTGGTAGGGGACGGTAAACATGCAGGGCTGTAGCTCTATGGGTACTAGGTTCAGTTGGAACCCCATTGTGGCCTGTGAGGACGTCCCATGTTGGTGATGGGAGCCTGTGAGTAGGTCAGAATACAGGAGTAATGAGACTCTCAGTTCAGGCTGTTCCACAGGATATTATCGTTCAGTCCTGTCCTATGGGTGGAAAGGCGATATATCCAACGTTGTTCTTTTTGTAGTAATATCCTGTTGTTGGTGGTGTTTTGGCAGTCACTATGTTCTATCACTGGCCACCTAATGTCGTTAGGTGTATGGCCTGCCTGAATGAAGTGGTCAGTCATATTCTTTTTGCAGCGTATTGTGCTGCGATGTTCTACGATGCGTGTTCTTACTTTGCGGCTGGTCATTCCCACGTAGCGTAGTCTGCACGAACATTCAATAAGGTAGACTATGTTGGAGGAGGTACAGTTTGTATGCTTCACCTGATGCCAGGTTTTTCCTGTCTCCAGGTCCAAGGTTTTGGTGGCCTGGGTAAGGTGACAGACGCTGCAGTCTCCGCAGGGATAGTGGCCCACTACACCTGGAAGACCCCATGCGTTGAGTACCGTGTTGGTAGCTGGTGTCCGGGGTTTCTTGGGTCGGGTGGAGACGAGACGGTCTCGCAAGCTTCCTGCTTTTTTATAGGCGAAGAGTGGATGTTCCCAAGTGAGTGTGCCAGTATTAAGTATGCGCCAGTTTTTCTTGATTATTTTGGCCTCTTGGTTGAAAGCCGCATTGTATGTGGTAACGCATGTTAGAGGAGTGGTGGTGTTCTCTCGTCTGGTGTCTTCCAAAAGGGCTTCTCTAGGTTGGTTACGTGCCCGCTTCTTTGTGGTCCAAATGATCTTTTCTGGGTACCCTTGTTCTTCCAGCTTTTTAGCCAAGTCAGTGGACTGTATCTTGTAGTCCCATGTGAGACTGCAATTGCGGCGTATGCGCAGGAATTGGTGATAGGGAAGGTTTTCTCTGAGAGGCCTGGGGTGGAAACTTCCAAATTGAAGTAAAGAGTTTCTAGACGTAGGTTTGTGGTAGGTAGTCGTCTGTAGTTTCCCCTCCATGGCCTCAATGTTGAGGTCCAGAAATGCAATTTTAGAGGCGCTGGCACTGCTGGTGAAGCGCACGAAAGGGTCCCGTTCATTCAGCCATGTGAGGAAGGTGGTCAGGGAATCATTGGATCCTGTCCATATCATGAGGATGTCGTCTATGTATTGACGCCAAAATTGGATATTGGTTTTGTAGGGGTTAGTGGCAGGTAGGATATGTTCCTTCTCAAAGTGGTAGACGTAGAGGCCGGCCACACTAGGGGCAAAAACGCTGCCCATGGACGTTCCGTTCGTCTGCAAATAGAACTCGCCTTCGAACTCGAAGTAGTTTTCCTTTAATGCCATAGTTGCACACTGTAGTATGAATTCTCTCGGCGTGGTGTACTCCCAGGTTGTTTCCAGTAACATATTCCTGAGGACCCTTAGGGTGTCGTCCTGTGGGAGGCTTGTGTACAAGCTCTCGATATCCAGTCCCACCAAGAGTTGAGAGGTGGGGTCGAAGTTTATATCCTTGATCAGGTTTAGTAAGTGTTTCATGTCCTTGATGTAAGTAGAGGACTTCAGTACCATGGGATTTAGAAAAAAAATCACAAAAACGTGATAGGGGCTCCAGAAGGGAATTAATCCCTGACACAATGGGTCGCCCTGGCGGTGGTCTTGTCTCCTTGTGGATTTTAGGGACCGTGTAGAAATACGGTGTCTTGGCCTTCTTAGTGCAGAGGAAGTCAGCTTCTTGCTTGAAAATCTTGTTGTGTGCCTCAGCCGTCTCAACCAGCGAGATGATGGTGGGTCCTCCTTAAGGCGTCTGTAATTTCTAGCGTCGCTCAATAGTCTTCTGCACTCATTGGTGTAATCAATCCTGTTCTGGATGACTATGCCTCCCCCCTTGTCTGCTGGTTTAATGACAATATTGGGGTTGTCCTGGAGGTTGCGCACTGCTTCCCTTTCTTTGTTGGTGAAGTTGTTGAAGGTCTTGGGTTGGTTAAGTTCCTCAATTTGGTTGAATACCGCCTGAATACCGCCTGTTCAAAAGTGGTTATTTCAACCGGAATACATGATGGTGGTGGGAGGAAAGTTGACTTTGGTCTCAGTCCTGTTGCGTTGGTGAGCTGTGTGGGTTCTGTGGGTGGTTGCTTCTCAAAAAAAGCCTTCAGTTTCAGCTTACGAAAAAATTCTGCCAATTCCGCATGGAGCTGGAACTTGTCCAGGCGGGTTGTGGGCACGAACGAGAGTCCTTTATTAAGGACATCTTCCTCAATAGGTGTGAGTGGGGTGTTGGACAGGTTGAACACCAGGGAAGGTGTTTGTTGATTACTCCTGGTTATCTCATTCCGCTGTGTCCTGGTTGCGGTTCCTTCATCTTGCTTCGAGTGTTGGCGCCTACCGGTCCCTCTTCGTCCGTCCAGTGCACCTGGGGTTGATTCTGTCTCCTTCCTCGTGATCGGCGGCCTCTCCCTAAAAAAGGTGGCCTTTGGTTTGGTTGGTAGTAGGCCTGTTGTCCAGGGTGGTACATGGGTGGCCATCCAAAGAACGGGTTCTGGGGTGGGTGGCTGAACATTGGCGGGCCATAATTTTGGCCTTGGTGTGGGTGTGTACCCCATGGTGGTTGCCATTTTGGCGCTCTTCCCCTGCCCCTTGGTTTCTGTAAGCTGCCGGTACTGGAGCCGCTTGAGAGTGAACTGTCGTCTCCGGAGGTGTCGGATAGTAGTTCCTGTCGGTTTGGGGCAACGTAGTTTTCTTCTGCGTACGGGTAAATTTTGTTGTAGGAGAACCTTTTGAGGTCCTTTTGGAATTTGCTGATTTTTGACTGGGTGAGGTATTCTTTGTATTGTGCCACTTCCTTGTTGGATTCATCCAACTTTTTCTTAAATGATGTGATAGTTGCTTTAAAGTGGCTCTCAGTTGCCTGTATGTCAATGATCATGGCATCTGAGAGGCGCTTCGCAGTTTTGATAATGAGCACTAACTAGTCCCTGGTACAGTGCCATGCTATTTGCGCCCAGTCCTTCCTGAAGGAACCATCCTCCAGGAAGATCCTGGGGGCATTGGTCACCAGTAGGCCCTTAGGTGCGGTGTTGGTGCGGAGATATTCCTTGAGGATCACACCATGTAAAATGGTGCGGATCCTGTTGCGCTTCTGCTCAGTGAGCTTATCCCAGTCGGTGGTCTGAGCTATTGTTTGCGATAAATTGACATCAGCCAATAAGGATGGGCCCGCGAGGATTTCACTGATTTCATCTTCAGTGAAAGTTAGGCCGGGGTTCTCCGCCATGATGATAGGCGGGGATGATAGGTGTTGACTCTCACAGCTGTGCTCTGCTTATAATGATCAGTATCAAAGTGGAGAGAGAGGAAAAGGACTATAGCCAGTTCACTTCCCCTAGGATTAAATGTATGTATCAACAGGAACTAGCTACCAGGTAGAAGCTCCTAGTGTATGTTTGTTAAGGGACAACACACTTGTGTTTCAAGAAGACCCTCACTCACCAACCTAGTTGGTGACATGCTTCATCATCGGGTCCCACCCAAGGCACTGAGTGCACCTTGGGTGTGCTTCGACGCCTGGATACAGCGGAGCAGGTTTTGTGCAGTGAGTGTGCAGTGAAAGTGAGATAAAGTGAGTTAAAAAGCTGTCCAGAGGGTCCCAGGTTACACAAAAAGACTATTTTAATGTTTGGGCCCTGGGCAGTGGTTAAAAAGAGAGGTGGATATCAGTGGAGGTCTTTAGTGGCTCCGATATCCTTTATGGTCAACATGTTTCAGCCAGACTCTCAATATTGGGCTGGCTTTCTTCAGGACCTTATGTGAGTGAATTTTAAAAGGTGGTCTAAAAAATCATATGCACCACGCATACCGCATATTGATTACCACATGGTAACGCATATATACGAGGCGTTTGTCTGTCATTCTTCCTCCCTTAACAGGAAATACGCTGCTAGAGGAAACTATCCTCTAACACATAATGCACCTTAGCGTGTGCGCCACATAAATGGTCTCAAATATACTATTTTTTTAGACCACCTTTTAAAATTCACTCACATAAGGTCCTGAAGAAAGCCAGCCCAATATTGAGAGTCTGGCTGAAACATGTTGACCATAAAGGATATCGGAGCCACTAAAGACCTCCACTGATATCCACCTCTCTTTTTTAACCACTGCCCAGGGCCCAAACATTAAAATAGTCTTTTTGTGTAACCTGGGACCCTCTGGACAGCTTTTTAACTCACTTTATCTCACTTTCACTGCACACTCAGTGCACAAAACCTGCTCCACTGTATCCAGGCGTCGAAGCACACCCAAGGTGCACTGGTGCCTTGGGTGGGACCCGATGATGAAGCATGTCACCAACTACGTTGGTGAGTGAGGGTCTTCTTGAAACACAAGTGTGTTGTCCCTTAACAAACATACACTAGGAGCTTCTACCTGGTAGCTAGTTCCCGTTGATACATACATTTAATCCTAGGGGAAGTGAACTGGCTATAGTCCTTTTCCTCTCTCTCCTCTTTGATACTGATCTTTATTAACATGCCGGTTCTTAGTAAAGTACGTTTATTGCCGTTGTTTGAGGAGCCTTGGACATACATCAGGGATCCCGATAATGTGGTGCTTTGTTTGCTGGCTGCAGACGAAGAACATGACCAACATGTGGCTCTGCAAATATACTTCACCCTGATCCAGGCCTTCTGCTGCGAGAATGACATCAACATTCTGCGAGTGGGCAACGTGGGTCGGCTGGAGGCCATCCTGTGCGGGCCCGGCACAGAGGAGCCCGGGGCGGACCTGCACTACGTGCTAGTCAATGTGAGTCAACACCCGCTGACTGAGGGGCCAGCCGGTGGGGGTTGTTCGGGACCATTCTGGAGTCGCACCAAAAAATGCAACGTGTGAGTTTACAGCGTTTTGTGAGCTGCGGGCAAGCAAAGAGGTTGGCAGCGCGCGTGTGTTACAGTTGCGTGCCAACTAAGCCCTCCCTTCCCTTTTATAAAATGCTTCCAAACAGCATGCTCTTTTCGTGAGGTTCCCCAAAGTGAAAACTAAATGCCTCGTAGAAACAACGCAGTAATTTTCACTATTAATTGCAAATGGCCCAGCATAGCACTGGTGTGCTGGGTACGGGCCCTATATAAATAACTTTAAACTAAGGATGTGGCGTAATGAGAGCTGCCAACTTAGAAACTCGGGAACCGGGTTCAAGTCTCGTCGACGGCTCAACATCCTGTGTTTCTGTGCAAATTACTAAATCTCCCCGTGCCTACCAAAAATGAATAGGTCCTTATGTAACGCAACTAGTGCTCATGTAAAGGCACTCCGATACCTTCGGGTCGAGTTCGCACTATATAGAACTGCAAAAAAACCACTTTTAACTAAGAAGGAACATATCTCCCCTCCCCCTCCCGCCCCCTGCCGGCTTTGGGACTGGCTAAGCAGGTTAGAGTCTTGGCGTCCTCTGGTTTTGTGCAAATCACTTAAAACTCTCCGCATCCCACAAATCTACCCCCACCCCCAAAGAAAAAAAGAAAGTGACCTTATGTGATGTAACCAGTGCTCATGGAAAGCGCTCCAATACCTTCGGGTTGCGTTTGAGCTATTTAAAACTACACAAACCATTGGTTGAATTGGTGTGTACATCAGGAAGGTATGTGAAATCTTGGGACCTTGTGCTCCTCGAAAGGGATGCACGGTGGGTGTTAGTGCACTCCTGCAGTGGCTGCTCCGGTTTTACTCCCTTGCCCCTCCCCCTCCCCTCTGGCTGCAGACGGTCACACCTCAAGCATTCCTTAGCAGCAGGGTTTCGGTGATACGAGCTCACTCAGCACTTGCTGTGCCCACACTACTCTTTGCTAAACACGATCTCCTCAGGCACTTAGCGAACTATACTGCAGTTCAAATTGAGTAACATTTATTTGCATTCCTAGCATAGATTGTCATTTAAGAGGTGCCAACACCGGTTTACACGTTCTCATTAATAACTTACAAATAATTAATGATTAAGATTTGATTCTCGAGCTCCATCTGTAACAACTTTTATTGTTTGCTTATCCCTTTGCACGTAGAAACAACACTGCACCCTGTAAACTTTCAGCGCCATAAGAGATGCTCCTTAAAGCCTTGATGAATTTCTGTTGGAGTTTGATTAGCTGCAGTGGCACTCAAATAAAACAAGCATTTGCAATGCAATATGTCTCGCATTTACGCATTTATCAGCGCCTTGAGACCCTCACGGGTGAGTACCGCGCTTTATAAGCCCCTGATTGATTGATTGATTGATTTAAGCTATTGGCATTGTAAATGACAATGCCTTTTATTTATGTTTTAAAAACAAAAAACAAAATAAAAGGCATTGTTATTTGCAATGTCAATAGTTTAAACTCTCGTAAATGCGAGACCTATAGCATTGCAAATGCTTGTTCTTTTGTGTATTAATGGTTTAGGTGAAGCCCTTCCAAACGTAGCCTGGTAAGTCCCCCTTATGGGTAGAAAAAGGCCCCAGTGTTGTATGCCGATGACACTGTACTAATCGCCAGAACTTTCAATGGCAGTAACATGCTGTTCCAGGAGTTTGTTACCTTCATGGGGTCACTTGGCCTTGCACCATGGCCATAACATGTTATTCTAGGAGTTTATTACCTTCATGGGGTCACTTGGCCTTGCGCCAATCTGAATAAAACATCCACCATGGCCTGCGGATCCAAGCACCATTAAATGTGCAATATATAGCTGAAATGCCACCCTGTGGTTTCTATGCAGGATTTTTCCTATCTGGGCGTTGTCTTTGACACCAAGGGGAATTTGGGACCCTGCACCACTAAGGCATGTAACAGATATGTGAATGCTGCTGGGTATATTTGTAACTTACCCTCCCATATTGGAAGAAAACCAGTGTCCCCTTTGCTGGAGATATACAGGATTAAATGCCTTCCTATTCTCATCTATGGGGTGGGAATTTGGAGATATTCCAATATCAAGCCCGTGCAGGGTGAAAAAAATAGGGTTTTTAGGCAGCTCCTCGGAGTTCCACCTATCTGTGCAAATTCCATTGTCCACTAAGAGCTTGGGGTTGAGTACGTGGAGGACAGTATTAAACTGGCCCCTCTTGCTCTGTGGTGTTCAGTCTGGACAAACCTGCACAACTCATGTAATAGGGAGATTATCTTAAATTGCCTTGCGTGTGATTGCGTTATGAAAATCCCCTCATTAAAATACATTAAGTCAGAATTAACGACCCTTGGTAAGCTGGCGCTTTTTACTAGTCTGGCTTCCATGACCAAAACTGACATGGCCTGGGTTAAGAAAACTTTTAAAGCATTGAGGCAGTGCCTAAGCGAGGAAACCCAACTATTAAAACTTACTGTCATGGAGTATATACACTTCCAAACCACACCAGCCTTACAGCCATACCTTGAGTGGGTGGACCACACCTGGGACAGATTTCTTTTAACAACATTTAGGCTGGGTTTTGTGAGAAGGGCATCTCGGTTTCCTCCTTGGCCACTTCAACTCATCTAAGGTTTTAATATGCCCTTGCAATGAATCCTCTCCCCAAAGCCTGCTTTTGTCAGTATGATTCTGCCTTTATAAAAAGGTTTTTCATACCAGTTTTTAAGGGAGAGGGGAATTAGAAGAAGTGGTGCTGCCCTGGTCTTTTTGCAACAGCTAAATTGTCCCTGTGTATGTGTAAATACTTGTTCCTTTCTAAAATATTCTATTGCCAAAAGAAAAGGAATACTATGTTATTTTAGCTGTTTTTTTTTATATATTATTGTTTTTTATGATGTACTTTGTATAATAGGATGGTTTTTAAGGTGCAACTGTCTGAAAGAAATCTCATGTTATCTCAGAATTTTAGTCTGTTGAATTTATTTAAAGTACCCATGAACTGTTACTTTTTTGTGGCATTCAATATTCCTTCTCTTGCCATTTACCTGTTAAGTGGTTTGAACTGAGACTATTTTTCTTTTCTTTAAATTTTTGTGATGTACTTTTATGGTTGCCTATGTAACCAAAATAACTTTTTTTAAATTGAAATTGAATAGAATTGCATGGAGGTGGTAGAATATGCCCAGTGGCCAACCCAGATATCTATATGTAACCCCGGTAGTTAATATAACTAGAACAAGCAGTCTTTTTCTCAAATTCCATTTCTGTTAAATTTGCCCACGGTCTATTACGACTTGTCAAATGTGACTGAACAGTAGACTTTAATTTTAGGGCATCCTAAGCAAGTGCTACCAGTGCCATAATGTTGAATGTTTTTGCTGCACTTTTCCTTAATTATATTTCTCTAGTGGCAGCAGTTTTAACTCATTTATCCATATGTTCAAATGTTCCAATAGTAGAGTTGCATAAAAATTGCCTTTGCAGTCTGAGGGCTTTCAAACTATAGCTATAAGAATCAGGTCTTAAGCCTCTTTTAGGTATGGGAACTAAAGTGTTGGCCTTCCAGGTGAAAGAGATTTGCACGATTACAAAACTTCTTTAAATGCCTTTAGGAGTCCAGAGGCCCAAAATGTGGGCTTAATTGTGAGAACAGCAGTCAGAACCCTATGAAGCCTAAAGGCCTGTGATGATTGGTTGGTAGTATCGCTCTCCAAATGTCCAGTTTAGTTACTGAAGGGCCAACACAAGGAAAATATGTTACTAATTGCAGTTGATCATTATGCTTAAATTTCCCATTCAATGGATTGACATGATTGACCAACCTATTATCTGTTTTTGTCAACGCAGGCTTAAGTTGCCCCTTACTAGCACCTCTTATGTCCATACACCAACATTGTGTAGAGACCTTCACATATATGCACTGGGTTCCCTGTTCCTTTCCTACAATCTGGATTGGTCTTTAGCTTTCTGAACACATAACCTATGCAACTTTCTCACTAATATGTAATGGGCTGCTATTGGCTCCACAACCTCTGAAATTTTTGTTAAAGGAGTGACTCACTTACTGAGCTCATTATAGAAAATGTTCAGTGGAGATGTAATAGGCTCATCAAAAGGGGTCCCATTGCTGTGACTACAATTCAGTTTAGACTGACAACATTCCCCCACCTCTGATCTCAATGATAAATTGGTATAATCTACATGCGTTTGCAGCTAGATTTCGGATTTAACCCCGCTTCCTGTCCTATACATCTGTCAGTGATCTGAAATTCATTAGCAGGAAGGGCGTATTGCGTAAATATTATCTGTCCCAGTCTGTTCACCTCTTATATTCACATCATACAATTATGATGACACATTTGTGAGGTGGGATCCTGTTTTCGTCATGGTTGTTTTGTAACAGGGGCACACTAGATCAAAAGAGGCAGAATATGTGGCTGCACACTGCACGCCTACCAGCCTGTCAACAGTGAGAAATACCATCAGAACCACGTTAAGCCTCCAGGCGCACAATGATTTGGTTGATCGTATCAACCTTCAAATCAATCTCCAAATGTCGTATTATTTACAGAAGAAACAACAAACGGTAAACTATTCGTCTCTTATATTCACATCCCAAAATTGGGATGCCAAATTTGTGCCATGGGATCTTGTTTACGACATAATCCTTTTTAATGTGAGCACACTGAATCAAATCAGGTAGAATCTTTGGTCTTACCTCATATGCTTACAAGCCTGTTGTTGAATGTTCTTGTGCATTAGAGGTAGTTTTAGGTGGGATCTCTGTTAAGGGTTTTGTTATCTTTCTAATGTCATTGTTCTGTCAGTTTCATTGTTTATGTTCTGGATCTAGAATTGTGGGGACTTGGGAGTTGACTGTATTCAGTGAAGGCAGGTACTGTGCTGTCTTCCCAATAAATCTTTAAGAAAACATTTTCCTGGACTCACTGGATTTACTACAAATTTGGCGACGGGCTTAAGTGGTACCTTCTACATAAGGACTGCACAGGAGTAGCACCTTTTTTGGTTTGGATCTTTGCGCCCTATGTATGCAGAAGTGACTTGTACATTAATTTTATTACGTCTTAGCGCTGGCAGCGTAAGACACCCATGGATTTTGGAGTTAATTTGGAAGAATACATGGGTTTGAACAGCACATGGGATGGCTACATCTTTTGAACGGTATGCGTGATGCAGCCTGCTCTTTATCTTGCCACTCTGCACGTGTTCGGCATTCTCAACCCGTGGCAGCCTTGCGCAGCCGTCCTCTGTGAAGTCATGTCAGCTCTGCTTCTAAGCGCGAGTCCGGCATTCTGTGGCCCGCGTCAGCTCCGCACAGCAGACTTCGACAGACCCCCTCCTTGATGGACTGGAACCTACACCTCCCCTCCTCCCCAGCGACTTGAGACCCTTACGGGTGAGTAGTCGCGCTTTAACAAACACTTGATTGATTGATTGATTGATTGGGAATAAAGCTCCAGGATGCCTGTATTGATGCCTATATCTGCTTTTGATGCCATATTCATGTCAAACTAAGACATAAGCCACGCAAACGACGCACCTCCATCGGTGGCGCCATATTGGATCTGGATTCCTTTTACTTGTGCTGCCTGAGCGGCGACACGCACGGCTTGATTTCATGTGTGTTTCAAAGCTTATGCGCACGGTTGGTGATGAGTATTTTTAATAAATTTTGGGAATAGCCTTGGAGGCTGTGTGGAAGTGTGCTCCATCACGCCGATGCACACAGCATTCTCAGGTTTTCCACAGCTTAAAGTTTGTGCACAGTAAGATTTCTTCTATTCCTCAATTTCATCAGCGCTGATGAACACAGCAGTCTATTAAGGTTGCATAATTGTATTTTGTGAGGGTGCTTATTGATTGCATAACGTTCTAGCAAGTCTAATTTAATACTGTTCTGTACCAATTATTTATAAGCTGTGTTTTTCCTTAAATACAAAGTACATTTTGTAGTGGTAACATGCAATCTGAACCTCCTGAGAAGTTCTCACAAAATAAAGGGGATCCTCCTTTGCCTTGGGTAAGGCGGAAGGAGGAGTTCCTCACCTACATGAAGGCTATTGATGGTGATAGAATGAGTGCAGAGAACAAGAGCATTCTTCTTCATTGTTTAGGATCAAAATTTTGCTGCCAGTCCCTCCTCAAGGAGAAGGAGAGCAAAATGTTTTTGAGGAGACTCTGCTATGAATGGAACTTAAGTTTAAACCTTCCTCTAGTTTGGTATTGAACAGATTTAAGTTTTACACCCAGGCTCAATGGGAGGGGCAGTCCTTTGATGATTTTCTTACCGCATTGTGAGGCCTCACTTTACACTGTAGTTTAGGAACTATTATTGAGGAAATGATGAGACCAAATTATACTAAACATTTGGAATAAAAAAGTGCAAGAACAATTGTGGGTCATGGGGGGACCAATGTTACAGGACTCTATTACCACTGCTAAAGCCATTGAACAGTCAGAAAAATGGATGAAATATGTGCAGGACAGTGCTGCAAAGAATGTGAAGTCTACTGATGTTGTAGACAATTTGGGGCTCAGAAATGTGCCAGCTGGAAGAAGGTATGACAAATCACTTACTTGTTATAGGTGTGGTAGTTTTAGCCATTTAGCTTCATCACCTTACTGCCCAACTGTGGGTAAAGAGTGCAGTAATTGTGGACATAAGGGACATTTTTCATGTGTGTGTAAGAGTGAGAGTAAGAAAAGCATTATTCTGTCCAATAGTAAAGCAGTGGGTGTGAAGGAAGCAGTGTGCATCAAGTGTGTGTCTGAAGTGGACAGTGACATGGAGAAATGAATAGTTTTATCATTGAATAATCTGGAATGGGAGGGTGAAGTTACTAGACCTCCCAAATGCAAAGTTAAAGTGCTTGACAGAGAGCTGGAGCTTATGGCAGACTCCGGGTCTCCATGGACCATCATTTCCGAGCAATGTTTTCTGGAAAACTTTGCATATGCCAGGACCCTGGATGATTTGAAGGAGTCTGATATAGTGGCACAGATTTTTGATGGGTCAACTATTGATATGAAAGGATATATGGAGGTGGACGTTCTATTAAGAAGCACATATTTAGTTGTATGTGGCCAGGAGAGGAGCAAATATGTTGGGATGGAAAGATCAGTGGAAGCTGGGCATCATTTTAAATCCCTGCAGCAAGGAGCCGTACTAGTGATCAGTGACTCGAAGATTGTGCCTGGCTTATTTCACAATTTTCCAACGTGCTTACAGGGGAGTTGGGCAAGCAGCAAGGGTATTCTCATCGCATCAAGCTCAAAGGTGTGGCAATTCTGGTGAAACAAAAACTGAGAGAAGTGCCCATTAATGGGAGGGAAGAGCTTAACCATATTCTTAATGACATGTTGTGTGAAGAAATTATTGAAGATATAGAATATTCCAAATGGGTATCTCCCATAGTTTGAGCCCGCAAAGTGGTCAAAACTTTGAGGCTATACATTGAAATTTAAATGCTAACATAATAGTGGACTGCCACCCTCTACCAAATATTAATGTGGTAGTGAGTATGTTGGAGGGGGCAGTGGTGTTTTTTACTTTAGTCTTGCGCTCAGCTCATCACCAGTTTGAACTAAGTGAGGACTCCATGACTCTTACTACTTTCATTACTCTTCAAGTGTCATTCCAGTTCAAGAGGATGCTGTTTGGACTAGTGTCGGCAACATCTGTTTTCCAGAGAGCAATGTTCCATATTTTCAAGGGAATGGCATCTGTTTTCAAGTGTTTCCAAGATGACATTTTGATTTTTTCCTAAAATAAGCAAAAGCACTTAAAGGAGGTATGTGCAGTGTTAGGTAAGCAGAGGTTGACATTGAAAGAGAGCAAGTGCAAGCTATTTAAAGAATCACTGTAATATTTGGGACATACTTTGTCTAAAGAAGGTGTGGTGGATGCCATTGTCAATCCCCCTGCACCGGATAACAAAGAAAGGTTGCTCTCATTTGCAGGTCTCTGAGAACACTACAGCAAATTTATCAAGAAATTTGCAACCAAAATGGAGCCTCAAAGAGAACTAACTCTGAGAAATGTGGAATTCGAGTGGTCTGACATGCAACAGTATGCATTTGATTTGGTGAAATCCGAAATTGTGGGAGCACCTACAGTAATAATTACTGTTGATGCCAGCCTTTATAGTGTGGGAAGTGTGTTGTCACAGACGTGTGGAGGAGAGGAATGAGGCGGAGAGAAGGTATGCTATCACAGAAAAGGTGCTTCTGGCATGTGTGGCCTGTGGAGCATTTCTGCAAATATGTTTGGGGCTCTCATTTTACCCTGAAG
This sequence comes from Calotriton arnoldi, assembly GCA_963921515.1. Taxonomy (NCBI): domain Eukaryota; kingdom Metazoa; phylum Chordata; class Amphibia; order Caudata; family Salamandridae; genus Calotriton; species Calotriton arnoldi. The sequence goes on along the minus strand of CAWUFW010002495.1, from coordinate 295,908 downwards.
ATAGATCACAAGCCGTTGATAGGGGTTTTGTCTCCTGGTGGGGTAGGTAGTGAGACTGTGAGTATTGCCCGGTTGATGTCTAGACTTCAAGAGCACAATTTCAAGGTGGAACGTGTGCCTGGAAAACAGAATGTTACTGCAGATTGTTTGTCAAGGCTCCCATGTGACAGTAGGGGGGAAACTGAGGAGGCAGGAGATTCAGAGGTAATAGCCAGTATTGATGATGTCATGTCCAGGGATTTTGAGGGTGTAGATGAGGATATGTGGAAGGTTGCAGTCAAAGAGGATCAGTTGCTAAAAAGTGTGTTGGGATATGTGAAAGAAGCGTGGCCTAGAAGGTGGGAGACTCTGGCAGAGTTGTATCATTATTGGAAAGTAGCTGAGGAGCTGGAAGTGGAAGGAGAAATTATGTTCATGGGCGGAAAGTGCATACCACCTGTAGGATTACGTGATCATATTTTGCTGATAGCCCATGAAGGACATCTGGGAATGTCATCCATGAAGAGGTTGATCAGAGCAAAATTTTGGTGGCTGGTTTTAGACAGACTGGTGGACAGGGTTGCGCGTGGGTGTGAAGTGTGCGCTAACCGTGGGAAAATGCTCAAAGTGGTGCCTGCTCTTTTGTGTCCTGTTGAGTGGCTGGAATTCCCATGGAAGAAAATAGATTTTAATATCTCTGGTTCTTTTAACTTTCTACCCCATGAATGTAGGTATGCCATGGTTATTATTGATTACCACTCAAAATGGCAAGTAGTCAAGTTTGTGTCTCAAGTTACAACAGTGTCTGTTATTGAGTATTTTAAGGAACTCTTTGCTCCGGAGGGCTATCCTGAAGTTCTCATCACATACAACGGGGTGAAATTAAAGTCACAGGAGATGGTAGATTTTCTTAAGTATTGCAACATTCATCATGTTGAAAGAGAGTATTTTGCGGGCACGTGATTTTGGTGGCGAGTGGAAGGACAAACTGAGGGAGAATTTGTGGTCATACTGCATCACTCCTCATACCACCACAGAGGTAAGCTCATTCAAACTACTTACGGGTAGAGTCCCTGTGTCACTGGTGGTTCAAGAGGAAGCTTTTGGAGAAGGATGAGGGAAAGGTGAACTGAGAGGTAGCCTTGAGGGTGGAAGACAAACAAGGAAAGTTTAAGCAGGCTTATGATGCTAAGTGGAAGACTAACGTACTTGTTTTTGTGGTAGGAGACTGGGTCAGGATATGCAAACCAGGAGTGTTGTCCAAAAGTGAGGTCAGGTTTGGCAAAGCTCTGAGCGTGGTCATGGTCAACAAGAAAAGTGTGGGGACTCAAGATGGTAAAGTATGGAATGTCAGGAAGGTGGCTAAGTGTAAAGGTGGAGAGAGTACGAGACTGGTTGAGCGTGTGCGTTTGAAGGATCCGTTGGAAAGCATGGCTTCAAGGACCAAATGTAATGGTCATGTCAGGAGGCCTCCCACTAGATATTTAGATTTTGTGTAAAGTGTTGTGTGTCTGTTGTGTCTTTGTGGTGTGTGATTCTGTGTGTGCTTTTTGTAAGGGGATATGTGTGTTGCATGTTCTTGTGCTTTAGAGGTAGTTTTAGGTGGGATCTCTCTAAGTGTTTTGTTATCTTTCTAATATCATTGTTCTGTCGGTTTCATTGCTTATGTTCTTGATCTAGACTTGTGGGGACTTGGGAGTTAACTGTCTTGACTGAAGGCAGGCACTGTGCTGACTTCGCAATAAATCTTTAAAAAAACGTTTTCCTGGACTCACTGGATTTACTACACCTCTCAGCGATATGCCTATCGCACTTAGAATGTTATGATAGCGTTTTCACTAATGTACGGGAGGTGGGGGTCAGCCAGTCAAGTCGCTGAGTGTGCTGTAAACAGCACACACAGACATTTCCCCTGCCACACAATATTATAATAACATGTCTTCGTTCAATGTATGAGTTTTTGGTGGGAAACGAAGAAAACAATATTTCAGCCCAACCTGTATTGCTTATACCTTGCAAGAGTCCCGGAAGGAGAAAATTATATGGCAGTAATATAGGCCGGTGAGGGCAGCACCTGATTTTAATTTAGACAGTATATATATACCATCCTGATTTTAATTTGGACTCAGAAAAGAGATGTTGGGCAACATTTTGAAAATAGCAAACACCATTAGAATGAACCTAGATGACTAGAGCATTGAAACAGCTATTTAACACTGCCCTTGATATGGGCGTGTCTTGGATAAATCTTAATAATGGTTGGAAATACCTTTGAAATGAGCACTTTTATGGGTTTCACGATACCCAGGGGAGACGTCCCCTCAGTGCACGGCAATATATCCAAAAAACGCTTTAAAATATGTGGGTTGCATTAATTGAATTTATTTTTCTTTCATAAATTCTTTCTTCGTTTGTTGTAAGCAAACTTCATATTGATTCCAAAGAGAACAAATGTATTCATTTGGTAACAAAATTATTTGGGTCCCAATTTGTCAATCCCAATGCATTTCAGGCTCAAGGGGGCCCTTCATCAGGGGGATATTCAATATCTGTATAAATGAAGCACGAAAGCAGCTGGGTTACCACCACAGTATGAACATGGTCTATAGTAGTTATAACAAGGATGAGTATTAAAAAAGATTTTAGTGCAGATTACACTATCTCAAACGTGAATTGACAGTCATGCAAAAATATGCACGTAAGAAAACATTTCTACGGAAAAAGTGCAAGCAATTACTGAGTCAAAAGTGTAAAACTGAATCAAAAGTGTAAGAATGAAATGAAAACAACTCCCATTCATGCATGAAGAGGTCAAGGTTAGAAGTGCTCCCATTGAGTTAACAGAGTTCTGTCTCCCAGTCGGTGATAGCTATTTAAAACACGTTGGTGTAACTCATTTTGTAATTGCGGCATACACATAAAATATCAAGTGGCTGAATAACCGTGTTAACGGCAAACAGATCCACAATGTGTACCGGTGTTTCAACCTGCTATCTACGCAAAGAGCCGAGACCCATGCGGTCTGTGTAAAAACATGCAATATTAAACAATACTGCGTTCCGTGTACAAAGAGAAAAAACGCTCCCCTTTCAACTTATTATAAAAATGCGGCATCCATTTAAAATATCAAGTGACTGAAATTCGGTGCTAACGGCAGACAGTTCAACTTTGTGCAGTGATGATTCAACATGCTATTTACACGAGAGTTTTCCAAAGTGCCGGGACCCATGCGGTCTGTGTAAAAACATGCGATGTGTGAGGCAGTGATGTGTTCCATGTACAGAGTGAAAAAACGCTAACCTTCCGGTTGATAGCAAATGTTTGCCAGGGTCCCAGAGTCGGAATCAACTGACTGGGTGGATGCAGATGTTTAAAACGTCTCAGTAGAGATGCAACTTGAAAGTGGAAACGGACTAATCGTGTTGTCTATGATTAGCATACGGCGACCGGAACGCCATATTGAAGTGGAAGTTCGTGGTGTAAAACCCAAAGGGCAAAGATGAAAGCCAACGTAATTAAAGGTTCAATAAGTTGAAAAGTTTAGAAAATCATAGAAAAAAAAAAAATCAATGAATATGACGTGCAAGATTGAATTAGTGGTGTAAAAGATGATACAAGTGCCGCCATTTTTGACCATAACAAACGTGCAAAGAACTTGAAAAAAAGAGGGTGAACAGAATTTCAAAAATAGAAAAAACCACTAAATTATCAACTGTGAAATTATTAACTGAGTGTCAGTTCAGTCCGTCCCAATCCAGTCGTTGGGGGTAACTCAAAGTTAAAGCAGGTGACCAAAAAGAGAATGGTGTATAGTTACAAAAACAACTGTTTTCCATTCGGTCATTTAGTCCATTTGGATGTAAAGTGTCCAGCAATTTAATCCAATGAATTTCCCTTTGTAAGAGAGACTTGGTAATGTTCGTGCCCTCTCGGGGTACCATTAGTTCCAAAACCAAAAAACGCAATTGTGTCACATTGTGATTGTGCATCTGAAAATGCATAGCTACACACGATTTTTGGTTAAATGTACGTATATTGCTTTTATGTTCATTTATCCTGACTTTAATTTTTCATTCAGTCTTGCCTATATAGACTAAGCCACATGGGCATTTTAACATGTAGATGACATTCATACTGTTGCACGTTGCTGTGGTGTGTAGTTTAATGGTGTGACCTCTTCATGGATGTGTAATCGAATTGCCTAAAATGACATTATTACAAATATTACAATTGTAACACAGGATTGTTCCCTTCTGTTGTTGTTCCACTATCTTTGGTTTTGCGGTGGATATGATTTCTTTTATGTTTTTACTTCTCTCATATGCAAACAATGGCTGCTGGTTGAATATGCCTTTGAAATCTGGTTTGGTCTGTAACATTGGCCAGTATTTCAAAATAAGTTTCTTGAACGCTGCACTCGAGGTAGAAACTTTTGATACTAAGACCATGCGATCTCCTTTGTTGGGTTTGGTTACAGATGTTAAAAGCCGGTCACGGGACATTTGTGCCACACGTTGTTCTGCTTCTTTTAATATGTCAGGTGGATATTTTCTGTCCTCAAATCTTTCCAGCATGGCTTGCATGTTGCCAGGTAGGTTATCCAGATCTGATACTATTCTTTTGACGCGAAGTAACTGAGAGAAGGGTAGATGCCATTTCAGTGATGTTTGGTGGAAACTATTGAAATGCAATAAGTTATTGCGGTCTGTAGTTTTCCTGTACATGTTTGTTTCTAGTTTATTCCCATTCCTTGTTATATTGACATCCAAAAAGTTAATGGTGCTATCACTGACTCATGTGTGAATTGAATACGGTCATTAATGGAATTCAAATTCTCTATTGCCAGGGTTAATTCTTGTTCTGAACCCTTCCATAATAAGATGATGTCATCTATGAGTCTCACAAAGGTTATCAAGTTTTCGGTCCAGATGTTGTTGGTAAATATATGATCCATCTCAAATTTATGCATGAAAAGATTTGCATAGCTGGGTGCTACGCAATTGCCCATAGATGTGCCTGTGAGTTGTGGAAAGTAATCATTATCCCAGCAAAAATAACTGTGGTATAAAGTGAAATTCATCAGCTCTAATAGGAAAACTTTAAAGTCTTCTTCCCAATTCGTTCTGGCCACAAAGTATTCCATTGCTTCAATCCCCACATCATGTGGGATGGAGGTGTAGAGAGCTTTAACATCTATAGTACACAGCAATATGTTAGTCTATATCTAAATCAACTCGTGGATCTTGTTAAGTAAATCTGTAGTATCTATTATATATGTTGACATCTGTTGAACCAAGACCTGTAGATGTTTGTCCAAATATTTTCCAATGGGTTCATGAAGCGAACCTCGAGTTGACAGTATGAATCTAAATGGAGGATTGTGTAAATTCTTATGAATTTTAGGCAACATATAAAATGTTGGAGATCTTGGGCACACTTGAAGAGCACTTTTATGGGTGTAACACAGGCCCTGCAGCCCCTGCGGAGCATGGGGCCCCAACTCTTCAAAAGTCACCCATTGAACCCAAGATCAATTAATATTTGTGAGCTATGGGAGACTCAGAGGCCCCTCATCACATTCTGCAGTGGGGCCCCATCATGTTCCATTACGCCACTAAGCGCTTTGTCTAAATAAAAAGAATTACAAAAACTGAGCAAGATAGATCTGTGAAATAAAAGAAGTCTTGTACTCCACTGAGTGGAAAGTTCTTGAATTGAATGTTTGTCCTGAAGTAGGTGGCATAATGAGATCAATGGCCACAGAAACATGCGTCAATTGTTTATTTTAGGTTCAATGGACTGGGATCAGAAGTGTGGAATAAAGATAAAATCGGAGAAACACAGGTTGAACTGGAGTTTTTTTATGTTCTTTGTTTGGTACAAACCCTCACCCAAAGCTACAAATGATACGTTTCACTGTTAGTGCTGTGTAAGACGTTCACGGAAGTGCTGTGTAGGCGTGGCCTCTTGATCGAGTGCAGCGAGCGAGCAAGCTCAAGAGACGGCTGGGCTGGAAGGGGAGCAAGGCGGCAAGCAGAGTGCAGGAGCGGCTTAGCAGGAGTGCGGAGATAGCAGAGGGCTGAGTGTGGAGCCCGCGGTGTGAACCGCCTGAAGCCGGCTCAAGAAGCCCGCCCCAAGCCGCCCCGTCCCGACCTGTCCTGAATACATTAGACAGAGTTGGGAAATGGGTGCGTGGCCACAAGTGCGAGTTTCCTCTGCCACCGCTGCTCCAGCCGCCATCACAGCTCTGTTGGCGGTGGCCTGAGGAAACTCCACCCCCACTGCAGGAGGAAGCTTCAGGACGGCACTGCGGTTGCTGCCGGCGCGGGCATTAGCCCCAGTCCCTCCATCTTTCGCATCGCCCCCTGCCACCTGCCACTTTGCAACTCTGCAGTGCACCCGGTGACAGAGAAGAGCGAGAACTCTAAAAGGGGGCAATCGCAGTAATTGAATCTCCATTACATAGCCAGGCACTAGTAATAACTGACTCTCCGCAGCAGGCTGCTGTGACCAGTAATCTCCATTAAATATCAAACACCATCAGCCCCAGTAATCCCCAGCCACCGCCTTTTGTCTCTAGCCCAGGACTTCCAGCAGTATACTGAGTGCGGAAGCATTAGGAGGCTCCCGCAGAGGGGAGACCCAGGCGACACGCGGAGGCGGCCCGGCTAGGTCCGGGTGCAGCCTGCTAGCCGACCCGGTGTGCCCCACTCAGTTGGAACCGCAGGGGGGGTGGCGCTGACTACGACTTGGGCACCCCGCCAGCAAGCACCAGCCAGAGGACCACGTGCTCCATTCAAAGGTGAAGGCACGAGTCAACCAGGAGTCAATCAGGAGGAAGGAGGGCACCAGATTGAACTTTCCCCACAACGTCGTACGAACATGATGATTAAAAAGAGGCAGACAAGCTGCAAGGGTACAGATTTGGAGGATGATGAGTTCGCAGGGTCAGCACAAAAAAGCATAACAAGAAGCACAGCCCTCCTACAAAACCAGGAGCAGCCCAAAGCTAACGCTCCTCATCAAGGGCTCATAACACATTTCTTTCAAGCACCTGGCAGCTCAATAATTACTTTGGACAACTCCATGGAAGGAGAAAAAGGCAAGGAAGAGACTGGACTCAAATCACGAGGATCCCCAGGGGATAATAAGGACCAGTGTGGATGCCATCTCAGTGTGGGAGCCCGAGAGACTGTCGCCGCACAAAAAACAGGGAACTCAGAGAACACTCCAAAGTCAACAGCCAAGGCTAAAGGCCCCCAACGGATCAAAGCTGAAATACACCAGTGGATTGAAAAGGGCATGGAGGACAACAGGGTCAATCCTCCAATGACAGCCACCCCAAGACCAGCTCTAACTCTGACACCTGGGAAAAACTGGCAGGTTAATTCTTCAAGAATAGACGACCTTACTGCCTCCTTCCTACAAAAACTAGAACTGACAATTGAAAGAACCTTGGACTCAACTCCAAAGATTCTTGGAAAGAATGCAGAAGTGTCTCCGCGCTGAGGCATTGCGCCAGCTGGGCCGAGATGCCCCGCAAGAGGTACCTCAAGATAATCTAAATTTGAAAGCAGTAAAAGAAGCACAAGATACAATTGCTAGGTCTCTGATCTGGCAGTCAACAAAATGGAAGTTCAAATTGACCTACTGCAATCAATCGCCCAGCACCTTGCGAATCAGGACGACAAGCTCGCAAAGCTGGAGGCTATTTTTGATAATCACCATGCCGCCTTAGCCTGCACGTGTTCCTGTGCTGACATCATAGAAAAGTCGGCCGAGTTACCAGAAGTTTTAAAGGACATGCTGGTGCTAGCTAAGGGCAGGGGGGAGTCGTTAACACAAATACAAACCACCCCCAAGCCAGCAGCTGTGAAGAAGGCGCAGCCAGCCAATACTGGAATTCACCATCTTGCAACCAGCCCAGAAACCAAGGAACCTCGGTTAGGCCACAGTAGCACGAACACCTTAGTAACGCAAGGGAGGAGGATATCAGAGGAATTATCGGTCAGCATACAAATCGATGCCCCACACGAAGAAGCAGCCCCCGAAGTGCCCACAGAAAAGGCAGCAGGAGTAGTGGCATGGTCAGAAGCCCCTTTGTCAAGGAGGGCCAAAAAAAGCTGAAAAAACAACTGAAGAAATTGAAAATCAAAAGAAGATCAATATTGCCAGCAATGCTGAATACCGGCAGCTCAAAAAAAATATGTAGCTCAAGACCACTTTTTCCTATCTTCAACTTCAAACAGCAAAACAAGACTCAGGTGATAAGGAAAGAAAACACAGAGGTAAACAAGGCCCGACGGGGACAGAGTATGTATCTGGAGGGCCCACAAACTATAGGGCCAATAACAGAAAAGATACAGGAAGAGGCAGCTGGGCCGCCCCCACTGAAGGAGCACTAAAACCAGGGTATCCGTCCCACTCAGATCGGAGCTTTTATACAGTATGGGGGAGCACACCACACTCCATCAGTGTGAGCAGCAGAAAAAGGAAAGCTGGGCTGGATTGCTAAACGGGGAAGCAGGCAGACTACAGGGAAGAGCATCTAACAACCATTCTCTAACTCAGTTCCCTCATAGCCTTGCCCTGGGGGAGGACAGATGACCATCGATCACATCTAAGCTCAAAAAACATCTCGCAATCCACGAGGTGGTGCTTACTCCTAGGTATACAGCTAAAGGCTCCCACGATATCCTAAATAGGTCCAACATTCTTCGTCTATTCGGACCCATCGCCACCCTGGTTCAGATAACATCGGAAAACCTAGAGTGGGTAAAGTTCAGAAGGTTAGACAGCGACACCCACAGTGATTCCACCTTAGTTGCCTTCAGCCAACAGCAATTTCAACAGGCGGTTCTTGGTGAAGCCCAACTACTAGCAAATTAGGGCATAGAAGTAACCCCGGGCGGAGCAGGCGGAGTTACTCTACGCGGAGCTCCACGGAGTTGGGCAAAAACTCCGTGGAGCTCCGCTCCGTGCCTCCACCCCCCTCAAATAAATATTTATAAAATAAAAATAAAAAGTAAAGTAAATAAAACTAACTTACCTTTATCGCGGCATCTCCGGGCTGCCCTCCTCCTCGCCGTGGCCCTGCAGAATCCCCTACGTCAGACGTATGTCGTGTAGGACTGTGCACGCATGCGCAGTCCTACCATGACATTCGTCTGACGTAGGGGATTCTGCAGGACCACGTCGAGGAGGAGGAGGGCAGCCCGGAGACACTGCGATAAAGGTAAGTTAGTTTTATTTACCTTCATTTTAATTTTTATTTAATAAAATATTTATTGAGGGGGGTGGAGGCGGGAGTGTCTGGGGCTGAACTCCGCTCTGCTGCAGAGTCGGAAGTTTTACATGAACTTCGTGTTCTCCGCGGAACGCGGAGTATGCAAAAATCTGCAAGCTCCGCCAGCGGAGCGGAGTTCCTGCCCAGGGTTACATAGAAGTCCATGCACTGCCAAAATACCCACATATTCTTATCCCTAAGAACGACAGGTGGGGGTCTTCATCAATCCTTAATGGAACAATCAACAAGAGTTCAGGAGGGAGAGGCAAACAGGAACGACCAAGAACTCCAATAAAAATCTGCATTTCCCACAGTGACACTCAGCGCAGAGTGCAGACAAACCAGCAGGAGCAGGCCCCAATGTAGGACCCCTGGCAACTGTATCCCTAACCAAAGACACAGCAACGATAATAGAGGAAGAACAACAACAATCAGTGTTCAACAACAGAAACTAACCCTTATCTCATAGAACATCGCAGGGTTAAGTAACATCTTTAGGGTCAAGGCTACCCAGGACTACCTTGCAAAGGGGGACATATTGTGTTTCCAGGAAACCTGGGCAAAGTCAACGACCCCAATTGGCGGCTTTTATGAACAGCATATATACCTGCGACTAAAAGGAATATTTTTGGACGCCCATCAGGCGGCTTATCCGTCTTCCTAAGTCATGCCCGCAAACTTAAAACCACAGTTATAAAAGTGAAAACACCAGACCTCCAAGCCATGACAATTGAGGGACTCAGCAGGAGGCAACAGCCTTATCGCTTGCTGCTAATTAACTGTTATATTAACCCAACAAAGTGCCAAATGCAATCCCCATTGGAAACCTACATCTGCATTTTGGAAGAAGTACTTATTAAATTTGAACACTACAATGTAATCATCGCCGGAGACTTTAATACGAGAGGCCTGGACCACGCTCCAAGCGCACTCAGCACCGGGAATAAGGTGGGGCCACTGATCTCTCTCCTTAAAACTTTAAGCTGCAATCTAGCCATGGAATAAAAATATCAGCTGCCCCTCATGGTCCCCTAAGCCGACCTTTAGGAATATATCTACTATAGACTATAGCCTAATCAACGAGAGACAGGCCCACAAGCTGAGTGACTTTGTAGTGGATGATCAAGAGGAAAGTGACCATAGGCCACTCTGTGCCATCTTTAACCTAGCCCTGCAACCAGCTAATGTCCAGGAAATAATTGGTGGAACCACGGGCGAAGAACGACACAAAGACCTCAAAAGATTAAAATGGACTGTCAACCTCGGAGATAGACTGTTGGAGTATGTAGCAGTGAGGGAAGAAGAACTTCAGATAAGGCCCAAAACGAACATTACAAGCTACTGGGAAATGTTGATATTGGACCTACAGAAGAACTTGGGAAATGCCCATCAAACAAACAAGAGCCTCATTCCAAAACAACCACCTCAGGAGCCACGAGCTCCGAAGTGCCTGAAACAATGCAAACATGCTCTTAGGAAGGAAATCAAGGCAAAAAAGAAAGGAGATTCTTCGTTGCAGGCAACTCCTATATCGGCCCTGCGAACAACATACAGGAAGAAAGTATTGCAGTTGAAGAGAAAGCTTATGAAAAAGAATTGCTTAAAGTGTTCTCCCTAATTAAAGAAAAGGACAACTCTAAGTTTTGGAGATACATCAACAGTCTGTGCTCCCGAAGCCTGCCCAAAGAGAATAGCGTCACAGGAAATGAGTGGAACTGTATGTGAAGGGACTGTATACGAGTGAACTGCACGAGGTGGGCCCCTTTACCACCAAGAGCATCCAGGCTGCAGCCCAAGATACGGAACCCCAGCCTAAGAGCATGCAGGACACAGTCACAGTATTCAGCCAAACTGACCGCTTCACGGAAGGGGAGATCGCCAGGTCCATCAGGGTAACAAGAAACGACGGGGCTCCGGGGCCAAACAGCATTCCTGCTCAAGTGTTTAAGTTTACCCAAGCATTTTTTAAACCAATTCTCACTCCACTGTATAATCACTCCTACGCTACAGCAACAATACCGCAGTCCTGGAAAGGCTCAATCTTGTTTCCAATACACAAGAAAGGAGATCACTCGAACCCTGCTAACTATAGGCTAATAGCCCTGCTCAACATTGAAGCCAAGGCCAACGCACAGCTATTACTGAGGGATTTAGAAGACTGGGTGGATACCAACGGAATCCTCCCGCACCATCAGACAGGCTTCAGGGCAAACAGTTCCACAATGGAAAACATCATGGCATTGTCCTATCTCTCCAAGCAGGCTGTTAAGGAGAAGAACCCGCCCCTGTTTTGCTGTTTCATAGACTACACTACGGCCTTTGATAGAGTCAAATGAGGAAGACTTTGGGCAAAACTCGGATCCTGGGGGATCCCAGCGATACTTTTGAAAGCGATTATAGCCCTCTATGAAGGGACATGGGTCCAGGTCAAATTAAGCCAAACTGTAACATTGAGAGTTGAAACCAACAATGGGCTTAAGCAGGGCTGTGTCCTGGCTCCACTACTATTCAACCTGTATACTGCAGACCTGGGGCTAGCCCTGAAAGACGCCAGCCTAGTGCCACCGAGACTGGGTAAGGTGCTTCTCGCAACCGTTCAGTATGCGGATGATACAGTGGTTATGGACCATGCCAGGGTGGGGCTCTAGAGAGTTCTAAAGAGCCTAGCAGTGTACAACAAAGAAAACAGCCTGCTAGTAAATGAAAACAAGACAAAGATAATTGTATTTGGCAAATACCTTCATAAAAAGCAAGTGACCTGGACATTGGGCGACCACCGAATAAGGACAGCATCATCCTACAATTACCTGGGGGTCTGGCTAACTGAGAGGGCCACAGCAGCCAAACATATAAAAGAGCTAAACCTAAAAATCAATAGAATAATCCTCTCACTTAGACGCCTAAGTCAGCGCCTGTCAAGTCCAACAGCAGAGCCTATGCTGACAGTACTCAGGGAAAAATGTATTCCAGCAATCAATTATGGCCACCTAGTCTTCCCAGGAGCTTTAGAGAAACTTATAATCGCTGCCCAGACAAAAGCATATAAGATAGTGCTGCAGGTGCTCAGACAAGTAAGGAATACCCGGCTAAGGCTGTAATTAGGACTCAACAGACCGACCTGGCACTACATGGGGACCTCATAAGGGTGCTTAATGCCCCGACACCTCCCTTAAACAATATTTGAAAAAGATCTTCAGGGAAGCAGAATCCCCATGGCACACCAGGTTGGGACAAGCAATAGGAACCCTGAAAATAGAAGCAGAAAGCATGCCTTTACATGAGATCTCACATTCTGCCTGGGCAGATGCAATGAAGCGGCAGGTTCGGTCCGTCTCGTTTGAATTGGATCGAGCCTCAATAAGCCACAACTCCCACACACTGGCACTGCACAGTTCGTACATCCCAGGGAAACCCCAATTTTACTTGTGAGATGCACTCTCAGCTCAAGTCAGAAGGAAAATATTGTTCATGAGGCTTATTGCCCTCAATATTTTGTACTTCAATCCAACATGAGCTCGAGAAGACAGTGCAGTCTCCTGTCGGCTATGCAATTATCATGGAGAATCTTGGTTACATCTTCTATGTTGTTGCCCCAAATTGGCCAGTGACCGCAATCAACTGTCACGCCCAATTCTAATGGTCAAGGGCATGAGGTTCTGCATGGAAGCCTCGGATTGGTGCTTCTCAGAAACAAACTCTTGCCTACTCGCCAGAGCAGGGAGATTTATCCATCAAATCAGAATTGCACTTGATGCCCAGCTACATGTGACAGAATTCAGGGTCAGTACCGATCGGGAACCGAATCTGTCGGTGTCCCCGCAGCTCAAGTAGGATACGTAATAACAACCAACCAGCTCCGACCCATAAGGATGAGTACTGCTTGGCAAGCCCGAAGAGGACAACGAATGCGGGCTGAGTGCCCATATATAAAAAAGACCCCTGGCAACTCCCAAGAACCGTCTTCCTCAGGCAGCGACTCCACTCCACCTACTGATTTTATTAAACTACTGAACTTTTAACAAGATTTCGGGCAAAAACAGAAGCAAAACCTAATTACAATGTTGAAGAATTTACATTTTTTATCTCTTTTAAGGAAAATGCAATAGGTCTCGCATTCACCCGAGTTTGAGCTATTGGCATTGTAAATGACAATGCCTTTTTGTTTATATTTTGGGTTTTAAAACATAAATAAAAGGCATTGTCATTTACAATACTAATAGCTTAAACTCTCGGAAATGCAAGACCTTGCATTGCAATAAAGGGCTTTCTCGCCGCTTGTTAGATTGTAAATATCAGAGGAAGAGACCAGCCTGCGACGTCGTCAAATTAGTGATAAATAGTGCAGTGGAGAAGATGTGTAAGTGTTGTTAATTAGACAGACACAAAGTGTGAAGTGAGAGTTACATATGATCCAAGCTATAAACACTAACAAAGCGCTCCAACACCTTTCACTCTGTGATTACACTGTCGCGGCTCAGGAGGAAGAGCGAGAGGGGGGGGCTATTTCCTGCCCTCTCTGTGATTTGAGTGTGCAGTGTGGCATTGCGTAATCTCATTGCTATCTTTGGCCTAATAAAAACACTCCAGCTGTAGTAGGGCCCTGGCTTCACCTCCTGGTGCAGGGCAGGCTGTGCTTTATGGCAGGCATGGAGGGAGGGAGGGATGGTCTCAGCTGCAGCTCCGGCCTCGTACAGTGCCCCTGCTATTACTAGTGAGCGAGAGGCGCTGAGGTGGTGGTATTGGTGGTGGTGGCAATGGTGGTGGTATTGGTGGTGGTGGTGGCGTTGGTGGTGGTGGTGGTATTGGTAGTGGTATTGGTGGCAGTATTGGTATTGGTGGTGGTGGTGGTATTGGTAGTGGTACTGGTTTTGGTGGTGGTGGTATTGGTGGGAGTGGTGGTATTGGTACTCTTGGTGGTGGTGGTGGTATTGGTGGTGGTATTGGTGGTGGTGGTATTGGTGGTGGTGGTATCGGTATTGGTGGTGGTATTGGTGGTACTGGTGGTGGTATTGGTGGTGGTATTGGTGATGGTATTGGTGGTGGTGGTATTGGTGATGGTATTGGTGATGGTGGTGGTGGTGGTATTAGTGGTGGTGGTGATATTGGTGGTAGTGGTGTTATGGTGGTATTGGTGGTGGTATTGGTGGTGGTGGTATTGGTGGTGTTGGTATTAGTGGTGGTATTGGTGGTGGTGGTATTGGTGGCGGTGGTATTGGTAGTGGTTATGTTGGTGGTGGTATTGGTGGTGGTATTGGTGGTGGTGGTATTGGTAGTGGTTATGTTGGTGGTGGTATTGGTGGTGGTGGTATTGGTGGTGGTGGTAGTATTAGTGGTGGTATTTGTGGTGGTGGTGGTATTAGTGGTGGTACCTGTGGTGGTATTGGTGGTGGTGGTATTGGTAGTGGTACTGGTTTTGGTGGTATTGGTGGTGGTGGTGGTATGGTGGTGGTGGTGGGGGTGGTGGTGGTGGTGGTGGTAGTGGTGGTATTGGTGGTGGTATTGGTATTGGTGGTGGTGGCAGTATTGGTATTGGTGGTGGTGGTATTGGTATTGGTGGTAGTGGTATTGGTGGCAGTATTGGTGGTGGTGGTATTGGTAGTGGTACTGGTTTTGGAGGTGGTGGTATTGGTGGTGGTATTGGTACTATTGGTGGTGGTGGTATTGGTGGTGGTGGTGGTATTGGTGGTGGTGGTATTGGTATTGGTGGGGGTGGTATTGGTGGTGGTGGTATTGGTGGTGGTTATATTGGTATTGGTGGTGGTATCAGTACTGGTGGTGGTGGTACTGGTGGTGGTGGTATTGGTGGTGGTATTGGTGGTGGTATTGGTGGTGGTGGTGGTATTGGTGGTGGTATTGGTGGTGGTATTGGTTTTGGTATTGGTGGTATTGGTTTTGGTATTGGTGGTGGTATTGGTAGTATTGGTGGTGGTGGTGGTATTGGTGTGGTGATATTGGTGGTGGTATTGGTGGTGGTGGTATTGGTGGTGGTAGTATTGGTGGTGGTATTGATGGTGGTATTGGTATTGGCGGTGGTATTGTTGGTTGTGGTATTGGTGGTGGTGGTGGTGTTAATAAACAGGCTTTTGAAAACAACCCGTTAGGTGGCTTTAGTGCAGATGACATGTAACACAGATGTGCTGCTGTCAGCTTCAGCCCATTAGCACAGGATTATGTGCTACCTGGAATTCACATGACTTTATTCATTAATCATTTCTAAATCCATTTTACTTGGGGGTGGTGGGGGGGTTGAAACAGACACGAGATAATGCCGGGTTAAAGTGATTGAAAGCAGGCACTCGTGTTACGGGGCTGCCGTGCTGCTTAAAAAAACACAAGGGGTTACAGCTGAAGCAGCGCATGTCCGGCCTGCAGTAAGAGAAACTCAATAAAGTAAATAGTGCTTACAGACTAAATAACAGGACCCGTCTAACAACCAAAGCAAAAGAGCCAGTAGCCATGGGAGGTTACAAATTAAGACAAGGCCGTACTAAGGAAGGACTAACAAGCCTATTAACGAATCCGAAGGCAGCATTTACGAAAGACAATGACACAAGCCAATGAAAAATATGGGCGGAGAGTGGGCGCGGCTTCTCTCTCATACTCTACTACAGCAGTCTTGCAGAGCGAGCAGTGCATGTGCACTGCCGCTAATCTCAACCTAAAAAGGACAGGTCTGTTGGCTTTGCCACTGCTTGTTGAACTTGAGGTGATTGAAGCCTAATCTAACCCTGTTGTCGGCATGATGGCTCATTGAATTGAAAGCCTGCCACTGAAAAATTAATTGATTTGAAGGTCACACAACCGCAACCCTAAAATGGAGCCTTTCATCTTTCAAAAGTCAGCAAATCGAAGGAAAAGTGATTGGTTAACAGTAACATCTGTCATGGAAAGTGTGGTAAGAAGTGGTCTCTAAATGTGTTATGTCGGCAATCAATTATTGTAAGAGCCTCTACCTATGTCTACCCAAAGTTACTATTCACAAATTATAGAGAATCCAGAATTGCTCCGTATGCCATATATAGCCCGATTGGAAAATTTGTGACATGAGCAGAAGTGCAACTTCATGGTATTCCTGTCAAGCAGCAAACTGAAGTTAATGCACTTTGCATTATGGATAAAGTTTTTTTTTTTTTGTTTTTTTACTTGACTGAAAAATCCTACCTCCCTGAACGTTTCATCCACCACAAGCCATGCAGGACTCTCTGGACAAACTCTCTTCTACTCTTAATCCTTGGCACTAATGATTGCCCTCTAGGGGTGCTCACTTCACCTCCTCAGCCCTCTGTTATGGAGTGAGCTTCTTTTACACTTACAAGCCATCCACTCACATTCTAGCTTCAGGAAATCCCCGAGGCGTATTTATATTGGTAAATTCTGCTGGGGTTTAGTTCTTCGTCTTTTAGCTATCTTCAAAAGATTTTATTCAGATCACATAGGTTCTGAGTGTTCATAGCACCAAGATGCCTGTATGGATGTGCGTGCCCTCTACAAGAATAGTTCAAACCAAAATCTAAACCAAATCACAAAAAGAATTGTTTTGACTTGTAAAGTTTTTTTGTGCAGTATCTTTTGAAACAGGAGAGCAAAAAAATGTTTCCCAATATGTCCATAGTACCTCTTTTCACCTCTATTTGAGTGTAAAATGGAATCACGCAAAATACCACCTACAGCTCACTGCAACGTTCCATCTTAGCCTTGTGGCTGCATGAAGTAAGCGTTTGTAAACGAGGAGGCCCAAACCCCTCCACCTCCCCAGTACTCATGGAACAACCTTGGCAGTCCCGTATATTTAAGCAAAGTGCACATAAAATGTACATTATTCGTGTTACTGGTGGAGTTAAAAGGCACGCCTGTGTGCAGAGGCCCCACGACTGTACCACTGCTTCATTTCTAATTGTGTGACCAGATGTTTTGATGTCACAGTACCACTAAACTGTCGCGCTTCATCCCATATTAATCTGCATTGAGCTTTCTCCATTTGCTTAATTCCATCTTGACATGCTTTTCAGCACCATTGCATAAACCTGCAGCCTAATCCAAACTGCTTTGCTGAGAGTTACTGACTGCCCTGGGAAGAAATTAACAGCTGAGCAATCTCTCAAATATCCTACATTTATCATTAAACGCTGGACAGTTTGCAGGAAGAGCTTCCGGCGCGTGCCAGCTAGAGGCTCAACCTCGGTACGCTTGCCTGCAGCGGCAGCATAGCAGAAGAAAGAGGACTGGACAAACAGACAGTTCTATCTGGTTCATCGACAGCACCGAAGAAACATCCGCAGACTCTGAAAAGAAACGCTGTTAAACGCTGAAATATGGAAACCGCAGTCAAAGATCCATTTAAGTCTGTGATAGCGGAACAAAATCCTTCTTACTCGGATTAGCCCAGCATTTGATCTGATTACGTTTTGGGAATCCGAGTCTATCCCCTGAATTGTACAGGAAAGTTGTGGGTGGTATTTAGTTTTTTTTTTTTTCTTGATGCGGTTATAAAAAAAAAAACAAAGCACGCGACTACGTTTGTAGTTGAGATTTTAGAAGAGCTCTGCCCAGCATGTCACACCATGCTTAGCTACAACATTTTAAAAGCACGTAGCCTGTGAAAATTCTACCAGTGAAAAACAAAATTATATCATTATTGTTTGATAAACCCTCCAACAATACTAACTGACACCCTACATACGGATGTGTATGCACATAGTGCCCATTGCTGCCAAGGTTTCAGATTGCTTATGTGTGACATTTTCATAATTTCAATGTAATTATGAGTGACATTCAATGATTATGAGTGACACTTTCTCGCGAGCAAAATCAAAGCTATGAAGACGAGGGAAACATATAAATATCAGAAATGACAACTACTTGAGCAATGAGAAACTATAGGATCATCTTAAAATGGCTTCAAAAAAGCACCAGGAATGGAAGGGAACTGTGAGACGGACTGACCCAAACAGGATGTGAGAGGGCCCAGTGCGCATGATCTCTGTTGCCCGTTAATATATTATCACAATTAGTCAGTCTTGGTTTCAATCTGCAGCTGCCTGGTGTTCTGGAGGGCACTAGAATATTCTGCACATTGAAGCCTCAACTTTCGAAGAAAAGCTCATGAGTGTCCTGATTAAATGCACCCCCAGCAGCGCTGACTGAATGCACCCCCAGCAGTGTCAGCATCTAGTGCTCTGCTGTCAGCACGAGACTGTGCCTGCTGCGCCGATCACATGAGCTAAGCACTTCACGCCTCCCGCTGGTTTGCATCAACAACCTAGTGACCTGTTCTATTGTCTCGTGATTGCTGAAGTGCGTACATGGACAGACTTGGAAGTACTGCAGCAATCACAAGACAATAGAACAGGCCACAAGGTTGTTGATACAAACCAGACGTGAACTGCTTAGCTCATGCGTTCACACTATAGATAAACTAATATCATTACATCTAAGATAATTGAGGCTCTCACCTGACGTTGATGGACCGAGTCTTCCGGGCTCAGGTTCCTGTGCCAGCTATTCCACATGGATGTGGTAGGCATCCTGCTCTGAGCACACCCCTTTGAAGGATGGTTGACTCTCTGGCAGCGTAGCTGCTGGCCCTTCGTATTTCACCAGCGCTGTGCGTGTGTGTCCTGAAAACCGTTAGTTTTATTTCCTTTGCAGCATGATAGCAGCAGGGAACGGCGGGGCCGGCATCGGCCACGCCAAAAGTATGGCGGTCGTGCCGGCCCCCTCCGGAGACCACAGAGGCAAGCCTGTCGCGCACGTTGGTGACGCGACGGGCGAGCCTCACTATTCATTGGTCCCGTGTCGGGGGGCGTGCCCCGGAAGTGATTGGTATCACTTCCGGGTCACGCGAGAGGATAGCGCCAGGCCGGTTGGAACCGGCCTGGCATAGAAATCTTTAAAAGGCTGGCGAGCGCGGGAGTAGGTCTCTTTGCTCCCCGCTCCCCAGCCCACCACACCAGTGGTCCATGGGACACCAGTGGACAAAACAGGCGAGGGTCAGGGTGCGCTGTCCCCTCTCATTCCAGCCGGGGGGGCCAAGCCACTTGAACACAGCAGGGAAGTACCGGGGAGCAGCATGACGAAAGAGAAACCGTCAGGGTCAGCCGGGTCCGCTGGAGGAGGTAAGCTGATGACACTGCCAATGAGGAATGTGGGGGAGTCCCGCACGGATCGGGAGAATTTGGGGAGGCATGTAACACAGGACGTAAAGGACAGGATTTGGTCGGGGTCTTACATAAACATGTTCTCTTTGCTTATTTGCGAAAAAGAGAGGGAAGAGGCCAGGAAGAACAAAGACTGGATGCTCCCGAGGGAATGGGCAAACGAACTAATGAAGTACAGGGTCGAAGAAAACTTGTTGAATTGGATTAGAGGTTTTTCCATTTTCATGGCAGTCATGGCTGAGCGTTTCCCTAATATGCAGGCTGAGATGGCATGTTACCAAAACAGGATTGTTCTAGCGCATGATAAATACGGAGGTGAGGGATGGAAAGAATATGATAAGAGCTTCAGGAGAACTAAAGCGTCTGACACATCCCTATCATGGGACCGCCTAGACACGATTGCATGGTTAGACCAAATGGGCGGTGGGTTCCAGGACAGGTCCAGGAACCAGTCCTTTCAGGCCTTTCAGTCCTTTCGGTCACAGCCAAACACCGGTCCCCCAGCCATACAAACACCGGGGAGGGCGCAAAGGGACATGCTGGGATTTCAATAGACGGACTTGCACTAGGCCGCAAGGCACGTGCAGGTTTAAGCATGCGTGTTCCATCTGCGCGAACCCGTCTCACCCCGAGTCCAAGTGCTTCAAGAAACCAAAGGATAAGGGAGGGAAGAAACAGGAATGAGGCTCATGGACAACTAAAGGCACGGTCACCTATTGATGTAACGGCATTGACACCCTGGCTAAACAAATATCCTTGTCACATCACCGCAAAAATGCTGCTAGATGGTTTCAGGTACGGTTTTAGGATACCGGCACCTGACTATGTGGGGGCATCAGAATGCAAAAATCAACTCTCAGTGCGAGCCAAACCTAGCGTGGCAGCAATGAAAATTGAAAAAGAGCTGCGACTGGGCAGGGTAGCTGGCCCATACGATTCTATCCCGGTAGAGAATTTTGTCTGCTCTCCTTTGGGCGTGGTCCCCAAGAAAGAAAGGGGGAATTCAGACTCATACACAACCTATCAGCACCCAGGGAAGTTCATTGAATGAAGCAATTGATGAGGAGTTTTGCAGTGTGAGATATGCTTCTTTTGATGAAGCGGTGGAGATGCTCAGGGGCTTGGGCCCTGGAGCCCTTTTGGCAAAATCAGACATAGAGTCCGCTTTTCGTCTATTACCAGTCCACCCGTCTGATTTTCATCTACTTGGTTTTCAATTTTCAGGGAAATTCTACATGGACATGTGTATGCCCATGGGTTGCTCTGTCTCCTGCGCATATTTTGAAAAATTCAGTTCATTTCTGGAGTGGGTTTTTAGGCAGGTGACAGGGCACCAGTGGGTAATGCATTACCTGGATGATTTTCTTATCTTGGGGTCACCGGGATCGCGGGAGTGTGCGTGGGCGCTGCAGGAATTTTGCGCGCTCATGCATGCTTTTGGGGTCCCCTTGGCCTTAGGAAAGACAGTGGGACCTAATACAACAATAGAGTTCCTAGGGATTGAGTTAGATTCCATACAGGGGTGTTTCAGGTTGCCAGCGGACAAGATCAGCAAGTTCAGGTCCACACTGCAGCAGTGCCTGGTTAGGGAGAGGGTAACATTGCACCAGTTACAACAGACAGTAGGGCAGTTGAATTTTGCACTAAGGATCATTCCTATGGCAAGGCCATTTTCCCGATCCATCTCACAGGCGATGGCGGGGCTCAAGGAAAGACACCACCACACCAGGCTGTCAGCCGAGGTCAGGCAGGACATGCGCATTTGGTTGGCATTCCTGCAGGACTTCAATGGCAGGGTAGTGTGGCCCGGTCCGCCCACTACTTCCGCGGAGTTAGGTTTAATGACTGACGCCGCGGGGAGTGAGGATTTGGCGCCATACTCGGTACCGAGTGGGTGGCGCAACGGTGGCCAGCATGGTGGGCAGAGACAGGTTTGACGGGCAACATAGGTTTTCTAGAATTGTTCCCCATCTGGGTGGCATTAACAGTATGGCCAGAACAACTGCGTAATCAATCAGTGGTGTTCTGGTCAGATAACATGACAGTGGTCGAATGCATCAACCAACAAGCAGCACGGTGTTGGATGATTCTCCGGCTGCTGAAGGAGATTGTACTGTTATGCATGAAGCTAAATATGCAATTTAGAGCTAAACATGTGCCAGGGGTATTAAATCATGCGGCTGATGCACTTTCTCGCTTTAAAATGCAGGTTTTCAGGGCTCACCTCCCGGCGGCGGAGGAGTATGCCACCCCTTTCCCAGAACTACTTTGGCAAATTGGTGTCCCCAACTACCGGACCTCGTGGCAGCTAGCCTAGCACCCAGGACCAGGAAAGCATATGAAGGGGCGTTTGGGGCATATTGTTCCTTTTAGGAAGGGAGTGGGCTGAAAACTGGTACAACGCAGGGGCACTCCTTTATTACCTAGGTTATTTGAAGGGGAGGGGCGCTCAGCGGCAGCGGCTAAACGGCATGTGGCGGCAATCTCCTTTTTTGCCCAAACTAGGGACAAAGGCAATCCTACCAACAGCTTTATAGTCAGGAAAGCACTGAAGGGTTGGCAGCGCCTCCAAGGGTCTACCCCAGATACAAGACGGCCAATCGGGGTGGAGCTGCTAACGTCTTTACTAAGGACCCTCCCCCTCATTTGCACCACATCAGAGGAAGTTCTGTTGTTCACCGCCGCTTTCTCATTGGCCTTTTATGGTGCTTTTAGAATTGGGGAATTGGTGGCCCAAAACAAAACAGATGTGCAGGGCGGATTGCAGTTTGATGACGTGAAGGTGCGGGGGGACATTCTAACAATATCAATCAGGAAGTCCAAGACGGACCAAGAGGCACGAGGGGATGGGGAGTGCTCCATCGGGCACAGGGCAATCCGTGTTGCCCCCTGTCACAGGTGGAGGCTTTCCTACAATCTAGACCTGTTAGCAAAGGGGGGCCCCTCCTGGTGCATGCTGATGGTATTCCACTTACACGGTTTCAGTTTAAGAGGGTCCTGGATATGGCAATACAGAGGGCGGGGCTTAACCCAAGCTGTTTTGGGACGCACTCTTTTAGGATAGGGGCGGCCACGGAAGCAGCAGCTAGGGGTTTACCTAGCAACAGCGTCCAAAGGATTGGGAGGTGGTCCTCCAGTTGTTACAAGCGCTATGTGCGGTTACATATGTTATGAGCAGGATAATTACCAGGAGCTGATGCATATGTCTTCTCTGTTTCATCTACAGTTTCTCAAACCTGTCACGCAGGGGGGAAACTGCGAACGCCGCAACAGCAGCAAGCAACACAAGGAACGTCATCAACAAATCAGGGATCACAGGTCGCATGGATCATTGGTCACTCGTATGTGAAGCGTCTGTCTAATTTTTTCCTTACAGGGAGCTACAGGACTAGGGTAGAGCGAGCAGGTTTTACGGTATCATTTCATGGGAAAGGGGGCCTATGCTTGAGCCAGTTTAGGGGTTTCACATTGGGGCTATTAGAGAAGGGTGGTCCCCGTCCCAGTATTATTATCTTACACCTGGGGGGAAATGATCTGGCAAGCCTCGGTAGAAGGGGGCTAGTGGAAGCAATAATATCAGAAGTGAGTTGGTTAGCAAAGACATTCCCGGGGTGTACCATTGTATGGTCACAAATGATTCCAAGATTCCAATGGAGGGGGGAGTCGGTAAGAGCACTGAATCACTCTGTAAGGAGAATAAATAACAAAATAGAGAGGCTTTTCAGGGCTCCTCGTCTACAGACAATCGCCCACGGGTGTATCAGGGGTGAGTCTTGCTTTGTAAAGGACGGGGTCCATCTGTCAAGAGTAGGCAATGAGGCTTTCCTAGAAAATGTCCTGGCATGGTTCGATCTCCGGGGGCAGGGTATGACCTCCTAGTGAGCGCAGGGGGGCCAGATAGTCGGTCAACTATGCTGGCCTGTGGCGGTAAGGTCATGATTGGTGAGCAGTAAATTTAAGGTCCTTAGAGGGCGGCGCCATTCTTGAATGGGGTCGCCCAAGTGGGAGGGACAAGTGGTCTCTCCTAGAACTCCAGGGGCAGTTTACAGCCGGTTGGCTGGATGGGTGCGGGGGAGGGGGAGTCACGCTTTCCCTAGGCTGGTTGGCCACCCCGCACGTGCACAAGGTCGCCAGTAAACGGCGCAGAACTGCAAGGGCCCCTTTATGGAGATAAGATACAGAGCATACGGGGGTAACCGGGGGAGTACCCTCACGGTGAACGGGCCCTCTGCGCATGCGCACTCCGGCTGGAGGGCGTGGTTAAAAAGTTGATAAGGATCTGACACCAGTTAGTGACCTTGCCGTAGGCCCAAATAGGATACGCAGAAAAGTAAAATGCTGTGATGATTATTAAAGATATGTTAGATTCGGATAGGAAAACCTTTGTATTAGAGTCATGTTAAGGTTAGCCAACCGACATATGTACTTATCAATTGTAATCAGTGTAATGCATAATTTTCTGCGTAATTTGTAAATCTTGTATATATTAATAATGTTTTCGTTTGTTAATAAATACGGCCGGGGGTTTACGACCCCCACCTCCAAACCCTTCTCATGTCATTTAATCGGGGTCCAGTTATGGGAGGAGGGGGTGTAGGTAGTACCTGGCCATACTGGCTGAGGCGGGTTCAAGGGCAGGCAGCCCTCGGTCTCCAGAGTGACCGAGACACCCACAGCCATGACGAGGAGCCTCCAAGCAGCCTTGTCCCGGGTGAGACACAGCAGGGCATGAGAGGCACAGGCGGCGGTGCGAGCAGTGGGGGCTTCAATTGCTAAAACGAAAGTTACAAACATAACTTCCGCCCGCTCGCACCGCCTATTTAATGTCTTATGTTTCTGTCTCGGGCGGGAAATGTACAATGTTTCAAACGCTGCCGAGGTGCTGCAGCCCCAGTGAGAGCTCAGCTGAGCCAGCCTGGCTTGCCGGCCGGCGCGACCGGAACCGCCTCCTGGCAGATGATAAGATGTACATTATAATTAAACAGCAGTGCAGTAGCTGCACTGCACTGAGTGACAAGTTACAAACGTCTCGGAGCAGCAGAGCCAACGCACAAGTGCACAACAGGCGCCGCCGGTGGCGCGCGCTGGCGAGTGGCATAAATGCGAGACAATGCATTTCAGTGCGGTGATGCGGAACACCATACTGAAATGCGTGAGCGTCACACCTGTTGCGTGATACTTGGCAGGCATGAGTGCCAATATCGGCAACACACTCCCCATCACACATACAGCAATCTCCTGATGAAATAAACACACAAGACACCTTTTTCGTGGAGAAAATTGCTGCAGGTTTATTTGCATTCTGAAATATGCCAACATGGTGGGTCAACTTACGGGCGATCCAGGGGCAGGCAGCCCCTCTGCTGCCTGCCCACCTGAAGAGCCAAATTGCACCTTGGCACTAACCAATCGGTGCTTACCAATTTTGGGGGAGGGTTTACCCCTTCCCACCTGTGGACCGCCAGTCCACCCATCTACTCACGCCCCTTGAGGGGGGCGGAGCGTATCCAGGCAGCCCCCGGTTTCTCAGGTTTACAACCGCCCGTAGGACTAGCAGGGCGCCGTAGTTCCTCTAGGGTCCAACAGGAGGACTTCCTGGGGATATTTGGCCTTTGCACCCTTGTTGTGCTCCTGAAGAGGGTACCCCTATGTACCTTTCAGCCTCTGGATCGCCCTGTAACTCTGCCACTGCTCTGGGTGTGGCCACCGTCACAACCAGGGCCCCCCACCAGGGCAGGCATTCTTACCTAACAAAGCCAAACCCCCTCTGTTCCGTGATTTGCACCTGGCCCTGTTAACTCTCCTGCGTGAGGTTTCCACGGCATCCCCTGACCGGGCCCCTATCCACACCAAGCATGGGGGTATCTCTGACCACCATCACTCACATGTCCCCAATTGTTTGCTTAACTTACACATGGAGGATTACCTTTCTTGCAGCAGTGCCCTCCTACCCATGAAAGTCAATTCAGTGCCTCCCAGGTGAGTGACCAAAATGTTGGGAGGGGAGACACCCCCCTAGTCTGTGCCACAGCTTCTTCAGCAGGCTGTTCCAGCGCATGCCTGGGACCCCCAACCAAATTAAGTCAGTGGTGGAAAACCCATGCTCCATTTCCTGCATTCCGCCCATCGTGCCACTCTCAAGACGCACGAAAGGCCATTCACCCAGACCATTGATCCTGGCGAAATAAAGGAATGCTAGGTTGCTAAACACCTTTATTGAACCCCTGCACACCATTCCATACAACTACTCAAGGTTGCGCATAATTTCCCACCATAGCCTTGCACCCCACCAAACATCTGATGCATCACAGGGTTGCCTTCGGTATACTCAAAATTCGCACTGTACATCATTCACTTAACCTGTCCTCCGGCCACTCCCCTGGGTGGCTTACGGACGGATGTACTGTTTAAAACATTGGGATTCCCATTGTCCCACCTGCATGATGCGCATCGCTGACATGCCTGCCCAGAAAGCTGCAGTCGCTGCCCCTATCCTGAAAGAGTGACTGCAAGAGCTCTTGCCAGGACCCGCATTGCCTGACATTGTTAAGCATGCCTACATTACCTATTCAACCTGAAATTTGGTAAGGGGCGTGCAAGGCAGCATGAATCAGTAAATAACCCTCTCCAAAAGGGTGAAGGGCCTGGTCGGGGGCGATCAAACCCACTGGGCAATACCTCCTATCCCCCAGTTGGAGCAACCAGATCACCCTCCCTTGCCCCGCCTGGTCCGTTTTTGATCTTCTCACTAGGATTTTAAAGGAAGCCCCAGAGAACACTGCGTCATGTCCCCTTAATGCCGCTCCAGATGTATCTGTTTTGGACCTTGCCGCTAATTAGCTGATTCTCAAGGCCTCGAAAAATTGCCAGGCTGCAAGTTGCACATCTGACTGCAATTTTTTCTCCTGAGTCGCGCTACTGATGGTCCCACCCTAGCATGAGTAGCCCACTGCAAAACTTCTGCCCTTGTGTACCAGGATGCAGACCAGCGATAGCAAAGCTTTTGGATGGGGAGAACAGGAAAACTGTATGTACAACATCCGATCCCCTTCTGACTGCGGGCTCTAGTTGGGTGCTGTGTTGCGGTATTTATGCTCCTATCCTACTGTGATGGGTAAAAGCTCAACTATCCGATGAGCCTAGCAGTATTTGACCTTAAGCAAAGGAGTCCTCGTGTACTTGCAGTGAATCCCTCCTTCTTACAGGAATTCTACCTGTTCCGTTTATCTGTGGTGTTTTCCCCCCCGACTTCCCAGGCTGTTTACTGCTAACCATGTGAGCAGCTGCTGGCGTTAATGTTGGAAGTCTCCCAGTTGCCACCTGAACTTATACACCGCCTCCTAAAGTGCCAGGTTGAAGTACCTAACTTATGACTCTTCACCTAGGGAAGCTACAAAATTGCATAGGTCATGAGAACCGTCAAAAGCACAAAGATTTTACATGTACATACCTCTAAGTGAGAATGGATCTACCCAGCCATAAGCCCAGAGATCCACATGCATTAAACCCACAGATGCACCTTTGCGGTATGTTAACCTGCCCCAGAAACTGCTTCTCCCTGCTCCTGGTGTAGGAGCCTGGCGGTACAACCCCTCCACCCCTGAAACTCTCACTGGTATCAGCTGGCCGAGGCTGCGACTCAATTTGTTACATTTGTTTGCCCAGGCCTGTAGAAAGTAAATTGTACTCCTTTCCTGCAGAGTCTGGGTGAGCTTAAGGTGGGTGGGGGGACTCGTATCTGGCTTCGCAGTACCCGAGTTATTGTTTCGACCAAATTATGGTACCCATGCTGCTGAAACTGGCCCTACAGGTCTCTGACCCTCCTTTGAAGCATGAACCTGTGGCTCTTAACTAGGAAACCTGTATGTAAGTGCCAAACATGACGTGTAAATGAGCGCGCCGTCAACTTGACCCTGTGTAAAAGCAGTCCCCAACAAGGGTGAATAGTCCTAATGCTTCCATCTTTTAAAAGCAAGGACCGCCCCACACCAGCAGTGCTCAAACCCTCCCGAATCATGGTTCTTTGCACTGTCGAGGTTATCCTAGGCGATTGTTCCCTTGAAGTCTAGTATGGGGCCTGCTTCACAATTAAAGAAATGCCTACTCTCTAGTAGGAAAAGATGCACAATAGAGCTGGCTGCTACTAATGTTACCCATGACTGCCTATACTAGGCTCAGAATGGGATCACTTGCTCTATAATTCCCTAGATCCTTGCCTGGCAATCCATTATGCCCAAATATACAAAGTGATAATGGCTCCCATGGTCATCCTGACCCGAAAGCCACATCAAACCCGCAGAGACACGCTGAGGTATGGTAACCTGCCCCAAATCTGCGGAAACATTAACATGTGCAAGCTTGCAACAAACATCTGGAAAAGCATGCCAACCAACAAACCATCTCCAGCACTCGGGGGTCATGCAGCCACTCCTTGACCTGAATACTAACCAGGTAAGATTATGGATGGTATTAAAGGACCCATCTCTCGTCGCATGCTTGCAACACTTACCCTTGCATCACCCTAGTCAGTAAAACCAATGCAGGGTAGCAAGCAAAGCTGAGCCCACACAGAAAACGCCCACCTGTGCGAGCAGACCAATCACTCATCGTTCTTCAAGCCATCCGAACTGTCCATGATAACCCTCGGCTGTTGTGCCCCTTTGCCCCGCCCAGCTTAAAACAGCTGAACATGACCCGGATACCAGGTTAAGGATAATAGTCAAGGGCATGACAGAGGTAGGCCACTGCTCCCTTCAGATTGAAACAAAGTACTGCTTACCAAGCCTGCTCGCTGGCCCAGGTGTACCT
Organism: Calotriton arnoldi; assembly: GCA_963921515.1. Classification (NCBI taxonomy): domain Eukaryota; kingdom Metazoa; phylum Chordata; class Amphibia; order Caudata; family Salamandridae; genus Calotriton; species Calotriton arnoldi. The sequence continues at coordinate 267,678 of CAWUFW010002495.1, read as the reverse complement.
TAGGGGTAATTATCTTGCACCGTTATCCAATGTGCCATTTGCCCGCTTAAAAGTACTTATTAAAGCCACCCGCTGTGCTACTGATTCTAGCCCGGACCTAGACGCTCTTGGCATGGGATTAAACCATATAAGCTGGCGTCCGAGCTTAGTGATGCGTGCTGTCTTGTCCTGCCTCCTCTGCTATTGTACCCGTCAGTTGGCACATCCTGTAACATTGGACCTATAGCCCGCCAGGACTAACGATTTTGCCACTGGTTGGTAATTGCGTGAGGTACCTGAGCAACACTTTGGCTAACTTGTACGGATAAAACATCAGATACCACATTGTAAGATGGCACAATTAGCATGCACCTAATCAACAGTTTCACCTGCAGGTATGAAATTTTGGTTGTGCCACCCTGTGGCCTAATGGTTCTGGCCTGAACACTTGCTCTGTCTTTGAATTGGATAACAAGATTTAAGCATTGGTCCATGTTAGCATAGCGTGCTGCATAGTTCATCCTCTACTGTCATTGCCTCCATGTATATAATCCACTCATAACCATACCACTACAGCAGGGCTAGAGGTTGGGCTATATTTTGCAGGTCCATGTAGTGTTTATGTTTTCACTAAACCTGCCTCTAATTCACATGCTGATTACAGCAGTGGGCTCTGCCAATGAATGTTTACCTATTTAGAAGGCAAAAGGACATGTGATAAGGCCCAGCGAATATGTGACCTTCAAACTTGCTAGAAGCTGACTTTCAATGACAAACCAAATCATTCCACAGGTAAGCTCACATTTATTGCAAAAATGGATATCCCTTACTTTCAACAGCAGCCAACAAAAGTAAGTCATGTTAACCCTAGCGGTATCAGTGGATTGTCAGTTTCCGCCAGCCTCTACTAGTCTGTCAGTGGTCAAATTGAAAAAGAATGTTGTGCCCGAAGCTTTGCTCCCAAGCCCGTAGCTGGCACAATAAGACGTAGGCGGAAAACTCCCAAGGCTGTCCAGAATACCTCACGCCTCTTTTAATCCACTAACAAACACACTCTGCCCCAGCTTTCTCTCTTTTGCAAGATTCTCCTCTATGAGGGGTTATCCATCTATATCGTCCTCTCTGTTTTTTTCCTCTCTCCTGCTCCGGCTCAAAGTTTGCTGAGGAATAACTAATGCTAGTCCAAAACATGAGGTCCGGATGGGCCCAGCTTGCTCCCCCCCCCAGTTCAAATGTAAGCACTGCACTCCTAGAATCACTGCGAATAAGAAAGCTGCGCGGACCAGTCGGGTCGAACCTATGACCCCGGAGACAAACCCAATACTGCGATCCAGTCCTGCAGGCCACACGCCACTGTGATCCTCATCCCTAGTACGCTCGTAGGCGCGGACCCGTGTGTCTAATATTTATGTTATGTTATGTTAAGCTGATTTATAAAGCGCGCGGCTGCCCCAGCAAAGGGGCGTCCCGGCGCTGAAACCAGATTAGTGCAGCTGGTAACAACAGAACACCTTATAGCGAAGGGAACAGAAACGTTTTAATAGCTTTACGGAAGGGCAGATAAAGCTTTAGGCTGCGGATGGAAATAGGAAGGGAATTCCAGAGTCTAGAAGCCAGCACCCGGAAGGAGCGGCCACCAGCACGAGCTCTCCTCACCTTGGGGACAACCACAAAATTCTGTCCCATAGAGCTGAGTTGGTGGGAGGGGGTGTAGAAAGAGTGCAGGTTTGACAAAATACTAGGCGATGAAGAGTTGAGGATTTTAAAGGTAATGCAGAGGGCCTTGAATTCCACACGCCTGGGAACAGGCAGCCAATGAAGGCGGCGTATTGCATTCGAGATAGAACACCGCCTTGGCAAGCCAAGGAGCGCTCGGGCCGCTGCGTTCTGGACCCTTTGTAGTCTGACAATCTCAGCCTGATTGGCCCCGATGTAAAGGGAGCTGGCATAGTCCAGTCTGGACAGAATCAAGGCCTGGACGACAACCTGCCTGACTGAAGGGTCGGAGAAGCCCAGCAGGGGTTTAAGCCCCCCAGTATTCCGAAGCACGTCCCTGCCACCTTCTTAGTTTGAGTTCTGAAGTTAAGGGTGGTGTCAAGCCAGCCCCCCAGGTTTTTTACCGCCTGTTTAGGAGCGAGTGCCAGCCCCAGTGCGGCGGGCCACCAGGGCTCACACCACAACTCTGAGTCTCTCCCCACTAACAGAACCTCAGACTTACTAGCATTGAGCTGTAGACAGTTGGCATTCATCCACCCCGAGACAGCCTCAAGATCGCTGCGAAACTTGCACGCGTCTCGAGTAGTGTCATTGGTGAGAGTGACTATCAACTGGGTATCGTCTGCATACGACACCACTGTGAGCCCTCTGTTTTTTGCCACCGTTGCCAGTGGTTGCACATACAGGTTGAACAGGGTGGGGCTCAAAGCCGAACCCTGAGGAACCCCCTGCTTGATGGCATAGACTCTGGACGAAAAAGGAGGGGCGGTCAACTGGAAGGTCCTCCTAGAAAGAAAGGAGGCAAACCAATCCAGGGCGCCATCCGCTATGCCTACCTCCTCCAAGCGCCTGAGTAAATAAAAGAACCATCACCGATCGGCAGAGTAACAATAGCTGTCTCTCAAAGAACTGCTGAGCATAAACCAGGGAGGACGATGTACCAGAAGGATAATGGTAATTGATCATAGGTGCAAGAAACGGGGGCAGGCACACTTCGCCTTGGGCACCTTATAGGCGCATAACAACGAGATAGTAAAGGTTTGTGGGTATTTAAATGTGTATTAGCGGAACCCGGGACCACACACAGCCCCACAGGCAAAAGGAAACAGCAGATACCGCAAGCAGCTGCGCTGGAAGGGCCTCAGCAGGCAGAGAAGGACCGCCCTTAAAAATTGCGAGTAGTTCTAAATTCCGCCCGTGATCAATCCGGAGCCAGCAGAATCCAAAAGGAAATTCTGATCCAATATTTCTAGATCTAGAATTTATCTGCACTCTGTTACATTCATCCGTACCAAATCTCCCTATCTCTTTAATCCAAGCAATAACATAACATAAGGAGCGCACGTACACCCGTAGGTAACTTGGCGCTAAATACCAGAAGGTTCTTGTTACCTAACTCAATGGTACTCATTTTATCGACCTCAGATGGATGAAAGGGTGAGTGTACCCACCGGGCTTAGAACCTGTGACCATGAGGTCGAACACCGGTCCCTGCAGTGGGGTATTAGTCCACTGAGCCACCAGACCCGGTCATATTATCATGCTCATTGACCAGCTTTCTTTAAAATTCAGATATTGCATCATACAGTAAAATGTTGCATATCCTACATAATTAATAGAATTTAAAAGATATAGCATTTCTTTACCCTATGTAATACATCCATGTTAAAACAAGCAATTTCTCATGTTTCTCCTCTGAGAGATGTAGTCTGTCAGATGTGGTGCCCAACTGACCACATGCTTCGACCCCCTCCTCCTGCTTAGTGGGCATCAGGATGGCTCTAATGTCCAATACACTAGATGTCTCTCTCACTCTCCTGCCACACTACCTCCCGCCACCCCAGTCTCACTAGCAGGATTCCTGTGCTGCGACACGCTGACCGTGGGCTCCAGGCAGAGGCGCAGTCACTATAACTTGCCTTTGTAACCTCCACTGTGTGACACATAGGCCTATGTATATTCTGAACAGAGCACTATGTCTGCGCCACTACAGGAGGCAGAGGATAGACGCTGGGCAGGAGCTGCCGAGAGGCCCTGAACCGTACCTATGAGGCCTGGAGACTGGGCAGGGCAGAGTGGCTGGGAGTGTGGCTGACACAGCACTCGGGAGACCAGCAGGCCCAGTGACCCGTGATGATGCTGGAGACACAGTAACCACTGCAGGCACACGGCGGGAAGAGCACCAAGCCAATGGCCCGGCGCACTGTGTCCTCCCCACATGTGGCAGTAAGTGCTCAGCTCGTCCCCCAAACGCGCCAAGTGCACAGAGCAGAAAATTGCGCAATGTACTCCACTGAGAGCACCCACACGCGGCATCCAGCCCGATAGACATGGCGGCGGCTGCATAGGACCCAGCACATACACAACAACGAAATTGTAAGAAAAACGGCAATGCCCACCATCGGCAATAGGTCCCCTCGCGCCGCCCACCCCGGTCGCCAAGCCGAGGCCCCACATGCACAACAATGAAATTGTAAGAAAACGGCAATGCCCACCATCGCCAATAGGTCCTCTAGCACCGCCCACCCCGGTCGCCAAGCCGAGGCCCCCAATAAATTTACCTCCGACCCCACAACCATGTAAACACCAGATTTGAACACATAACCTTCGGCGTTGGGGTCAGAGACCTTAACCACTGTGCCACTGCAGGGATCCTCAACCACGTTGCACCGCCGACCGCCGCCCCTCCAACAACACCGCTGGTGCCGTCGGAGAGAGCTCCGTTTGGACAGGCTCTCCAGTTTCGGCCATCGCACTACCGGGAGTCTCTCAGTGCCGTGAGCCGTCTGGCACAAGTGAAAGCACTGCCGGCCGCTCGTGCATGAACCCCTGCCAGGCTGGACTGTCCCATAGGGTGGTCTGAGGCTGCCTGCGGCCTCCTGCAACATACTGCTCTCCTGCCCCTCGCAAGCCGGGAAGGCACAGGTGGCAGTCCGGCGGCCGAAAGCCGCCGGCTCTACCATCCGCACACCGAAAACGGGAACCCAGGCCGCCTCAAACCCCAGACCGCCCAAACTAACACATCTGGTCGGCCCAGACAAAGGCCCTACCCGGCCCGCACTCACCGCCCACTACTAGGCCCCTCGCGGTAGTTCCCTGCACATGCGGGCCCCAGCCCTCTTGAACCTATTTAATACATAGGAGAGGGGTGGAAGGGTAATGGACGCTGCAATGGTAAACTCGCGCGCCACTTCCCCCAGTGCCGCCTGTTACCACCCGGGTGTGAGAAGTTGGCCTGGCATATGCTGTCCACTAATTATAGTGGGCACCTTGCACCAGTCCAAATCGACTCTTATGGTAGGTAGGTTAAAGACAACCTTATTGAAAGCTATCCTAGTGGTAGCTGTGGAGAGCAGCCTTCAGGCTAAGTCTTGAAGGAATGTAAAGCAGCTTGTTTTACCAGTCTATAATCTCTTGAGTGATCAAATGAAAGAGCACCACACCAGGTATATATTCAAAATATATGTATTTATTACTAAACACACCCCTCTAGTCTCTTTATGAGGCTAGAGTTCGAAGTACATAGGTTATAAGATCTTAAATCACAGTAATAGCACAAATACACGTTTGGGCCCTAGGGGCGTACCAAACCATATACCAATAAAATGGTATGCGAACCACGACTGAACTAGACACTAGGCCTAGAGCCTCTAGAAGTGCTTGGACCACAAGGAACCACCCAAGGTAGTGACACAGGGGACCCACGGGAGACGCGTGCAGTGTAAATACACAACCGCGATACGCCGTTAACTTCTATGGAGAAAGTCGGGATCGGGAAAATAGAGGAAAGGGACACTTAAAATAGGACTAGGACAAAACCCTTTGAGATCTAGGACTTTGAAGAGTCTCTACCCACGGGAGCACCGGAGTACTCGTGTTACCTCACCCAGGGAAGCCGGGTGCATAGGTGCCTTTCGGGGTCGGGTTTCGTCGTCGTTTCTTATGGCGATCTGCTGCAAAGTGCTGCTGGCGACCAGGAGAAAAGTGTCCGGGTGGATCCAAGAGTGGATCGGTGTTCTGAAGAACCTGAAAGCAGAGGGGACAGAGTCTGGGTCACTAGCCAGTGACCAGGAGGGCGATGGACAGATGCCCACCGATGTCGAGTGCTTCAAGTTCGTTGACGGTCGTCTTGACTCTTCAGCCACGAGGTCCGGGAGGCGTTGTCGGCGACCAGGAGCAGGATTCGGGCTGTTGCTCGATGTCTGTCGAGTGCAGAGGTGTCGGCGACCAGATTGGACCCAACAGGCCTTGGCAACGGCAAGTCTCGAGTAAGATGTAGATCGTCGATGATGCAGACCAGCAAGGTCTGGGGAACTCACCCAGCAAGGGTAAGTGAGGGCAGGCCTGGAGCAACCAGACTGCCAAGTAAAGAAAAGATTGGCCTTCGGTAAGGGCTACTAGCCAACGGGCTAGCGACCGCGAAGGAGCCCTCGTGACGCCGCACGTGGAGCTGGCTTACAGGACACTCGTGGAGTGGGGGCCAGTGATCTTCGGTGCAGGTGGTACTGGAGGCTAGGGCTACTCGGAGCCCAAAGCACGACTTCTTGGGAGACCCAGAAGATGGTGCACTTGCAAATGTGCTCGGTGTCCAGGGGTCACGGTCTCACGTTACCCACGATAGCCACGGGCCTCAGCTTTGCTGGGGACTCAGGGTAGCCTCGGGGAAGTCTGAGAATCCACCTCTGGTGATGCGATGACTTCGGCGTCCGACGGGAGCTTCAGTGATGCGAACCGGACAGATGCTTCTTTGGTGCCTGCCAAGCAGGGGAGTCACTCCTTGACCCCAAGGAGATTCTTCAGTCCTCTAATCTTGTCGTAGAGCGTCGAAGGTCCAGGATTCCGTGTCAGAGTTTCGTCCAGGTATAATCTAAAGTCCTAAGGACTGGGTTCCTACCTTTATTCCAAAAATAGGGGATGGACTACTCTGTGGCCCCACCTATGGGTGGGTCAGGGCAGAGGGGTGGCTACACCCCTTTCCCTTTGTCCAGTTCGCGCCAAAGCAGGGGCTGCAAGCCCCTGATCCGGTTTGAACTGGGGTATGCACAGGGACACCAAATGTGCCCCCAGTGCAGGACTTCAAAGCACCCGAGTGCTCCCGCCCAGCCCCAATACACATTGTCCTGTCTGGGGAGGTGGTCACACCTCCCTGGGACAGGAAACCTATTGTCCAGGCCTCCCCTGCCGGAGTTTCGTCCAGCAGCAGGAGGCCAGACTCGTGTCTGTGGCAGCAGCATCCATTTTGTGATGCCAGGGCTCTGGAAAGAAGTTACCGGACTCGTCAGAGTTAACATGCCTTTCCCTCTAGAAGGGTGGAATGCTACCCCCGCCGCCAGGATTGGCGGGGGGTAGTATTCCAAGATGTTTGACACCAAACACGACATGTTTTGGTGCAGCCATTCCATAGTTAGCATTTTACCGCGAGGATATAATGCGTTTAAGAGTATATGGTCAGGCTGCACTACAAACAGCATCAGAGATGGTCTCCGAACGCTGCAGAGGGCCCTGCTCATGCAGGGGCACCCTCTCACATAAGAACCACGCACTCTGCCTTTAGGATTGATAAGGCCTGCCTTAGGAGTGACTTATAGGTTTATATGTGTGTATGCTTTTAGTGATATAGGTAACCTATACCACAGCAAGGGGTGCATGCACCACCTTACCCAGGCTGCAGTAGCAGACCTGTGGTGTCAGTTTGGATGGCCTACCAGGGGTGGCATAATACATGCTGCAGCCCCTGGCAGGCTCTCTGAGGTACCTATGCCCTTGGTACATAGTATACCATATACTAGGGACTTACAAGGGCACTCCAGATCCCAATCAGTGATGTGCCTAAGGCACATGGAGACCCTTTAAAGAGGAAACAGCTAGGCTGGGGTTCTGAATAGCAGGGCCCCAGCCAGACTAATGTCGAAAACCAGTGAAGTATCAGCAAAAAGTGGGGGTACCCCTGTGAAGCAGATCCTACTCTCCTACACCGGGCTTCCAGCAATCCTGGAGGCCCAGCCCGCACACTCACCATGCCCCCAGCGGACGCGGCCCTTGAGCGGATCGGCTGACAAAATGAGGCGGCAAACCCGGACCTGGTACCACCATAACTGGCTTGCATTACCGTTCCACCCAACAACCAACTGAATCCTCAATTGGGGAACAGCATTCAAAACCCAGAACAACGCCGATAGGCCACGAGGCCGGCCACCGATCGCGAGACGATACTGCAGCACACGACACAGCGACCTTGGGCTGGACATTTAAAATATACGGGCCCTATTAAGACCGGTCCTCATTAAAGTTAGTGGGCGCCCAAACTCCCCGCAGGCTACCCCGCGTGCCGGTCTGCACAACCATTCTGACACGGGACACACCGAAAGACACCGCGCAACAATGCCTCTGTCTCCACCAAGTCTATACGGGCCTGCCCGTGGGCGGAGAGCCATCAACACTCGGTAAAGGGAGGACGCTCGACTAAGGGAGGACGGAAGCCGGACACTGGCCGGGGGAGCTGCATCACCCCCCACCCAGTGGACACCCGTCCAGGGCAATGGCCGGGTGGTGCCGTTTAAGCTGAGGAGATAAAGGGGGGGGGATTACGGACTCAACGTGTAACAGCTCCTGCCCGACCAGCGACCCGTCGAAACGGCGTGACAGATTGCCACAAAGAGAGCGCCAGGTGGGCGGGAGAGGTATTTATAACTGACTCCCCGCCCACCGGCGCCGCAGAAATGACACGGGCGCGCCGGAACCCAGAGGGGGTCCCTACAATACTAGACTGTCGCCGTGTGCCATCATGTGGCACTAAGGTGGCCGCCCTCCTATGGGGGCCCCCTGCGTGGACCACGGGCAGCCACAGAGACGTCATCATGACGCACACCAGCATTGGCAAATCCAAAAAGTCTTACGTATAGGACTTCTTGTCTTTGCGAATGTTTTTTTTGCTATGCTCTTCACTACAGCATCCCCAATGTTGTGCAGTATGGCTAAAGAACATGCGCACAAAATGACACAAGTGCACTTTTTTTTCTTTTGATTTACCGATCTGAGTTTAATCTGAAAAGAAAAAGAAAACAAACACACTACAGCATTTTTTTTAAGTGGGTGGTGAGAAGCAACACACAGGGCACGGGGTAGGGGCGAGGAAGACCAAACATGCAAGAGCAATGTACAACACAGGGGAGAAATACAAATGAGGGAGAGGGAGAACAATGTTGAGTGGGAAGGGAGATGCACTCGTGTGAGAAAGCAAAGGGGGGGAAATGCAGACATGGACAAGTGCATCGCGAAGGAGGGCAGGGGAGAAGCACACAGGTGGGAGAGAGCAACATGGAGTGCAGAGTAGGAGGAGAAGACAGCTGGAAAACACATGCACTCTTGTGTAATACTTAAGGTAAAAGAAAGTAATTCCATATAAGTGAGCAATGGAAGGACACCAGTGAATTGGTAATGTTTAGCAGAGGGACAGACACAAAATGGCAAGGAAAGCCATTGAATAAGAAACAGGTAAACAAGAATAACAGTAAAGACAACTAATGGTAAGCAATTGAGGAGACTACAAGCCCCTCAGTGTTTTTTGTAAGCCCGCAATACTTCTTTTCAGTGTTGTGTGGTAGGCTCTACCTAAAGAACAACAAACAGAGTCAGACTTGGGTTTAGCCTGTTAGCTTTTGGATCATTTGGATCAGTCCTCTTAAGCCATTGCTTGAATAAAGTGTAATTCACAGTTTGGGTCAGGTCAGAGGAGTATTTTCAGTTTTACCATTAGCTGCTGGTATTAGTCTACTTAGGTAGTGCCTCCTATTGCAGTTCATAAATGGACATGGGAGTCATTCATGCTCTGCAAATGGAAGTACATTTATTTCAAAATAGTTTTCAGTCTCCTGTTGATGTTGCACCAAGGGTGATTTTGCACCTGAATATACTTTCAACCATTCATGATCTCAGATTGGTCCAAATATTTTATACTTAATGTGACATTACTGCCACAATTTGTTTCTGTACTGAGTGATATTGCACCTAAATGTAATACCACATTCCTAATGATTTTGCACCAGGGTGTGTTTGTGCAAAGAAATGAGGGGTTTTGTATCTGAGTGTGTTTCTGCACCCAATAATATTTCCACACTCATGCTGATGTTCCACCAAGGGTGATTTTTACACCTGAAAGTGATTTTTGCACATGCATATCTTTTGCTCATAAACGTGTTTCCAGATACATTTTAAACACCAGCTGAAGTTGTTTCAATCGTTATTTCAAACCTAAGGGTTAACACTTTAAGGATGCTGAAGAAAATCTTCAAGTGGCTACCAGGAAAACAATCACTCAACCCTCATCACTAGCAGACCAGACTACTGGAACACCCTGTATGCAGGGATAACCAACCAGCTCGCAACAAGAATTCCGACCATCCAAAACACAGCACCCATACTAGTATTCAACCTCCCACACAGAGCTGACATCACACCACATCTTAGGAAACTCCACTGGCTCCCGTTACTCAAGTGTGTACACTTCAAACTACTTACCCACACCTACAAAGTCCTTCACAAAACAGTCTAATACAAGTCCAGAGCACCAAGCAATTAAAATCACTTAATTATAACTTTCTTTGGTCAAAGTGTCTGTTGAAAACACTGTTTTGTTAGACATAAATAATTTTAAGAATGGAGGTACATATGCAATCTTAACAATATCCAATGCATTTTACATAAAAACAATAATGATCTTAAGAATATATTGTTCAGTCAAAACCCAGCCTTGAACAATATGTGATTTAATCCAAGTAAGGTCAACACGTGTTTCGTCTTTATCCAAGACTTACTCTGTAATAGCAAAGAGCTACGCACATCATGTCACATACAAAAGTTCATATGTTGATAACTGCCTTAATAAAAAGTCTAAAAAGTATGGACCGAGTTGACTCTAAGAAAAAGGAAAAAGCACTATCCAACACCGAGTGAGTGAAGAAGAAATATATGAAGAAAATTTGCAGATAAAGTAAACAATGAGTACCATAATCCACAGAGTGAAATAAGAAGAGGAAACCAGTGCCATTTATATCCCCAACATTTTTTAAACACCAACAAAGTGAAAATTATAGTGAAATTGTAACATAGGACAAAAACCACCATCCCCAGATAATGATAGAAAAAGCAAAATATGAATATGGATATTACCTACTAACGTATATTGAGAAAAGTATAACCGTTTAGCCATGGTGGTGGTCAGATATCGATGTAAACATCTGTCTGCAAGAAGATATCGGTAATAAGAACTAGTACAATTCCGCTAGCTAGCACTAATGCAAACTCATATAGAATACATGCTTTTGCAATGCAATAGGTCTCGCATTTATAAAAGTTAAAGCTGTTGGCGTTTAAAATGACAGTGTTTTTTACTTTTGTTTTTTTATTTGCAGTAGAATAATTATATTTGTAAAGCAGTAATGCCATTGGTATTTTTAACATCAACAGCTCTAACTTTAACAAATGAGAAAGTGTTATAGGCAAAGGCAAACAATAATCAAATTCCCACAGGTGCACTGATGTGAAAACGAGCTGGACATTGTAAAAGAACCCTGCTGCGTGCCTATAATGTTCCTGGGGAGAAAGACCAGCATTTATTGGACTGCAATTGCAAGTAAAAAAAAAATGAGGCCTTTGTTGCATGAAAGAAGTATAAGACAGTTGACTAACCACAGCGTGTTTTTTGAGGTCGGAGGATGAACCAACCATGATGGCCGCTCGGAGCTGAAGCTCCGTGATGAACCTGTACACCAGCTTCCGGAGCGGCGCGTTGTATTCCCACCGAAAACAACTAGCCCGCAAGCGGAATGCAGGTGGATCAATTGGATCCAACGATCACCTCTCCCCGATCCTGAGTGGCTGAGATATATGCTGTTTTATCCACCGTGGGCCAGTGAGCCAAGATGGCGCCCTAAGAACTACGGGAATACGCCTGGAGGCTGAGAGTGACGAGCCGCGTTGTTGCCGCCCTCCAATCTTCCAGCTGAAGGCGTCCTCGTCCCCCCCTCTGCCCATTTTCCCGAATCACCGAACTTTCCGGCAGACTCCCCGGGGGAGAAAAACTCCGCTTTGCAGACCTCGCCTGCCTGCTCCATTTGAGAGGTACGGGTGCGGATAGGGAGGGGGAGGGGCCCGCGAATTTGCCCTGCGGTTTCCCTCGCGGCCGGACCCATTGTGGGGACCGTGCCCGTGGCCTGGAAGTACACGGACACTGGCTGTGCGCCGCTCCACTGCACGGCGAACACCCCCTCTAATGCTGCTAGACACGCTGCTGCTCCCCATGCTATCACCTGTGGCCCGGTGCATGGCTGCCGATCCACCCACTCCAAGGTGACTCAGAGCTGGGTTTCCAGAGCTGCTGGTTCTCACTGGCAGAACAAAGAACAGCACACACCCAGCGCCTCACAGAAGCGTCTTGTAATCCCAGATCATCGCTGCTGCCTGAGAATGCTACACTGGCTCCCCTCCAGCCATCTCTTTGAGTCCAGGGTCCTGATGTTTCTTCCAGGATTTTTTGCACTGTGTTTTTTAACCATCTTTAGAACTGGTGGCAACTAGAACTAGCCACTGAGCCATGGAGACTAATAGACTCGACGTGCCTGACTCTAAGATGGCTGCCAAAACCACACTCCTCCTACCTTGCCATCCTCGCCAGCACCTACCACCCGTCCTTGGTTTCTAGCCTTCTGATCCCCTCCTGATCCTCACTCTTCTCTGGCGGAGCCCTAAACGCATACATGGCCGCTTCCCGGTGGAGCTGCACCGACAGCTATAGGGGAGATTGGCCCTGGCACACCGCTATGGCCGTCACCTACCCAGCCGGATCACGGACATTTGTCTTGTTTTCTTCCCCGCTGCTGTCTCCTTCCTGTGGATTACCTGCTGTCCCTGGTCTTTCCTATCCTGACTTTCGTGTTCGTTAATTTACTCCTGTATTGTTTATTTATCCATTATGTAACTACTGTGAAACTTTTGTAACTTGTAACTCGCTGTGTCCTTATGTAAAGCGCTCTGATACCTCCGGGTCTAGCCAGCGCTATATAAAACTCAAGTAAATAAATAAATAAATGTTATTTAACTTGTAGCGTCCTCTATATAACAATAAAATTAATGACTAGTTAACAAATCGCACTACGTACCTTCTGAGAAACAGCAAATCCGATGCAAAATCCCCACTTCAAGGCTGATAACCAATCTGGTTTCTGCCTGGTGGGCATAATTGCACCTCGGATCACTAAAAAGAAGGTAGAGTGGTGGGGGCGTGGACATGACTTCTTGTGTGTTCTGTTGCTCGATTCTGTGACGTGCGCAAAATAGAAATGTTTTGCTGTAAAACCGGCTTTAAAAAGCTCTACATGGGCATGAGTACACAAATTGTATCCCAAAGTGTGACTGTTTTACAAATTCAAAACCGAAACATTCAGACTTGCGGTACAAAAATGCTTCTGAGAGGGCGCGTTGTGCAAGCATGCCAATAACGGTATTTGCTGTGCCTTTCGTGTGCAATGTAGTGCAATCAAGAAGTAACTGCTACAATTAACTCTGTGTCACAAATGTGTAGACAGCATGTATTTCAGACCCTCTGTGCCCTGAGGATGACGACCAAAATAAGACTGCTGCAGGGGCTGTGTATGCTCACAGGGTCGGGGGAGGGCTTCTGACGCAAAGGGGAATCTAAAGTGGGAAAGCAGCGACGTCAAAAACATCAACAATAAAGATTAAAAAATGTTATTACACACCGGAAAAGATGTCTGCTGCAGGGGCTGTGTGTGCTCGGAGGGTGGTGGGAGGGGGATTGAAACGGTGTTATATGGGGTTATGTGGCCCTTAGATACATTGTCGACATTGCTAAGTTAGCATGAGTTTTGCTTGCCCTATGCTGCTGCTTTTGCGCACAACTCTGCTAAGAGTTTGTTTTCGCGACACTTTGCCTCTGCCCTGTACATGATAACAGATTGTTTTTCACGTTCTCAGCTTTCCCTTCAATTCTGTCTGAACATAATGTGCAAGGTCGGTCAACAATGTCTCTTGTTATTCTGTTCTGGTCAGTCCCTATTACCTAGACAAAACATGTTACCAACAGCTGCAATATGGAAGAATCGAGCTTTGATATAGCGTTGTTGCATGTTTTTGAAACACACTCGAAGAAAGCCATTCCATGGAGCTGAGCTCTGCTGTTCCTATGATGTAAACCTTTGCGTTTAGGCTTTCAGGTAGGGGGTCTGCTAATAATGCCTAGAGATCTTCTGTTTAATAAAATAACTTCTTACTACCAAGGGGAGGGTGATTAGGCCCAGTTATTTTGCCTTTTTCACAGTCTTTATAAAATGACGACTCCTTTTGTATTCTATGGTATTGTAACAATGCTAATGATGCTTGCCTTATGCATTTTGCTGCTGGTTGTGGTTCGCATACTGTTTTATGAATCACTATAGTCAAAATAAACATTTTGAACTTTTTTTGTGACTCTGACTATTTTTATTGCGGCCAAGTACGTGAGAGCGAAAGAGTGTCTTGTTCCCGCGACTCTGAGGTGAGTCGGGAGTGCTCATGTTCTGGGTTGTCTAAACATTCGTAGCTTCTTGATATTTGTAGGAGACCGAATGAGACACTATTGCTAGTCGGTTGGGATTTTGGGTACTAAGGTGATAGGAGGTACACCCCTATTTACTGAGGTCCTGTTTTCTTGTGCATAGTTCTGTGTATGAGCAGAATCCCCACAACATGGCGCCGCCAACATTTGGTCTGATTCTTATCTGCGAGACGCTTGAGTAGTGCTCGTGCTGGTCCACAATACCCTCACTTCTGTTTCCGGAGACAGCTGTGATGGAGTAACCGCCTATATTGACATTTTTATAGGTGTATTCAAGCTTGAAGTTTTAAAAGGTATTTCTTAACTTATAACCTGCGTTTGCGCTGCCACTCTTTAAGTTGTTCTACTGTCTTCTCTGTAATGGCTGTTGATATTCCAGCTCATAGCAGAGCCGCGCTGAGGGCGCACTTGACTCGTTATGCAGTCCCTGATGCTGGGGCCACGCTTATTTTTGTGGTGGAAGCCGATCCGGCTCACCAGTTTGAAGTTTTTTACTCTTGGGTCACCTTACCGGCAGTGGATGGAACTGATGATCTGTTTCACACATATACTGCCACTGCCGTTCCTCAGCAGTATCTGCCTTATAGAGCTCTTGAGATTCCGCTTACAGCTTGGCAACACCGTATTTGGTTTAATGGCACCCTTCCTCACCCATTAACGGCAGTCCGTTTAGGCCCTTTATCTATAGATGGGGCCACATGGCCCGTTTTGGCTGGGTTTACCCCGCACCCACGTGCTTTTATAACTGCATCTCTGGCAGAGCTCCGCGTCTTACATACATCATTAATACGCATATATAGGGCAGTAATACAGTACGTAACCGGCACCGTCCAGGTGGGACCACCTGGCCCTGCTGTACAACCTACAGGTCCTGGTGGCGTGACCATCAGTCCCGTTATAGTTAATTCTGTCATGGGCAAGTGCCCACAGAATAAGGATGAATTTCCTTATTGGCTTGCCGAGAAATTTGGACAGATAGAAGCTGTATTTCCTAATACCACTCCTGTGGAGAACACAGGATCTTAACTATTAGTTTACCCAAAGACTTAATTCCCAAATTGGCTGATTGTAACACCTGGGGCAGGGTGTTTGCAGCGGTATATTCTATGTGTTTCGGCACTCCCTCCATGACCGTACTCCCCTCTGTGATAAAACGTTTTCAGGATGAACACTGAGCAGAAGCGGCTGTCGAGCTGGGGATGAGACTGGTGGGAGTGTTCGACGTGATTGCTGATATGATTCTTGCGAATGTCAAGGGCGATGCCATTAGCTTTCAAGTAGCAAACCGCTTAGAAGCGGTCGCGGAGGCTGACAGACCGCGAGAATTACCAAAGATTTTTGCGAATGCTTATAAAACCATAAGCCGCAATAGTCTGGGAAATAAGCCTACGACTCAAACACAAACGCAGTCTCAAAGTCAACAGAAAGTCCAGCCTGATAAGGATGGGCGCCCTTTCTTTCCTAAAAAGAATTGGCAAAGAAATAAGAAACAGGGTTCCCAACAGCAGAAGCAGGGTTCGCGTGCCAGTTCACCGACCGCTGATGCTTCTGAACGTACTTATGACTTGCGCGATCGCGCTAAAATTAAGTCTCCTGATAGATTTCAGGTTCGTGATCAGCGTTCTCCTCGTTCTTTGCAGGAAACATCAGGCTCACAAGCCGGTGAAGGTGATCGCCAGGTTCGGGGTAGAAGTCAACCTGCGTCACAACTTCGTGAACAGCCTCAACAGTTTGAAGTCAAGGACAAGCAGGGTGATTTCGCTCGTACCCGACCTCTTTTTCAAAAGAAAAAGGTTGCCGCTTTAACGGCGAGATATGCCACAGACGGTGAGGACGCGACTCCTGGATTGGACATGGGCAGTGACTCTGCTCGACAGCGCGGCGGAAGTTACCATAGTCAGGGAGGCTCTGCATCCCCGTCTGGATGTGAAAGCAACTGACACATTTGTTACTATTGAGACTGCAGATACCCAGGTTGCCCCCCCCGGATAGACTATACGAAGTCATTTTCCAAATTGAAGGTGATATCCTGCGTCCCATTAAGGTTGTTTTCTGGGAGAATCTAACCGCTACATATGACATTTTATTGGCAGAGAAGGATTAGCCTCCCCCCTTTGTGTTATCCTCTTCTCGGGGGGAAGATGTGATACTTCCGAGTTTTTCACGTTGTGTCCCTGAGGAACAAGCGCAGGCTTTCGCGGAGGAATGGGCTTTGGCCTTAGCCCCAGCGGTGTATCGCAATCAGGTGGGTTGGGACGTTGATTCACCATCTCATGAAATACCATTGCGCTCTATGCTACAACCTCAACCTCAATATCCCATCAAACGAGAAGCAAAGGCTTCGGTTTGTGACATTCTAAGACAATTGGAGTATCAGGGGGTAATTGAGTCATGTACATCACCTATGAATAATCCTCTCTTTACTGTCCCTAAACCTGATGGTTCATTTCGGATTGTATAGGATTTTAGAAATTTGAACAGCCATTGCCGCACCTTTGCGGTGCAAAACACACTTAGCTCGGCGCTGGTGAATAATATTGTTCGTAAAAAATACAAAACGACACTTGACATTTCCAATGGTTTCTACAGTCACAATCTCGACCGTGCGAGTGGTGACCTGACAGCATTCAGTGCCGTCGGAAATCAGAAAAAATTTACACGATTGCCTATGGGTTATAAGAATAGCCCCGGGGCATTTGCGGCGCGCATTGTGTCTTTGTTGCATGACATTGACCCTGAGGCCTTGTCGTATGTTGATGACATCTATTTGACTGACGACGACCTCGCCCCGCATCTTGACCGAGTCGACCGCATAATATTGTCTTTTGCCGACTACGGTTGTAAATTCAATTTTGCAAAGTCACACATTGCCCATCTGGCAGTGCTCTTTTTGGGCTATGAGCTCAATAATGAGGGAAAGGGTTTAGCACCTCACTTCCTAGAGAAATGTGCACGTTTGCAACCACCTTCTTCTTTGAAAAAGTTACAATCCCTGCTGGGTTTTTTAAACTTCGGGAGGACTTACATTCCTGATTATGCCCAGCGTATCAAACCGCTTTATGCGTTGATACAACCTAAGTTTTCATCTGCCAGCTGGCTTCCGGAACATACTTCCGTTCTGCAGTCTTTGCAGGCGGATTTGCTTGCGACTAACTTCTTAATGACTCGTGATAACACCACCAACCTGGTAATACGTATTGTTTCAGGGGCAGTGGATTTCACGTACTTAACATTCAATGAAGGAGACACAATACCTATTGCATACAAATCACACTTGTACACTGCGCCTGAAATGCGTTTTTCCTCTGTTGAAAAAATCTTGACGGCAGTGCAGATGGCGATTCTAAAGGTCACTCCCTTCCCTGCTTTGGAAGCGGTGACTAAAGCAAGTGTACCTAACTCGAAGGCATTACACCCGCATTGGATTCAGTGGGCTACTTCTTTGACGTCTTCGGATGTCACATTTGTCTTTGATCCATCACTTCAGACTCAGGAGTTTTTACAGTATGAATTTGTTCATCCGCCTCTTTTGTCGCTTCTTCCTCTGAGTGACTACAAATGCATCCTTTATACCGATGGCTCGGCGCAGCCGGCCACAGGTTCCAAACATGCTTATTCAGCTTGCGCTATTGTGGTTGGCTCCATTGACGATGGAGAGTTTAAGTCTTCCATTGTGCACACACAGGCACCAGGGGACTGTACGGCGCAGTTGGCTGAGCTGCGTGCGCTTGTTCTAGCTCTAGAGTTTGCTGATCCTCTTGTGAATACTCTTATTGTGTGCGATTCTTACTATTGTGTCCAGTCGTTCAATGACAACTTACTCTTTTGGTCTCAAAATGATTACCGCGATTCTAAAGGCAGCGCAATTAAGCATAAAACGCTTTGGGTTCGAGTCGCAGATCTTAAACAACGTCTGCCTCTCACACATGTTATTCACACTCTTGGCCACCAGCGTGTCGGAACGCACGCTCTTGGTAATTCTTCGACTGATGAAGCAGCCAAGTCTGCAGTAACTATGTGTTCCATAGCAGCAGTTACAAGATCTATGTCTAAGGTT
Organism: Calotriton arnoldi; assembly: GCA_963921515.1. Classification (NCBI taxonomy): domain Eukaryota; kingdom Metazoa; phylum Chordata; class Amphibia; order Caudata; family Salamandridae; genus Calotriton; species Calotriton arnoldi. The sequence continues at coordinate 249,316 of CAWUFW010002495.1, read as the reverse complement.
GATAATGAGATTCTGGCAGCGGTCGCTGCAACTAGGGAGGGAGGTAATTATCCTGTGGGTTTCCCTTCTAAATACTCTTATCATGTAACTCCCGAACAGGTTCCTTATGCTACCATTCCTTCGGTTGGGGATCGGCTGATTCCCAACTCTGACCGCAGACAATCTTTGATCAAGGCCGCACACGAAGGCATTGCTTCGGCACATGCTGGTGTGTCGGCAACAGTCTCTATTCTTCAGCAACGTTACTGGTGGCGTGGTTTATATAAACAGACTCGTAACTATGTTCTTTGCTGTGATGTTTGTCAACAAATCAAGCCTTCTACGGTCCCACAACTGCCACAAACAAAGCTATGCATTTCTAATAGACCTTTTGGCTGTGTCTATCTTGTTCACTACGGTCCTCTTTCTTCTGATACTGCATACAAGTATATCTTGGTTGCGGTTGATTCATGCACTCGATTCCTGTGGGTCTGGCCACAACGTAGTGCTGACGCTCGAAATGTCATCAGGGATTTGCGTGTCTTTATCAGGATGTTTGCCTATGGTACCTTCCATTCTGACCAAGGTCCAGCATTTGCCTCTAAGGCTTACAAGGATGCGATGAAGTCGTTGGGGGTACAGGTGCAGTTTTCGTCTCCATACAGGCCTGAGGGCAATTCAGTTGTGGAGCGAATGAACCGTGACTTAAAGCAATCCTTGACAGCTAGAGTCTAAGGTACTGGCAGGGACTGGCTGTCCCACTTGTATGGGGTCCAACATGCACTAAATAATCTCCCTCGAAGATCTCTGGGTGGGCGGACCCCTTACGAAATGCTCTTTGGCTTTCACATGTTTGTTCCTGACCTTGATGGTCTGGACATTGTGGTGGCTGCCTCTAAGTTTGACGTAGATAATCATTCTGCTATGTTACAGGATCTACAAAAGACACATGATACTCTGGCAACTGAGCATTTATCATCTTCGCCTGCTGATGCACTACTGAAGCCTGTTACCGGTTGGCTTCCTAAAATTGGGGATCTGGTGAGAGAGAAGATTGAAAACAAAAAAGAATTTGGTCCCTCTTACCATGCTCCTGTTTCAGTACTTGGACTGGAGGGTACTCGTACAGTCATTCTACCACTGTTGCCAGGTCGCAAAGACAACAGGTAAAACTCAGTGGACAATGTCAAGTTACACCGTGTGGCCGATTCTGAATAGTGTGACACCTGCAGTTTCGTGCAACGCAATATCCTTAGCACCATTAACTTTGTCGTCATCTGCTGCCACAAGGATGTCTGCTCCTATGATGGACACTGTAATTGATCTTCAGCCTTTGCAACAATCCTCTTCTGCAATGGATATTGTGTGCCCTTTTCCGGCTATTTATTCTGTGAGTAAGATGCCATTTAGCCCACGAATATGAATGGACGATTCAACACTTTCACCTTTACTTGCAAGTCCAGTGAGGGCCTGTGATGGAGAACCGGCACACCTTTCTTCTGCCTCGTCCTCCTCATCATCCAGTTTGTCTGATGCACCTAAGTCTAAGTTGCATATTTTTTACTCCTGGTTCAAAAAGACATACTTCGTTCCCCCATGGACCTACATTTGTTTGGTGCTTATCCTGATATTTCTCTTCATGTCAATTGGATTTGTGACAGTGTTCTTTTTACTTATAAATGGCCATTTTCTCCCTGAACGCTCTGCAGTAAAAATGGTCGATGGAACTTTGACTCCTCACACATCATCCCATATCATGAAACGTGACCAGTCTTTTGTGAATATTTCAGCTTTTCCAGTTCCTGATGGCATCGTTAGGGACAAAGTAGCTTATGAAATCCATAGTCCGACTGAGGTCCTTCGTGATCCATACGTGTTTCGCGTCTCCTTAGGAGACGTGGTGACACGGGACATACATTCGGATGATTGGGGTGTGCAGGCAGTTCATGCATTGTTTTCAGATTTAAAATATTATGTTGCCTTTGATGCTGAAGATTTGTATCTAAATTCTGCCAATTATGGTGATCTCTTTTGCTATCAACATTATGGGCATCATTTTTTACACAAAACAAACACCATGAGAGCTGTTTTTAATTTTACCCAATGGGAACATTGTCCAACTCCCTTAGAGGGGAGTTCTAAAACTCTTAGAAATAAGTTCACCTATTTTTCAGATTATGATTTGACTAATCCTGAATCCTATTATTTTAGGCTTCAAAAATCCCCTCCATCTAAGTACCTGTTATCCCACACTAAACTAATTTACGCCAACTCGTTTAGAACACAGTTGGCCACACACGGTTATGACCATTGGAAACAGACTATAGATTTAAAATCAATCTGGGGCACAAAGCATTGGCAGGTTCAGGGCACTGAGGCATTACATCGTGCCTGCCTGATCCCGACTCAATTGCTGTTTTTAAATAAAACCATTTACCAAACATCCTGTTATGGCCTTGCAACTGTAAAAAACCTGAATACCCCCTCCATTCCTTCATTAGCTGAATATGATAATTGGCGGTTACATAATAACTACACCATTGAGGCTTTGCATGCTCTCCTTCAAAATGCCTCCTTAAATGTTTCTGAGGTTGATTCATTAGGAGGGTTGGTGTGGCAAACGAATACAAATGTTTGCCAGTTGCGTTTCTACAATGTTACACCTGGTTTCATTCAGACTAAGCTTGACCCTCGTTATCCACCTCATCATTCTGTGACTACATACTCGGTAGGTAAATTGTGCCAGCAGTGGCTAGAACACTCTACCCTTGCATCTGTCAAACAGCACCTTTCCATCCTATCGAATGATATAGATTTGGCTGATTTTCTCCTAGGCCCACGTAATCCAAGGGCCAAGCGATTTCTTTATGCCTCTTATAATGAAATTTGGAAACTTTCACAGATGGAAGCCGCCTTCCGTCTGCGTCAAATTGACCAGGCAAACTTGGAAAAAGCCCTTGCTGTAGTGGACAACAGCATTAACATGCTTTCTTCACGCATTTACACCTTAGACAATATTGGTTCTTCTGTAATAGATATTGTGCAAAGTGATGTTTCTGTGTTATATCATGGTCAGAATCAGTTAAGGTCGGTCATGCAATTTGCTTGGAAGTTGCAGACACTGAAAATGGGTAAAGTGCCTTGGGATTATCTGAATGCCACTGCTTTATTTTTGCCTTTTAACCTGACTGATAAACAGAAGTTTATGTCCATGAAAGATGCTGTATATACACGCTGTCACATATTGAACAATTGGAGCCTTTGCCGTTCTCCGTAGCGAAAACGGACTCTGCTGTTTGGTTAATTCATGGCGTTATCACTTTGCCCTTTTCGCTTTTTCAATTTAAATCATGTATGCAACACTTTCCTGTTGGCCGCTTTGAACCGCTTGATAGTGCTTTTCTGCATGAATTATGGGTCCTGCCCTTTGCTTATCGGTGTTTGAGGGAGGATAAATAAATTTTCCTTACTGGGGAGGAGTGTGATTCGTTAGTGGGTCACTCTCTTGTGTGCAAACACGTTAAATTGCACAGCGAGTGTAACGTGTCAGCGCCCAATCTCGGTTGCTTTCTAAAACCCCAGTACCATCCGTCATGCCTGTCTTTACATTGCTTACTAACGTCAGATATCTCATTTTAAACAATCAAAACTGCTGTGGTTTGCGGGTGGGTGTCCCATACTTGGTAACTGTTTCCCAGTGCGTAACTTGCTGTAGCAATGTCCTTTTCCCACCCCCACAAGGGAGTTTAGATTCTTCGCTTTGGCCTTCCATTCCGACTTTGAAAACAGAGTTCAACAAGTTGAGAAGGCTCAAAGCCCTTTTATTCCAACAGGAGGTGGCCCTCACTTCCGCCCGTGAAACATTCAGATTGCAGGTGGCTCGGACCTCAAGTGAGATACAGTCGCTTCTTAACACTAACCTACCACTTCATTCTGGGGAACTAATTCACCAAATATTTAATGCATTTGAAACGACAGGCCTTGCACATTTTTTTAAATGTGTGGGATTTGGCCTGGTCTCTTCCTTTCAAACTATATTTGGGGTAATACCGGCTTTTATTCATTCTATATTTTCCAGCGTTTTCGGAGGGTTCCCCTTAATATTGGCGCTGGCAGCTGGTGTCCTGCTTCTCCTCCTTGTGCTTCGTAATGGCTGCTCACTTTGTGGCTCTGCACAGGTCGGCCCAGCTACAACTGTGCCGTGATCGCTTGTATGAGGCTTTTGGATGCTTGCCTTTAGCAACGCTTGCCGTGAGTTACGACTTGACATTCCGCTTTGCCTATTTTACTTGCGTGCAGCCAGTGCTTCATTGCAAAAGATGTCATTTCTCCTGGGCGATGGAACTTTGCTTATCGAACACGTGGTGTCCAATCCCTGATTTCAGCCGGTTGATGGGTCCCTTAGAGGCGCATGACGGGGCTTGTTCTGTAGATGGTCAAATGACGCGTGCAGCTTTACTTGGAATCTTGGATCAATGGGATGTCTGTGCGGCTGCGCAGACGTTCCTGCAACAAAGTTTCATTGAATATCAGGCAAGTTTCCCATTTATACTTTTGGATGCTCCTGCTTGTGAGGAACATCATTGTTCCTTCGACTTACTAAATTGGATGTCATCGCTTTTTTCTTCCAATGACAAGGATGAACTTGGAAGGAATTGCATTCCTTTGCACCCAAACCTTCATGGATTGACTACTTGGGTCGCCCCTACTCCACTGTCTGGAATACAGACTCTTTTTTCAAGCTCATAGTACCTTTAGCTTTTTCTTCGAACTTTCCCTTTTTTCTCCGATTTGTTTTTTTTTTAGAAAGTCCCTCACCAATATTTTAAACAATGCCTGACTTTTGAACTCTGTTTTTGTCCTTTTGTCTATGTCCTACTGACTTACCAGGGGGAGGGTGTTATATGGGGTTATGTGGCCCCTAGATACATTGTCAACATTGCTAAGTTAGCATGAGTTTTGCTTGCCCTATGCTGCTGCTTTTGCGCACGCCTCTGCTCAGAGTTTGTTTTCGCGACACTTTGCCTCTGCCCTGTACATGATAACAGATTGTTTTTTACGTTCTCAGCTTTCCCTTCAATTCTGTCTGAACATAATGTGCAAGGTCGGTCAACAATGTCTCTTGTTATTCTGTTCTGGTCAGTCCCTATTACCTAGACAAAACCTGTTACCAACAGCTGCAATATGGAAGAATCGAGCTTTGATATAGCGTTGCTGCATGTTTTTGAAACACACTCAAAGAAAGCCGTTCCATGGAGCTGAGCTCTGCTGTTCCTATGATGTAAACCTTTGCGTTTAGGCTTTCAGGTAGGGGGTCTGCTAATAATGCCTAGAGATCTTCTGTTATATAAAATAACTTCTTACTACCAAGGGGAGGGTGATTAGGCCCAGTTATTTTGCCTTTTTCACAGTCTTTATAAAATGACGACTCCTTTTGTATTCTATGGTATTGTAACAATGCTAATGATGCTTGCCTTATGCATTTTGCTGCTGGTTGTGGTTCGCATACTGTATCATGGATCACTGTAGTCAAATTAAACATTTTGAACTCATTTAGTGACTCTGATTATTTTTATTGTGGACAAGTACGTGAGAGCGAAAGAGTGTCTTGTTCCCGCGACACTGAGGTGAGTTGGGAGTGCTCGTGTTCTGGGTTGTCTAAACATTCGTAGCTTCTTGATATTTGTAGGAGACCGAATGAGACACTATTGCTAGTCGGTTGGGATTTTGGGTACTAAAGTGATAGGAGGTACACCCCTATTTACTGAGGTCCTGTTTTCTTGTGCATAGTTCTGTGTATGAGCAGAATCCCCGCAACAACGGCACCGGGCCAAAAGAAGACTGCTGCAGTGGCTGTGTATGCTCGGAGGGTGGGGGGAGGGCTCAAAAAAGGGAAAGCAGCGACGCCAAAAACATCAACAAAAAAGATCAAAAAAGTTATTAAATGTAGGAAGGTGGAATCTGACTATATGGTTGCCCCCACTTTTTTTTATGGTGTTTTGCTGGTTTATGACTTAGTTGGACTGGGATCCTGCTATTCAGGGCCCCAGTCTATCTGCTTTCTCTGTAAAAAGGTTTCCATGTGCCTTAGGCACATCTCTGATTGGAATCTGGAGTGCCCTTATAAGTCCCTAGTATATGGTATACTATGTACCAAGGGCATAGGTACCTCAGAGGCCTGCCAGGGGCTGCAGCATGTATTATGCCACCCCTGGAAGGCCATCCAAACTGACACCACAGGTCTGCTACTGCAGCCTGGGTAAGGTGGTGCATGCACCCCTTACTGTGATATAGGTTACCTATATCACTAAATACATACACACATATAAACCTATAAGTCACTCCTAAGGCAGGCCTTATCAATCCTAAAGGCAGAGTGCTTGGTTCCTATGTGAGAGGGTGCCCCTGCATGAGCAGGGCCCCTCTGCAGCGTTCGGAGACCATCTCTGATGCTGTTTGTAGTGCAGCCTGACCATATACTCTTAAGCGCATTATATCCTCGCGATAAAATGCTAACTTTGGAATGGCTGCACCTAAACATGTCGTGTTTGGTGTCAAACATCTTGGAATACTACCCCCCGCCAATCCTGGCGGCGGGGGTAGCATTCCACCCTTCTAGAGGGAAAGACATGTTAACTCTGGCTTACCCGGTAACTTCTTTCTGAAGCCCTGGCATCACAAAATGGATGCTGCTGCCACAGACACAAGTCTGGCCTCCTGCTGCTGGACGAAACTCCGGCAGGGGAGGCCTGGACAATAGGTTTCCTGTTGCAGGGAGGTGTGACCACCTCCCCAGACAGGATAATGTGTATTGGGGCTGGGTGGGTGCACTCTTAGAGTGCTTTGAAGTCCTGCACTGGGGGAGCAAAAGGCTCCTCTGTGCATATGCCAGTTCAAACCAGCTCAGGGGCTACCTGCCCCTGCTCTGGCACGAAACTGGACAAAGGGAAGTGGGTGTAGCCACCCCTCCCTTGACCCTCCCATAGGTGGGGTCATAGAGTTAGTCCCTCCCTGTTTTACTGGTTAAAATGGGGAACCCTTGCCACAGCAAGATTAGATTATACCTGGACGAAACTCTGAAACAGAATCCTGGACCTTCGACGCTCTACTCACGATTAGAGGACTGAAGAATCTCCCTTGGGGTCAAGGAGTGACTCCCCTGCTTGGCAGGCACCAAAGAAGCATCTGTCCGGTTCGCATCACTGAAGCTCCCGTCGGACGCCGAAGTCATCGCATCACCAGAGGTGGATTCTCAGACTTCCCGAGGCTACCCTGAGTCCCCAGCAAAGCTGAGGCCCGTGGCTATCGTGGGTAACGTGAGACCGTGACCCCTGGACACTGAGCACATTTGCAAGTGCACCATCTTCTGGGTCTCCCAAGAAGTCGTGCTTTGGGCTCCGAGTAGCCCTAGCCTCCAGCACCACCTGCACCGAAGATCACTGGCCCCCACTCCACGAGTGTCCTGTAAGCCAGCTCCACGTGCGGCGTCACGAGGCTCCTTCGCGGTCGCTAGCCCGTTGGCTAGTAGCCCTTAACGAAGGCCAATCTTTTCTTTACTTGGCAGTCTGGTTGCTCCAGGTCTGCCCTCACTTACCCTCGCTGGGTGAGTTCCCCAGACCTTGCTGGTCTGCATCATCGACGATCTACATCTTACTCGAGACTTGCCGTTGCCAAGGCTTGTTGGGTCCAATCTGGTCGCCGACACCTCTGCCCTCGACAGACATCGAGCAACAGCCCGAATCCTGCTCCTGGTTGCCGACAACGCCTCCCGGACCTCGTGGCTGAAGAGTCAAGACGACTGTCATCGAATCTGAAGCACTCGACATCGGTGGGCATCTGTCCATCGCCTCCCTGGTCACTGGCTAGTGACCCAGACTCTGTCCCCTCTGCTTTCAGGTTCTTCAGAACGCCGATCCACTCTTGGATCCACCCGGACACTTTTCTCCTGGTCGCCAGCAGCACGTTGCAGCAGATCGCCATAAGAACCGACGACGAAACCCGACCCCGAAATGCACCTATGCACCCGGCTTCCCTGGGTGAGGTAACACGAGTACTCCGGTGCTCCCGTGGGTAGAGACTCTTCAAAGTCCTAGATCTCAAAGGGTTTTGTCCTAGTCCTCTTCTAAGTGTCCCTTTCCTCTATTTTCCCGATCCCGACTTTCTCCATAGAAGTTAACGGCGTATCGCGGTTGTGTATTTACACTGCACGCGTCTCCCGTGGGTCCCCTGTGTCACTACCTTGGGTGGTTCCTTGTGGTCCAAGCACTTCTAGAGGCTCTAGGCCTAGTGTCTAGTTCAGTCGTGGTTCGCATACCACTTTATTGGTATATGGTTTGGTACGCCCCTAGGGCCCAAACGTGTATTTGTGCTATTACTGTGAATTAAGATCTTATAACCTATGTATTTCGAACTCTAGCCTCATAAAGAGACTAGAGGGGTGTGTTTAGTAATAAATACATATATTTTGAATATATACCTGGTGTGGTGCTCTTTCATTTGGTCACTCAAGAGATTATAGACTGGTAAAACAAGCTGCTTTACATTCCTTCAAGACTTAGCCTGAAGGCTGCTCTCCACAGCTACCACTAGGATAGCTTTCAATAAGGTTGTCTTTAACCTACCTACCATAAGAGTCGATTTGGACTGGTGCAAGGTGCCCACTATAATTAGTGGACAGCATATGCCAGGCCAACTTCTCACATTAAACACAGGAAAAGACGACTGCTGCAGGGGCCGTGTATGCTCGGAGGGTGGGGGGAGGGCTCAAAACTGGGAAAGCAGCGACGCCAAACGCTTCAATAAATAAAGCAAAAAAAGTTCTTAAACACAGGAGATAAAAATGGCGAGCGTAAGTACACTGTACTTTACCAGTGCTCCTGGGACCTCGAAGGAAACAAGCTATCGGCTCAAGGAACGAGACAGGAGGCAGCAAATAAGAGAGACGCTGAAATGAACCAATACTAACCAGGAGGCAGGAATAGAGTGGTTTTATAGATTACATCAGGTCTTGCAGACAGGGCATGCGCTGTCAAGGCTCGACCTAAAAAACTGAAGTCCCACCAGGGAAAAAAGAAAAACAAGAAACAAAGACAACTTACAATGTATGCGAAAAGTTTTAATGGGGTACTCAAGAGCAACTGCGTCAATGTGATGAATGTTAGCCATCATCCACGGTGCGTAGAATAGGTTATGTCAATTGACATGGAAAATGTGCAGAATCTCCTTAATAAGGGATACCCTATAAGAGCACAAGAAATCAAAAATAAACATGGTTTAGCCATCACTGAATGCAATTATACATATATAGGGCCCATATATCACATGAAGCAACACAATATTAACCCGAAGTTGAAAATGATCCATGCATAGTCCAAGGGTGATAGGGAGCACCATGCCATAAGATAGAACATTGCTAGGTGGATTGCTACTCTAATACAAAAACACCATAATTTGAAATAACACGACATGACTCGAAAAAGGCAAATACAAAGGGCACACTAAAAAAAAGCCATCAGATTATTACAATGTGTCTACGCCGGGAAGCACAGTAGTAAATACCACAGGGTGGCTGAAAACCTAAAAATTCAAGATAAAACAGAACACGAGCCCAGTATGTGCAGTCATGTCGTCGCCCCTAATGCGACCCATTAAGGTGTTACATCTTTCTCAACCTACAAATACATTATGGCATCAAGGGCACATTAAAAACAAAGGTTGTCAGATTGATACAATGTATTTACACCATGAGGAACAATAGTAGATCATATGGGGCGGCTACAAATCTGAAGGTTCAGAGTAACTAAGAGCACAGTCGAGGTATGTGCAACTGTTAGAAATGGGGGTCTCTAGTTGGCAGAGGTAGGTACCTTTGACCAAGTAGTGGCCCTTGCTTCTAGTCAGGGTAAGGGGGCTACACTCCTAAAATAACCCCTGCTCACCCCCTTGGTAGCTTGGCACGAGCAGGCAGGCTTATCTCAGAGGCAGTGTGTAAAGCATTTGGGAACACATACAGTAATACAGTGAAAACACTACAAATGGACACCACACCAGTTTAGAAAAATAAGTAATCTTTATCTAGACTTAACACAAGACCAAATGACAAAAATCCACAATACAGTACTCAAAAATATGACTTTCAGATGGTAGAAATAGCTTAGTTCAATGTAGATGGTCAATGCGACACTTTACTCTCAAAGTACCTTGGATGCGTAACGCAATACAAACAAAAAGGGTCGCAGGGAAGGTGATGAGTCGGTTCCTTGCTTCGGGGGAGGTGATGCGTCGGTTCCTTACTGCAGCGCAGGGAAGGTGATGCGTTGGTTCCTTACCGAAGAGGAGGTGATGCGTCGGTTTCTTACTGTGATCCGGTGCGATGCGACAAGATGGCGCCTCGATGTGATGCGACGATCCGGTGCGATGCGACAAAATGGCGTCTTTGATGCGATGCGATAACGTGGATGCGATGCGTGCACGCCCGGCGGCCGTGCGGCAAAATCGATGAACTTTGGAGCGGCGACAGGCCCTGCGACACGCTTCTCCGGTGATGCGACGGCGACCTCTGCGGCGGCGGCACGCTTCTCTGGTGATGATACGCGCTTCGTCGGTGATGCGAAAGCAAACTGCTGCGGCGGCGACACACTTCTAAGGCGATGCAACGGCAACAGCTGCGGTGGCGACACGCTTCTTCCTCGTTGTGTCGCGCTTCCAGCTCCCAGCAACACACAGTCTGCAGATGGCCCAAAACAACAGCAGGCACCTCTCTGCAGGTAGAATTCCCAGCAAGGAAATTCAGGGGAGCTGGTGGTGAAGTCTTTGTGTCCCTGAGACTTGAGAACAGGAGGCAAGCTCAGCTTCAAGCCCTTGGAGATCTTCCTCAAGATAGTAAAAGTACACACAAAGTTCCTTTTCTCCTTTTCTTGGCAATGAGTAACCACTGCAGGCCAACCCCAACCAGCAAACAGCACAGGGGCAGTCTCCTCCTTCAGCTTCCTTGGTTTCTCTCCTTGGCAAAGGGTTCATCTTGATTCCCAGAAGTGATCTAAAGTTCTGGGGTCTGAGCCCCAATATTTATACTACTAAATCCTTTGTTCTCTGAAGGCAGAGAGTGTCTGTACCTAGTCAAAACCAGTTCTGTCCTCCCTGGTGCAGCTTCCTGGCAGGAGGTGGAGACAGCATTGTTGAAAGCAGACCTGGCCCAGGTAGCTGAAAGGAAAACTCCTCCCCCTACTCTCTATTCTATGAAGGCTCAGGCAAGTGAAAGGAAATCTCCTCCCCCTACTCTCTATTCAATGTGGGCTCTATTCAGCCCAGCCCTGACTCATCAGACTGCTGGAGCCAAGGCCCTCTCCAGCCCTCTGTCAATCACAAACCAGACATGGAATACACAAACCTAGCAGAGGCATACTGGATGGTTAGGCAAGAAAATACCTACTTTCTAAAAGTGGTATTTTCAAACACAGAATGTAAAAATCACCCACACTAAAAGATGTTTTTTAACATTCTGAGTTCAGGCGTACTAAACTTTATTTTCCTATCTTGTTCCCTGGGTCAGTTATGATTATAAGATGTTATAAACAAACTGCCCATTCAGACCTATGGGAACAGATAGTCTTGCAATAGTGAAAAACGAAATTGGCTGTAATTCACTATCAGGACATGCCACACACACCAGGGCATGTTCTACCTTTCACATACAATGCACCCTGCCCACAGGGTTACCTTGTTAGTCACCTTAGGGGTGTTAGTCACCTTAGGGGTGACTAACATGCAGAAAAGGGAAGGTTTAGGGACTGGCAAGTGGGTTGCACTTGCCAAGCCGACATGGCAGTCCCAGACTGCACACAGGCTCTACAATGGCAGGCCTGAGCCACATTTTACAAGCTGCTTATGTGGGTGGCACAACCAGTGCTGCAAGCCCACCAGCAGCATTTGATTTACAGGCCCTGGGCACACATGGTGCACTGTACTAGGGTCTGACAAGTAAATCAAATGGCCAATCATGGAGCCTGTTGGACTTGGCCCTTTTTGCAGGGTCATCCCTAAACTTTTTACCTTCCTCCTATATTTTTTCTGACCTGTTGATGGCTGTTTTATGACTCTGGGCACTTTACCACTGCTGATCAGTGCTAAAGTGCATATGCTCTCCCCATTGCAAATTGATGTATGTATTAGTGACTCCATGATTGGATGATTGGTTTACTTGTCAGTCCCTAGTACAGTGCACTGAGTGTGCCCAGGGCTTGTAAATCCAATGCTGCTGGTGGGCTTGCAGCACTGGTTGTGCCACCCCCAGAAGCGGCTTGTAAAATGTGCCTCAGGCCTGCCATTGCAGAGCCTGTGTGCAGCCTAGGGCTGCCATGTCGACTTGGTGAGTACACCCACTTACCAGTCCCTAAACTTTCCCTTTACTGCATGTTGGTCACCCCTAAAGTAGGCCCTAGGGCAGGGTGCATTGTAAGTATAAGGTAGGACATGCCCTGGTGTGTGTGTGGCATGTCCTAATAGTGAATTACAGCCATTTTCGTTTTTCACTATTGCAAGGCTACCTGCTCCCCAAAGGCCAGAATGGGCAGACTGACTATTACACCTTATAGTCAGAACTGACCCAGGGAACATGGTAGAAAAACGATTTTAGTATGCCTGAACTCAGAATGATAAAATACATCTTTTAGTGAAGTTGGTTTTAACATTCTGGGTTTGAAAATACCACTTTTAGAAAGTGGGTATTTTCTTGCCTAAACTTCCAAGCCTGCCGCTGCTAGGTTGTGTATTCCTTGTCTGGAGATTGAGTGACAGGGGCTGTGGGTGGCTACAGGAGACAGGGTGAGTCAGCACAGGGCTGAATAGAAAGATCTGCATCCAGAGTGGAGGGAGGAGTTGCACCTGGGTCTGAATAGGGCTGTGCCTGCCTTCCACAATGCTGGCTCCACCTCCTGCCGGGCGGCTGAGCACTCTGCCCCACATTCTGAAAGGAAAGAAGGAGTCAGAAAAACAAAGTGCACCAGGACTGACCAGAACTGGTTTTGGACTAGGCAGAGGCCTCTCTGCCTTCAGAGAACAAAGAGAAACTGTGTATAAAAAGGGGACCCAGACCCTTAGGAAATTAGATCACTTTAGGAAACAAGAAGAAACCTTTGCTGAGGAGCGGAACCAAGAAGAAACTGAGGAGAAGACTATCCCTAAGCTAGAGGGATCTGCCTGCAGTGGTTGCCTGACTGCCAAAGGAAGGAGAAAGGACTTTGTGTGCACTTTTATTCAACTTGTAAAGGATCTCCAAGGGCTTGAGAAAAGAGCTTGCCTCCTGCTGAAGTCTCAGGGACAACAGACTTCAACCACCAGCTCCCCAAGAATCCTTTGGAAGTGCCTGCTGCTGTTTTGGGCCTTCTGAAGGGACTGCGTGAGAAACGTCCCGCAACACCGAAGAAGCGTGTCGCCGTCGCAGCCGCTGCCGTCGCATCGTAGATGTCGCCGCTGTAGCTGTCGCATTGCACCGCATCAAGAGAAGAGTCTCGCATCGAGGAAGAAGCGTGTCGCCGTCGCAGCCGCTGCCGTCGCATCGTAGATGTCGCCGCTATAGCTGTCGCATTGCACCGCATCGAGAGAAGCGCCTCGCATCCACGGAGAAGCGTGCCGCCGTCGGAGCTGCTGCCGTCGCATCACGAAACAAGGGTGTCGCCGCTGCAGTTGTCGCATCGAGCGGAAGCGTCTCGCAACGTCGGAGAAGAGGGTCGCCGCCAAAGCCGCTGTCGTCGCATCACGGAACAAGGGTGTCGCCGCTGCAGCTGACGCATCGAGTCGAGACTTCTCGCAACAACGGAGAAGCGTGCCGCATCAGGAAGAACTTGACGTCTTTATTTCTTTGCACCGGATCTTTGCCGCATCTCCATCTCTGCAACACTTTCGTTGTAGAAACGTGACGCATCGTAAGGTACATTGACTCAAAGTGTCGCACTTTAAGAACTTAAGAGAACTAAGCTAAACCTACCATTTTAAGTACAGTATTTTGGATTTTTGTCGTTTATGGTCTTGTGTTAAATCTATATAAAGAATACTTATTTTTTATATAAACCTTGTGTGGTGTCCATCTGTAGTGTTGTCACTAGATTACTGTATGTGTTCACAAATGCTTTACACACTGCCTCTGAGATAAGCCTGTCTGCTCGTGCCAAGCTACCAAGAGGGTGAGCAGGGGTTATTTTAGGAGTGTACCCCCCTACCCTGACTAGAGGCGAGGGTCCCTATTTGTCACAAGTACCTACCTGTGCCAACTAGAGACCCCCAATTCTAACATAGCCACTAATCCATTACATCAATTTACAATAGGGAACACTTGCATTTTGGCACTGAATAGCAGTGGCAAAGTGCCCAAAGCATCTAGACCAGCACAAACATAGCAAAAACATAGGAGGAAACAGCAAAAAATGGAAGGGAGACCCACGCCAATGGTGCCAGGTCTAACACGTGTCCCCTCCAGCTGAAATGTGGGGAGAACTACCCTACCTCTTGGGAGTTCTCTTCACTAAGGCAGAAAAATCTGGACAGACCATCAGCATTGGCGTGTTCTGAACCAGGGCGGTGTTCCACCGTGAAGTCCATCCCCTGTAGGGAAATGGACCACCTCAACAGCTTTGGATTCTCACCCCTCATCTACATCAACCATCTGAGGGGCCTGTGGTCTGTCTGAACCCGGAAGTGAGTCCCAAACAAGTATGGTCTCAACTTCTTCAGTGCCCAGACCACAGCAAATGCCTCACGCTCAATTGCACTCCACCTCTGTTCCCGTGGAAGTAACCTCCTACTAATGAAGGCTACAGGTTGGTCTAGGCCCTCCTCATTCATCTGTGAAAGTACAGCCCCCACACCATGCTCTGAAACGTCTGTCTGCACAATGAATTCCTTTGAGAAGTTGGGCGCCTGAAGCACGGGCGCCATGCACATGGCAGTCTTCAGGGCATCAAAAGCTTTCTGACAGGTGTCAGTCCAGTTCACTTTCTTGGGCTGCTTCCTGGAAGTGAGCTCTGTCAAGGGGGCAACGATGCTGCCATACCCCTTGACAAACCTCCTGTAGTACCCTGTGAGTCCTAAAAAGGCTCTTACCTCTGACTGGGTCTTGGGGTTGTTCCCAAGCCAGGATGGTCTCAATATTGGGCTGTAGGGGCGCCACCTGGCCGCTCCCAACCTGGTGTCCCAAGTACACCACGGAACCCTGTCCTATCTGGCACTTACTCGCCTTGATCGTGAGGCCTGCCCTCCGCAGAGCCATCAACACTTCCTAGAGGTGGCGCAAATGTTCTTCCCAACTGGCGCTGAACACTGCGATGTCATCCCGGTAGGCGGCACTGAAATCTTCCAGTCCAGCCAACACCTGGTTGACCAACCTCTGAAAGGTGGCAGGGGCATTCTTCATCCCAAAGGGCATAACCCGGAATTGGTAGTGCCCATCTGGTGTGGAGAATGCGGACCTCTCTCGTGCCCCATCAGTTAAGGCGATCTGCCAATACCCAGACGTTAAGTCAAACGTACTGAGGTACCGGGCAGCCCCTAACCGATCAATGAGCTCATCAGCTCTGGGGATGGGGTGCGCATCAGTCCTGGTGACTGAATTGAGTCCTCGGTAGTCCACACAGAACCGGAGTTCGGGTGTGGCACCAGGCGCGGCAGCCTTTGGGACCAAGACCACTGGGCTGGCCCAAGGGCCGTTAGAGGACTCAATCACCCCTAAAGCAAACATCTTGGAGACCTCCTCCTTGATGCAAGCTCTCACCCTGTCAGTCACTCTGTAAGTTTTGTGTTTTACAGGAGGACAGTCCCCAGTGTCCACATCATGGACGCACCACTCAGTGACACATGGAGACAGGGAGAATAGATCAGGAAACTTTCCCAACAGTTGGTGACAGTCATCCTGCTGCTCAGGGGTCAGGGCGGAAGAGAGGTTCACACCGTCCACTGACCCATCTTGCTCTGTTGCAGACAGGAGTTCAGGAAGAGGCTCAGTCTCCTACTCCATTCCATCATCTGTCGCTAGGAGCATGCCCACTTCGGACCTCTCCAAGTGGGGCTTCAGGCGGTTTACATGCAGGACCCGCAAAGGGTTCCTAGGAGACCGCAAGTCCACCAAGTAGGTGACATCACTCTTGCGCTCCACCACCTCAAATGGTCCGGTCCACTTATCCTGGAGCGCACAAGGCTCCAGGTGGGCCATGACCCACACTTTCTGTCCAGGCTGAAACTCGATCAGAGTGGCATTCTGATCATACCACCGTTTCATCTCCTCCTGGCTGGCTTCCAGATTCGCCTGAGCGAGTTGTCTGAAATGCCGAATTTGGTTTCTGAAGGCCAGCATGTAGCTATATACATCCTGGGGAGGTTTACTGGGAGCTTTCTCCCAGCCTTCCTTTACCAAACTCAGAGGTCCTCTTACAGGGTGACCATACAGCAGTTCAAAGGGACTGAACCCTAAGGACTTCTGTGGCACCTCTCTGTAAGCAAACAGAAGGCATGGCAAGAGGACGTCCCACTTACGCCTCATAGGTTCCTCGAGACCCATAATCATGCCTTTTAGGGTCCGGTTGAATCTCTCAACCAGCCCATTACCTTGGGGGTGGCAAGGAGTGGTGAACTTGTAGGTTACACCACACTCCTGCCACAGGAACTTCATAGACTTAGATATGAAGTTGGTACCACGGTCTGACACCACCTCTCTGGGGAACCCCACACGGGAGAAAATCCCCATCAATGCACGTCCCACCACGGGGGCCGTCACAATCCTGAGAGGGATGGCTTCCGGGTACCGGGTGGCATGGTCCACCAAGACCAGGATGAACCTGTTGCCCATGGCTGTCTTGGGATCCAGAGGCCCCACAATGTCAATGCCCACCCTTTCAAAGGGGGTGCTGACCACAGGGAATGGTTGGAGAGGAGCCTTTTGCTTCCTCCCACTCTTACCACTTGCCTGCCAAGTCTGACAGGTCCTGCAATGAGTATCTGAACTCTTGCGCATTTGGGGCCAATAAAAGTGGGTGACAAGCCTTTCAAAGGTCTTGTATTGCCCCAAATGTCCTGCTAAAGAGACATCATGAGCCAGACCCAGTAGGAAGGCTCTGAAGTGCTGGGGTACCACCAGCACATGGGCTGACCCAGGCTCAGCAAACTTAGGATCGCTATACAGGAGACCATTCTCCCAGTAGATCCAATGTGACCCAGACTGATCACCTGCTGCCTGGTTTGTGGCCTGTTGCCGCAAACCCACCAGAGAAGGGCACTTCTTCTGCTCCTCGCAGAACTCTTCCCTGGAGGGTCCTCCTTCCTGCTGCCAATGGGTCAGCTCAGGCAGGTCCCCCAGTTCAGCTACTTGTTCCCCTGTAGGTTCCAGGGCATCCCCCTCAAGGTCTGCCTCCTCCTGGACCGTGGGAACTTCGGGGGTTGGTTTCCCGTGCCCTCTGCCTCTTCTCTTTAAGGCAGGCACCTGGGCCCCTCTTTCAGGCTCCAGGTCCTCTTGAATACCCTTACTGGCTGCCATGGATCGAGTGGTCACACACGCCCACTCAGGCAGACCCAACATCTCCAAATGAGCTCTTCGCTCCACCTTAGCCCAAGGGGAGCTTTCCAATTCATTGCCTAGCAGACAGTCAACAGGCATGGCTGGTCTCACAGCTACTTGAAAGGTACTTGAGACCCCCCCCCCCCTCAAAGGGAACCTGGGCCACCTTACAGTGGCTCTGAGTTGTCAGCGGCAACTACAGAGTAAAAAGCATGTGGGATCACCTGCTCTTCAGACACCAGCCGACAACTGACAGCTGTCACACTGGCTCCGGTGTCTCTAAGAGCCTCCACCCTATGGCCATTGATGGTCAACCACTGCCTGTATTTCTTAGTGTTATCAGGCAGCTGGGTCCTAGGGACCATCTCACTGTCTCCTAAAGAAACCAGGGACATCTTTGCAGGACCCCACCCACCTTGGGCACCCAACTCCTCCCCCAGGGCTACACTAGCCATCTGCCGGGGCGGTGCACCAGTAGGTGCTGTCTTTCCTTTCAGGGGACACTTAGGATCCCAGAAGCAGTGGCCCACCTGACCACAAGTACAACATGTCCTGGGCCCCTTTTGAACAGGCTTATCTGTTGGGGCCCCTGACTTCTTCTCAGTGGGAGGCTGGGAACCCTTCCCTTGGGGATTACTTTGGGGCCCTTTCTGGAACTCCCTCTGTTTACCCTTGTCCCCCCCACTCTTCTGCTGGGGACCCTGCCCACCTTTGGCGAAGTCTCCCATATGACCCTTGTGGACCCGGGTACTAACCCAGCGGTCCGCCTCCTCAGCAAGTTTCCTAGGGATAGTCAGCTTACTATCAATCAGGTGCTGGCGTAGCTCTGGAAAACAATTACTGGACAAGTGCTCCCATGCAATCAAATCATAGAGTGCTTCAAAATCATTCACTTTGCTACCCTTCACCCAACCATCCAATGCTCTGCAAAAAAAAGACACATATTCTACCCAAGTACTTGACTCCAGTTTCTTACAATTTCTAAACTTTTGTCTATAAAGCTCTGGGGTCAACCCATACCTGGTCATCAAGGCTTCCTTCATGTGGACATAAGAATTCTGGTCCTCAGAGGGCAAGTCTAACAAGGTGTCCCGCCCATCACTGAGAAACCGGCCCCACAACCCCGCTCCCCAATCCTTCTCAGGTACCCGGTGGGAGGACATGGCCACTTCATAGGCCTTAAACCATTGCCCAATATCTTCATGCTTGTGGAACTCCTTAATTACATCTTTGGGGATGAATACTCTTGCTTCTACAGGCATGGATGGTGTGCTGCCACCAGAGGGAGTAATTTCTAAGCTCTTGGCTTTCAACTCTAATTCCCTCAACATTCTCTCATGCTCTAAATGCATCCTTTTTTCTTCCAAGGCTAACTTATTGCTTTCTAATTCCATCTGACCACCCAGTTTGAGCTTGGCTAGCTCCATCTTATGCATCCTATCCCTCTCCCTGTCCTCCAGCTCTTCTGGAGACAGGCCCTTTGAAGAAACACTGCTGCCTTCCCTGGAAGGTACTTTCTCCCCGGTCAGACCCAATGGCCCATCCAGCTGCCCATCTGTATTCTCTGTCTCCTCACTAGGCTCTTCAGAATGCTCAGGAGCTTTTCTAGCTTCCACCCAGGCCTTCAGCGCCTTTTGGAACTCCTCCTTCTTGGAGATGCCTTTCACAGAGATTTTAAATCTTTTACAGAGGGTTTTAAGCTGTGGCACAGTGTAAATATCAACCCTTTCTTCTTCAAATTGTAGATCCATAGATGCGTTGGATGCTGCTTTGCTCATGGTAACAAGGATTGGCAGTTTCTAGCAAAAATAGAAGTCCCAAGGAAAACATTCTACCAAAATGTATGTGGTCGCGTTATGGTCTGCACTCACTAGTAGTGTACACCAATCACTGTATATGAGTCACAAATACAAGTCCAAATCCTCACCGCTGACCACCAATGTTAAAAATGGGGGTCTCTAGTTGGCAGTGCTAGGTACCTTTGACCAAGTAGGGGCCCTTGCTTCTAGTCAGGGTAAGGGGGCTACACTCCTAAAATAACCCCTGCTCACCCCCTTGGTAGCTTGGCACGAGCAGGCAGGCTTATCTCAGAGGCAGTGTGTAAAGCATGTGGGAACACATACAGTAATACAGTGAAAACACTACAAATGGACACCACACCAGTTTAGAAAAATAAGTAATCTTTATCTAGACTTAACACAAGACCAAACGACAAAAAATCCACAATACAGTACTCAAAAATATGACTTTCAGATGGTAGAAATAGCTTAGTTCAATGTAGATGGTCAATGCAACACTTTATTCTCAAAGTACCTTGGATGCGTAACGCAATACAAACAAAAAGGGTCGCAGGGAAGGTGATGCGTCGGTTCCTTGCTTCAGGTAATGCGTCGGTTCCTTACTGCAGCGCAGGGGAGGTGATGTGTCGGTTCCTTACCGAAGAGGAGGTGATGCGTCGGTTTCTTACTGTGATCCGGTGCGATGCGACAAGATGGCTCCTCGATGCGATGCGACGATCCGGCGTCTGTGATGCGATGCGATAACGTGGATGCGATGCGTGCACGCCCGGCGGCCGTGCGGCGAAATCGATGAACTTTGGAGCCGCGACAGGCCCAGCAACACGCTTCTCCGGTGATGCGACGGCGACCTCTGCAGCGGCAGCACGCTTCTCTGGTGATGCGACTCGCTTCGTCGGTGATGCGACGGCAACAGCTGCGGCGGCGACACGCTTCTTCCTCGTTGCTTCGCGCTTCCAGCTCCCAGCGACACACAGTATCCAGAGGGCCCAAAACAACAGCAGGCACCTCTCTGCAGGTAGAATTCCCAGCAATGAAATTCAGGGGAGCTGGTGGTGAAGTCTTTGTGTCCCTGAGACTTCAGAACAGGAGGCAAGCTCAGCTTCAAGCCCTTGGAGATCTTCCTCAAGATAGTAAAAGTACACACAAAGTTCCTTTTCTCCTTTCCTTGGCAATGAGTAACCACTGCAGGCCAACCCCAAACAGCAAACAGCACAGGGGCAGTCTCCTCCTTCAGCCTCCTTGGTTTCTCTCCTTGCTAAAGGGTTCGTCTTGATTCCCAGAAGTGATCTAAAGTTCTGGGGTCTGGGCCCCAATATTTATACTACTAAATCCTTTGTTCTCTGAAGGCATAGAGTGTATGTACCTAGTCCAAACCAGTTCTGTCCTCCCTGGTGCAGCTTCCTGGCAGGAGGTGGAGAAAGCATTGTTGAAAGCAGACATGGCCCAGGTAGCTGAAAGGAAAACTCCTCCCCCTACTCTCTATTCTATGAAGGCTCAGGCAAGTGAAAGGAAATCTCCTCCCCCTACTCTCTATTCAATGTGGGCTCTATTCAGCCCAGCCCTGACTCATCAGACTGCTGGAGCCAAGGCCCTCTCCAGCCCTCTGTCACTCACAAACCAGACATGGAAAACACAAACCTAGAAGAGGCATACTGGATGGTTAGGTAAGAAAATACCTACTTTCTAAAAGTGGTATTTTCAAACACAGAATGTAAAAATCACCCACACTAAAAGATGTATTTTAACATTCTGAGTTCAGGCATACTAAACTTTATTTTCCTATCTTGTTCCCTGGGTCAGTTATGATTATAAGATGTTATAATCAAACTGCCCATTCTGGCCTATGGGAACAGATAGCCTTGCAATAGTGAAAAACGAAATTGGCTGTAATTCACTATCAGGACATGCCACACACACCAGGGCATGTCCTACCTTTCACATACAATGCACCCTGCCCACAGGGTTACCTTGGGCCTACCTTAGGGGTGACTAACATGCAGAAAAGGGAAGGTTTAGGGACTGCCAAGTGGGTGCACTTACCAAGTCGACATGGCAGTCCCAGACTGCACACAGGCTCTGCAATGGCAGGCCTGAGCCACATTTTACAAGCTGCTTATGTGGGTGGCACAACCAGTGCTGCAAGCCCACCAGCAGCATTTGATTTACAGGCCCTGGGCACACATGGTGCACTGTACTAGGGTCTGACAAGTAAATCAAATGGCCAATCATGGAGTCACTAATCCATTACAACAATTTACAATAGGGAGCACTTGCACTTTGGCACTGAATAGCAGTGGCAAAGTGCTCAAAGCATCTAGACCAGCAAAAACATAGCAAAAACATAGGAGGCAACAGCAAAAAATGGAAGGGAGACCCACGCCAATGGTGCCAGGTCTAACAGCAACCATAACGTCACCCCCAACATAGCCAATGATGGCGGCAAGCTTTTCTCAGCCTACAGATACATAAGGGCGCCAAGAGGCCAATACGCTCAATTAAAACACATATTATGCTGCAGGAGATTGCATACTTTACCCCCTGAAGCCTTTCTCATTCTACAGATACATAGGGGAGCGAATAGGCCAAAACGCTCTTATAAAACACATAATATACCGCAGTAGAATGTGTGCCCTACCTTGGAATCCAAGACAGTGTCTGGAAAGAGTCCAAACCAGAAAAAACATTGTAAAGCCTGCAAATTCCGAGTGCACAATTTAAATAGGCGTGCCACTGAAATAGAAATAGGACAGAGTATACAATGCCAAGGTGGCAAAAGCCACTGTGTGTCGCAATGATGGGAGGTGTAGAGCATCACGCCATCTATATAAAAGAGAATATGACACATTGGTAAGTAAGGTTTTATACCGTCCACGTGAGTACATGGAGTCGTAATCACGCTAGATTACAATTAACCCTAAAATCGATGTAGGCATTCAGGCAGAGATCCAAGTTCGTGAACATTTCTACCAAAAAATAAATGAAACAAACACTCTCTAGTGCTGTTGTGCTGCTATAATGGGGAACGAGCAAGAATTACTGTGCAAAATGTCAAGTTCACAAAACATTGGTTCAATAAGTAAAAGTAAAGTGGGAATAAAGTCAGAGGGCGTAGTAATTCACGTAAACTATATCTGCAGATAATAATAAGGAGCAGTAAAAATGCTTCTCATAATGACCGTGCAAACATAAAGAGCGAGTCTCACAGTATAGTACAATATAGTATATTGATGTTATTTACATGTGGACACCAGATTGGTACGAAACTAGGATTATTAATATACAGCCAGGAAGTTGTGTAATTCCCTATCAATATTGAGGCCATAATCTAGAGCTCTTAGTCTAATAAGCCATTTTGCCTTTTGTTGGCGCAGTAGGGCTACTCTGTTGCCACCCCGAAGAGGCATATTGGCAGTTTCTAAGGCATGACATTTAATCATAATGTCGTTAGCGTTGGTGTGCACTAGGTTAAAGTGTGCAGCCAAAGGATATTTATTATCCCTATTGCGAATGGAACGGATGTGCTCTCGTATCCTCTCTCTAAAGCATCTGATGGTACTGCCAACATAAATGAGAGAGCAAGGACCAATAATGACACAAATGGCAAATTTGGTGCCACAATTAAGTTATGGAGTAACAAACACTGTTATTATATTGAAACTGGGCTATTTTGTCCAATGTAAAGGGACAAATATTACATTTCCCACACAAGAAAAAGCCTTTTGGTTTTTACGGCAGCCATGTGGTAGGAATGGCAGGTGGTATAGGTGGCAAGAAACTGTGACATACTCGATCTTGTATGGTCTAACCCTTCTGGTATACAATACTGGGCTTTGCAGAGATAATAGTTTCCAAATTAGAGTCAATGGTAAGGATGTGCTAATGTCTGTGCATAATATTTTATAGGTCATTACTGTTTTTATTAAATGAAGTAATGAGGGCAGGATATCTCTTCTTTTTATGCTTGGGACCAAGTTATCAGCAAAGAAGAACTTTCCACTTTACAGATGGGCTCCCTTGCTTTGCCAATGCAGTGTAGTGTGTAGCCCCTTTCCGGGATCCTTGTCTCTAACATCCCAAGTTCATTTTGAAATTTGTCATCTACACTGCAATTACGCCTGAAGGAGATGGACTGGATCTGGTGTTTAGGGTGTGTGCTGGTGGTGTGCAAAACAGCATTGCAGGATGTAGGTTTCCGATACAAGCTGGAAGCGATACTCGAGTTGTGTATATAGATGGTGATGTCCAAAAATTCTATGGACGTTTTGCTGTATTGTGAGGTGGATCAGCGATTGTACTTATTACTATTCAAATACAAAACCGACTCATCAAGGAAAGACTCAGAACCTGTCCATATCAAAAAAACATTGTCAATGGACCTGCCCCAAAACAAGATGTTATCAGTTAGGGCAGGTACACATGACTTCCAGAGATGGAATTTCTCAAAATAGCTCATGTACAAATTTGCATACGAGGGAGAAAATGTGCCTCCCACCGCTACTCTCAAAGTTTGCGCGTACCATTTCTGGTAATGTACAAAGAAGTTATTCTCCATCAAAACCTCAAAACCTGGCTCTTTGACAGACCCTCTCCTTGATGGATGGAACCTGCACCCCCCCCCCCCTAGCGCCTTGAGACCCTTACGGGTGAGTAGTTGCGCTTTAACAAACCACTGATTGATTGATTGATGTTGAGTAACATGTCTATGTGCTCAATAAGTGTGGCCTTTCTAATGCTGAGAGAGTGTTGGACTGCAACAAGACCTCTGTAATTTGGAATACAGGTATATAATGAATTCACATCTAAAGTTACAAAAGTTACATCTGTTGTCCATTCCATGTCTGCAACTTTATTGATCCAGGTCTCCTGTGTCTTGTACACACGAGGGCTAGTTAACCACATAAGGTTGTAAGAAGAGATGTGTTATAATGTACTTGTTACTCAATGCATCTTCCCTATTGAGGTTCTCTGCCTTGCTGCTCAGCCTATGGTGAGGTCATTTAGAATGTTCAGTGTGTTTGTACTGAAAGGAGAATCAGTTTATGTGGAAGGGCTGAGCAGCGAGGAGGCTGCTCCTGGTGGGGCACTTTTAAGGATCAGACCAACATCCTGTAACCTATGAAGTAATCTCAAGAATAAATCTACAACCTTTTATATACAAGACATGCCTGCGCATCATTCTTCGTTTTAACACTGGCGTCGATACTGAAAGAACCTGCATGACCTTGAATGGACTGGTACCTAAGAAACTGAAGAAGCGCAATTGCAAGAAGCTAACTGGCAGTCCTGAGCCCCACCAGAGACCAGAAGATCGGTCGGCCCCATCGTGGACGTGCCAGTTAATGATGGACTTGGGTGAGTGTTCCCAAACGAGTAACTAGTCTAGCAGCTAACAGCCTTGAGGAATAAAGTATTTTTTTTTCTGTGCCTTTTCACGGTAGAGCGTTTGTGTGAAGGTGTTTTTCTTCCGCAAAGTGACATTCCTACAACCTCTTGATGGTGTCCCTCATCACCTGTGAACGGTCAGCCCTAACCTGGGCCTGCCAGTTCCTGCTGTTACTACTGTGGAGTTCGCTGACATATGTGTGTTTTAGAAGAATTGCTTCTGTCCGGAATTTTAAGGCGCATTTAGAGACTGTCTGCATGCATGCAAAGGCATGCTGTAACATTTTATTTTTTTTACAAGCGTTTTGGAGGTACACTATTCCTGGTGTTCATCTACATGTCTCCTTCCCAGCCAAGTTCCGTGGATTTGCTTGCTGTGTCACGTTGTTGGGAGGATCTTTAGCACACAAGAGGAGTGTCCTGGTATTGTGTGCCACCTGTGTTGGATTGTGTCAAACATAACTTCGAAGTTACTGTGGTGGAGAGTTCATGCCAGGGCATTTCATTGTGTGAACTGTTTGATCTTGTGCACAACTTTAATCGCACTGGGTGACCCTCGTCATTTACTGTACCGCTAAGTATGCTGTAAGTTACTTGAGGAGTTGTTGAGGGCATCGATTTTTTTTTTAAGCAGAAATTTGGGCAAGTTGGGGCAATTGGCATTTTAACTGATATTCCTGTGATTTAAAAAGTATACAGCGCGTGACTTTCTACACGCGATCCTACCTGCTGTGCCTCGAGCCCTGCTGTGATGCATTCGTGGGATTCTTACGTAATGGTAGCCAAGCAGCCTGTGACTACTTGGGGACGCTTTCCAGCTTTGACGTGACGGGAGCCACCCTGCCCCACGTCAATCAGCGTGCCGCCATTTTAGGATACTGATCTACTTGGTTCCTGCTGCTTCAAACATGCAATTCACTCGCGTTGCCAACCACGTTTTTCACGTTTTGCCACCCATGTTAAAAAAAAAAAAAAAAAAAGAGGAAGTTTACGGTTATGAGTACTTAACCAGGCAAGTGTGGGAGTAAGCTGCAGTTCTATATTGGTCTACTGGGTTATCGTTGTTGGAGATCGTGTGTCAGCACAAGTAACTTCAACTGCTGCTCTATTTGTCTTACTGCGTCGCAGTCACAGCTTTATCCACTTCATGATCAAGATGTGGAATAATACTACTATCATCGTTATGGTCATGTTCAAGCATGTACCGGAGGGATGAGTGACCGAGTGAGATATCACTCACTGACGGGAAGTCCAGCATGTTTTATCTGACTTTTAAACCATTTGCTGTCATTTTAAATATCCCTGCATATTTAAGGGGGTGTAATTTTTCTCAAGGGTTCCAATTTAATGTAAGGGGATGTGCTCTTTTGTCAAGTCAGCGGGGGTTGTCACAAGGTAGGTTTGGTCATACCTACTGTCTATTTTAGGGGTTAGTGATACCCTGACTGTCTCCCTTGTGTTATGACTGTGCGCATGTGTGCTAGATTTTTCTGAATTTCCATGTTTTGGTCAGTATGTTTTGGGTTAAAGATACCCTGGATTTGTTTCGAGAGTGTTTTGGGTTTAAAGATACCCTGGATTTGTTTTGGGTTCAAAGATACCCATAGTATGTTGCGAGAGTGTTTTGGGTTTAAAGGATACCCTGGATTTGTTTTGGGTTTAATGATACCCATAGAATGTTCGAGAGTGTTTTGAGTTTAAGGATACCCTGGATTTGCTTTGGGTTTAAAGATAACCATACTGCGTTTCAAGAGTGTTTTGGGTTTAAAGATACCCTGAATTTGTTTTGGGTTTAAGGATACCCATACTATGTTCGAGAGTGTTTTGGGTTTAAAGTTACCTTGTTTTGGTATGGGTGGAGTCTTTTTCCTTTTCTTTGAGGTTAGACCTGTCCTGCCATTAGTATGTGCAGAAGAGGGGTGTAATCCCTGGTCCTGCCGCAGTCTTGTGCTTTAGTATGAGGCACAATGGGTACTCTGTGTGGTGTGGTGTTGTGGTACCCGTAGTTTGTAGTGTGGGTTATGGTGTTTTAGTATCCACTGTTTTAATGAATGGAACTCTTCATCTTGCATTCATTGTTTGTTTTTGATCATTATAAGGGGGAGATGTGTTTAACATTTTTGTTGTTTTATGCATCCTCCTTTGCTGACATATGTGTGTTTTATCATCTTCATACATTTGATTGTTTTTGATTATTATAAGGGGGGGAGATGTGTTATAATGTACTTGTTACTCAATGCATCTTCCCTATTGAGGTTCTCTGCCTTGCTGCTCAGCCTATGGTGAGGTCATTTAGAATGTTCAGTGTGTTTGTATTGAAAGGAGAATCGGTTGATGTGGAAGGGCTGAGCAGCGAGGAGGCTGCTCCTGGTGGGGCACTTTTATGGATCAGACCAACATCCTGTAACCTATGAAGTAATCTCAAGAATAAATCTACAACCTTTTATATACAAGACATGCCTGCGCATCATTCTTCGTTTTAACAAGATCAATAAATTCAGACAGTTTCTCAGTTGGTGAATTGATGCCTGAGATAATAGGGCAACCGGGGGGAAAGGCCCCAGGCTTGTACACTTTGGGCAATATATAGAGGCATGTGGAAGTTGGAAATTCTTGATTGAGATATTTATACTCCAAGTCAGTTAACAGGCAATCATCATGCCACTTGTTTAAGGACATTGTAATTTTTCTTGAAAGTTCAGGGAGAGGGTTGGAGGGCAACATAGTATAGGCAATTGCATCCTTCTGTTGTCTGTTTATCTCTGCAACATAATCCCACCTATTCATAATAGCAATGTTGCCCCACTGGTCTGCCTTTTTGATAATAATCCCTGGATCCCTAGCAAGAGTAGTCAAGTCTTTACGTTCCGAGGACAACAGATTGTGAGAAGGGAATCCACATACTTTCCTGAATTTGCCCTCCAAGGCATATAAGTCATTAGTTACAACTTTGTAAAAAAGGTCGACACTATTTGACCAGGGTGGATGGTGGATAGAAGGTGAAATCTGGTCAAAGACCACTGTCAATATTATAACCAAAGGGTATGTCAAGATGTTTAAGTATCATGTCCAAAGACGGAGTTTGATCGTCATCTTCTGAGAAGGAAAGAAGTGTGTGACTCTATAGTCTCCTTAACCATGACTCTGTCCCAAAGAGGTTTTTTCTTAAAGAAACTCTTAAGTTTGACCTTATGAATAAATTCTAACAAATCAATGTGTAGTTGCTCAAAATTGCATTTATTCACAGGGCAAATCTGAGCTTCTTGCTCAGAAGATTATATTCATCAGTGAATAATGTTCTCTTTGATAAGCTGATAACATTAACACTTTGATTAGACATTGTATACTTGGTAACACGTGCATCCGTCAATGAGGTGGTAACCACCGGAGTCATTTCCATTTAGCCCATGACCTTTATATTGTGCCCCGAGCACTCCCTCGTCCCCCCCAGCCGAACCCCCAGCACCGCCTCACCAGCCATTAGCCAAGCCAGCCGCCACTAGTAACCACACCTCCCATTTTTTTAGTCCCTAGCTCTTTTTTTGTGCCTTTCCCCGCCCATCTGATTTGTTTTTTGTGATTGTTGTAAAATCCTTCTTGGGAAACCTGTTGCCCATTCTGAACCGTTGAAGTTCTTCTAAAAAAGTGGAGGAGGTAGAAGGTTGGCCATCATTGTCAGCAGAAGTGTCACTGCTGATACTGGACACGTCAGATTCACTAGTGGATAAAACTTGAATCGGAATATTAACGTTGGGCTTCACTACCCTATCATCAGTGCCAACATTGTCAAATCGTTTGGCAAATGTGAATATGCACCCAGTTTTAAAATCATTGTCATCCCACCTGATTTTTTTCAATTTTCTGCCTTTGAGATACATTTGGTGGGCATCTAGGACCTCTTTCAGGATTTTATCATTTTTGGTGCAGGCTTCTGGTAAGTTAAGTGCTTTAATCTCATTCTTCAATGTATGTGTATCTGCAAGTATTTTTTGTTTTTCACATTCCACATGTTTGATTAAAATCATCATAATTCCATATGAGCTGTTATGTAACAGGGATTCCCAGTACTGTAATAAGTCTGTGCCAAAATCTTCAAACAACGGAACGATCAGGATTCACAGGCCTCTGGGTGCTCTATGTATTTCTTAAGCATGACAGCGTCCCACCATTGTGACAGCTCCTTCTTCCTCAACCTTTCCAGTCTGGTATATTTTTGGTTTAAACCTTCTTGAGTTGTAATACCCGCTGCTGGAGAATCATCAGCTGTGGTTAGACGTCCAAAAAGTTCCTCCAATAGTTGATCCCTATTGTCGTCAAATTACAAATTTTGAGAGAGATAGGAAGGGTCAACTAGATATGAGTTATGTATGTTAAAATGTAGAGAGCACCGGTCTGACGCTTACCTGAACAGCCCCATTCAATTCCACCAACCTTCCAGACACCTCTACTCTGCTTGTCTCTAATTGGCATACACTCAACGCATACACAAAAGCAGAGCAGGGGTCCGCACCTTCTCATACCTGGCTCCTAAAGCCAAGAACAACCTGCCGTAACACATCATAGCCTCCTCCTCTCTTTATGACTTTCGCAAGAAATGAAGACCTGAATTTTTGGGTTAGCCCCCTAGTGTTGGCCTCACACACCTGCTACAGAGCACCTGGATTCCCTCACAGGTGACTGGGGCTCTATAAAAACACTCTCAGCATAGCCTTGTACACACACAAATTTAAATCTGATTTTACATCTAAATATGATTTTGCACACATAAATGGTTTTCCTCCTAAATGTGAATTTGCTACTAAATGTGATTTGTGCTCCTAAAAGTGCTTCCATGCTCCTGCTGATGCTGCACCTAGTGATTTTGCACCTTAATGTTATTTTGCAATGAAATATAATATCACAAAGTTGTTTGCTTTTTAACAAGGGTCCTTTTGGTCCTAAAAGTCACTTTATATCTAAATATCTTAGGAAACCATTGGTTCGTGCTCTAGAGCCTTCTGTTTGGCTTGAGGAAAGCCCAAACTGCTCCTAAAGCTGCAGACTCACCTCGCTTCAATGCCGCTGCAGCAATGCACAGGGTTCGACAGTCAAGCTGCAGATTCTCTCCTGGGTGGCAGCAGCAGGGGAGTGGTGGCCGTGCTTCTGCTGCTGTAGTACTGTTGTGTTGAGGGAGGTTTGATGGCTACAACAAGGCAGTGTGTTTCTGCTCGAGCAAGTTACCTGAGACATTTCAAAGAATTTTTCTGTATGACCTTTGAGCACAATGTTTTAGTGGTAGCCTTCTATTTCTTTATCCCAAATTCAGAGGGCATTTTTTTGCATTTTGAACTGATCTTTGTTCCCAACCTTTCATGAAGTATTTCTTACTGGGCACTGTAAGAAATCAGGGTATTAGTTGAGGAGGATGAGTATCATCTCAAGTAATAAGCACAACGCTTCTCTGGGTGAACCTCTAAAGTAACTAAATAAATCTGAGCTCAAACCCCTTGTGGCTATGGCACAGTGATTAAGTCAAAACATAACACAAGGAAAATCCCAAATTGACTGGCAAGTTAAGGCCGACCGTAATGAAGCGCAGGTCAGATACTGAAACTCGGTTCAGCCCATACAGAAATTTTACCTTTTGCCGTTTCCTTAGTTATGTAGGGCATAGGGACCAAAAGAATATTGAGTTGCAACACTTTCAGTTGGGTCATTGCATTCCCCTTGTAGACTAGTACCCTTAGCTTTGCTGGTTGCTGATCTATTGTGCGATAAGCAACCTTCGGCTTGGTGTTCAGCACTGTACCACTTCAACCATCTGAATGTCTTTTATGCCCTTAGCTTTTTTCTACAAAAGTGATTTCTTTTTGGGAACAGTCCATAGTTTTATGTATTAATGTTACAAACCTGGACAGTGGCTACAGAAAAGAATTGCTCATACCTTGGTTCCAGGCTAGCCTGAAAAAAAGATGGATATGTTGTCTCCAGTTCTTGGCAAACTATGACTTTGCTTATACATGAGGTTTGTGACACTAAAAGTTTCCCTAACATTTTTGCTTTGCCAAAGTGATTTGGAGATTTCACCCCTACTGTCTTACATTCATTAGGTTGTTTGGCCACCCCTTCGTGGCCTTCAGTTGTCCACCTGCCACATTTTAAGCTTCAAACAATTAATTTCTCTCTTTCACTAAGAATACACAGTACCTCTGAAAAATACATTGGCCCATTTTCAAATTGGAAGTTATATGATGGAAGGAGAAGGGTTCTCTGAATTTGTGGAGGTTATGTGCTCAAAGTGTCATGCATCAGGATGCACATACTTCCACACAGTCAATGTGCTCAGCTTCACAAAAGAACATGTTTAGTTCTTAAATATACACTTATAGCCTCAGTGATGCAAATCAGAAACCCGATAACAGTTTTAAATAATGAAGGCTGAAGACTACATGTATGTCACTTCACATTGTGCCAGTTTCAGTGCACATTAGGCAAGGGCATCCACCGCCTGCATTGCCATATACAGTGTTCTTTTATGATGCAATTATTGCCAGGATCAGAATGCCACATTCGACTACCACCTTCCTGGTGGAATTTCATTCCAAAGTTTTGATTTGTTTAGGCAAAGTGCTTTGCTGCCACTGATAATGCTCTTCAAATTGAGGTCGCACGATAGGTAACTTTTTTAGCATCCCTTGCTTTGCATACTGCCTGAAACTAACTGAGGGAAGAGAGGTTTCTACGTTAACAATATAAAATGCGTGAACATATGGGAGGTTATTAATGAAGCAGCAAACAAAGAGGTAGCAGCCTTCCTTTGAATCATGTGCACGGCTGTGACTAGAGACAGGTGATGGGTTTATCTTTGGTCGCAAAATGTGGCCAATTTGGCAAATTTAACATTAGTGAAGGTGAACTATGTTTTCTGATCCTGCTAAATTTACCCTCCTGAGCCCCTGTCAAGATGGGCTGCATTCAATCTCTGGGGTATTAACTGGAAAACAGCTGTGGGGGTAAAGAGATGTGGCTGTAGATGGGGCAGAATGAAGGCCTGGGGCTTAAGTGTGGGGCTGGCGCTCCCGGACTTTGAATAGGGGGAGATATGACTGGCCCACAGGGACCGTGTCGGGCAGGAAGAGCAGTGAGGTCTGTTGGGATGCAAAGGATGAGGGGTAGGGTAGGAAAGGTGCTGCCGGTGTTGGATCTGACAGGGCTATTGCTGAGGTATAACAGTCCACTAATGGTCTCTTGTGCTGATCTCACCACACTCTTTACTGTGAGTAAATCATTAAATTTGCTGAAAAATGATTAAATTTCAATGACATGCTTCATGAGGGCCATGGATAAATTGTCTACAAAAACACAAAACTTACTCAGCAAATCAATACTCAGTCATTCAAAGAAAAACTATGTAAGCAGCTTTGCAGTTTTACTAAAATGCCTGCATGATCTTCAAAAACATGCAGGTCTCCCAGGACACAGACTCACCATTACACTCTACACTCTTTCTTCACCATCTTAAGTCAGCTCACTCCCCTTCCCACGTTTGATGTACCTCCCTTTGCCTAAGCATGTTTCTTTACTGTCTAGTGTTAATTTCAAATTCCTCTTTTACTCTCACCAGTCATTCTATGTACCGCCCTGACTGGTTCTGAGAAAGAAAAAGTAGACTCGAGAGAGGGAGAACTTTAATACTCTGGCTCAGGTCTGCAGCATAATTAGGCACTTAGGGCCAGATGTATCAAAAGAATTTACCCATTCTGTGTCTATGGGAAAATGTGTTAGTACATATGGTCCTTAGAGTTGTAATCCAGGATAAGGAAGCACATACTCCCTGTGTAGTAAATCACAATTTTGAATCCACGCCACAGACCTAGTCTACCTTCTCGGCTTCCCGTTTGAGAGGATAATCTCACACAATGCAAAGTAACAGACTGGAGATTAATGAAGCTGAATTGTTGTAACATCAAGGGTAAACATGGCCTAGTGCCCTCCTCATCCAACTCCCCACAGGGGCGTGCCAGTAGAAGCACCATAACCAGTATACAAAGAGACCTCCTTGTTTAGTAATTACTACATAAGTTCAGTCAGTCATTACACTCCCAGCATTAATTGACTCTCCATCTATCCCCAGTGAGCAGAGCATGGGTTGAAGCTGATCCTCAGTTTAGAAGACCGCGGTGGTGCTGTGCATGTCCTCGGATTCATCAACCACAATCTGGAAATGTTTTTCTAAATTTGGAGTCTTGGCAAATTTGCAATCAGCTTGGCAAACACTGCTCTCAAATAGGCCACCAAAGGAAAAGCAGCTGGAAGAAATTGATGAAATGTAGACACGTTTCAGAAAGAATAGCCATTGACCTATTGGAATGGTATAGGGGAGCAGTGGTCCTAGCTAAACAGTCTTGCAACCTAAAGATTATGATGTCATGCGTAACATGTTGAGAAGTAATCATAAAGAAAATGGATAAGCATTTAGCCGCCCAAAGTTGTTCCTTTTTTTCCAGAAGTGTCAAACGAGATATAGGAGTACCAGTCTCTGAATGCCTTTGTCCTGTTTCCTGCTGCTACAATAATGCAGCTGACAATTACATCATCAGGTAGTGGGGTTTCACCTTCACTGCTCAGCATTTAGTTTAGCCACAGCATAATGACTGTGTCACAATACTATTTATACACCTTATGAAGCAACAACAGCAGGGCAGTTTTGCAAAGGAAGTTATACCCTATTCTCGCCTTCTGCTTGCTACGATTTGTTGTTTCGAAAGTTGCATTTTCTCCAAACAAAAACATTGTATCATTGCATTTGAAAGACCAAATAGAGATATTTGGATGAAAACAGACCCAAATGGTTGTATTTTTTGTAAACGTAACCATATCTGTCACTTTTATAAGCTGTGAACAAGTGGATGAACCCAAAAGAAACCGTAATATCAGAAGACCTTTCCTGACAAAAATGTATAACTTAACATGCAGACACAGATGTGCCTACAAGTTGTCTGCATTCCATTTGGAGCAGCATTGTGCAGGCAGTGAGTGGGGCTTTCTTAATTACACTTCCAGCTCGGCCCAAAACAAAGGCCTAATTTAAATGTCTATCAGCCCTCTTTGCTTGAGTATTTCGTCATCATCATCATCATCAAGCTTTTATCAGCCACAAAGACCATAAAAGCACAATAAAAAAAACAGTTTAAAACCATCAAATCATAATAAAATCATGAAAATATCAACTGCCCCCCACATTTAAAAGAAAAGTACTAGTACTTAAAGTAACATTTTAAAATCCCTGAGAATTACAAAATGCCATGATAGCTTTCTGGGCTCACATATAAATGTCCTTACAAACTCATAACCTTGAGCTAAAGTGCATATCTCCTTCACACTTTCAGTACTTGGGGAATAAAATTTAAGACTGAGCAGCATGTAGTTGTGGACTCCAAGTGCTGGAGGAAGCACAAACCCTCCTGGTGATTATTAAAAAAATATGTATCAAAACAAGAATGGGGGGAGAGCGAGGAAAGATAAAGGGACGTCCCTGTCCCTAGGTTCAATATATAAACAATGTGGACGTACCCACTGGAAAAAACAAGGAGTTAGGACTCACTGTGGTAATAAACAGTGCCACAAAACCATTAGGTTTTATTAAAAGACCCCTCACACACCAACCTGGTTGGTGTCATGCTTCATCATTGGGGTCCCAACCGGGTGGCCGAATGCCGCCCGGTTGTGCTACAACGCCTGACTACAGCGGAGCTGGTGTGGTGTATTAGTGTGATGTGAGATGTGCAATTTAAAAATATCTCTGGGAATCCTTGCCAAATGTATTTATTGATGGCGGCCCAGGATATGTTAAAATCCGAGAGCGCAACTAATGGAGTTATTTTAAACCTATAGTTGTCTGTGATGGGTCTACATGTTTCAGCCCCTGTAAGAAAATAGAGGGGGCTTTCATCAGGACCGGGTGAAAAGGTGAGTGAGTGGCAAAATAAGGCCACGTGAGTATTAAAAATCACAACACACACGCTAAGGTGTGTTGGAGAAAATGAGGGAGTCGGTACTTACGACCCCACTTGGAGAAACCTGTAAAGGAAAAGACAAGACAACAACATATAAAGGAAAAAAGGAAGCAACATAAAATGCAATCTTTTGCTTGATAAGGTGCCTGTCTATAACTATATGATGGGCATAGCAGTGAGTCCTTGTAGTCTGGTAGCCTGCTAAAACAGTATTATATTGTAAAAGTTGCATGTACCACCACCTAGTGCCATACCTCCGGAAATACTAGTCTATGAGCAAGCTGTCTTCAAAGAGATCGAAGCTTTAAAGGAAGAACACACTTTCCAAAACACGAGTAACAAGGAGCGACAGGCGCTAAAAACCCTTACATCCAATGCAAGCATCATCATTAAACCAGCGGATAAAGGTGGAGGTATTGTCATTCTGAATAAAGAAGATTACCGCAATGAGTGCAAACGCCTCCTTAATGACACCAAAAATTACCAACGACTTACGGAGGATCCCAGTGCTCACCTCAAAACGAAAATCCATGATTTGGTGACTGAAGCAGAAAATACAGGCCATATCACCAGACAGGAAGCCCAATTCTCACCACCACAGAAGGGAAAATTCCGTATTTTTATACGGTTCCCAAGATACACAAGAACAAGATACCACCCCCTGGACGCCCCATCGTCTCGGGTATAGGGTCATTGCTGGAACCCCTTTCTCGCTACTGCGACTTCTTTTTACAACCCATAGTACAGTCTACTAACACCTACTTGAAGGACACTAAAGACCTCCTACGACAGATTGACAATTTGACATACAACCCAGAAACTTCCTTCCTTGTCAGTCTGGACGTGGAAAGCTTATACACCAGCTTGCCACAAGACGACACTCTTACTGTACTCAAATTGGCTCTGGACAACACGGTTTGGAATTACCACACTCCCAAACAATTCATTTTAGAGTGTGCATCACTAGCACTCAAAGATAATTACTTTGAATTCGAAGGCGTGGCCTTATTTTGCCACTCACTCACCTTTTTCACCCGGTCCTGATGAAAGCCCCTCTATTTTCTTACAGGGGCTGAAACATGTAGACCCATCACAGACAACTATAGGTTTAAAATAACTCCATTAGTTGCGCTCTCGGATTTTAACATATCCTGGGCCGCCATCAATAAATACATTTGGCAAGGATTCCCAGAGATATTTTTAAATTGCACATCTCACATCACACTAATACACCACACCAGCTCCGCTGTAGTCAGGCGTTGTAGCACAACCGGGCGGCATTCGGCCACCCGGTTGGGTCCCCAATGATGAAGCATGACACCAACCAGGTTGGTGTGTGAGGGGTCTTTTAATAAAACCTAATGGTTTTGTGGCACTGTTTATTACCACAGAGAGTCCTAACTCCATGTTTTTTCCAGTGGGTACGTCCACATTGTTTATATATTAAAAAAATATCTCTCTTAAAATTGGGCCAGAAACTGTAGCCTGAGAGAAGAATATAGCGTGCAAAAGAGCATAAAGTGCTTCGTATAATGATGTGATTTTCCATCACACGGACAGTAAGGTAATGATGGAAACCAAGTACCTGCCAATGGAAAAGCCGCCAAAAAGTGAATCTTATTCCCATGTAACCTAGTCAGGTAGAACCTTAGCTCGGGTTCATTTGCCCAGGTAAAGTAGGGCTCCATACCTTTAGATGTAGAAAGTGGCATGTATGATTGAACCCATGACCATGTCTAGTACCTTCATGAGCCCAGCTTCCTCACTATATGCAATATATTTTCTTGCTTGAGTATAATAATGGATGGGAGCTATCTGGAGCCTAACTCCTAGATGCCAAAGCAACAGAGGAAAACAAAGACGCACAGCTTGTTATCACTTCACAAGTACTTAAGAGAAACTATGATTTGGAGGCAGGTTTTTACTCTTGTTCAACTCTCTAGGTAAGAGATGTGCTTGCACTGTAAGAATGCAAGGTGTATCTGTCTGTGTGAATAATTACACAAGTATTGATGTAAATGGCAACGACTTTATATTTTATAGCACTACACATCCCAATGTAGGGTGTGAGAGCACTTTACATCACACACAGAGACACAATAAATCATACAAGTGTGTACCTCAAAGTACAGGAAATGTTACATAAAACACTGATGATTATAACTTATAAGGTATAGGATTCACATATTGTCCATACTTGCAGTCATTCTATATTGAGAGTGAAATGACGGGAGAAACATGATTGTGGTTATCTGTACTAATAAGACTTTATTACATCCCAAAGGAACCCTTCTTTGCAATCTTAGAATAGCAACAGATTGAGAAAAAAAACCAGTATGGATCTAAACCCATGACCTCCAGTTTGAATGTAGCTCCTTGATGCTGGTAAATTCATCACTGTGCTATATTAGAATTGCAACTTATGATCCGGAAGTAACAAAAGGATCTCAATGTCAAAAACAGCAGCCCACTTACCAATCTAATTAAAGAGCAAATCTGTGATTTGCAGCAGGCACGTTAACCCTATATGCTGCCTTATGAGTAAAAACTGTGACTGGACAAAGCACAGAACTCTCCCAGAACTATGATAACCACTAGAGTTATCTTACCACTATTATAATCGCCTCAAAATTGCTGCGCAATTATCTGCGAAATGGGGCGTCTTAACCCTGTGAGATATTTTAAAACACAGCTGCTTTGTGACCAATTTAGTAACCCAGATTTTCTGTCACAGACGTCCTTGCTGCTAATTTCTTTGCAGCATATTTTTTCCAAAATAAATATATAAATTGACTGTTGGACTCTGCTTTTCAAGCTCCGCCTCTCGTGACTCCATTCCCTTTCATCTGCTACAGCTTGACCCCCAATTTAGTGGTTTCCAGAGTACATTTTTCCAATAGCACCATTGGAACTGAATAAAGTTACTGAACTGCGAATTTGAGGGTAGAGGGCTGGATATTATGCCAGCATGCTACTCACATATAATTAGCAGAACAGCCAGTGCTTTAAATGGGCCGGTACTCACCGGTACTGAGTACCGGCACTTCTCATTTTCACCGCTCTGAGTACCGGCACTTCTCTGCTGCCAAGGAGAGTACCGGTACTCATCAAAGGTAGGCTCATTGTTGCTTTGGCTCACGAGCACGAACGAGGCTGTCCGACAGCCAAAGCGCCTCTAGCTCAAGCTGAGCCACCTCTAAACAATTCAGCAGGGCTCACCTGCATAATGTCCGGTGTTCACCACCACGCTGTGTTTGACAGAGCAGGGTCCATTCAGGCCCTGTTCTTTCAATCACATTCACACCATGGTGTGCATTTGTGCACACACTCGAATCCAGGCATCCCGCTGACAGCAGCAATAGCAGCAATTAAGAAAGCCACGGGAGATAAGGAGTGTAAAATGACCTTTATCCCACCTGAGTCTTTTGTGTGAGTGTCTGTCTGCTTGTGTCTGGGTGTTTGCCTGCTTGTGTGCGCATGTTTGTGTGTGTGTGTGAGAGAAAAGCGAGTGAAAGAGGGAGAGAATCCAGACACTAGGGAGGTGTTTTAAAGGACATTCTTGGAATGCTTTGTGTGAGCATTGCTGCTTGTTTCTGTGAGTGCGCACTCAAGAATATATAAGTATTCGGCCACATAGTAGAAGTGTCTTATATGTCTTGTCCTTAGCCCCGCCCCTAGCCCCGCCCACTTGCTACACTCATAGCTCATTTTAAGAGTACCTGCACTTATTTTTTCCCATTTAAAGCACTGAGAACAGCATTGTATTAACACTGAGTAGAAGTGGCCTTATTCAGTTACATACCTGCCAACTCACATGCATCACGCGGTCAGCCGGTGAGGAGACGATATCACATGGTGGAAGGGAAAACGAGCTAAAAACCACTGCAAATAGTGTTTTTCCAGCAAATTTTCTGAGGCTTTGATTTGCTGACGTCCATTGAGGGGTGTAAATACATCCCAGGACATCGACGCTTGCTTCAGCAAGCGTTTTTTTGGGGGTGGTGGAGGAGAGGGCTTGGGGCCACGATGGGGTTCAAAAGTGCCTCTTCGGTACTTCTCTGCAAGTGGTCCCGCCCCCCTCCTCAAATGGTGAAATTTTTGTTCAAGTTGGCAGGTATGCAGTTATACATTAAAGTGTAATTTGTTCATCCAAGCAGACTATCCCACTGCATTCCTTCATTTGAGTATTCCCACAACTTACTCAGCGAGGCAAGATTCTCCTTCCTGCCCCACAAATATCATAGTTTAAATACTTTTTCTGTTTTCAGCTAATAAACTGTCAGTTACTATAATACCATGCAAAGAATAACTATTATTCCCTAAAAAATAGTCAGCTAATCATGGCTTCACAGCTGCATTGACTCATGAGGATTGGATTTGCGCATACGTAAATGCAGTCCACTGTCAATAGATGTCTGTACAGGAGGCGGAGCTGGAAATGAAAGCAATTGTTCAGGACATGTTTTAGTTGCGGGTATAAACCCAAAGTGAGGCAGGCCGGAGCTTTGGAGTGCTGCTTCTTTGAGCCTGTGAGACAGAGGGATGTAATGACATCACTGAGGGAAGATGAGGAAGCAGCCACGGAAATGCCAAGCTGCCACCGGTGTGCACGCGCTGCAAAGGTAAATAAAGTCCGATACGGAAGAGAAACCACCTGCGGGCTTGTAGTGGATGGTAGAGCAAAATCATAAATTATACTGTACGAGGAAAGAACATACAAAGTCCCTTTTTTGTGTGCTGTCGCCAGGTTATCCCAGCGACCAGGAAATCGGAGCTACGCTTCCCTCTTTTACCCATGTTCCTTGTCTCTCAACTGGGAGAAAGAAACGTTCCTGAACGAAAGGGAAGACCCAGGGCCAGTACGAGCAACACAGGGGGGAAAGTCACCTGGATGCGGGTGAACCAAGAGGCACTTCACTATGGAAAGCCCGGGCGCCCTGAAAAGTCCTATAAATGGGGTGAACGAGTGTTCCCAAGGCAGAGACTCCAAGCTCCCGACCGAGGAAGGCCCACGCGAAAGAAACCCAGAAAACCAGAATGATTTTCAGGACCTCAGCATGCTCCATTGTGGTAAGAAACCCTTTGCCTTCTATGAAATAGCAAAATAATAATCTGCTTTCAGCTTATATGTATGCCGTACGTTTGCACATTCTTTCATCAGCTGCTGGGTAGGCCACTTAACAAGCGTGTGATCTTGGGTGAAACCTTTCTAACAGGAACTGGAAGCCATGCTGCTATTCCATTTCTTTCCGCTGTTGTGCGGGCGGATAGAGGTATCCTGCAGTGGTGGGGGCCTGAGGGCGCTAGGCAGGTCAGGCTACAGCAGTGTCTGTAAGGAATATGGTCAAATAGAAAAGCATTGAGGCCTTTTCGAAGAAACTATCTCCATTAGGGTGACCAACTGGCATGGGTGCAAATTCAGGACGGTGAGTGTAAAAATTCAGGACAAAGGGTCAAAATTCAGGACAAAAATTCAGGACAGGAGGTCAAAATTCAGGACAAAACTTTGGGACAAAAGGTATGTTACAGACACATCAGAAGAGGTCGCGCAATAGTATATAAGTAAATAGACAACCAACATAAGTACAAGTCAAAATAAGTTTATATTAGGTTGAGACAATTGTGCACTTCACAGTTTTTCGCACAGCTTTGAGCAACTGTGCAGGTCTTTTTGTGGTATTTCATATGATCGTGATCTATTTATATGGTTACAGCACTGTGTGGTCCAGTCTGATATT
This sequence comes from Calotriton arnoldi, assembly GCA_963921515.1. NCBI lineage: Eukaryota > Metazoa > Chordata > Amphibia > Caudata > Salamandridae > Calotriton > Calotriton arnoldi. The sequence goes on along the minus strand of CAWUFW010002495.1, from coordinate 208,884 downwards.
TCGTTTACAGTTCATGGTCCTGAGAAGGAATGTTTGGTGAGAGACGTGGTCGAGATGATCTGCTCGGACGGACTTTGTTACTAGCATCTCATATCTGAGTGCCATTGTGAGATGTAAAGCAGCAGGCATAGAATGTAGCTAATTGGGCCCTGCAGTGCTGGACTAGAATGCTCTTTTCACACTCACTTCTCGTAATTGGCATGATTCGCTTTTGTTGGCTTTTAGCAGTGCATGCTGGTCCCTGTAGTCTCTTTCCGGGCCCTGTAGTCATGTCCTTAACTTTTCAGGCAAAAGCACTCATTCATTACTGAATAATAAGTATAAACGTGTTCAGGTAACTATACTGCTCTGTTTACATTTCACATGCTTTACTTAATCTTGCATTCCCTATAAGGGTTTGCTTTTTCCAGGATATAGTTACTTTTTTTTTTTCAGACAGCATATTACCCTTGTCTCCCCTCCCTCATAACCTAGTTCCCATTTTCTGGTTCTCTGGCGCTGCGAGGTCATACAAATGACAATATAATCACTCCACTGCAAATAAAAAAACACAAAAGTAAAAAAAAATTGTTATTTTCAATGCCAAAAGCTCTTACCTGTACAAATGCAAGCCTGATTGCATATGCTTGTTTTTTTTAAAGTAACTGGCCAATGTTACTTCCATCTAATGTGTTAAAAAAAATGTCCTTGCCTTCAGGCCCACCACATGCCTTAACTGCCCAGACTGGCCCATTGTCATTCTGTATGCGACAATCAGCCAGCAAACAGAAGAACAATGGGTTCATCACAGTCTGTGAGAGGCTGGGGAGGGGCTGCTCTTGAGCACAGAGTGCGAGGCAGCCCCAGCAGGGAGTTCTCAGGGAGTTCTCAGAACACTGAGGCTGCTCAAAGGTGAACAGTGCAGGTCGCTGTAACCCCCCAAATTACGGACAAAAGGCGTCCGTAAGAGGGATCGTCACGGACAACGGACGTGAGATCCAAACAAACGGTCAGTGAAATTTTACGGACGGTTGGTCACCCTACTCTCCAGTTTTCTAGTATCATCTTGGGATTTTTTTTAATTACATTATAAACTGCATGTTTGAAGAACCGAGGTTTGCTTACAATTTGGTGACAGTAATAAAGCTCTGCTCTGTGAAGAGAACCACGTTGCTGCCTCGATTTAATACTCACTGTTTAGAGTTTAAAAAAGATTTCAGTACGCTCCCCAATTACAAAGAGTATTCAAATTTATTTGTAAGTTCTAACATATATGCCCCACAGGAGAGCTAGTTGCAGCTTAAATCAAAGAGACTGGTTATTTGTTTAAGCTACTGTGTGCCTCTAAGAAAACACAAACACATTAAAATATTACTTTTCATATTCTGCAAAGCAGGCCTGTCTGATAGGGTGAAGGGCCACACTTTAGTAGGAGGAGGATATGCCTGGTACGATTAAAAGATAAACAAATCCAAGGGGCATATCTGAAACGGAAGCATAGAAGCTTGCTGTTTAAAGTCGGAGGCATGGCTTAATGTATTGAATGTTTATCACCTGTTCAAAGTGGTATTGGCAGGTTAGGAGTTTGAATCATGGAAAAGTCGTCTCTACCCTCCATCGTCCCGAAGGTTGGTCCATTTGAAAATAATTGAGTAACAATAACGTCTATTATGTGAAGACTGATATTCCGATGCTGCTTGGTATCTGAGCTTTAGTACTGCATCGGAGTCTGTTGTTACACCTGACCTCAACAGCATCGCGAGTCAAGAAGGGAGGGGGTTTGGAAGCTGTGCCGGCTTTATGGTGGTGCGACGGGTGCTCGGTTAAAATTACGGACAAATGGCGTCCGTTAAAGAATCCTTCACGGACAACGGACAGACGGCCGAAATTACGGACTGTCCGTGAAATTTACGGACGGTTGGTCACCCTACTCTCCATGCATCTGCTCCGCTGGAGATAAGTTCCGAATATCTAAATGCAAAACTAAAATTAATGACAACTCTTGATGGTATCTGTGTTAGGAAAAAGTGAGTTAGTTGGGGAGTGTTGTGTTGACGCACTGCGTCATTCAAAGAAGTGTGTGGTCAGCACACAGGGAACGAGTAAGACACTTTGCAGTCCTCACATAACTGCATGCATTGAATGAAGACGTTTCAACTTTAAGAGGAGGCTACATACAGTTTTCTTAGAACAGGCATCTACTGATAGGGTGGGATGCTGCAGACTGGATGTCCTTGTGGTAGGCACATATTGGTGCCTGGTGTCCATGAGCGCTGAAGGGACATTGAAAGGCATGTTTCATTAAATACTTTTAGCATAGTATAGCTTTGCATCACACAGCATTAAGTGGCAGAGTGTCTTAGCATAAAAGTATTTTTCTGACAATTCAAACGTTGTGTCATTCTTTCCCAAAATGATGATGATTGTATAACTATAGTACAAATTGTACTTGACCAAATGTTGCCACTTTATTACTTTAACATTCTCCACTTGTATTCCTTCATTTCCCCTTACAGGCCATCTCCCTACTGGCCCTTTGTTCCCCAGCAATTTTACTTCCCACCGAATATCTTGGCCAAGAGCTGTCTCATGAAAATTATCCGGAAGGAGACTTGGCAGCGAAGACCAAAGACAGGTGCCCTGGTAAAGGGAGTGCCAGGTTCCCTCACCTTGCGAGAATTGACCTCCGGGCCATTGACGCTGGTGCTGAAGACAGGATGCTGGCAGACATCAGTAGCCGATCACTCACACCTTGGGAGTACAGGTACTGATTCACAGCCCTTCATACTACAGGAACTGATTTGAAACAACTTATCTAAACATGGCCAATGTCTACTTCCTTTGAGAAATGCTTTAACTTAGGAATCCACTATTTGCCATTTTAAATATTTGGAAATGGGCACACAAAGGCAGCTTGGGCAGTGCCACACAGTGGTAGCTGAGCCACTTTCTCTAAGCCCCTGCTGCGGTCGGGAGTAGGAGAGAACCATTCAAGACTTCCCCATACCCGTCACATTAATCCTCCAATGAACATATTGTTTTTAGGTCACATCAATGCTTTACAATAAATGAGGCGCCATGGACATATACATATTAGAGCCACGTGGTCATGTATATATTAGAGCCACCGTGGTCATGTACATATTAGAGCCACCGTGGTCATGTACATATTAGAGCCACCGTGGTCATGTATATATTAGAGCCACCGTGGTCATGTACATATTAGAGCCACCGTGGTCATGTACATATTAGAGCCACCGTGGTCATGTACATATTAGAGCCACCGTGGTCATGTATATATTAGAGCCACCGTGGTCATGTACATATTAGAGCCACCGTGGTCATGTACATATTAGAGCCACCGTGGTCATGTACATATTAGAGCCACCGTGGTCATGTACATATTAGAGCCACCGTGGTCATGTATATATTAGAGCCACATCCTCACTGCTATTATTAGGAATCTACTAAAAAAAATCACAAAAATGTTATAAGATCCAACACTGATTTGCCAGCAGATATCATTAGATAGGTTATAATAAATCCTTTCTGAAATGGTCGGTGTCTCGGATAAAAGTGGATTCAGCTCTAGCTTGCTGAAGGAATTGTAACACATTTTTAAGGATGAAACCTAATCAACCCATGGTGGCAGATGTATCGATGTATTTATTTCTGCATCACTAAATACTCATGGGAAACAGCTTCAAATGTATACAGTAAATACATGAATCAGGAATGAGAGGCAAGGCTGGGGCAGGGGAGGTTGGATGGGAAGAGAGAAGGAAGGGGCAAGACTGAGGCATGGTCAGAACATCAGTATTTAGCCGGAGGAAGAGGTAGAGATCCAAGGGAATCCATGAATTAATAGGAAAAGCATTTCTGGGTCTACAGTTAACATTCAGCTCTCCATATTAATGTTGATATTTTCCCATACACAGAGGACAAGGCCGGATCTTAGTCTTCTCCACAGCGACTCTTATTTTACTCCTACTGGAGGTAATAAGAAAACTGAATACAGAAGTGAGGGAAGCAGCTCCCTAGTTTGATTCTGGTGCTTGTGAAAATCTAAAAATAGAAATCATGTCAGATACATGTGCAGCAGAAAGTGGCATTAAACTTGAGCATAAAGGAACTGTTGTTTCAACAATGGAGCACAAAGCAAACCTCATCGACTGACCCTCTATTGCATATGCGTAGTGAGTCAAGACTTTGCCTCTGTACAGCTCCCCAGCAATTCTTGTAATGAACAAACACACAGAGGTGCCCACAAACTGTCCTCACTGAACTCCCATGCTAGAAATCGTGGAAAGCTCTTTCGAAAGAGATCGTATAGTAATGAGTCGATGTTTTCTTTTTTTCTATAAAATCACACAGTGCACAAAAATTCAAAAATTACCATTTAGGTTATATAGGTTGGGCATTCGCAGTATCTTTTACTAAGAACCATATAGCTGAATGGGGGTCGGGGAGGGGGCTTTGGTGTCTAGCAAATATGATTAAATTACTATTTCTAACATTTCTATGGCTTAAATGATCTGTTTTCTTCAGACCAGTGAAGTGATAGCATTTCCTCACTCCACTCCATGGCAGACAACATTTTCTAATTGCAGAGACATTCTGGTGGCCTACTGCTGGCGGGGTGTAGTCATGCCTTGCTCATCTGCCAGCCTAGCTTGCACAAACTCATAACCCCTACCTTGAGTGCCATTGTTTTCATTCTTTCAGGTGGCTGACTGAGGACAAGAATAGTAAGCCAAGTTTATTATAAAGCCCTTAACCTGTCAAATGAGATTTTTGATTAAATTGATTTGTTTTCTCATTCTGACGGTGGCTTTGTGAGTGTAGGCACACTGAAAAATGCATTAAACAATAGAAACCTTAGCACACTGGGTGACGAGTAGCCAACATATTGTAATGCCACTTGCCTATCCTGGCCAGTCCTAAAATAGTTAGGGCAGTGACGGCTCGCCGAGCGGGCGGTGAGGTGGGGCGGGCAAGGGAGGGGCAAGGTAGGGGGGTAGTGAACTCGGACATACGACGGACAGAACTCAGAGGGAGTTCTGTCCGTCATAAGTCCGAGTCCACTACCCCCTACCTTGCCCCTCCCTTGAACGCCCCACCACCCCGCACCACTCCCTCGGCGAGCTGCCACTGAGTTACGGTGAAAGATAACTAACACCCCAACGAAATCTCCTACCATTATTTGCCCAGGGTAACTCTGGGCTTCACTAGTCCTTTAGAAAGACGAGCAATATTCTGGCAAAACCAGTAATGCAAATGCAGAAGCTGTACTCCTGAAAGAGTGTTTGGATCTGTTCTTGCTTATCTAAGAATCATTCAGCAGCTGTAGTCCAGAAATCTAAATACACAGAAGGGAAATCATCACATGCATCGGTCTCAACACTGACATTGGATTCGCTCATTGTGGGGCAATTGTTGAATCATTGCTGAGACAACTTGAGATCCTCGAGAAAATTATTTGTGTAATTTACACTAGCTAATGACGGATCCAAGAATTCTAAATGAATACTGTTAGACCTGGCACCATTGGCGTGGGTCTCCCTTCCATTTTTTTGCCTTTACCTCCCGTGTTTTGCTGTGTGTTGGACTCCATTTTTGCTGGTCTAGATGCTTTGGGCAGTTTGCCACTGCGGTTCAGTGCCAAAGTGCAAGTGCTCCCTTTGAAAAGTATTGTTATGGATTAGTGATTCCATGATTGGCTTATTTGGTTTACTTGTCAGACCCTAGTACAGTGCACTATGTGTGCCCAGGGCCTGTAAATCAAATGCTGCTGGTGGGCTTGCAGCACTGATTGTGCCACCCACAGAAGCAGCTTGTAAAATGTGACTCAGGCCTGCCATTGCAGAGCCTGTGTGCAGTCTGGGACTGCCATGTCGACTTGGCAAGTGCACACACTTGCCAGTCCCTAAACCTTCCCTTTCCTACATATTAGCCACCCCTAAGGTAGGCCCAAGGTACCCCTGTGGGCAGGGTGCATTGTACGTGAAAGGTAGGACATGCCCTGATGTGTGTGGCATGTCCTGATAGTGAAATACTGCCAATTTCGTTTTTCACTATTGCAAGGCTGTCTGTTCCCAAAGGCCAGAATGGGGAGTTTGTTTATAACATCTTATAAACATAACTGACCCTGGGAACAAGATGTGAAAATAAAGTTTAGTCTGCCTGAACTCAGAATGTTAAAATACATCTTTTAGTGAGGGTGATTTTTACATTCTCTGTTTGAAAATACCACTTTTAGAAAGTAGGTATTTTCTTGCCTAACCATCCAGTGTGCCTCTGCTAGGTTTGTGTATTGCATGTCTGGCTTTTGGATGACAGGGGCTGGAGAAGGGCAGCGGCTCCAGAAGTCTGATGAGTCAGGGCTGGGCTGAATAGACCTGGGCTGCATTTAGAGTAGGGGGAGGAGATTTCATTTTCACCTGAATGGGCCTGGTCTGCCTTCAACAATGCTGTCTCCACCTCCTGCCAGAAAGTTGCACCAGTGAGGACAGAACTGGTTTTGGCTGGGTACAGACACTCTCTGCCTTCAGAGAACAAAGGATTTTGGTGTATAAAAAGAGGGGCCCAGACCCCAGACTTTTAGATCACTTCTGGGACATCAAGAGGAACCTTTGCCAAGGAGAAGAGCCGGAGAAGCTGAGGAGGAATACTGCCCCTGTGCTGTTTGCTGTCTGGGGTTGGCCTGCAGTGGCTGCTTGCTGCCAAGGAAAGGAGAAAAGGACTTTGCATCTTGCTTTGTCCCCTTCTTGAAGAAGAAGTCTCCAAGGGCTTGAACTGAGCTTGCCCCCTGTTCTAGAGATCTCAGGAACAGCAAAGACCTCACTGTGTCTGTGTGCACCGCCTCTGATCGTCGCCGCAGAAGAAGAGGGTAACCGACTCTGTCATCGAGTCCGTCGCAAGATTCCGTGTCCTGAGAGCACCGCCGAGAGCAACGCCTCACAACGCAACACTGGTCTCACTGACTCCATCAACGAGCCGCTGCTTGCACCGTGTCCTGTGGGCACCGCACTCCGCAAAGCTTCGTTACATGCTGCAAGGACATCACCGACTCCGTTGCTGCCCGGCCGGAACATCGACCGGCTCCGTCGCCGCACTGTGACTTGCCAACACCGCAGCGAGCACCGTCTCACCCTTCAACGCAAGCCCCGGTCTCACCGACTCCGTCAACGATCCGCTGCTTGCACCGCATCATGAGGACATCGCCCGCCGCACCGCTCCGCTTCACAACGCGACCGCGACGTTTGCCCCGACCGACTCGTACCAACGTGTTGGTTGCAACAAGAAAGGTACTATGCCCGAGTCTTGCGACGCTTTGACTGGCCTGTATCGACGCGGTCGGCTGGAATTGTTAGACCCTGTCGTATTCAGTATCGCGGTAGCCCCAGGAGGAGCTACCGGGTCGGAAGAACTGTTTTATTGATTTTCCTGCAATTTAAAGGTTATTTTGCACAATTACTATTTTTCAAGAGTAGTGTATGTTGGAGTTTTGTCGTTTGGTCTTGTTTTGGTTTAGATAAAGATTGGCTATTTTCCTAAAATGGTGTGATGTCCATTTGTAGTGTTTTCACTTTGTTACTGTATGTGTTCACAAATGCTTTACGCACTGCCTCTGAGATAAGCCTGTCTGCTCGTGCCAAGCTACCAAGGGTGTGAGCAGGGGTTATTTTAGGAATGTATCCCCCTTACCTTGACTAGAAGCAAGGGTCCCTATTTGGACAAAGGTACCTACCTCTGCCAACTAGAGACCCCCATTTCTAACATTGGTGGTCAGCGGTGAGGATCCTGGACTTGCATTTGTGATTTACATACAGTGATTGGTGTACACTACTAGTGTAGAGTGCAGACCTTTACGCAACCACGTACATTTTTGTAGAGTTTTTTTTTCCCTTGGAATTGTTTGCATCTTGAGAACTGCTCATTTTCACCATGAGTAAACCAGCATCCATTGCATCTGTGGATATTGAATTTGAAGAGGAGAGGGTTGATACCTACACTGTGCTACAACTTAAAGCCATCTGCAAAAAATTTAAAATCTCTGTGAGAGGCCTCACCAGAAAGGAGGAGTTCCAAAAGGCACTGAGGGCCTGGTTGGAAGCAAGGCATGCCAGTGGGCAGACCGAGGAGCCTATGGTGGAGGGGGAGAATTTAGAAGGGCAGCAGGATGGGCTAGTGGGCCTAACTGGAGGGGGAGTGCCTCCCAGGAAAGGCAGCAGTGTGTCTTCAAGGGAGTCTGCCTCCAGAAGAGTTGGAGGACAGGGAGAAAAGCAGAGTGCATGAAATGGAGCTTGCTAAGCTCAAGCTGGGGAGCCAAGGTGACTTAGAGAATAAGAGGTTGGAGAGCAAGAAATTGGCCATGGAGGAGAAGAAGATGCTTTTAGAGAATGAGAGAGTGTTGAGGGAGCTAGAGCTGAAAGCGAAGAGCCTAGAGATCACTCCCTCTGGTGGCAGCACACCATCAGTGCCTGGGGAAGGAAAAGTATACATTCCCAAAGATGTTATCAAAGATTTCATGAAGCATGAGGACATTGGGCAGTGGTTTAAGGCCTATGAAATAGCAATCAAGTCCCACCGGGTCCCTGAGAGAGATTGAGGAGCGGGGTTGTGGGGCCGCTTCATAGGTAAAGGGAGGGAGACCTTACTAGCTTTACCCATTGAGGATCAGATGTCTTATGCCCCCATGAAGGAAGCCTTGATAGCCAGGTATGGGTTGACCCCAGAGCTTTATAGGCAGAAATTTTGGAACTGCAAGAAGCTAGAGTCAAGTAATTGGGTGGAGTATGTGTCGTACTTTTGCAGAGCACTGGATGGATGGGTGAAGGGTAGCAAGATAACTGACTTGCAGGGGCTCTATGATTTGGTTGCATGGGAGCACTTGTCCAGTAGTTGTTTTCCAGAGCTACGGCAGCACCTGATTGATAGTAAGGTGCCTGACCCCAGGAAGCTTGCTTTGGAGGTGGACAGCTGGGTCAGTACCAGGGTCCACAAAGGTCTTGTGGGAGACTCCGCCAAAAGTGGGCAGGGTCCCCAGCAGAAGAGTGGGGGGGACAAGGGTAAACAAAAGGAGTTCCAAAAAGGGCCCCAAAGTAATCCCCAAGGGAACCAAGGTAAGGGTTCCCAGCCTCCCACTGAAAAGAAATCATGGGTCCCGCCAGGTAAGCCTGTGCAGAAGGGTCCCAAGACCTGTTTTAGCTGTGGTCAGGTGGGCCACTTCCGGGGGGATCCTAAGTGTCCCAAACCAGTTACCACTGCACCCACTGGTGCACCGTCCCGGGAACTGGCTAGTGTAGCCTTGGGGGAGGAGTCGGGTGCCCAAGGTGGGTGGGGTCCTGCAGAGATGTCCCATGTCTCTTTAGGAGACAGTGAGATGGTCCCAAGGACTCATCTGCCTGATAACACCAAAAAGTACAGGCAGTGGGTGACCATCAATGGCCATAGTGTGGAGGCTCTGAGAGACACCGAAGCCAGTGTGACAGCTGTCAGTTGTCGGCTCGTGTCTGAAGAGCAGGTGGTCCCCAACGCATTCTACCCAGTAGTTACCGCCAACAATTCAGAGTGCCTCTGCAAAGTGGCACAGGTTCCCTTTGAGTGGGGGGGGGGTCTCAGGTACCTTGAGAGTAGCTGTGAGGCCAGCCATGCCTGTTGACTGTCTGCTAGGCAATGATTTGGAGAGCTCCCCTTGGGCGAAGGTGGAGCGGAGGTCTCATTTATAGATGTTGGGTCTGCCTTAGTGGGCATGTGTGACCACTCGGCCAATGGCAGCCGGTAAGGGCATTCAAGAGGACCTGGAGCCTGAAAGAGTGGACCAGGTGCCTGCCGGGAAGAGAAGAGGCCCCGAAGTTCCCACGGTCCAGGAGGAGGTAGACCCTGAGGGGGATGCGCTGGAGCCTACAGGGGAACAAGTGGCTGAACTGGGGGACCTTCCTGAGCTGACCCATTGGCAGCAAGAAGGAGGACCCACCAGGGAGGAGTTCTGCCAGGAGCAGCAGACGTGCCCTTCTCTCATTGGCTTGCGGCAGCAGGCTGCAAACCAGGCAGCAGGTGATAAGTCTGGATCACATTGGATATACTGGGAGAATGGTCTCCTGTATAGCGAGCCTAAGGTTGCTGAGCCTGGGTCAGCCCATGTGCTGGCGGTACCCCAGCACTTCAGAGCCTTTCTACTGGATCTGGCTCATGATGTGCCTTCGGCAGGGCATTTGGGGCAAGACAAGACCTTTGAAAGGCTTGTCACCCACTTTTACTGGCCCCAAATGCGCAAGCATTCTGATGCTCACTGTAGGTCTTGCCAGACTTGCCAGGCAAATGGTAAGAGTGGGAGGAAGTGTAAGGCTCCTCTCCAACCTTTCCCTGTGGTCAGCACCCCTTTTGAGAGGGTGGGCATTGACATTCTGGGGCCTCTGGACCCCAAGACAGCCATGGGCAACAGGTTCATCCTGGTCTTGGTGGACCATGCCACCCGGTAGCCATCCCTCTCCGGACTGTGACGGCCCCCGTGGTGGGTCGTGCATTGATGGGGATTTTCTCCCGTGTGGGGTTCCCCAGAGAGGTGGTGTACAACCGTGGTACCAACTTCATATCGAAGTATATGAAGTCCCTGTGGCAGGAGTGCGGTGTAACCTATAAGTTCACCACTCCTTACCACCCCCAAGGTAATGGGCTGGTTGAGAGATTCAACCGGACCCTGAAAGGCATGATTATGGGTCTGGGTGAACACATGAGGCGTAAGTGGGACGTCCTCTTGCCATGCCTGCTTTTTGCTTACAGAGAGGTACCCCAGAAGTCCTTAGGGTTCAGTCCCTTTGAGCTGAGGTATGGCCATCCTGTAAGAGGACCTCTGAGTCTGGTGAAAGAAGGCTGGGAGAAAGCTCCCAGTAAACCTCCCCAGGATGTATATAGCTACATGCTGGCCTTCAGAAACCAGACTAAGCGCTGCAGGCAGCTCGCTCAGGCGACCCTGCCAGCCAGCCAGGAGGAAATGAAATGCTGGTATGATCAGAATGCCACTCTGATTGAGTTTCAACCTGGACAGAAGGTTTGGGTCATGGCCCCCGTGGAGCCTTGTGCGCTCCAGGATAAGTGGACCGGACCATTTGAGGTGGTGGAGGGCAAGAGCAACGTCACCTACTTGGTAGACTTGCAGTCTCCCAGGAACCCTTTGCGGGTCCTGCATGTAAACCGCCTGAAGCCCCACTTGGAGAGGTTCGAAGTGGGCATGCTCCTAGCAACAGATGCTGGGATGGAAGAGGAGACTGAGCCTCTTCCTGACCTCCTGTCTGCAAAGGAGCAAGATGGGTCAGTGGACGGTGTGAACCTCTCTACCGCCCTGACCCCGAGCAGCAGAGTGACGGTCGCCAACTGTTGGGACAGTTTTCTGACCTGTTCTCCCTGACACCCGGTGTCACCCAGTGGTGCGTCCATGATGTGGACACTGGGGACAGTCCTCAAATAAAACATAAGATTTACAGAGCGACTGACAGGGTCAGAGCTTGCATCAAGGAGGAGGTCTCCAAGATGTTAGCGCTAGGGGTGATTGAGCCCTCAGACAGCCCTTGGGCCAGCCCAGTGGTCTTGGTCCCGAAGGCTGCCGCACCTGGTGCCATGCCAGAACTCCGGTTCTGTGTGGACTACCGAGGGCTCAATTCAGTCACCAGGACTGACGCGCACCCCATCCCCAGAGCTGATGATCTCATAGATCGGTTGGGGGCTGCCCGGTACCTCAGTACGTTTGACTTAACGTCTGGGTACTGGCAGATCGCCTTAACTGATGGGGCAAGAGAGAGGTCAGCATTCTCCACACCAGATGCTGGTGGATTCAGTGCCGCCTACCTGGATGACATTGCAGTGTTCAGTGCCACTTGGGAGGAACATCTGCACCACCTCTGGGAAGTGTTGAAGGCGCTGCGGAGGGCAGGCCTCACGATCAAGGCAAGCAAGTGCTAGATCGGGCAGGGTTCAGTGGTGTACTTGGGACACCAGGTAGGGAGCAGCCAGGTGGCACCCCTCCAGCCCAAGATTGATAACATTCTGGCTAGGGAGCCCCCAAGACTCAGACAGAGGTGAGAGCCTTTTTAGGACTCACAGGGTATTACAGGATATTTGTCAAGGGGTATGGCACCATTGTTGCCCCCTTGACAGAGCTGACTTCAGGAAGCAGCCCAAGAAAGTGAATTGGACTGACGCCTGCCAGAAGGCTTTTGATGCCCTGAAATCTGCCATGTGCACAGCGCCCGTGCTTAAGGCACCCAACTTCTCAGAAGAGTTCATTGTGCAGACAGATGCTTCAGAGCATGGTGTGGGGGCTGTGCTCTCACAGATGAATGAGGAGGGCCTAGACCAACCTGTAGCCTTCAGTAGTAGGAGGTTACTTCCACAGGAACAGAGGTGGAGTGCGATTGAGCGTGAGGCATTTGCTGTGGTCTGGGCGCTGAAGAAGCTGAGACCATACTTGTTTGGGACTCACTTCCGGGTTCAGACAGACCACAGGCCCCTCAGATGGTTGATGCAAATGAGGGGTGAGAATCCAAAGCTGTTGAGGTGGTCCATTTCCCTACAGGGGATGGACTTTACGGTGGAACACCGCCCTGGTACAGAACACGCCAATGCTGATGGTCTGTCCAGATTGTTCTGCCTTAGTGAAGAGAACTCCCAGGAGGGTGGGTAGTTCTCCCCACATTTCAGCTGGAGGGGACACGTGTTAGACCTGGCACCGTTGGCATGGGTCTCCCTTCTATCTTTTTGCCTTTACCTCCCATGTTTTGCTGTGTGTTGGACTCCATTTTTGCTGGTCTAGATGCTTTGGGCACTTTTCCACTGCTGTTCAGTGCCAAAGTGCAAGTGCTCCCTTTGTAAAGTATTGTTATGGATTAATGATTCCATGATTGGCTTATTTGATTTACTTGTCAGACCCTAGTACAGTGCACTGTGTGTGCCCAGGGCCTGTAACTCAAATGCTGCTGGTGGGCTTGCAGCACTGATTGTGCCACCCACAGAAGCAGCTTGTAAAAAGTGACTCAGGCCTGCCATTGCAGAGCCTGTGTGCAGTCTGGGACTGCCATGTTGACTTGGCAAGTGCACACACATGCCTAGTCTCACTGACTCCGTCAACGAGCCGCTGCTTGCACCGCATCGTGAGGACATCGCCCGCCGCACCGCTCCGCTTCACAACGCGACCGCGACGTTTGCCCCGACCGACTCGCACCGACGTGTTGATCGCAACAAGAAAGGTACTGTGTCCGAGTCTTGCGACACTTTAGCTGGCCCGTATCGACGCGGTCGGCTGGAATTGTTAGGCTCTGTCGTATTCAGTATCGCGGTAGCCCCAGGAGGAGCTACCGAGTCGGAAGAACTGTGTTTTATTGATTTTCCTGCAATTTAAAGGTTATTTTGCACAATTACTATTTTTCAAGAGTAGTGTATGTTTGATTTTTGTCGTTTGGTCTTGTTTTGGTTTAGATAAAAATTGGCTATTTTTCTAAACTGATGTGGTGTCCATTTGTAGTGTTTTCACTGTATTACTGTATGTGTTCACAAATGCTTTACACACTGCCTCTGAGATAAGCCTGTCTGCTCGTGCCAAGCTACCAAGGGGGTGAGCAGGGGTTATTTTAGGAGTGTATCCCCCCTTACCCTGACTAGAAGCAAGGGTGCCTATTTGGACAAAGGTACCTACCTCTGCCAACTAGAGACCCCCATTTCTTTTTTTTTTTAAGTTTGAGTTTATTGAACAATGAAAAATAGTAGAAGAGAAACAGCATGTACAAAAAGTATAATACATCTCAATTACTTGTACAAATTATAAAGAGAGAGATAAAACCAAAGTACAGTTATTATCAGAAAACATACTGCATGAAATAAAGGAATAAAAGAAGGGGAGGGGGCAAGGGGAAGGGGAGGGAGGGAATCATATCTTAATTTTATAACACTAAAGGAAAAATAGCATATGGAAATAAATATTGTAAGCATAAAAAGCATTTAAAGAATAAATATCATAGTGTGATATGAAATACAACGTAAGGGATAATGATGATAAATCATTTGAAGAAATAGAAGACAACACAATCCATTATGGTGGTTTGCGGACTTCATCTGAAGTGTTAACAGGAGTAACAATAGATGAGGCCGCCCAGGTTAAGTAATTAGTCAAAGGGAGCCACAAAAGATCTCTTTTAATAGATAAAGATATGGGTGTAATGTAACTAGTGTCAAGTCTGTGATGAAAACATACGGCGTTCCACCATGCTCTAAAGGTGACTTTGCCTGTTTCCAGTTGGAAGTTATTAAATGCAAGGCTACTGCTAACAATAAATCTATTAATTTAAAATTAGATGTTGATTGGGGCCATTGAGGAGATAGAGAGCCTAAGAAAATGGTAGAAAGGGAGAAGGGTACATTAGTTTAAAAAAAATTATTAATTTGATACCAAACTAATTGCCAAAAGTGAGAAATAGAGGGGCAATCAAAAAGCATGTGTTTAAGTCAGCATGAGTGCATGGGCAAGACCAGCATGTAGATGGAGAGTTCGGAGAGAAGGAAGATAGTTTAGCGGGGGTGAATAAAAGACGTTGGTAAACAAAATAGAAGGTTTGAGAGGTATTAGCAGCTCTAGAAGTTTTATGAATTTTGAACCATAATTTATCCCAAATGAGGGTCGACCAGCACTCTGATAAGTCCTTTTCCCACGCCAATTCAGCCTTTGTTTTGCCTCTGTCTGAGAAGAGAAATAAGTGTTTATATAAAGAGGAAGCTGAAGGAGAGGAGTTTAATAAGGGAAAAAGAGTGGAACATTTCAAGGGTGGTTTAGGGGCAGATGATAAAGAAAGAAGATATTGGGTAAGAGAAGGAAGTAAAAGATTATATTGTGGTTTAAAAGACGATGGTAATAAAAATTTCGTTTGAAGGTCGGAAAAAGATAAAGGAACGTCATCTTCTAATAGTTGTGAAATCCAAAGCAACCCTTTGAGTCTCCAAGATTTCCAGTAAATGGTGCGATTTTTTTATACTTAATAGGTTGTTGTGCCAAATGGGTTGTTGATCTAACGAGGAGGACGAAGGATAAGAAAAGGGTAAAAGAGGGATGAGAATTTTGCGTGTATGGGAAATAACCGGAAGTCGAAAAGAGGATATATTATTTGTGAAAGCGAGAGATTCTTTAAAATCAAAAGGGGACACGAAAAATTTCTCTATAGAGATCCATATAGGGGGATGAATACAGTGTTCAAGGGAAAGCCAATGAGATGACTGTTTTAAAGAGAAATCATAATGATAAGATTTGAAATCAGGAAATTTAAGACCACCGGAAGATTTGTCTGCCTTCAAGGAAGACAAAGCTATCCGAGGTGATTTACCCTTCCAGAGAAATTTTGTTAATAGAAAGTCAATTTTCTTAAAATAAAATCCAGGAATGTGTACAGGAATCATTGAAAGAATGTACAGAATTAAAGGAGGGAGCATCATCTTGATGGAGTCTAATCGTCCCCAACAAGAGAGAAAAAGCGGGTGCCAACGTTCAATAGTGTCTGAGAGAATTTTGAGGATATGATCAAAATTTAGTTTCAATGTTTCAGAAATATTTGAAGAGAACCATAGGCCTAGATATTTTATTTTAGAAGGTTGCCAAGAGAAACCGGTACAAATAAAATCATGTTTAAGGCATGTCACATTGAGAGGAAGGACTTCGCATTTGTCTGAGTTAAGGCGATATCCGGATAATTGAGAAAAAATATCAACCTGATTGAGAAAGGGGGGAATAGACGTGGCAGGGTTAGGGCAATATAAAAGAATATCATCTGCATATACAGACATTTTAACATGGGAAGTATCAAGTTGAAAACCGGTAATCTGAGTATCTTGTCTGATCTTGGTTAGAAAAGGCTCTAATGCTACTATAAATAATAGAGGTGATAGCGGACAGCCTTGACGTACTCCTCTGAAAAGAGGAAAATAGTCTGAGGTTTTACCATTAACAAAAATAGATGCTCTGGGGTTTGAGTATAGTAAGGAAATAAAAGAAATTAGTTTTGGAGGAAACCCTATCCATTTTAAAGCCTGGAACATGAAATCCCATCCAATCCTGTCAAAAGCTTTTCTGCGTCTAACGCAATAGCAGTAATAGGGTATTGGAGAGAAGAAGCTTTGCTAAGGATGTTGAAAAAGACTCTGGAATTATCGTATGATAATCGACCTTTTACAAAGCCCGACTGTTCGGGACCAATAAGATTAGGTAAAATAGGATCAATACGGAGAGCGAGAATTTTTGCAAATATCTTGTAATCAAGGTTAACTAAGGAAAATGGGCGGTAATTTTTGCATAGAGAAGGATCTTTATTATCCTTAGGAATTAAACATATCATGGCTTCTTGAAAAGTTCCACAAGAAGAACCAGCTGTGATAAAAGAGTCAAAAAGAAGTAAAAGATTCGGAAGAAGTAGGTTGGCAAAATGCGAGTAAAATTCAATAGTAAATCCGTCGGGACCAGGAGATTTACCTCTTTTTAATACTGAAATTGCATGCGTAATTTCTGAGAGAGTGATATCAGTTTCTAAAGAACTAAAATCAGTATGATGCGAAGGGGGGGAATCAATAGATTGAAAATAAGAGGAAAGGTCATTTAGGTTTGGTTGCTGTTCAGGGGTGTATACATTTTTATAGAAGGAGACAAATCCATTTAAAATATCGCTGTCTTTAAATAATGAGGTACCAGCAGCATTTCGTAGAGACTCTATTCTAGTCCGGTCTTGTCTTATTTTCAAGTAATTAGCCAATAATTTACCCATTTTATTTTGGCCTCCATAATAACGAGAACTACTTTTTAAAAGATAGGAAGAAGCAGCTTCTGTAGTTTTTTGAAGGTAAGTTTTGCATCAATAAGATTCTTTAAAGACGATTCAGTATTCGAATGATAATAAGTATATTCAAGATGTTTGATTTTTGTAAGTAATTGGGCAGTTTGAGCCTCAAAAGACTTCTTTTTTTGTGAAACGAAATTCATTATAAAGCCTCTAGCCGCGGCTTTGAAAGAGTCCCAGACCATTACAGGGGAGGAGTTTGGAGTGGAATTAAAAGAAAAGAACTCAGAAACAAAAGAGCTGAATTGGCCCGAAAAATTAGGATTGGATAGTAATATATTATTAAAGCGCCATCTACCAGCATGAGGGGTAAAAGGTATCAAATCAAAGTCGACATAAACTGGGGCAAGATCTAAAAGTAAGATAGAGCCTATTTCGGAATGGAGAACCTGTTGAGCTAGGGATTTACTGAAAAAGAGGTAGTCAATTCGGGATTGTGATTGATGTGGAAGGGAATAGAAACTATACTCTCGGAGGTCTGGATTGCAGAGCCTCCAAATGTCAACTAGAGATTTACGGCGTATAGTGGCAGTGAATTGTGAATGCATCTTAGTGTTAACAAATTTAACTGAGGAATGTCTGTCTAAAATGGGGTCAAGTACTTGATTGCAATCTCTGCCAAAAACAATATAATCATCATCAAATAAAAGAAGTTTATCAGAGATATGGGTCCAGAAAACATTGTCAACATTAACTGGTGCATAAACATTAAAAAGAACTAAAGGTATCTGATTAATAAGAAGTTTAACAATCACCCAACGACCTTCTAAATCTGATTCTTGATATGTAACAGAGATCTGAAGTTTCTTGTGGCAAAGAATGGAGACTCCATTTTTCTTACCTAGAGCTGGGGAGGAAAAACATGGCCTACCCAACATCTTTTTAGTTTAGAAGCTTCAGTTTCTGATAAATGAGTTTGTTGAATCAATGCAATGTCTGTTTTTAATTTAGCTAAATGGGTTAATATCTGTTGTCTCTTTATAGGATTATTTACTCCCTTAACATTCCATGTAATAACTCTAAATACAACCAATACATTTTAACATGAACAATTACTATGCAAACAGTGAAAATATCAAATTTACTACGAAGAGAAAGAAAAAAGATATAAGAGTAAGTATAAAAGAACAGTTTCAGGACTGGGAGAAGGGGAAAAGTAGTGATGAGAGAGATATAAAGTATGAAAAGGAAGAAAGATATGAAGAGGAAAGGTGAGAAAAAAGGAAGAACAAAACAAAGAACAAAAAGACAAAATAAATCAAACCTTTGATAATAAGGAAAGGTAACAAAAAGACATACAACGAACAGACAATGAGAGCGGGGTTGGAGGAGCCACATTAAGGAGACAGCACGTCGAACGGAGGACTCCAGGACGGGAACGGCAAAGGGAACATCATCCAGGCAAAATGAAGGGAACATAAAGTATGGGACCACAAAAAACCGCACCTGGTAGGGAAGAAAAAGAAATTGTTAACAACCAAGGACATAACTACACAACAAAATACATCAGGAAGGTAGAGGAATACAGGTAATAACAAACAATATTGAAACAGCCAAGTTATTTATGGTCTAGGAATGTCCATGGACTCATCTCTGCAGGTGTCCAAAAAACGCTGAAGAAGTGCAGGATCCTCATAATTTGTTGTTTTGTTGTTATAAGTCACCTTAAAAAGGCAAGGGTGAAACAAGCCATATCGAGCATTTAAGTTGTGAAGGGCAGGTCTCATATCTAGGAACTTCTTCCTGCGATCCGCTGTCACTTTGGCATAGTCCTGGGCAAAAAAACAGATTAGCTCCATTCCAAGAGATTTTTCCTTTTTGCTTGGCGGCATGGAGTACTTTAAGCAGGTCAGTGTATTCCAAAAATTATAAAATAACTCCTCTCGGCTTCACTGAAGAAGATGTAGAACCGGGGCTTTGTCCCAAGCGGTGTGCTCGTTGGATATTCAATGGTGGATTGTCAGGAAAGTCAAGAAGAGTTGGTAAAAAGGATTGAAAAAAGGATATGGGATTAGAACCTTCGAGACCATCAACAAGACCATAAATGCGTAGGTTATTACGCCTGTTACGATTCTCCAAATGTTCTACTTGCTGTTTGAGATGATCTATCTCTCTGCGCATAGACGGAACCTGATCAGTGACTGTTTGAACAGAGTCAACTCTTTGCTCTAGGTCATCAACCTTTTGCACTGTATAAGACCAATTATCCTCAAGGCTTTGGAGACGAGAGTTGGTTTCAACCATGTAAGGCTTGAGGGCACGAATTTCTTCGAGAAGTAGCTCCATAGAGATCGAAGAGGAGGAGAAGGAGGGTTTGTCTTCACTCGTTTACCTGAGGTAGAACTCGATGCAGCTGATATTTTGGAACCCGGCTTGGAGTTAGAACGAGGCATGTTAAGAGCCGAGCCCCTTACGCCAACAGGTTCAGAGACTGCATCCTCCATATTCTCTTGTAGGACACTAAAGGGGTTATGGTCCTCTATAGACGTACAGCTGATAGGTTGTGCACCACTGCGAGTAGAGCTAGGCATTGCCATGAAAAATAACAATATATAGATCTCCTCAATGATACTGTAGAAAATAGTGTTCCGACCAGGCAGTATGAACACCTAAAATGGCGTCTGAGGACACATTAGGAAGCTTTTGAGGTGAAAAGAGAAAACAAGAAATTTACGACCAGGAGCTTGCAATGCACATATTGATAGTCAGTAGGAGAGGAGCATGCAGCAAAATGCAGAAAAAACACTGAAAAAGTACCAAGCGAGCATTTTAATATGAGGAAAAAGGTGTCCCAGGTCGTCAGACGTCGAATGAGAAGAGCGACAGAAATCCAAAATGGCGACCGCAACTACGCATTAAACCACGGCCGGTAGACAAAGGCAAAAAAGCATGTCTTTCGCTCACCCCGGTTGTCCGCGAAGGTCGCGTATTGTGCAGCAGAGGTTCCGGCGCATATGAGCTTTATTTGGGTCCCAAGTGCAGGAATAGATGCCAGGAGGACGTCAGTCACTCTACACCGCCACAGAGCTCCTCCGAGCAGCGGCCATCTCCTTCGGCTCCGTAGCCACGCCCCCCCAGAGACCCCCATTTCTAACAAATACACTCACTTGAATTAAACACTGGGCTTGAATACCAGCTGTAGAACAAGGGTGAAGTTGGAGAACAAGTGTTAAAGATAATATCATAGCTCATACTTGTTTTCCAATTGCCTACTGCTGTAGGGATGAAACCGTGAAAAACAGGGCCAGATATGGTGGTCACAAAATACCATTCATTTGAGCTATAAAAAAAAAAAGGGAAGACAGAAAGGCAATTGAGAAATAAGGGAAGAAGGAATGAAAAACATAGATGAAGAAAGGTGGGAAGGAAGGAAGGAAAATGGAATATAAATAAGGAAGGGAATACAGAGAGAGGCAAGATAAGAGATGTAAAAGAGCGATGAATATAGCAGAGTAAAGCAAAGAGGGGAAGCAAGGAGAGGGAGACAAGAAGTAGTAAAATGACTAAAGAAAAAGCAGGAACAAAGGAGGAAGGTTTGAATAGAATAAACGAAATAGGAAAACACGGATCGTCATAAGCACCTTTCTAAAGTCTTAATGCACGAAAAAACCAATAATCAGGATGATTTATATTTCTACTCACCTGTAATATACAGCTGTATTATTGCATGTTATAGGAAAGTCTTGTAATGCGCCATCACTTTAAACTGTACATTGTTCTGTTTTCTTTGCAGTGTGGATAAGGATGTGAACAGATACCCTGAGGTCATCGTGGAAGCCAAATGCCTTCACTCCATGTGCCTGGACTATTGGGGGCGGAAGGAAATTCTTTTGAACTCCGTTCCCATCAGGCACCAAATCCTTGTGCTGCGCCGGGAGCAGAAGGGCTGCAGCCAGAGTTACAAACTGGAGAAGCAATGGGTCACTTTTGGGTGCACCTGTGTCCGGGCTGCCATCAGCTATGCCTCAAACTGAGGAGCTGTGGGGCTCATACTGTGGCCTGGCCTCAGATCTGCTCAATACCTGCCATCGTTTTTCACTGAAGGACTCGTAACAAAATGTGATTAACATCAACATCATAAAACCCTAAACAGAAATGTTCGGTAATGGCAAGTTTTATCAGTGAGTTCTTGACATATCCATTCTAATGAGTCTTGCTAGGACATTGACAAAACGCAGCCCTTATCAAAGCTTTGTGTAAATATCTGAAGCTTTTCAGGTCATAGTAAAGGGCCAAATTGAACCGCTTTTAAACCATTTTACAGGCAACTATAAATGCTTGAGAAGGTTGGTCCAACAATGGGTTTTATACTTTTTTATATAGACGTAGTAAACATTTCTAGGAAACTATTTGGCAGATTATGACAGATTCTGAAAGTCCACAAATTTATCCATTTAAATTTTAGTAGTTAAGTTAATGATCTGGATATATTTATGTATTTATTTTTCTATCCATGTATTTATGTTTTATTTACATTTTTGAAGAATTAATGTGTGTCCCACTAAGTCTCTACACAAGACACTGCACCCAGTTTTTAACATAATTTGTTGAATAAAAGTTTTATAAACTACTTATTTTGCACATAGTTTTTTATATATCCATTGAGGGATCGAATAAAACATATTCAATAACAACATTTCTACGATTGGCAGCATCAGAATCAATCAATCAATCAGGGGCTTTTAAGAGCGATACTCAGCCATGAGGGTCTCAAGTCACTGGGGGGGTAGGAGGGGGGGGAAGGTGCAGCTCCGGGTCAGTCGAAAAAACAGGTCTTGAGGCTTTTCCTGAAGGTGTGCAGGGTAGGGGAGTGTCTGACGTTGACTGGGAGCTTGTTCAAGGCCTTGGATGCGACGTAGGAGAAGGCCCTTCTGCCTGCTCTGGTTCTGCGGATGTGCGGGGTCTCTGCTAGGGCGAGGTTGGCGGAGCGGAGGTTTCTTTTGGGTACGTGGGAAGAGATTCTTTCGTTGAGGTATTTGGGTCCGATGTTGGGAAGGGATTTGTAGGCATGGGTGAGTAGCTTGAAGGTTACTCTCTTCTCGACGGGAGCCAGTGGAGGTCTCATAGGTGTTGGGTCATGTGCTCATGTTGTGGGGTGCCGAGGACAAGTCTGGCTGCGGTGTTCTGAATGGTCTGGAGTTTGTGTAGCAGGGATTTGTTGATTCCAGAGTAGAGGGCATTTCCGTATTCCAGTCTGCTAATTATGAGCGCGTGGGTGATGGTCTTTCTGGCTTCAGGGGGGATCCACTTGAAGGTCTTGCAGAGGATGCGGAGGGAGTTGAAACAGGTCGAGGCGACGGCGTTGATCTGGCGAGTCATGGAGAGGGAGGAGTCTAGGATGATGCAGAGGTTCCGGGCATGGTCCGTCGGGGTGGGTGGGTTTCCGAGGGCGGAGGGCCACCATGTGTTGTCCCAAGCGGTGGGGGAGGGTCCAAGGATGAGGACCGCTGTTGAGTCTTAGGCAGCTGTAGCTCATCCAGGCTGCGACGCCTTTCATCCCTTCCTGGAAGCTGAGTCTGGTGTGTTCGGGGTTCTTCGTGAGGGAGAGGATGAGCTGGGTGTCATTGGCGTAGGAGCCCATGCTGTCTGACGATGGTGGCGAAGGGAGCCATGTAGATGTTGAAGAGCGTGGGGCTGAGCGATGATCCCTGGGGTACTCCGCAGTTGATGTCTGTGGGTTCGGAGAGGAAGCGTGGGAGCCTGATCCTTTGGGTTCTGCCGGTGAGAAAGGAGCGGATCCAGTCAAGGGCGGTTTCCCGTATGCCCGTGTCGTGGAGTCTGGATGCAAGAGTGTGGTGGGAGACAGTGTCGAAGGCTGTGGAGAGGTCTAGCAGGATGGGGGCCACGGTGTGGCCCTGGTCGAGTAGCATGCGGATGTCGTCAGTGGTGGTGAGGAGGGCGGTCTCGGTGCTGTGATTGCTGCGGAATCCGGACTGGGAGGAGTCGAGGATGGCGTTCTCTTTGATGAAGGTGGTCAGCTGGGCGTTGATGAATTTCTCCGTGACTTTGGCTGCGAAGGGAAGGAGAGAGATGGGCTGGTAGTTTTTCAGGTCCGTCGGGTCAGCCGAGGGTTTCTTGAGGAGGGGCTTGACCTCAGCCCGCTTCCAGTTGTCGGGGAAGATGCCGGATTCGAAGGTGGCGTTGATGGTGTGGCGTAGTTTGGGCGCAATGGCGGCAGCGGATCTGTGGAAGATGTGAGGCGGGCAGGGGTCCATGGCGGCTACAGAGTGGGTGCTCTTCATGGTTGTGGTGGTGTCTTCGGTGGTGACCGGTGTCCAGGGATGATGGTGGTCTGGCTGTCGTTGCTGGAGGTGAGGGTGATTTCTGGAGTATCTTCGCTGAAGTTGTCTTAAAGGGCCTTGATTTTCAGGTGGAAGTAGGAGCTGAGCTTGTTGCAGAGATCCTGGGACAGTGTGATGTCCGTGGCTTCACAGGGGGGTTTGGTGAACTGCTGGATGATGTTGAAGAACTCCTTTGAGTTGCTGGCGTTGGTGAGGATTTTGTTCCGGATGAAGGTCCTTTTGGTGGATCTGATGAGTTGGTGGTATTCTGTCATGGCGTGCTTGTAGGTGGTCTGGTATTCAGTGGTTTTCTCGAGACGTCTGCATGAGCGTCTGGCTTCTTGGAGATCGTTGGTGAACCAGGCGGCCTTCCGGGGGCGTTGTCTGTCGGGGTGGCAGAGGGATGCGAGCTTGTCTGCGCAGCTGGTGATCCAGCAGTGTAGTTCCGTGGCTGCAGAGTTGACATCGGTCGTGGCAGTGGGGGGGTCGTGGATGAGGGTGGAGTTGAGGTGCTCCTCTGTGACCTTGCTCCAATTTCTTCGTGGTGGTCGCAGGGCGCCCTTGTGTGTGGTGGTGGTGCTGAAGGAGAAGTGTACGCAGTGGTGGTCTGTCCAGAGGGGCTGCGAGGTGTCGCTGAAGTGGGTGTTGGTCCCTCCTGCGATTGAAATCACTTTCAGAGTTATGCTGCATTTTAGTCCTGTATGCTCGTTCTGTAAAAGTGGATGCTTACAAAATCTAAGGGTGGATGTTATGCCAACCCTCTTACTTGCAGGCGTTACAATTATATAAACAAGCATTTACAATGCAATAGGTCTCGCATTTACGACAATTTGAGCTATTGACATTGTAAATGACAATGCCTTTATTTATGTGTTCAGAAAACCTGGAAAGTACAAAGTGTGTAACAAAACACATAACTAAAAGGCATTGTTATTTACAATGACAATAGCTCAAACTCTCGCAAATGCGAGACCTTTTGCATTGCAGATGCTTGTTTTGGAATTTTCTCAGTTTTTTTTGCTTTCTTTGTAAACTGATGCCGTGACTTGGTACTCTTTACTTTTGGCCCTTATTTTAACCCTGCACAGGTAGTTGCATGGGCCCTCTTACACCTGTGTCAGGGAGAGAGAGAGTGCGCTGTACCCTACTGCTGCTGAGTCTGTCACAGAGTGTAGTAACGGCAGAGAAACAGTGCAAAGGAAAATAACAGGGAGAGACAGTGAGGGAGATATGATGGAGGAATAAAAGGAGTGGGAGACAGAGAGGGGGAGGGGGAGAGGTGCGCCAGGTGGTAGTGGGATAAAGGAGAGAGTGGGCATAACAAAATGCAGGGTGTGCTAGACAGGAAGGATTTGGAGGACAAAGAGAAGGGCTGAGTGAGACGTGGGTGCAACAGTAAGAGATATGGGAAGGGGATACACATCTGGGAGGGAGGGAAGATGAGGGGCGGGAAGGTTAAGAGATTAAAGAAACATTGATGGAGAAACAGGAGAAGAGCGAGAACGGTAGAAAGGGAGGGGACGAGGGAAACATGAGGACCATAGAGAGGGGAGATGAGGGAGACGTGATTCATTCAACGTGACGGGGTTTTCGGCCATGAATATGTTTTACTGCCCTACCACTCGGCTATAAACTACTAAAACAAGATAGAAAGGGAAAGAAGGGAGGGGGCACAGCCATCCTATTTAAAGAGCACCTCACCTGCATCCCTATGGCAGTGACTCGGACAGGCACACATGAGATCCTAGCGTTCTCAGTGCTCAAGGGAGAATACAAACTACTCGGAGAGGCTGTTATCTACAACTCTCCTGGTTATCACCCTGGTTTTAGCACTAACTTACTATCACAACTCCTCCCTCTCTGCCTAAAACAGAACCAATTTCTAGTTATAGGTGACTTTAATATCCACTATGAAAACTCTACCAACCCGAGGGTCAAACACCTGGAAAATGACATGGCAATACTGCAATTAACCTAGTGGATCAATGAACCAACCCATGCGGCTGGGCACACACTAGACCTGCTGTTCTCCAACATAAAAACTGTTAATGTTTATGACATTAAATCAGTACCGTGGACCAATCACTCCCTTATTTCTATCTCCTTCAGCCTACCAGATAAATCATCCCAGGCTGAAACAGTGTATCAGTCAGGGAAAAGAGCCTGGAATCAAATCACCCTGGACTCGTTCTCCTCACACTTCTCTCACTACGTCCCCGACACATCTTATTCTAATTCTGCTCAAGCAGTAGCTGAACATCTACAAAAAGAAATTGAGAAAGCACTTGATCAGTGTGCCCCTAAACTAAACAGCAAACCCATTAATAAAACTCGATCCGAAAAATGGTATTCATTAGAATTAAAACTAATGAAAAGAAAGTGTTGAACCCAGGAGCATAAATGGAGACTGTCAAAGGACAGCAAGGACAGAGAGAACTACCTAGTCGAACTAAAAAGCTATCACTGTGCCCTAAAAAATGCAAAGACAAATTACTACACAAAAAGGATCAAAGATAATGGTAATTCATCTAAAGAACTCTATAAAGTAATTCGAGAACTCTGCAAGCCCACTAGTCTGTCTCAAACTATGGCACCCACGATCGAGAACTGCAAGCTACTTAACAACTTCTTTACAGACAAAGTGACCAAAATCTATGCATCCTTTAACAATCACCCTGAGAGTGATAATATAGACTGGGAAATCATGGCACCCCATCCCCTAGCTCAGGTCCATTTGGCCACTTTGACCCCTTTCTCAGAGGAAAAGGTAGCTAAAGCTATGACTGAGGTTAAGGCTGGATCGCCACTCGATCCAGGTCCACCCTTAATTTTTTCCCCGACTAGTGTCAGTTATATGCCCCCATGTCACCAAAGTTTTTTACCAATCCCTAGAGCTAGCCTCCTTCCCAGACATATGGAAGGAAACAGTAGTCTTCCCTCTATTAAAAAAATCAGGCCTTGAAATTTACGACCCAGCAAATTACCGACCAATCTCGCAGCTACCGTACTTGTCCAAGATCTTAGAAAGATTGGTCAATAGACAACTCACCACTTTCCTGGAAACCAATAATCTATTGGACCCCTCCCAGACTGGCTTTAGGGCCAATAACCGCACCGAGGCCATTTTACTTGCTGTATCTGATGATATCAGATCCCTAGTGGATCAAGGCAGAGCCGTAGTACTGATCCTCTTGGACCTTACTGCGGCTTTCGACACCGTATCTCATAACAACTTACTACGAATCCTCCACGAGAAAGGATTATACTCAAAAGCCCTGTCATGGTTCGCATCCTTCCTGAAAAATAGAACCCAAAAAATCCAAATGGGATCTTGCTCCTCCTCCCCAAAAAGCATTAAATATGGAGTCCCACAGGGAGCCTCTCTGAGCCCCACCCTTTTTAATGCGTATGTCTCCTCCCTAGCAGACATTAGCAGGAAATGGGGCTTTATTTTCTGCTCATACGCCGACGACGCACAATTAATGATCCCCCTGATCGATAGCCTGTCCAATATCGACACCAAGAGCAACCTAACCAACTGCCTCACTGAAATCGCAGCTTGGATGACAGAGCATTGCCTAAAGCTAAATGCTGGAAAGTCCGAGATTTTGCTCTTCGGGGGTGCACACGCAATTTGGGACAGTAGTTGGTGGCCCCAAGCGCTAGGCACCGCCCCAGAACCCAAACGGGTTGCAAAGAATTTGGGCATCCTATTCGATGATACCCTATCCATGCAGGATCAAGTACGCATGCTGTGTGGTAAAAGTTTCGCCACACTGAAACTTTTCAGAAGACTTTTTCCTTGGATCCCTCTGAATTGCAGGAAAACGGTAACACAGGCCCTTTTTCTGAGCAGGCTGGACTATGGAAATGCACTTTATGTTGGTATGGCCGAATACCTTTTTTCTCGACTCCAAGTATTCCAGAACGCTGCCGCTAAACTGATCTGCAATAAAATCAGATATAGTTCAGCATCTCACAGCATGAAGGAGCTACACTGGTTACCGGTTCACCAAAGAGCCAAATTCAAGCTCCTCTGCTACGCACACAACACCTTACATAAGAAAGGCCCACACATTCTGCGAGACAAATTGGAATTCCACGTCCCATCACGCAACCTGAGATCGCGCCATCAGGCCCTTGCAAAGGTCAAACAAACTACCAAAGTCAGGATGGGCGATCGCTCTTTTTCTAAATCAGCTGTAGTTCTCTGGAATGACCTCCCACTTGACCTACGCCTGGCAAATGACTATCTGCTTTTTAGAAAGAAGCTAAAAACCTTTCTGTTCCCCAGATACTGAGCCAATTAGTTCCTAATTTAGAATAACCTGCGCCCTTTTCCTCACGGCATTGTATTCGGTCCTAGCGCGGTGATGTTCCCTGGGATGAATGTCGCGCTCTACAAATACCAAATACCAAATACTTTATCAGTTAATTGGCTCAGGGAAAACATATGAAAACGTCACCAGGGAAGGAAAAATAGGCAGAGAGAATTATATTTATTAATATAATTATCTCTGCCTATTTTTCCTTTCCTGGTGACGTTTTCATATTTTTCCTCCTGAAATAATAAGGTAAAATACATCAAATAACAGACGAATGGCTGCAGAATGGGGAAGTTACTGGTAGATTAATGCTCTTGACATGCTTTGCAAAGTTTTTATGTTGGGAGCCATTGTCTGCAAAAGCCCGGACGGCCCCTTTGAAAAGAATCCTCTGAAGCCATCTGCTTCGTTTCATGAAAGCGCACTTCCTCAGTGACCTACTCGAAGACTCTGCATGCATGGGGCAGGCAGCAAATGAAAAAATGTAGTCAAATGAAAAAAATGTAGCCATGAACAGCTAGGTTTTTACTAGTCGGCTAAAACAGCTCATCCTATCATCGCAACTTTCCTGCATAAGTACCGATATCCAGCTATTAAGTGATTTGCCCAGAATCACAGGATGGGGATCAGACGCTAGGACTCAAACCCGGGCCCCCAGTTTCAAAGTCTGCAGGTGTGACCGCAAGACCATAGCAATGACTAGGTATGGCGATAAAAAGATCCCACCTTTAATCGCTGCCACACATGCTTTTTATTAATAGAGCATGTAAATGATCTGAGCCTGAAGCGCCAATGTTGCGAGGCGAGCTCAGACACTGCTTCAATTGTAAGTCGTACATTCAATGCCTGCAGTGTCCCAAAAGCCCATAAATGATGGGATCCTATCCTCATCTCTCCGAAAAGTGCCCACACTCGGTAAAGTTCCCTGAGAGGCGGAATCCTACCTCCAGCTCTCTCACATAAAGCACTACATTACAGCGCCGCATTTTAAAGAGAGGCGGGCTCCCGCCTTTCAAACAAAAGCGCAGCAGAGTACTCCAAAGTGGAGAAGAGGCAGGAAATCATACCCACCTCACTTCCACGTCTCACCCGCACCCTCAGCCCCACGAAAAAAATACAAAAGAAACGGAGCATTTTTCTTTTTCCCCTCTCAGCCCGATCCGTGTGCACACACTCCGGTGCAGCAGCACGTTAATCTCCTCACTCGGCCTCACTCAGTAGAACTTGGCTTCCGCTCCAACCAGGGATGGCTGCTGCATGGTAGCCCGGACACTACCAAAACTAGCCCAAAGGCAGCCTGTAGTGCTACTCCGAGGCAGGAGGGGCTGGGGCAATTGATGCATGCAAGGAAAGAGGATGTGCCATAACAGAGACAGCAGCCGACTTTGAAGCTGGGGACAGTGCGAGTCTCCACAGGAAGCTCAACATCCTGTGATTGTGTGCAGATCACTTAAGTTCACCATAACTAAGTTTAACAAGCGAGTTTAAATGAAAAAAGACAAAGATCACACAACCCCCGAACATTGTCATGGAAGTGACGTATTCTCTCCGCCCCCCAACCCTGCCTGGGTAGCACTAGCGACTCATACCCCCACCACTCCCTCCGACTTCTCCACCCCCAACTTTACTAAAACATCCCACCACACAAACCAGCAAGACCCCCCACACTGGACACGGGAAACAAACAACCTACCTATGCAGCCCACTCTCACCTCCCATACTCCTGCCACACCGCCTCTCAGAGCTTTAGCGTGAAAATAGGAATATCCTGGGGAGAATAACATACCAAAATAAACATCTGTGGGCGAAAGGAGATTGTTTTTGAAACAGAGAAATCCATAGTCGGGGTGAGAGGCGCTCTTGTGTCTGCCATGTCGACTGTGTGGAACCAGGATTTATAGCGATGTATGATCTTGGGCAAATTACACCGTCTCCCCTGTCCATCAGGTCGTGCATCTGTAAAAACAAATATTTGCAATGCAATAGGTCTCGCATTTCAATGCGAGACCTATGGCACTGGAATGCCGGCCGCCATTGTCCCGGCTGCTTACTGCAGGCACGACGTGCTTTTCTTACATTCAAACACGTCGTGCATGCAGTCAGAAAAAGTCAATAATAGTGCTCACAGACAAAAAAAAAATGAAGGCGGTGTTGTGCAGCTGCAAGAGCACTGTCTGAACGGAGGAGAGGCAGTGCCGTATGTGTGCTGTGGAGTGCGAGGGCTGCCGTAAATAAAAATAACTAGCACGGAGGAGGTGGGGGAGCAGCCAGGCAGACACAGACTAGAATTTATGGCATCAGATTAGCAGCAAATGGCAATGCATCCAGCGCAGAAGTACGAGGCGTATGTGCGTCTCCGTGTGTGTGCGCTCCACAGGAACAACACATTCAGCACCTTCACATGTGATCTAAAAACAAACCCCCTCACTTTATAATATTACGATGCTGACGAGAGGTACATTAAAACGAGAATGGAGCCTGACCAGTTTAAGGCAAAGGATAGCCCTCTGAAGTTAAGGCGTAAGGCTCCCCGCGCTCCCTCCTCCTCATACTGCCGCCCGCACATCCGGAACTGGAAAAGGAAAGTGACGCTTAAGTGAAAGTGGCACTGTTCAAAAAGGGAAGGCGGCGCCGTTCACAAACCATTAAAGGTGCGCTTAACGTAAAAGCATCCCCGTTCACTAACAATTAAAGGCGTGCTTAAAGTGAAAGGGCGCCATTCACAAATAAATAACAAGCTGTCGCCATTGCGCGAATGAGAAAAAAAGTGCCCACCGACTAATTGAAGGAGTCAGTATAACTCCGCAAGTAAATAATCCAGTCCTGATGGGCGGTCCCAAAAGGAGACGGGGGTAACAAGGAGGGACTAAGAAGCCTCATTTTCAATCGGAAGCCAGCATTTACCATGGACGATGACGCCAGCCAATGAAAAAGATGGGCGGGGCTTACACTCCACTTCTAAAACATACCCTACTACAATATGCCTCGCAGAGCGAGCAGCGCATGCGCGCTGCAACGCTAGGCGAGACCTAAAAACCTCTCTGCATTCTTTACTTTACCAACTATTTTTTATTAATATTTTTAAGTACAAACATTTTAAAGTAAGCATATAACAAGACGCAAACCAAAGCACCCAGGTAATATCACCGTATACATGCATATAAGAGATGGGAATCTGGGGGGCAGAGGCGGGTACACAGATCCCGAGAATTCCTCCTAGGGCATTGCCGGGTCCTTCTGCAGTACCAGGAGTTCAGCCTGTGCCCCTACTCCTCTGCCCAGCCCAGACTCACATTCCCCACAAGGAGCTAATGATTCCTACGATGTGGCATAGGAGGGAGACACCAAAATGACACAAAGAGAGCCATTGGGTGGACAATTGGCGGAGTGGGATGTTGGAGAGGGCTCTCCTCAGTGACCCCAATGACTGAAATTAGAAACGCTGAGCATAATAGTCAACCCTTGCAAGAGGGGATCTAATTAGTCTTTTTTCCCATTTTAACTTTAAAATATTTTCATATTGAATTATATAAGATTTGTATTACTTTATTATCTTTTTATAAGCTAGGACGCAATATTTGTGCTGGTGATTTTCAGCATTTCATGAATTTGCTTTTTGTTCACAATTGCATCTTGTTACTTTGAGTTCATCAGATTGAGGCTCTCTAGTTTGGAAAATTGTTAGATTGAGAGACTCCCTATAAAGACTTGATCACAAAAGCATCCACATTTTCTTTAAAAACTGCCACATATTCTTAAAGTAACATTGATTATGATTTGTTTAGGGGAGGGAAAAATAACTTCAAAGCTAAATTAAATGTAATACTCTCCACTGGGCATTTTAAGCTGGTGTAATATATAAAATAATGTTTCCACTGTTTTAAATATATCATTTGCAATGTATTCATTCAAAATGTTTCATGGAAATATATTAGGTATTAGAACTGTTAATAGTTTGTTTGTTCGAATTGATGATGAAGACCACAGTTTCCAAAATTATTGTGTCGGAGGACAACCTAGGTGCCCCAAGATTCTTAATTAGATACATTAATGATCTAAATTTAAATTAAACCCATTCACATTCAAACTGCAGCTTAATTACATTTTTTGAGTCATTTTAAAACACTGAGCTATCAGAAAGTCCACTTACCCAACACAACACAGAAGCTATGTTTTTATCGTCAACAATCATTGTAGCCAAATATCAGGCATCTGAAGGAAATATACACGGTGCTAGCAATGAAATAATATTGCTCTATAATCCTTCACACGATGAAACTGTGGGTTGTAGGACAATCCTATATGGAAAGGATGCCATTGCCTGACTTCACCGGAAGTAGATATTGACATTGCCAGGAGCAGCACTTGAGCTTTTGCTTCAGTGGATTGCAAGTGGCAACCAGACAAATCTGTGAATGGGGAATTTCTATTCTATAATGAAGGAGGATGATACATTGGTAATGGCTGTAGCTACATGCATGTATCTCAGCAACGCTCTGCGTTCTTGCACCCATGAACTCTGAAATTACTGTGGATTTGAGCCTGCTTTGGATTTCTATTGTTTCTGAATTATGTGGGTTCTTCATGCTGTAAAATATTGCTTAGTTATTTTTTCTGAGCATCAACAGAATATATTAGATGCCAAAATGTCCTCCTACCCTCCTGAGAACCCTAGTGTCATTTTCTAAAACAACTTTCTAATGGGAGCTGCATTTCAGAGAAAGGTGCAAGGATTATATCCTTTTCGACATTGAAGCGCATTGCTTAGTCTCCTGTTGGGACATACCTAGGTAGATAAAATGTATCATTATTACCTGTTTTGGTCGGAGGTAGACCTTGCTCTGCAGCTCCTGCATATGTTCAGTATATCTCAGTTCTGAGGTAAAGATTTGTCAATCAGTGACTAATTTAAGAAGTGTATTTATAAATCTGCATTTTTAAGACAATCGAATGAATGTAAATGTGCCCTTGAATGTAAGGCTGTCCACATTGCATAGATTTGATGTATGACAGTGTTTCACAAATTGGTTGTGTCCTGATCGATATTATGTAATTATTTAGGTGATAATGTTGGGTATCTTATGCTATCTAAAGCCACTTCAACGTTACAGATTTACAGAGGACTTGCAGCAAAGAATTCTCTTTGAATGGGTCTTAGTATAGAAAGATTGTGAGTTGAAGCTAGTCATAAAACTAAATCTTCAGCTTGTACCATTGTTTTTGCCCTGGAGATTACTGAATCTATTATTGAATTATAAGAATGCCGTTGAAGGCCTCTCAATAATCCTGAATATGCTGGTAGAGATTCTCTGCCAGTGCATTCCCAGATGCATATCCATCATTTGCTCCTAAAGCATTTGAGAAGAGAAGATTTACCTCCACCTCGCTCTTGTGCTGTTATGGGATACACATTGAGTCTGTGTTCCTCATTAAAGTGAACACAGTGGGGAAACCTATGGCAATGTTTTACAACTTACACCCTCCGGAGGAGGTATAGATGGGATTGGAACAGGAGGATCCTACAAACTAACAGCTGCTGTCACAGGGTATTCTGGCCCTCATCAACAACAAGCTTGGTGTGCCATTTCGCCTGTGTATTGAGACAACTGCAGCCACAGCACCACTTTCTGCCCTTATGACAGTGCACCGTGACCTTAGTTTGTATGGGGCCTTCTAAAGACCCCATAAGGATGTTTTAAGCATTGGACCAGCTTTCAGCACACTATCAAAGAGGTGGAGGAGACTACACCTCTCTCACTGTGCAGCAGCCTCTGGGATGTGCCACACACACACAGATTGTGTACCCTGCTGGTCTGTAAACAGGCCACAATTTATCTAATGAAGACCCAGTCCTAGACTACTCCTGGGGACACTTGGTGCCCTTGGCCGTGCTGCTGGTCTCTGCTGGATGGAGTACTAACCCCCAAGTGGTGCCCCTGAGGTCCTGGGGGCCCTTGGCTGGTGTGAGAGTGTACTCCTCCTGTCCCAAAGCTGCAATTCATCCTGTGCTTGCTGAAATCTATTACCTGCCCGTCTTATAATATAAATGGTGTATCAGTTTTTTCAGCAAACTAGTGCTCCTGCGCAATAACGTGGACCAGCTACATTATCACATATTATTTCAAACTAATGCTGATGTGATATACAGATGGTTGGGATACTCAAAAAGGACTTCAGATACATTTTAAATTGAGAACTTTGATATGTTTGAGGCAGGATTCTATTAGTGATGGAAATGTGCCCTCCTTCCTGCAGGGTGCCTTGGGAGTTTTTGTCTTTTTACTGAATCCTGCTTTTGTTGGCTGTAGACTCTGCACACCTTACTACAGCTAACAAGTGGCAAAAGGACTTGTTCTCTCCATGTTAAAATTGAAAAAATCGGTATATACTCGATTGGCACATTTAATTTACTTAAAAGTCCCTAGTATATGGTAATACATGTGCGAAAGGCCTGTAAATTAAAGGCTAACTGTAGGCTGCAGCACTCATTGTGCCAGCCACTAAAGTAGCACTGACAAACAAGTCTTAACTTGGCCTGCCACTGCTACCTGAGTGTGCAGTTTTAAAACTTCAATTTCGACCTGGCAAAATAAACCTTTTGCCAGGCCTAATGATTATCCTTCCTTTTTAATACTTATGGGTCATACCTAATATAGTGCTTAAATGCCCAGAGGGCAGGTTGCATGATATTTAAAAGCATTACATGCATATTTATTGTTTTACCTGGCCTGGCAGTGACAAACCTCGAAATTCGTTTTTCACTGTGGCAAGGCAGGCTCTCACATAGGTTAACACTGGTTTACACTATTACATTTAAGAGGTGCTAACTTCAGTTTGGGAATAGCTGGAAAATATTTCAAGTACTCATTTTAATAGTATTTTAAAAATCCAACTTAATGGTCAAGTTGGATTTTAAATTACTATTTTGGAAACACCACTTTTATCAAGTTGTCATTTTCCTGCCTACAACCAAAGGGTTTTCATTTCAGCGTACAGCTGCCACCTGACCCCTGATGGCTCCCCTGTGGTGAGATGTGTATTACTCCAAGACTCCAACATTTTGCCTAGATGTTAGATTGAAATTGAACAAAATTGCTGGTGTTAACGTGGTGCAGAAACAATCAGTGCTTCACTTGTCATTTGAATAATTGGCTGCTGCTAGTTGTCTTGATGGGTGTGGGGCGGTGTTCAAGATTCTCAGGGTGCACCTGGAAAATAATTAATTTAGAGATTCTTTTCTTTTTGAAGGATGTGGTTTCAAGCAGGAGGGTGTCTGCACTACGGACCACTTGTTAGCATCCTGAGGTGTTCAGTTTTTGCTCAAAGTAGCTAGAGGTACAGGAGTGAAGAGATTTATGTGCAAAGGGTGCTAGTTTGAAGAAACTTCAATCTGGACCCATTTAACAATGAGCAATCTAGGGGAAGTGGGGTGATAATGTCCTGTACCTGAGACCAACCTAGCAACTGCATGAAGAACTGCCTTCTGCAGGGTCAGGTAGATTTTGGGCAGATCCATGAACAATGTGCTGCCAGAGTCTATCCTCTAATTGACTAGAGACTGGATAACAGTTTTGGGAATGTCAACAGGAATGTATGTTCTAAGACCTGGCAGTAGCCTAAGTTGATGGCGAGTGCTTTTTTCCGGTGCATTAGTGGATGCTGCTAAATCTTTGGGATTCACATGTAACAAAACAGATCAATGGCATATAAATAAGCTGGATCTTTGAGGTGCATTACAGGATGAAAGAATGCCTGTTAACTCTACAACATTATTCATTAAAAACAGCTAGGGTACCTGTTGGGCAAGAGATACTAATTATACGAGTCTGGAGGTGTGATACAGAACATATACATTATTGCAATGCGAGCATTCAGGAGGATATATCAGAACTTTGAAGAATTTAAGCAATGCAAGACTTTAATGTTGGCAAGACTCAGGAAATTTCCAATGCATGAGGTGAATGGAAGATGTCTATGAACTGCTAGAGAAAACAGAAGATGCTGCGATGTGCTACTTGGCAAACAGGCAGCAATTTAGCTAATGGGGAACCCAGTCCTAGACTTCTCCTGATGAATATGTCCTTTGCTTGGTGTAGTCTATTATCTGCCTTTCTCATGTTATAAAGGCTGTATCAACTTTTCAGCAAACCAACGATACGGCACAGTAACATGGATCACCTACATTAATATGTATTATTCCAGTCTAATGCTTGTGTGATATAGACATGGTTGGGGTGCTCAAAAAAGACTCTGCTTAAATTTTAAATTGAGAACTTTGCACCTTTTCCATTGATCTGTCTGATGCACAAGTCTATTAGATTAATGACTAGCTCTAAGCTGTCACATTTCTGTAGTACACCAATGCGAGCAGTAGCGGCCACCATAAATGGAAAGTGGTGGGGTGGGGAACGGACGGGGTGGGGCGGGGCAAGTGGGTGAAATAATCATTTTTAAAAACGTACCTTTTCTTCTGCTACCGCAGCCGCTGCTTCAGATGTCCGCCTCGGGGCTTTCCCAGCAGTCTCTGGGAAAGTAGGCTCCCTACCCAAGCCAGGATTCGCCCGAGTGGCCTGCTCTGCCACTCAGACAGTCCATGGGAGCCTGCGGCATTTCTCCAACTTGGCTGTGAACACAGCCGGGTTGGAGAAATAGAAATGCGCATGCATGTTTGGCCGGCCTAGGACGGCCAGCCAAACATGCATGCACACTTCTAAGTGCCGCCCACTCCTCACGGCCCTGCCCTCCGCGCTACACACATGTGTAAGGCAGTCACAGAAAAATCAAATGATGTTTTTTCTAGGCCTGGGCGGTAAATTCCGTTCCGCTCGCGGAATTTGCGGAATTTGGGTAATTTCGCGTTCCGCGGAGAACGCGGAATTGCTAAAAATTCCGCGATCCGCGACTTCGCGGAATTTTTTGCTTGTTCGCGCTTTCAAAGTGCGTGTTCGCGAGATATTTCCCCCCGAGCACACAAACAGCGTTCGCGAACAGGAAAAAAGCATCGCGAACGGGCGGAACAAGCAATTCCGCGTGTTTGCGGAACTTTTGCGTGCTCACGGAGATTTTTTACCGTTTCGCGGAACTTTGCGTAACGCGACTACGCAAATTCCGCCCACCCCTAGTTTTTTCATGTTATTTTTCTGTGACTGACAAGTGGGGCGACACTCCTCTACCATTACGGAGGAGCCGCCCCTGAATGCGGGTAAGCACTGAACTATGCTGAGCAAACAATGCTTTTGAGCATGTTCACGAGACAAAGAAAAGGGGTACGTTGACTAGATAAGACATTATTTTAATATGGGCATGTTGGAGCCTCTAGGGAGCAGGCCCATACTTATTTCATTTATTTTTTTTATTTTCTGAATCGCTAATGAGACCTGAAATGTGTGACAGATGGCAGTGGTACAATTTACACTTGATAAGCAAAGAGCAACGCTGCAGAAGACATATGATGAACATTATACATTGTGTGGAAGTTTTGAAATGACTGCTAGAATGTTATTTGATGCTATGAGCATGATATACACATTTTACGGGGGTTCAAGTGAGAGGGATACTTAAGAGCATATTTAGGAGTGGCGCGCTCTACTCCATTCCGCTAGATTGAAGGAGGCATGTACTATACTGACATGGCAGATTACAGCCCACCAAAACTTAAGTATGAGATATGTACCACAGCAGCTCCTTTGAAGGCACTAAAGTTTTGCCATGTTGACAGCATGTTCATTGTCCCTGCATAGCAACGTTTTTTGTTGATTAAAAAAATAACCCTCCCACAGCAGGAATTTTATCTTGAAAAACAAAAAAAATAATGGCCCTGAGGTGCTGGGAGGTTTTTCCCAATGCATAGAGGTCATTAATTATATTTCCTGTTCGAGACCGATAGACTTTCCCTGGCATTCCCGAACAGTACACGATGAGGTAGAAAAGTCAGAACCTCAATCTTGTGGATGGTCTGATGTTTATTGACCGACGGCCCAATGTCAGTCAGGCTGTCAGTCAAACGTCACTGCAGTCAAATCAGAGACTCAGTTGGTAGAAACAGGACAATTCCCCCAAACCTAAATAAAGTGGGGGAAACACGCTTGGCAGTAAAGGGCCTATTTAGAGTTTGTTGCAGAGTACCCTGCCCTACAAAGTCTAAGTAATCCCCATAATCATATACTCACCTAAATATCTATTTACAATAGGGGTTCATTTGGATTATGAACATGAATAAGGAGTGTATATAAGTGATGAACATATGGTTAACGTAGGAAGACTCCAACATTTTGGCTACATATTAGATTGAAATTGAACACTTTTGCTACATTAGGAGTTCACATGGTGCTGGAACCATAGGTTCTTCGTTCTCATTTGAATGATTTGTTGCCAGGAATAATTCCCATGGATGAAGGGATGGAGTTTGAGATCCTCTGGGTGCACCTGGAGAAGAAATAATTTAGTGCCTTTTTCTTTTGAAGGAGAGAGGTTTCAAGTAGCAGGGTGTCTGCACTCTGGAGCACTTGGTGGCATCTTGAGATAATCCATTTTTGATTGAAGCAGCTGAGGGTACGAGAGTGAAGAATTTGTGGACAAAGCATGCTAGTTTGAAGAAGCTCCTAGCTTCAGACTACAGTCATTTAACATGAGTAATACAGGGAAATAGGGTCACAATGTTTTGTACCCAAGACCAACCTAGCAACTGCATGGTGAACTGCCTTCTGTGGTGTCAGGTAGATTTTGGGCAGATCCATGAGCAATGAATTGACATAGTCTATCCTCTCATCAACTACAAGTTGGGCAACAGTTTTGACGATGTCAACAGGAATGTATGCTCCAAGTCCTCTCAGCAGCCTGAGTTGACGGTGAGCACTTTTTGCCAGGGCTTTAAAAGCTTAGGTTTTGTTGCATGTAAATACCAGGAATTTAGCAGCATCCACTATTTGTGGGTTGCAAACCAGAATGGTGACAAGGTAAAGCCAGGCTTGGATGGGAAGGTTGCATCAAAGTGGAGACCAAAGAAGGAATCCAATTTTAAGAATATTGAACTTTAGAGGTTGACCAGCATCCAGGATTCACATTTTCTTGGATAGGGATGGCCACTCAATCATGTATAGTTAGCCTAACCTTGTGAGCACAATTACTATTGATGCAATTTTGATGTTTACTGAGAAATCACAAAGATAATTTACTAATGGAAAGGGGTGAGAGTGGTGGCCTTACATAAAAAGGGACTGAGGCAAAACCCTAACAACTATCGGCTACTGTTTATGCTACAAAAGCAACGTAACATATTTGCATGTATGCTTCTGAATGAGGTATTGGATTGGTGAAACAACAATAATAGTGTCACATTTCTGACCAGAATTTGAGGACACAATGCATAATCAATGTCGTTAGCAAAAATAACAATGCATGCCCCATTCAAGGGGCAAATCAGCTACATGGTGCCTCTATAAACTTTGTCAAGGCTTTTGATCGTGTATCTACCCGGAGTATGCATACGATTGCTTAAAATAAGCGCACTAACAATCTAGTACATCAATTGGCTGAATTAAATATCAACACTTGGTTATCAAACCAATATAAACCACTGAGAGTACACATAAGATATCTTGCCATTCTGGAGTAAGACAAGGTTGCGTCTTAGTGCCATATTTATTCAACATCTATGTAACTGATTTCTTTTCATCACTGAATACTCATCTATCAAATGCACATCATCTTGGGAAGATTAAAGTCCAAGCATTTTTTATGCAGATCACCTCCTATCTATGGACCACATGGCAGCAGGACTACAAACATCGCTGACCACGTTAGTGGGGTATGCTGTTCAATACATCATGTTTTAGTGCAAAGGAACAATAGTCTGATATTATAAATACTTGAGATGTTGTTCTGCCAAATATGATAAAATGAACAAAAATGAAATGATAGGATTTTTTGAACGGTAAAAAATGACGTGCATGTATAGCAATTGTAAAGTTTTCAACAGATTTCAACACTTAGCTTACATAACAGATTAATTAAGTGTATATGTTTTTTAGACCGAAATAAACTAAGTATTAAAGTAAACTAAACTGAATTAGAATCCGGTAGAGACGGGGTTGGGATAAAGGTGGTAGCTCTGGGATGGAGCAGGAATTCGGGTGCTAGGGATGAGTCCGGCCCTCTCCATCAAGGCAGCGCTAAAAGAAAATTATGCTAGAAATTTGACATTTAAAGTCAAGCAAGGACTGTAAGGATGGAGTTGAGCTTCAAAGTTGAAACACTAGCCAATGGGCCTGAATTGTATTTCATTAAACTAACCCAGGGGGACCAAAGAATACATGTGTAGGGAAGTAGGATCTGCTTCTTATGGTTACCCCCACTTTTTGCTTGATGTCTCACTGTTTTTGACTAGTCTGGCTGGGATCCTGCTAATCAGGAACCCAGCCTATCTGCTTTCTCCCTTAAATTGACATGCATGTACTTTGGTAAACTCCAGATTGGATACTGGGGTACCCTTATAAGTCCCTAGTATATGGTACACCATGTACCCAGGGCATAGGTATCCCAGAGACCTCCCATGGGCTGAAGCATGTATTATGCCACCCATGAGAGGCCATGCAAAATGGAACTCTAGGTCTGCTACTGCAGCCTATATAAGATGGTGCTTGCACCACTTACTTTAGATATAGGTTCACTATATCTAATGGTCACTACAATTAAAACTTATAAGTCACCCCTATAGCAGGCCATAACAATCCTGAAGGCAGGGTGCTGGGTTTTATGTGAGAGGGTGCCCCTGCATGAGCAGAGCCCCTCTGCAGCCTTCGGAGACCATTCTCCCGGGTTGTCTGTGACTCAGCCGGACATATAGGTAGAGGTGCATTATAACCTCGCGGTAAATGCTATCTCAAACGGCTGCATAGAAACATATCGAGTTTGGTGTCAAACACCTTGGAATCATACCTCCACACCAGTAACTGGTGTGGGAGGTATGAATCCACCCTTCAGAAGCGAGCTTCGTGGGGTCACCGGTCTACCCGGTACCAGCCTTCTCGACCCGGACAGCACAAAATGGATGCTGCCAGCTAGAGACACATTTCTGCCCTCCTGCTGCTGAGCCAAGCTCGAGCAGAGGAAGGCAGCACAATAGGCATCCTGTCACAGGGAGGTGTGACCACCTCCCAGACAGGGTTTAGTGTATTGGGGCTGGGTGGGTGCACTCTGAGAGTGCCTGAAAGTCTGCACTTGGGCACATTTGGCATCCCTGTGCATAGTCCAGTTCAAACCAGTTCTGGGAGCCATTGGCTCCTGCTCTGGCACGAAACTGGAAAAAGAACATGGGTGTAGCCACCCCTCTGTCCTGCCCCTCCCCTAGGAGGGTCCCCTGAATCTGTCCAACCCTCTCCCATGGGTATAAAATAGGTTACCTGGCTACAGGACATTGGATTTTACATGGACAAGCTTCTACAAAGAAGAAACCACTGACCTTCGACCGTCTGGACACCTGGACTTCGCTGGACCTCGACTGGGCTTGACTTCGTCCCCCTTTCCGCCCAAAGCTTAGTTTGTGCCGTGACTCCATACAGGCTCTGTGCAGGACCTGTGGGGCACTTAAGACAACAGAAGAATCTCCCTTGGAGTGAAGGAATCACTCCCCTGCTTCGCAGGCACTTAAAAGCGCAACTGACCGGTAGCTGCTTCTGAGCTCCTGCGGACTCCGAAGATTTCAGCAACACAAGAGGTTAGTTTCTGAAAGTCCCTGTAGTTAATCTGCCATCTCACCGAGTGTGAGGCCAGTATCCCTCATGGGGGCTGCGTAACTCGAACTCCTGTGCTCCGCATCCATTTGCAAGTGCATATGCTTGTTGGCAATTCCTGAGCTTGTGCATTGGACCTCGTGTGGTCCTGACCCTAAGCAGTATTTTCACCAAAGAACTCCAGCCTCCTCGCACCGTGTGCTCCGTGGGCTGGTCCTTTGCAGACTTGCTCAAGGTCTCCTCGCGACTCCTGGTCCTTTGGCCTGCGGGTCCCCCTGAGGGTCATCTTGATTGTTCTTGGGCTTTCCTGGTTGCTCCAGACGTGCCCTGACTCCCCATTGCTTGGAGAGTCCCCTGGACCTTGCTGGTCCACACCGTAACCTGTTTGTCCTTCCTGCGTGGGTTGCTGTTGCCAAGGCTTGTTGGTGCTCCCGCCGGACACTGACCCCTCAGCACTCGACATCCTTTGTTGGACAGCTCACCTCCAGCTCCTGGTCATCCTCGACATCGCTGCAGAGTCAAGCATCCCTTCTACGCACCTGAAGCACCCGACATCGGTGGGCATTCGTCTCCCGAGGCCCTGGTCACTCTGAAGTGACCCAGACTCTGTCCCCTCTGCTTTCAGGTACCTTCCATCCAGAATCCAGGCTTGGATTCCATCTGACCCTTTTCACCTTCAGGGCAGCAGCATTCTTCACTTCCTTCCATAGAGAACGGTGAGAGTTTCCGACGCCACTTTAGACCTATGCACCCGGCTTCCCTGGATTAGGTAACTCCGATACTACGGTATCCACGGGTGGGATGGCTCTTTAAACTCTTAAGTTCCGAAGGGTTTGCTCGAAGTCTTCCTAGAAGGGTCCTTAAACTTTAACTTTGCAACAGCGACTTTCCCATAGAGTTGTACGGAGCACGCGGTCGTGTTTCCTCACTGCACCCATCCTCCGTGGGTCTCCTGTGTCATCACCTTGGGTGGTTCCTTGGGGTCCCAGCGATTCTACATGCTCTAGGCACTGTGTCTAGTCAAGTCGTGATTGTTATACCACTATTTTAGTATATGGTTCGGTCTCCCCCTGGAGCCCGCTGTGTATTGTGCTACTTACAACTGTTCTATTGATCTAGTATTGTGTGCTTTGTGTTCTACCCTCGTGTAGAGGATAGTAGAGAGTGTTATACTAATAAATTCATATTTTTACATAACTACTGTGTGGTTCTCCTTCATTTAGTCATTCAGGAGGTGATATTCTGGTAAAACAAGCTGCTTTACATTCCTTCAAGATTAAGCCTGAATGCTGCTCTCTATAGCTACCACTAGGATTGCTTTCATAAAGGTTATCTTTGACCTCATACATCATAAGGGTCGTGTGGATTGGTACAGGGTGCCCACTTTAACTAGTGGACAGTATATACCAAGCCACCTACTCACATTGGTGTGCAGCGGTTGGGATTCAAGCTTGCTATTGTTTTACCAGATAAATCTCATTGAGTGATTAACTGAAAACCACTAAAAGTATTAGGCACATATAATACATCAAGATTTGAATAAGTAAGTTCTACTGAACTTGGAGTTGGGTAAGTCAAGGGTGTAGCACACCCTTTCTCCAACTCAAGAGAGTTTAGTTTCCACTAGGTTAGGTAGGTCCCTACACCACATAACACTAGTATGTCAACTAGAGGAGAAGACAGTGGCTCTCTGCCAACTAGGTACAATGGCCTCTCATTCCAGGAATCGAAAGCCATGTGTGTGTCTAGGAAGTTGAGGACAGGGAGAAATGCAAACACCCAACGTCTCATTGAGGTGTTACTCTTAGATGATCTTAGAAAGACCCCAGGGTTTGATGAGGTAGATAGAGTGGGTGGTGCTGGGAATGAGGAAAGGCCAGGAAGTGAAACCTTCTTTGACCTGGAATCAAACCCTGATCAGGGGAATCAAGATGATTCCAACCTGGGCAACATAGATCTTCCATTAAGTGGGGGAGAAGGCCCCAGTGGCCCTCTCTTTACTCCACCAGGAAGAGTACAGAGTTTACCTAGGAGATCCAGATCTCCCTCTGTAGAATCTCGACACTCAGGAACTTCTGTAGGGACTTCCATATCCAATAAGAGGGAATCCTCTTATGATAGACAGTGCCAATTTCTAGAGCTTGAGAAAGTCAAGCTCAGGCTCAAGAAAGAGCAATTGGCCCTAGACAGGGAATCCCTAGAGCTCCAGAGGGCTACAAAGAGATTGGGACTAGAGTCCAATGGTGGCAGCAACAGTGTCCCTAGGGTTAAGGATTATACTTAAGACCATAGGAACCTGAGCAAGATAGTCCCTACCTACCATAGTGGGGATGACATCCACAAATGGATAACTGCCTTGGAGAGGGCCTGTAAGGTACAGAAGGTCCCCCAAGAGCAGTGGACAGCTATCTTGTGGCTCTCCTTTGCTGACAAAAGTAGAGATAAGCTCCTCACTGTTAGAGAAGAGGATGCTGATAATTATTCAGTGCTGCAGAGTGCTCTCATTGATGGGTTTGGCTTAACCACTGAGCAATACAGGATTAAGTTCAGAGACACCCAGAAAGCACAGACTCAGGATTGGGTTGACTTTGTAGATTATGCTACTAAGGCTCTGGAAGGCTGGTTACTTGGCAGTAAAGTGAACGATTTCAAAGGATTGTACAATTTAATTATGAGGGAGCAGATCCTTAATAATTGCCAAAATCAGTTGTTGCATCAATACCTGGTTGACTCTGATCTGACTTCTCCCCAAGAATTGGGAAAGAAGGCAGATAGATGGGTCAGAACCAGGGTGAAGCAGAAAACTCAGAACCAATGTGGTGACCAAAGGAAGTCTGATTCTAAACCAGCAGATAAGGGTGGGGAGAAGGGTAAAGACCAGAAGTCTTCTACAGGGCCCCAAAAACCTGCTTCTGAGGGTGGTTCACAATCCAACAAGGGAAAAGGCAGAAAGAAGCCTTGGTGTTACCTGTGTAAGGAAAAGACACATTGGCCTAGGGATGCCAATTGTGCCAAAGCCAAGGATCCTCCTGCCAA
This sequence comes from Calotriton arnoldi, assembly GCA_963921515.1. Classification (NCBI taxonomy): domain Eukaryota; kingdom Metazoa; phylum Chordata; class Amphibia; order Caudata; family Salamandridae; genus Calotriton; species Calotriton arnoldi. The sequence continues at coordinate 164,668 of CAWUFW010002495.1, read as the reverse complement.
CACCACTGCCCCTAAGGCAACTGTTCCCCCTACCTAGTGCAGCTACAAGTGGTCGTACTGCAAACAAGGGTTTAGTAGGGTTGACCCTGGGAACTGAGGTGGGTTCTGGCCTAGTCAGATCTCCAGCTCAGGCTGTACTAGTCTGTGATGGAGGCATGGATATTGCCTCCTTATTTGTCAGTCCCAGTAACCTGGGCAAATACCGACAACAGCCTTTAATAAATGGACAGGAGGCCATGGCATACAGGGACACAGGAGCCATTGTCACAATGGTGAAAAAAGGATCTTGTGAGACCTGATCAGATCATACTTGGTGAGATGTACCAAGTGACCAATGCAAGCAATGTCAGGACAGACCATTCCTTGGCAGTTGTGAATTTCAGCTGGGGAGGGGTAACTGGCCCTAAGAAGGTTGTGGTTAGCTCAGACCTCCCTGTGGAATGCTTATTGGGCAATGATTTGGAAACTTCAGCCTGGGCTGAAGTGGAACTCAGGACACATGCAGCAATGTTGGGCATCTCTGCAGATGTGTTTGCTGTGACCAGGTCACAGTCAAAAATGTCTTCCACTGAACAGGCCCTGGATCCTGGAAAAATGGACCAGGTGCCTTCCAAGAGAAGGAGCAGTAGGGGTAAGGCAGTGTCTTCCCCCCAGACTCAGAGTGAGGATCGGTCTCCTGAGGAAGATGATCCAAGTCCCTGTGAAGGAACTGTCTCAGAGGAACTTGAACCTGATCAGGTTGAGTTCTTGGGGACAGGGGGCCTTTCCAGGGCAGAGCTGAGTCAGGAGCTGCACAGCTGCCCCTCTCTTGAACCCCTCAGACAGCAAGCTGCTGCTGAGGCTGCTGGGAGTGCCAGTGGGTCCCACGGGATCTATTGGGATGATGGTCTCCTTTACTCAGAGGGTAGAGACCCCAAGCCTGGTGCCACCAGGAGGTTGGTCATACCTCTGAAGTTTAGGGGTTTCCTATTATCACTGGCACATGATATCCCTTTAGCAGGACACTTGGGACAAAGTAAGACCTGGGACAGGCTTGTCTCTCACTTTCAGTGGCCTCACATGTCAGAGGACACAAAGGAGTTTTGTCGCTCGTATACCACCTGTCAAGCCAGTGGTAAGGCAGGTGGTACCACAAAGGCCCCCCTGATACCACTACCTGTGGTAGGGGTTCCCTTTGAGAGGGTTGGGATTGACATTGTTGGTCCCATGGATCCTCCAACTGCATCTGGCCACAGATTCATACTAGTGGTGGTGGACCATGCCACTAGGTATCCAGAGGCAATACCCCTTAGAACCACCACAGCTCCTGTGGTGGCCAGGGCCCTCCTGGGAATTTTTTCCAGAGTGGGTTTCCCTAAGGAGGTCTTAACTGACAGAAGTGCAAACTTCATGTCAAGTTACATAACTGCTATGTGGAAGGAGTGTGGAGTGAATTACAAATTCACCACACCCTATCACCCACAATGCAAAGGGTTAGTTGAGAGATTCAACAAAACCCTGAAGGGCATGATCATGGGCCTCCCAGAAAAGCTTAGGCGAAAATGGGATGTCCTGTTGCCCTGCCTTCTATTTGCCTACAGAGAGGTTCCTCAGAAGGGGGTTGGTTACAGCCCTTTTGAACTTCTGTTTGGACATCCAGTTAGGGGTCCCTTGTATTTAGTGAAGGAGGGATGGGAGTTACCTCTCAAACCACCTAAACAGGACATAGTGGACTATGTACTTGGTCTCCGCTCCAGGAGGGCTGAGTACATGAAGAAAGCGCTTTGTTCGCCCTAAGTTGGCAGGGTATGCCCAGACGTGGGTCCCTTGCTCACTTTGCCACTGGATTCAAGCTAGCCTGGCTGATGACGGCTGAATAGCCAGAAACCGGTCCCAGGATGCTTGTTTCCGGTCCAGGGAAGACATGGCTTGGCAGTTCGGGCTGGACTGTTCCCATGAGGCACAGGGTCAGACTGATTTGCATATGGCCATGTCTGAACTGGGGTGGTGGAGTGAGCTAAAGAATGATGATGGATTAAACCCAGATCAGTTGACTGGGGGTGAGTGTTCGATTAGCTCAAACGCTCCGTCCATCATCCCCTTTGGTATCGCTTTGTTCGCCCTAAGTTGGCAGGGTATGCCCAGACGTGGGTCCCTTGCTCACTTTGCCACTGGATTCAAGCTAGCCTGGCTGATGACGGCTGAATAGCCAGAAACCGGTCCCAGGATGCTTGTTTCCGGTCCAGGGAAGACATGGCTTGGCAGTTCGGGCTGGACTGTTCCCATGAGGCACAGGGTCAGACTGATTTGCATATGGCCATGTCTGAACTGGGGTGGTGGAGTGAGCTAAAGAATGATGATGGATTAAACCCAGATCAGTTGACTGGGGGTGAGTGTTCGATTAGCTCAAACGCTCCGTCCATCATCCCCTTTGGTATCGCTTTGTTCGCCCTAAGTTGGCAGGGTATGCCCAGACGTGGGTCCCTTGCTCACTTTGCCACTGGATTCAAGCTAGCCTGGCTGATGACGGCTGAATAGCCAGAAACCGGTCCCAGGATGCTTGTTTCCGGTCCAGGGAAGACATGGCTTGGCAGTTCGGGCTGGACAGTTCCCATGAGGCACAGGGTCAGACTGATTTGCATATGGCCATGTCTGAACTGGGGTGGTGGAGTGAGCTAAAGAATGATGATGGATTAAACCCAGATCAGTTGATTGGGGGTGAGTGTTCGATTAGCTCAAACACTCCGTCCATCATCCCCTTTGGTATCGCTTTGTTCGCCCTAAGTTGGCAGGGTATGCCCAGACGTGGGTCCCTTGCTCACTTTGCCACTGGATTCAAGCTAGCCTGGCTGATGACGGCTGAATAGCCAGAAACCGGTCCCAGGATGCTTGTTTCCGGTCCAGGGAAGACATGGCTTGGCAGTTCGGGCTGGACTGTTCCCATGAGGCACAGGGTCAGACTGATTTGCATATGGCCATGTCTGAACTGGGGTGGTGGAGTGAGCTAAAGAATGATGATGGATTAAACCCAGATCAGTTGACTGGGGGTGAGTGTTCGATTAGCTCAAACGCTCCGTCCATCATCCCCTTTGGTATCGCTTTGTTCGCCCTAAGTTGGCAGGGTATGCCCAGACGTGGGTCCCTTGCTCACTTTGCCACTGGATTCAAGCTAGCCTGGCTGATGACGGCTGAATAGCCAGAAACCGGTCCCAGGATGCTTGTTTCCGGTCCAGGAAAGACATGGCTTGGCAGTTCGGGCTGGACTGTTCCCATGAGGCACAGGGTCAGACTGATTTGCATATGGCCATGTCTGAACTGGGGTGGTGGAGTGAGCTAAAGAATGATGATGGATTAAACCCAGATCAGTTGACTGGGGGTGAGTGTTCGATTAGCTCAAACGCTCCGTCCATCATCCCCTTTGGTATCGCTTTGTTCGCCCTAAGTTGGCAGGGTATGCCCAGACGTGGATCCCTTGCTCACTTTGCCACTGGATTCAAGCTAGCCTGGCTGATGACGGCTGAATAGCCAGAAACCGGTCCCAGGATGCTTGTTTCCGGTCCAGGGAAGACATGGCTTGGCAGTTCGGGCTGGACTGTTCCCATGAGGCACAGGGTCAGACTGATTTGCATATGGCCATGTCTGAACTGGGGTTGTGGAGTGAGCTAAAGAATGATGATGGATTAAACCCAGATCAGTTGACTGGGGGTGAGTGTTCGATTAGCTCAAACGCTCCGTCCATCATCCCCTTTGGTATCGCTTTGTTCGCCCTAAGTTGGCAGGGTATGCCCAGACGTGGGTCCCTTGCTCACTTTGCCACTGGATTCAAGCTAGCCTGGCTGATGACGGCTGAATAGCCAGAAACCAGTCCCAGGATGCTTGTTTCCGGTCCAGGGAAGACATGGCTTGGCAGTTCGGGCTGGACTGTTCCCATGAGGCACAGGGTCAGACTGATTTGCATATGGCCATGTCTGAACTGGGGTGGTGGAGTGAGCTAAAGAATGATGATGGATTAAACCCAGATCAGTTGACTGGGGGTGAGTGTTCGATTAGCTCAAACGCTCCGTCCATCATCCCCTTTGGTATCGCTTTGTTCGCCCTAAGTTGGCAGGGTATGCCCAGACGTGGGTCCCTTGCTCACTTTGCCACTGGATTCAAGCTAGCCTGGCTGATGACGGCTGAATAGCCAGAAACCGGTCCCAGGATGCTTGTTTCCGGTCCAGGGAAGACATGGCTTGGCAGTTCGGGCTGGACTGTTCCCATGAGGCACAGGGTCAGACTGATTTGCATATGGCCATGTCTGAACTGGGGTGGTGGAGTGAGCTAAAGAATGATGATGGATTAAACCCAGATCAGTTGACTGGGGGTGAGTGTTCGATTAGCTCAAACGCTCCGTCCATCATCCCCTTTGGTATCGCTTTGTTCGCCCTAAGTTGGCAGGGTATGCCCAGACGTGGGTCCCTTGCTCACTTTGCCACTGGATTCAAGCTAGCCTGGCTGATGACGGCTGAATAGCCAGAAACCGGTCCCAGGATGCTTGTTTCCGGTCCAGGAAAGACATGGCTTGGCAGTTCGGGCTGGACTGTTCCCATGAGGCACAGGGTCAGACTGATTTGCATATGGCCATGTCTGAACTGGGGTGGTGGAGTGAGCTAAAGAATGATGATGGATTAAACCCAGATCAGTTGACTGGGGGTGAGTGTTCGATTAGCTCAAACGCTCCGTCCATCATCCCCTTTGGTATCGCTTTGTTCACCCTAAGTTGGCAGGGTATGCCCAGACGTGGATCCCTTGCTCACTTTGCCACTGGATTCAAGCTAGCCTGGCTGATGACGGCTGAATAGCCAGAAACCGGTCCCAGGATGCTTGTTTCCGGTCCAGGGAAGACATGGCTTGGCAGTTCGGGCTGGACTGTTCCCATGAGGCACAGGGTCAGACTGATTTGCATATGGCCATGTCTGAACTGGGGTTGTGGAGTGAGCTAAAGAATGATGATGGATTAAACCCAGATCAGTTGACTGGGGGTGAGTGTTCGATTAGCTCAAACGCTCCGTCCATCATCCCCTTTGGTATCGCTTTGTTCGCCCTAAGTTGGCAGGGTATGCCCAGACGTGGGTCCCTTGCTCACTTTGCCACTGGATTCAAGCTAGCCTGGCTGATGACGGCTGAATAGCCAGAAACCAGTCCCAGGATGCTTGTTTCCGGTCCAGGGAAGACATGGCTTGGCAGTTCGGGCTGGACTGTTCCCATGAGGCACAGGGTCAGACTGATTTGCATATGGCCATGTCTGAACTGGGGTGGTGGAGTGAGCTAAAGAATGATGATGGATTAAACCCAGATCAGTTGACTGGGGGTGAGTGTTCGATTAGCTCAAACGCTCCGTCCATCATCCCCTTTGGTATCGCTTTGTTCGCCCTAAGTTGGCAGGGTATGCCCAGACGTGGGTCCCTTGCTCACTTTGCCACTGGATTCAAGCTAGCCTGGCTGATGACAGCTGAATAGCCAGAAACCGGTCCCAGGATGCTTGTTTCCGGTCCAGGGAAGACATGGCTTGGCAGTTCGGGCTGGACTGTTCCCATGAGGCACAGGGTCAGACTGATTTGCATATGGCCATGTCTGAACTGGGGTGGTGGAGTGAGCTAAAGAATGATGATGGATTAAACCCAGATCAGTTGATTGGGGGTGAGTGTTCGATTAGCTCAAATGCTCCGTCCATCATCCCCTTTGGTATCGCTTTGTTCGCCCTAAGTTGGCAGGGTATGCCCAGACGTGGGTCCCTTGCTCACTTTGCCACTGGATTCAAGCTAGCCTGGCTGATGACGGCTGAATAGCCAGAAACCAGTCCCAGGATGCTTGTTTCCGGTCCAGGGAAGACATGGCTTGGCAGTTCGGGCTGGACTGTTCCCATGAGGCACAGGGTCAGACTGATTTGCATATGGCCATGTCTGAACTGGGGTGGTGGAGGGAGCTAAAGAATGATGATGGATTAAACCCAGATCAGTTGACTGGGGGTGAGTGTTCGATTAGCTCAAACGCTCCGTCCATCATCCCCTTTGGTATCGCTGAGTACATGAAGAAGGCATCCAAAAACCTTGAGGCTAGCCAAGAATTACAGAAAGCTTGGCATGACCAAAAGGCTGTTTTGACTGTGTACCAGCCAGGACAGAAGGTATGGGTGTTGGAGCCTGTGGCCCCAGCAGCTCTCCAGGACAAATGGAGTGGACCACATACCACACTTGAGCAGAAGGGAGAGGTTACCTACCTGGTGGACCTTGGAACTCCCAGGAGCCCCCACAGGGTGCTTCATGTGAACAGGCTCAAGCCATATGTTGACAGGGCAGACATGGGCTTGCTCATGGCTACTGATGAGGGACAGGAGGAAGAGAGTGACCCACTCCCTGACCTCCTCTCACAGAACCCTGATGATGGTTCAGTAGATGGTGCAGCCTTGGCAGGCAGCCTCACTGAGCAGCAACAGACTGATTGCAGGAAGGTCCTCAATCAGTACAGACACATGTTCTTACTGACTCCCAGTCAGACCACCTGGTGTACCCATGAAGTGGACACAGGGGAGAGCTTACCTGTAAAGAACAACATTTACAGACAACCTGACCATGTCAGGGACTGCATCAGGACTGAGGTCCAAAAGATGTTGGAATTGGGAGTAATTGAACCCTCAGATAGCCCTTGGGCTAGTCCAGTGGTCCTGGTACCCAACCCTCACACCCAGGGTGGTAAAAGAGAGATGAGGTTTTGTGTAGACTACAGGGGGCTCAATGCAGTCACTAGGACTGATGCTCATCCTATTCCAAGGGCAGATGAACTTATAGATATCTTGGCCGCAGCCAAGTTTGAGTACATTTGACCTCACAGCTGGCTACTGGCAAATCAGACTAGCTGTGGATGCTAAGCCCAAAACAGCATTCTCAACCCCTAGTGGGCACTATCAATTTGTGGTAATGCCCTTTGGTTTGAAGAATGCACCTGCCACTTTTCAAAGGTTGGTGAACAAAGTTCTCACAGGCCTGGAAGCCTATAGTGCAGCTTATCTTGATGATATTGCTGTCTTTAGCTCCACCTGGGAGGATTACCTGGTCCACCTGAGAAATGTTTTGGAGGCCCTACAAAAGGCAGGCCTCACTATCAAGGCCACTAAGTGCCAGATAGGGCAGAGTAAGGTTGTATACCTAGGCCACCTTGTGGGTGGAGGACAGGTTCAACCATTGCAGAGCAAAATCCAGACCATAATGGAATGGGTTGCTCCAACCACCCAGCTTTCTTGGGCCTGACTGGGTACTACAGGAGGTTTGTCAAAGGATATGGATCCATAGTGACCCCTTTGAATGATTTGACTTCCAAAAGAATGCCTAAGAAAGTTCAGTGGACAGTTAGCTGTCAAAAGGCATTTGATGACCTGAAGCAGGCCATGTGCACTGCTCCCATTCTGCAAGGTCCTGACTATTCCAAACAATTCATTGTTCAAACTGATGCATCTGAGTTGGGGGTAGGGGCTGTGTTATCACAACTGAATGAAGAGGGTCAGGATCAGCCAGTAGCTCTTATAAGCAGAAGGCTGACCCCCAGAGAGAAACGTTGGTCAGCTACTGAGAGGGAAGCCTTTGCTGTGGTTTGGGCTCTGAAGAAGCTGAGGCCATACTTGTTTGGCACTAACTTCGTTGTTCAGACAGACTATAAGCCCCTCTTATAGCTTAAACAGATGAAGGGTGAAAACCCCAAACTTTTGAGGTGGTCCATTTCCCTACAGGGGATGGACTATACAGTGGAACATAGACCTGGGAGTAACCATGCCAATCCAGATGGACTCTCCAGATATTTCCACTTAGAACATGAAGACTCAACTGGTCAAGGTTAGTTTAATGTCCTTTCGTTTGGGGGGGGTTGTGTAGGAAAGTAGGATCTGCTTCTTATAGTTACCCCCACTTTTTGCTTGATGTCTCGCTGTTTTTGACTAGTCTGGCTGGGATCCTGCTAATCAGGACCCCAGCCTATCTGCTTTCTCCCTTAAATTGACATGCATGTACTTTGGTACACTCCAGATTGGATACTGGGGTACCCTTATAAGTCCCTAGTATATGGTACAACATGTACCCAGGGCATAGGTACCCCAGAGGCCTCCCATGGGCTGAAGCATGTATTATGCCACCCATGAGAGGCCATGCAAAATGGAACTCTAGGTCTGCTACTGCAGCCTATGTAAGATGGTGCTTGCACCACTTACTTTAGATATAGGTTCACTATATCTAATGGTCACTACACTTAAAACTTATAAGTCACCCCTATAGCAGGCCTTAACAATCCTGAAGGCAGGGTGCTGGGTTTTATGTGAGAGGGTGCCCCTGCATGAGCAGAGCCCCTCTGCAGCCTTCGGAGACCATTCTCCCGGGTTGTCTGTGACTCAGCCGGACATATAGGTAGAGGTGCATTATAACCTCGCTGCACTCGCTGAAACTCTCCGCCCATGTTCTATACTATTACTGTATTTTGTGATCTTTTGCAATACGACTGTTGTAAAGCGCTCCGATACCCTCGGGTCTGGCCAGCGCTATATAAAACCTCAGAATAAATAAATAAATAAACCTCGTGGTAAATGCTATCTCAAAAACGGCTGCATTGAAACATATCGAGTTTGGTGTCAAACACCTTCGAATCATACCTCCCACACCAGTAACTGGTGTGGGAGGTATGATTGCACCCTTCAGAAGCGAGCTTCGTGGGGTCACCGGTCTACCCGGTACCAGCCTTCTCGACCCGGACAGCACAAAATGGATGCTGCCAGCCAGAGACACATTTCTGCCCTCCTGCTGCTGAGCCAAGCTTGAGCAGAGGAAGGCAGCACAATAGGCATCCTGTCACAGGGAGGTGTGACCACCTCTCAGACAGGGTTTAGTGTATTGGGGCTGGGTGGGTGCACTCTAAGAGTGCCTGAAAGTCTGCACTGGGGGCACATTTGGTGTCCCTGTGCATAGTCCTGTTCAAACCAGTTCTGGGAGCCATTGGCTCCTGCTCTGGTGCGAAACTGGACATGGGTGTAGCCACCCCTCTGTCCTGCCCCTCCCCTAGGAGGGTCCCCTGAATCTGTCCAACCCTCTCCCATGGGTATAAAATGGGTTACCTGGCTACAGGACATTGGATTTTATGTGGACAAGATTCTACAATGAAGAAACCACTGACCTTCGACCGTCTGGACACCTGGACTTCGCTGGACCTCGACTGGGCTTGACTTCATCCCCCTTTCCGTCCAAAGCTTAGGTTGTGCCGTGACTCCACACAGGCTCCATGCAGGACCTGTGGGGCACTTAAGACAACAGAAGAATCTCCCTTGGAGTGAAGGAGTCACTTCCCTGCTTCGCAGGCACCTACAGCGCAACTGACCAGTAGCTGCTCCTGAGCTCCTGCGGACTCTGAAGATTTCAGCAACACAGGAGGTGGGTTTCTGAAGGTCCCTGAGGTTGATCTGCCCTCTCACCAAGTGTGAGGCCAGTATCCCTCGTGGGGGCTGCCTAACCCGAACCCCTGTGCACCTCGTCCATTTGCAAGTGCATATGCTTGTTGGCGATTTCTGAGCTTGTGCATTGGACCCCGTGTGGTATTTGCACCAAAGAACTCTGGCCTCCTCGCACCGTGTGCTCCTTGGGCTGGTCCTTTGCAGACTTGCTCAAGGTCCCCTCGCGACTCCTGGTCCTTTGGCCTGCGAGTCCCCCTGAGGGTCATCTTGATTGTTCTTGGGCTTTCCTGGTTGCTCCAGATGTGCCCTGACTCTCCATTGCTTGGAGAGTCCCCTGGACCTTGCTGGTCCACACCGTAACCTGTTTGTCCTTCCTGCGTGGGTTGCTGTTGCCAAGGCTTGTTGGTGCTCCCGCCGGACACTGACCCCTCAGCACTCGACATCCTTCATGGGACAGCTCACCTCCAGCTCCTGGTCATCCTCAACGTCTCCTGGTCCCCGTGGCTGCAGAGTCAAGCATCCCTTCTACGCACCTGAAGCACCCGACATCGGTGGGCGTTCGTCTCCCGAGGCCCTGGTCACTCTTAAGTGACCCAGACTCTGTCCCCTCTGCTTTCAGGTTCCTTCCATCCAGAATCCAGGCTTGGATTCCATCGGTCCCTTTTCACCTTCACGGCAGCAGCACTTCTTCACTTCCTTCCATAGAGAACAACAAGAGTTTCCGACGCCACTTCAGACCTCTGCACCCGGCTTCCCTGGGTTAGGTCACTCCGATACTACGGTATCCACGGGTGGGGTGGCTCTTTAAACTCTTAAGTTACGAAGGGTTTGCTCGAAGTCCTCCTAGAAGGGTCCTTAAACTTTAACTTTGCAACCGCGACTTTCGCATAGAGTTGTACGGAGCACGCGGTCGTGTTTCCTCATGGCACCCGTCCTCCGTGGGTCTCCTGTGTCATCACCTTGGGTGGTCCCTTGGGGTCCCAGCGATTCTACGTGCTCTAGGCACTGTGTCTAGTCAAGTCGTGATTGTTATACCACTATTTTAGTATATGGTTCGGTCTCCCCCTGGAGCCCGCTGTGTATTGTGCTACTTACAACTGTTCTATTGATCCAGTATTGTGTGCTTTGTGTTCTACCCTCGTGTAGAGGATAGTAGAGAGTGTTATACTAATAAATACATATTTTTATATAACTACTGTGTGGTTCTCCTTCATTTAGTCATTCAGGAGGTGATATTCTAGTAAAACAAGCTGCTTTACATTCCTTCAAGATTAAGCCTGAAGGCTCCTCTCCATAGCTACCACTAGGATAGCTTTCATAAAGGTTATCTTTGACCTCATACATCATAAGGGTCGTGTGGATTGGTACAGGGTGCCCACTTTAACTAGTGGTATAGGAGAACAAGGGTACCCCAATACGTGAACCTGGGGTGAGTATATGTTTAGGGATAACAATGGATCAGTGATGGCCAAAAAGGTCCAGGTGGACAAATAGTAGTCCCCAGAGGAGACACTATGAGAAACTTTATAATGACAATTAATCACACTGGGAGTTCTAAGTAATGTACAAGGGAACATATGTCATGTAGAGTTAGTTATTTATTTTACACAAGTAATAAGTAGTTATTTTGTATAGTATTCAGGTGCTCACAAAAAGTGACAATAGGCGTGATGTGACAAAGTGAGGGTGAATTAAAACAATAACATCGCATTGACAACAGACATTGGAACTCCACACCAGTTTACAAAATGTAAGGAGTTCCTGTTGTAGGGGGTCGACGGCGTTTCGATCTCAGAACCTTGAGATCATCTTCAGGACATATAGTGAGCAATCTAAAAAGATGACAATGCATTATAATATGATCCCTATATATGCGCACAACCATATGATACTAATTATTACTAATATTGGTGAATATGTGCTCCCAGTAGGTGTTATTTAAAGGAAACAATCAATATGGATCAATAGCCGATTATACAAGGTCTGAGTGAGGAGACCGTGGGCTGCGCCAATTAATTGAAAAAGGAAAAGGTCGCATCATCAAGGCGGCATCAAGGAAAAGTCAGAGCCATGCGTAGAAGGTGAAAACACAGCGCCACATGTGAGAGAATTAGTCGAGTGGCGGTGGAACGTGAAATTGCAGCACGAACTTACTGGTACCGGGAACAGCAAGCAGCATTGGGGGTAATCAATGAGCATGGAGGTAGCCGCGAAACACGGAGCCAGTCCAAATCCGAAGGAACCGCGTGAGGGGTAAAGTCAGCGTAAATCTGGGAGAATGAATGGGAGTCGTCAGAGTCGTGTAGACCTAAGCTGCAGGGATCAAGATATATATAATGTGGGGAGGACACTTACTAAAGAAGCCCTGAGTGGGGCATGAGGGGAAGGCTGGTGAGGCCCAGAGTCGGGACGGGGGGGGCTCAGTAACCCAATATTACAGGTGCCGCAGCATCGAACTGGTCTCTGAGGAAGGAACCGGAATGGGTAACATTTATTGCCAATTGCAGAACATAAGTGATTATAATTAGCGCCAAGAGGGTACTTACAAGGAGGAACACCCGGAGGCTGAAATAAATCCACAGCCGGGTGCTAGCATGAATGCGGGGGTGGAGAACTACAAGACCGGGCACAGTTGCAGGTAATCTGCGGGAAAAGACACGGCTCAGAGAGGAAGTGGTAGCCGGCAGGGGGGGGCGAGGGTGGAGCGCGCCGCAAAATACTCACTTAAGGTGCACTGAATTAAGCGCTGGGTCTGTAGTCTGAAAATGAACATACACGTAGTATCAGATATGGGTGCCTGGGGGCCTCTAACCGTGTGATCGGGTGGCCGGGGAAGGTACTTACTAATTCAGGATCCCATGAAGTGGTGCTGTGTAACGCCAACCGCTGTGGACGACGTGCTGAGTGCGACTGAACTGTAGCGGCGGGAAAGGTGTATTTGAGCTGCGGTGAGGGCGTGGATCAATGCAAGGCCCTGGGCGGTGCCGAAATCAATGGCAGCTGTGTGTGAATCACGTGCTCAGAGAGAGAGGAGGAGGAGAAGCGGAAGACCAGAAACGGAGCTGGTAGAGATGCAAGTGGTGCAATTGAAAAGACTAAACACATTAATGTGTCTAGAAAATGCGCGTCTGGCATGAAAGGTTGCCTATCGTAAAATCTAAAACAACTACATTAGTACATATAAAAAAGTAATCCAATTAAAGTACAGAAACTGTGCAGTTTAAACTGAAAAGCAGCAGTGTTCGACACATTAGCGCATCTGCCCATAAACATTCAGCTAGCGTGCCCGTGGGGGTGGCCGCAGCAGTATTAACTATAGATAGCCATGTTGAGTACATTAAATACATGTAAGGGGCTAGTATGACCCTGATGATGACAACGGCAGGGGCTATGCTGGGTCAAGGAAACATGCGGGGGTATTAAGGCATAGAAACAGTTAATGAGGGTATACTAAAAGTGGTAGGTTCTAGGTACAAGTGTTCCATTCGTCCATGGAATTGAGTCCATTTTCAATAGTGCGGCATTTGAAAATCCATTTGCACTCCAGTATATTGAGGATCGTCTGTTGGTTTCCTCCTCTGGAGTTCGGGTGGAGGCTTTCAATCACCTGCCAGGTGAAGTCGGTCTTGGAGTGTCCTTTTTGTAGAAAATGTTCCACTAGAGGGGCTGTCATGATCTTGCAGCGGATCCTGCTCTTGTGTTGGGAGATTCTGGCCTTGATTTTTTGGGTTGTTTGGCCACTGTATCGCAATTTACACGGATATTCAATACAGTAAATTACATTCTGTGAATTACAGTTTGTGAATGATTTTAAAACGTGCTTAGAATCTCCATATTCAAAAACTGTGGTGTTTACCGTGGAATCACATGCCATGCAGTTGTTACATTTATAGTGACCTTGCATTGGAGGACGGTTGAAGTAGGAGTGGATGGAATGGTCCTTTCTAGTGGGTTTGTGAGCCCTCACTAGGTGGTCCTTGATGTTGCGGCCACATTTGAAAGAGAACAGTGGTGCCCCTATTGCAAGGTCTAAGGGTGCAAGTACAGACCAGTGTTTTTTAACCAATTTAGTGAGTTTGTTGCTCACGGGGCAGTATGTGGTGACACATGTAATTCTGGATAGAGGTGTTTTTTCTCTAGTCTGAAGAAGGTATTCACGGTGTAAATACCAAGCCCTTTTCATGGCACGCCTAACTAGACGTCTAGGGTATCCTCTTACTATGAGTTTTTTACATAGTATTTCAGCTTCCTTGAAGTAATCCTCCTTGAATTTACAATTCCTTCGGAGGCGAAGGAATTGGCCATATGGCAGGCTGTCTCTGAGGGCCCTAGGGTGCGAGCTGTTATATTGAAGCAGGGTATTTCTTTTGGTGGGCTTTCTGAATAGGGTAGTGTATAGCTCACCATTGTGGCTCTTTATGGTGATGTCTAGATATTCTATTTTGGTGTTGTCAGAGTTATATGTGAATTTTAGGTCTGGCTGGATAATGTTAAGCCAGTTGCAAAAGTCTTGTAGTTCATTAGAGTCACCACCCCAGATGATGAAGACATCATCTATGTATCTTCGCCATAGGCGAATCTTACAAAGATGGGGGTTCATTGTGTTAAGGACAGTGTTGGTCTCAATGTCATCCACAAACAAAATCGCAAAGTTTGGAGCAAAAACGGCTCCCATAGAAGTGCCTTTGCACTGTCTATAGTACTTATCCTGGAACAAAAAATAGTTTTTGGTTAAGGCAATTTCCAGTAGTGAAGTAATGAACTCTGTGGGGACTTGATGAGGAGCTTGGCGTTGGTTCAGGTGTTTTCTGATAATCTCTATTCCTTTATTTTGGGGGATGTTAGTATATAGTGACTCTATGTCAAGGGTGACAAGGAGTTCTGTCTGGGGATTAAAAGGCTGGGACTCAATCAGGTTAATCAAATGAGTTGTATCCTTGACATATGTAAGAGTGTCCTGTACTAGATCTTTTATAAAGAAATCAATGTACCTTCCCAGGGGCTCTAGAATAGAGCCACATCCGGAAAGGATGGGCCTGCCTGGTGGTGCTTCCAAGTTTTTGTGCACTTTGGGTAATGTATACAGGACAGGCGTCCGTGGAGTTTTGTTATTCAGGAATAGGAATTTGTTCTTGCTGATAAAGCCCTTTTCTAGACCTTCTTTGGTGATAGTAAGGATGTCGTCGCTAATTTCTTGGAGGGGGTTCCCCGGCAATCGCTCGTAATGTGAGGTGTTACTCAGCTGCCGGAAGATCTCGGTGTCGTAAGAGGATTTATCTTGAATGACTATTCCTCCTCCCTTATCACAAGGTTTTATTACAATGTCGTCTAGTTCTTTTAGTCTTTTCAGACTTTTTTTCTCCTCTAGGCTAACATTAAAAGGAGTAAATTTATAGTCTTGCTGGAGTCTGTCCAGGTCTTTGAGCACAAGATGTTCAAATGTGATGATTTCAGGGGGCATAGAAGTACTGGGGAGATTGAATGTAGATTTAGGTCAAAGACCAGTGACGTCGCTGTCCTGGAAAAAGGCATGGAGTCTCACTTTTCTGAAAAACTGAAAGATTTCAGCTTGTATGTTGAACCAGTTGGGGTTTTTCCGTTATAACAAAGGACAGGCCCCTGCTCAGTAGAGCAATGTCTGTGGAGGCCAGTTGATGTTGGGATAAATTGAATATTGGTATTTGCTCCATGTCTGGTGTGGGTGGAGTAGGTACCATATATAATACTGGTACCCCCACTGGTAAAACTTGCGCCTCGTTTGGCGTTCCCCTGGGGGGAAGTTGTACCTCGTTTTGCCTCGCCCCCTCGGTCTCTCTGCTCCAAAGGACTGGCCTCTTCCTAAAAAATTAGGATTGTGGGAGGAGGTGCGTAGTCATGCGCCGAGGTCAGAGGAGTCTGATTCTACTGAGGAATCTGAGAATGTCACTGGTTGCCTGTTTCTGAATCTTCCCCAGGTCCCTGCGGGGTATCTCTGCTGTTCTTGAGGAGCCGAGGTAAAGAAATCTTCCTGGAGGTAAGGGTAGGTTTTCTCCACCCCCGCATTCATGCTAGCACCTGACTGTGGATTTATTTCAGCCTCCAGGTGTTCCTCCTTGTAAGTACCCTCTTGGCGCTAATTATAACACTTATGTTCTGCAATTGGCAATAAATTTTACCCATTCCGGTTCCTTCCTCAGAGACCAGTTTGACACTGCGGCACCTGTAATATTGGGTTACTGAGCCCCCCCGTCCCGACTCTGGGCCTCACCAGCCTTCCCCTCATGCCCCACTCAGGGCTTCTTTAGTAAGTGTCCTCCCCACATTATATATATCTCGATCCCTGCAGCTTAGGTCTACACGACTCTGACCACTCCCATTCATTCTCCCAGATTTACGCTGACTTTACCCCTCACGCGGTTCCTTCGGATTTGGACCGGCTCCGTGTTTCGCGGCTACCTCCATGCTCATTGATTACCCCCAACTCCGCTTGCTTTTCCCGGTACTAGTAAGTTTGTGCTGCAATTTCACGTTCCACCGCCACTCGACTAATTCTCTCACGTGTGGAGCTGCGTTTTCACTTTCTACGCATGGCTCTGACTTTTCCTTGATGCCGCCGTGATGATGCGACCTTTTCCTTTTTCAATTAATTGGCGCAGCCCACGGTCTCCTCACTCAGACCTTGTATAATCGGCTATTGATCCATATTGATTGTTTCCTTTAAATAACACCTACTGGGAGCATCTATTCACCAATATTAGTAATAATTAGTATCATATGGTTGTGCGCATATATAGGGATCATTTTATAATGGATTGTCATCTTTTTAGATTCAGATTGCTCACTATATGTCCTGAAGATGATCTCAAGGTTCTGAGATCGAAACGCCGTCGACCCCCTACAACAGGAACTCCTTACATTTTGTAAACTGGTGTGGAGTTCCAATGTCTGTTGTCAATGGATTGTCATTGTTTTAATTCACCCTCATTTTGTCACATCACGCCTATTGTCACTTTTTGTGAGCACCTGAATACTATACAAAATAACTACTTGTTACTTGTGTAAAATAAATAACTAACTCTACATGACATATGTTCCCTTGTACATTACTTAGAACTCCCAGTGTGATTAATTGTCATTATAAAGTTTCTCATAGTGTCTCCTCTGGGGACTACTATTTGTCCACCTGGACCTTTATGGCCAACTTTAACTAGTGGACAGCATATACCAAGCCACCTTCTCACAACATGCATTGTAGACTACCATCTCTGATCACTTTGAATGAATGAATGACCGGTACTTATAGAGCACACAGCTACTCCAGGTGGAGTGTCCCGGCGCTAACAGTTCACATATGGCTGCCCTACTAGTAGGCATAGTTCTTAAAAAGCCATGTTTCCAACTGTTTTTTGAAGTGAGAGAGAACTGTTGATGCTCTCAGAGCTGCCGGAAGTTTGTTCCAAGTGTGGGCTCCTAAGAAGCCGAAGGACCTACCCCCTCTTCGCACCAGACTTGTTTTGGGGATGCAGGCCAGATCGGCGGAGGACGATCTGAGTGCTCTAGTAGGTGTGTATTGGCTAGCTCGTTTTCTCAGGTAGGCGGCGCCCATGCCATGGAAGGCTTTGAAGAAAATAACCATGGACTTGAATTTTATCCGTTCCCTCACTGGGAGCCAGTGTAAGGACTTAAGATGGGGGGGGGTCACTTGCGATCTGGGTTTCAGTTTGAGAATCGCCCTTGCTGCTGAATTTTGACTACCTGTAGGCGCTGGAGAAGATAGTCCAGTAGTCCCAGATAGAAGACATTGGCATAGTCTAATCTGGACATGATCAGCGCCTTCACCACTGTCTTCCTGGAATCCAGGGTGAGAAGCGGCAGGAATTTCTTCAGCATCCGCAGTAAGCCAAAACAGGTTCCCACTAGGGACTGAACCTGGGACCGCATCGAGAGCTCATTATCGATGTAGATACCCAGGTTTTTGACTGTAGATTGGGCAGTCCTGGGAGGGGAGAGATCTGGGGGCCACCACTGGCTCCAGTTGCTCACAGCGGGTTGGCCGAGGAAGACATCTCGGTTTTGTCGGGATTGCACTTGAGCTGGTTCTCCTTCAGCCATTTAAAAACCTTAGTGAGGCAGGATCTAATTGCATCCAGATTGAAGTCTTCACCTTTGTTGTATGTAAAAATCAGCTGTGTATCATCAGCATAAGAGATTATTTTGGCGCCCTGTGCCTCTGACAATGATGCTAGAGGTGACATGTATAGATTGAACAGAGTTGGACTTAATGAGGAGCCCTGCGGGACTCCAACCTGCATGCTGGGCATAGAGGCTGAACATGGAGGGGTCCAGATGACCTGTTCTCCGTCCTCCAAAAAGCATGTATTCCAGGCTAATGCTCTCCCTTCAATGCCCATGTTCCTCAATCTGTCTAGGAGCATCTCGTGGGGCACCGTGTCAAATGCCGCCGACAGATCGAGCAAATTAAGCATTGCTCTGCCACTTTGAATTAGCTAATGTAGCAGTATCCAAACTAAAACAGAGAATCCTCAAAATCAGTCCAGAAGATCAAATCTGTGGTTAATGGTGATGTCAGAAGGGGGAAGGGGAAATTTCCCCAGGAAGATATGTTATGAAACTCTTCTTATGCTCAGTATTTAAATCACTCTTCAAGTCTCTGACAGTTGCCTGGGTGCATAGAGTTCCCTTTGCCAAACTAAAAGATGGTTCAAGACGATATTGCTTTTATTAATATTATTCCCACTTCTACTTATTAGGTACATGGTTTAAAACTGGATTCACAAGAAACACCTTTCAAATCTTAACTTTCACAATTGCATAAACATTGTATATCTGCCACAACAGTGATCTGTGTCATCTCACTTTAGCAATGTACAATGGGGTTAGACCTGGCATCCTTAGCGTGGTATTCCTTCAGACTTTATGCCTTCACCACCTATTTTTTTGCTGAACCCAATTTTGTTGGCATCAGGACTCTGTGCACTTCCCCCTGCTAACCAGTGGCAAAGTGCTTGTGCTCTCTCCATTAAACTTGATAAAATTGGCATACACCCAATTGGGGGTGACTATAGCAACACAAAAAGATGATGAACGGAATGCTAAACAGTGTCAAACAATTACCCTCAGTCACAGATCTGGGTTAAATCCATCGTTTTTTTACTCTCCATGCCACCCCAGATTGGACCTAGCCATATGCAAATCTGTCTTGACTCTGCTCCCCATGGGAATAGTCAAACCCAAATTGCCATGTCAGGTCCTCCCTGGACTGAAAACAAGCATGCTGGGACCGGTTTCGGGTTATCACCCCTCAGCAGAAAGGCTAACTTGATTCCAGTGGCATAGTGAGCACAGGACTCACATCTGGGCATACCCTTCCCAATTAGGGCGACTATAGCATCACAAAAAGATGATGGACAGAATGCTGAACATTGTTAAACATTCAACCCCAGTCACAGACCTGGGTTAAATCTATCCTTTTTTGCTCACCATGCCACCCCAGTTTGGGACAAGCCAGAAGAAAATCAGTCTTGACTCCTTGGGCCGGAAATCAAGCATACTGGGACCGATTTCAGGATATCACCCCTCATCAGCTAGCAAGGACCTACCTTGGCAGTTCGGGCTGGACTGTTTCCATGGAGAGCAGGAGCAAGACTGATTTGCAAATGACTGGGTCCAAACTGGGGTGACGTGGCAAGCAAAATAATGATGGATTAAACCCAGATCTCTGACTGGGGGTAAGTGTTTGAAAAGTTTCAACAGCCCGTCCATCATTTTATTGTGTGATGTTGATACACCCAATTGGCACATTTAATTTACCTTCAGGTCCCTGTTAAATGGACCTACTTGTACACAGGGCCTATAAATTGAATACTACCAGTGGGCTGCAGCACTCACTGTGCCACCCACTAAAGCAGTACTGCAAAACATGTCTCAGGCCTGACACCGCAGCATGTAGTGCAGTTTGAAACTGCCACGCAACCTGACGAAATAAACCTTTCATCTGATTTAAACCTTCCTTTTTACTATATACAAGTCAACCCAAATGTATGCCCAAAAGGCTCATAGGGCAGGGTGCATGTTATTTAAAAAGTAGGACTTGTGCTTTTGTGTCCCAAAGTCTTTTATCACTGTTTTAAGTTTATCTCTCCCATTGACTAACACCTATATAGACTTAGTCCCACAAACCAACACTTAATATGTCATACCTTCAGTTTGGAATAAGATAGAGAAATGCATTTTCCACACATTTGAATAGCAATTTAAAATCATCTTTAATCTTGAAGTCAGATTTTAAGTTAATATCTGAGAATGCCACTTTTAGAAAGTTGCGTGTCCCTCCTATTGTCTGGGGAAGCACACAGCTTTGTTAAAATAACCCCCACCCACCAAAAGGACCCTTGGTGGCATGCTTCATCATCGGGTTCTTCCCGCCCCGCTGCGGGACGAGGCGTGCTACGACCAACAAAGACGCGGGAGCACTAGGTAGTAAACACTATGTGTGATGCAGAAGTGAGAGTGGAAGGGTCAGACGTGCAAATGGTGAAGTAGATAAAAAAGACCTGGCTATGTGGAAGAATACATTTTAATGTTCCTTCTAGCTGGTATTGTTAAAAGTGGGGAAACTGAGGTTCTATGCTACAATGGGCTAACACCTCCTTCGTCAACATGTTTCGAAGCCATCCCCCTGGCTTCTCATCAGGACCTTTGAGGATCCCTATACCACTCTTATTACTAAACAAAAAAGTGATCTGCTACTCAATCTAGCAGAATATGGTGCATATAAAATAACATCCACTAGATCCTATACCCTATTAGGTATGGTTCTTTAAACGGGTATTATTAATTCCCAACTAATGCCCCATGAGCCTGTTAACGGGAGGGGAGGAGCGCCTGTAGTCCTTTCAAGGTCGCTCACTCGCTAGAGGTGCTGCCTCGCCGTGGGTACGCTGAACCGCTAGATTGAGTAGCAGATCACTTTTTTGTTTAGTAATAAGAGTGGTATAGGGATCCTCAAAGGTCCTGATGAGAAGCCAGGGGGATGGCTTCGAAACATGTCGACGAAGGAGGTGTTAGCCCATTGTAGCATAGAACCTCCGTTTCCCCACTTTTAACAACACCAGCTAGAAGGAACATTAAAATGTATTCTTCCACATAGCCAGGTATTTTTTATCTACTTCACCATTTGCACTTCTGACCCTTCCACTCTCACTTCTGCATCACACATAGTGTGTACTACCTAGCGCTCCCGCGTCTTCGTTGGTCGTAGCACGCCCCGTCCCGCAGTGGGGCGGGAAGAACCCGATAATGAAGCATGCCACCAAGGGGCCTTTTGGTGGGTGAGGGTTATTTTAACAAAGCTGTGTGCTTCCCCATACAATAGGAGGGACACGCAACTCACACTCTGGAAGGATACCTTCTTTTCACTCCATGAAGAGTGGATTCCTTTTGTTTACTTTAAGACTTATTGAGGAGGACCAATCCACCTCTTGTTTTTCTCTACCTCTTCACTCCCTCTTTTGTTTTTGTATATACTTTTAGAAAGTTGCCATTTTCTGCCTAAACCAAATGTGTCTATCTGCCAGTGCCCATGATCACCTAACTGTGAATGGCTCTCCTGTGGTGTTTTGTATATTCCTTCCAGAAACCGGGACAAAAAGGCCTAGGGTGTGGGACAGCATGTTGCTCTCCTGAGCAGGATGTGCTGGAGGGTTGTACTCAGCCCTTCATAAGCTTCCGAGGGTAGCCTCATGGCTTGTCCGCCCCGTTCCTGACTTCTAAGGAGTGCCTGCTCTGCTACTGACACATGCAGCTCACACCCAGGCCTACCTGCCTGTTATTACCCTTGATAGTTTGGATACAAACCCAGGAAAGGGGGAATGTTAGGCAAAAAGTGCACACCTCCACCTACATGCTGGCATGGGTATAAAAGTGGCACCTTCAGTACCCCTTATCAGAACACTCCTGGACTTGTGAAAGATTCAGAAGAAGGACTAACCTGCTGTCTGAAGAAAGAATTCTGGACCTGCTTGTCTATATCCCAGGGGTACATACAGAAAGTCATTCCTTCCTGGCACATGGTTAGTTTTTAGTCCAGGACCCTTTAAGTTTTCACTGTTAAAGGGTAGGTCTATTGTAAACACACTTTACCCAAACATGAGTTTTCTTAAACAATAACCCCTTTTTCATAGCGATGACACCTATGTAGTTGCTCATCAGGCAGTGAAAAAGCTCAAAAGACCTTATATTTGTGACAATAAGCAATAGACACTAAGATTGTGGGGCAAATAATGGTCTCTCCACTGTGGTCGTAGACAAGAGCAATAGGCTCACAATCAACTAGTGAGATGAGCAATAAACTCGATATTAATGCCATGCCTTCTGTGTATTATAAAATGGGAGTAACAGTATACTAATACAATACATCAGGAGTAACAGAATGCACCCCTACTATGGATGTTTACAACATCTTGAACCCTGCAATGTAACTCTCTATAATGACCAGCCCATTACAGAGGAAGGTCCCTGTATGACATTCACAGTACAATAGGCAGCTAAGCAGTGGCATTACGAAAACGTAGAGGCCTCTTCTACGAGGTACGGTAGGAGGCTCCCTGACATCTGCATGCCGTTCTTCTTCCCCACTTTCCACCTTAAAGAGGCTAAAGAATCTAGCTACGTTACTGCTACACAGACCTGTGTGCTATAGAGTCAGACAACTGATCTATTCGTCAGGTGAACCATGATGTACAAACTCAGACTTCACACAGCAGAGCTATTTCTCAAGTTACACTATAAATGCCTGTGCGCTTTGGCAGCAGAGATATACCTTAGGTTACATTGCTTCCTTTTCATGGCGACCTAAATTTCACTTAGATCAATGAGTGACTTACTCTGGATCACTCAAAAATCAGCATGTGTTTAAAAGTCTGCCTCAAGATATCTTTCCGCTCCCTATGCCTCTCCAAAACCATGCAAACGCCCCTTTTCTCAGATGTATGATGACTTAGGCGTTTTCAATAGTCACATTTTATTTTGGTTGTGTTGGTTACTATTATTATGAGCCACTGTGTTCAATCTCACTCCAGCTGTATTTGAGTCCTCAGTAACCCCAGAAGTTAATGGCGCATTTGGAGAATATCAAAACCATAGGGAGCAGTGTTTACTAGGCCCAGTATTACTGCATCATTCTGATCTACTCTCTTCGGAATGTGGGATAGCATGGTAATGATGTGGTACTGACGTGTTTCCCAGCAGGGGTATTTGAACGGAGTATATGGTGTTTGCACAAGGTCCTTTTATTGCTCCATTACTTTTTCATGGACACCAGGCATCATTAAGAAAACTCTGGAGGTTTAATCTGGACTTTTAGCTATATGCAGAAGATGACCGACTGATGGGCCATCTGAATAAAATAGTGAAGGCAAAAAGCAGCTTGATGTGTACCTGAGTATATCGGATGAAGAGAGTGAGTAAACCACTCCTCGATTTTAAAAAAAAACTGAAATATTACAAATAGAAATGGATATTCCAACTCTGCCTCTGTTTCCTTAGCCCGCTTTCTATGGAGCACGAATCATGCTACGGTTAAGAACCGTGGTGGCTGTTGACCATCAACTCTACACATCCATAATTTTCGATGGTTGGGAAAGGTTGTAAGTTTTAGGTCAATCTGCCCGGAAATGGCTTTTCAAACTGTCCAGAAATGGCCTTCCTTTCATGGACTTGGCAAATAGGGCCACACTTATCAAGTCTATCATTGTATCTTGCCTAGATTATGTAAATGCCCTTTATAGGGAGCTGGGCAGATTGATAGACTTCCAGTGGCTATGCGATAGATGTCCATATTAAAGAAACCGCTCATGTAATGCCCTTGGACAACCTGTTCACTAGGGCTGAAAACGTGATTGGAATTAGAAACTATATATGGACCATAGAGTTGTTTAGTAGTAAGTGACCTTGTACCTTGAAAGTCTTTTTTAACATCTTGCCATGGAAAACAATGGAGGTGGAACTTCTCTCCTCAGATACGAAAATCGCTGCAGTGGGGCCTCGTTGACCTCCTGCACGACCTCATTATGGAACCTATTGCCTTTGTCTATCTAGGTGATTGTGAATGATTACAGATTTTCTGGTCTCTGGTTGTACTTTTGATGCTAAGCTCCATGTTTTGAAGTCACTCATGCGATGCATATGAACATATACAAATCATCCACGAGATTAGGCCTTTTATGTTGTTTCAGATTATAAATATATATTGGCGACAGAACATGCTTACTTTCCTCTCCCTTACCTTTTTCCTAACTGTACCTCTGCTCTCCCATCTCTCTTTACTCCTTTATAACCTTTGTATGCTGTCCCTCACATCTTCCCTAATTTGTTGCACTCTCTCTCTAGCTTTCTCACCTATCAAACTTTTCCTCTCTGTCTCCTGTTCTTTCTTCTCTCCTTCCTTGTCCACCTCTTCCACCTGGTTGATTATTTTCTAACTTTTCTATATTGTCGTGTACTTCCTACCAATCCATAGGACCTGTGCATTGTTCGGACAACATAAACTAAGGGCTTGATGTCAAGACTGATTCCAAACACCCCCGCAGGATATGTTGGCCTATAGACCAGCAAGCTCACAGTAAGCCCCCCTAACCTACCAGGGAGCGAATGGTTTCTGGCAACCACTGAACATGACAACCCTGACCCCTCAGGGATCGTGGAAACAGTACATTACCTTTCGCTCGGTCACTTGTGCTTACTTATTCTCAGAGAAGTATGCAGAGAAACACAATTGGACGTTTTCAATAATATTTATTGAACCAATGTTATTCTTGCATAAAATACGTGTTCTGCAATGATTATCCAAGCACCAAAAGCGCAAATAGTAGATATAGTTCTACCATTGTGCTAAACAATTGTTTATATGCAGGCATATAAACAATGCAGTAATCTAGCGTACTCCTACTATGCGAACCCTGCTCTAAGTGTACCAAGAATGTGTATAAGTGTAGAGCCAAGAATCCCCCCAAGTGACGATCCAACCCCATTGACTGATGGGATAAAGTGAAGGACTCGGTCTTGGTCACAAACTGGACACCCCTCACGAGATGTCAAGTTACCGCATGGTGATTTCTCAGCATGCAAGGACCCTCGGTGTCAGCGGAAGTACCTCCTCTACTAATCTATTGGGATGCTCATCTTTTATAATGGAAAGAAGCCTTGCGATGTATGCATAGATTAGTGATGTTGTGGATATGTAGATAACCCTGTCACTCCATGGATGAAGACAGTGATGACAACTGTACATAGTAAGGAACGAGACCTTGTACATGATGTTCAGGGCATTGTGATAATGTTGTGCGAAGCTAGATGTAAAACAAGTTTAGTTTCAGAGAAACTAATCCAACATTGTCGTGCGTGCAAATGTATGCAAAAGGTCACAGCTTGGAAATGTTATTCATAAGGACAATGTAAGAAATAAGCTGCTTTGCTACATGGGCCTAACCCGGAATATAACAATATCACTTGCCTCTCTGCCACCTTTTTCTCACCTGTTTTCTATATCTATCAGCTCTCTTCTCACCTGTCTCTTTCTCTCCAGGGTCCCTCTTTGCCACTGCCTCCCCCTCTCTCAGCTTTGTTTCCTTACCTCACTCCACTCTCTCACTTATGCCCCCTCTTGGCCATCTCTTTCACACTTGTATGTATCTCTTTATCACCTTGATGTCTCTTAGCTGTACTTCCTATTAGCTCAATTTCTAAACTGTCTATCACCCATCATTCTCCAGTCTCCCCGCTACCTTCCTCAAGTGTCGTTTTCCTATTTGTCTGTATCTTTGTCACCTCTTGAACCCATTGCCCCCTCTCTCTCATCTGTCCCCTTTTCACCTGTTTGTCCCTTTGTCACCTCTTCCTATTTATCCTTCTCTACCTCAGTAGCAATTCTCACCGATATTTGTATTGCCTGGCTATCACTCAGCCCTGCCTCTTGTCTCTTTATTAACTATCTCTGTCAGCAGTGAGCACCAGTACTGGAGCACACACTTGTATCTCAAATCCTATCTTAGCAGCAGCCATTCCCTCCAACTACAGAATCCTTAGGAAGGACCGCGACGTCGGTAGAGGAGGGGGGATTGCCATTATATTTAAAAAAGAATACGATTGTGCTTGTTTTGAACTGGCTGACCTCCTTGAGATAGAAGCCTTAGGTTTCTGCCTCACCCTCTCACCAAATCAGTCGCTAGCTGGGTTTATCGACCCCCGGGCCCGGCTAGCAAGTGCCTCTGCTCGTTGGAAAATATATTGGCTTCATGGGCAATGAGATATACCTACTTCATGGTACTGGGAGATTTTAACATTCACTTAGATAACGCCACAGGGTCAGAAACCGTGGCCTTACATGAGATTATGAGCCCCCTGGGACTGAAAGAGGAGGTCTATGGACCCACCCATCTGGCGTGCCATACTCTTGATCAGATTTTTTCAAATCTGAACTCTGTTACCACTGTGTCCACCCCTCTCCCCTGGACAGACCACTATCTGATCATCTTCACGTGGGCTCAGATGTGTAGTAAATCGCCCAAATATAGCAGTAATGGTCCTGCCACCTATCGGGCTTACCACAAATTACAACCAGAAGATATCAATCAAGCCCTACTTTCCTCTGCCCCAGTTATGACAGGGAACGTAGATGGTGACACCACCCGACTGAATAACTGGATTGGCGAAACAGTGAATTCACAAGCACCCATAAAGAAGGCCTCTCAATCTAGAGCTGGCCCTACGGCCCCTTGGTATAATACAGAGTTGTATCTGAGTAAAAGTCACGGTAAGAAGCTGGAACGAATATGGAGGTGTGGATACTCCAATGATGATAAAGTTGCTTACAAAGCAGCTTTAAAGCTGTATCAAACGAAACTGCATCTCGCTAAAAAAAGGTTCTTTGACAATAGTGTTATGGAAGCTGATAATAAAGCAAAGGCTATTTTTAAAATAGTCGACTCCTTCATGCGCCCGATGGTTACCTCGAGAGCTTGTCCCCCCTCGATGGAGTGGTGCAATGAGCTCGCTTTATTTTTTCATGAGAAGATCATGTCACTAAAAAAAGGTTTTGGGACCGCTGCTCCTGGGGCATTGAATCTGGGGTGGAAGTCAACTCCCTCCCCACTTACGTATGCCACCCTAGACGCCTTTACCCCGATCCCACTGACTCAGTCCTTAGCAGCATTAAAAAGTCTTAATTCGGGCTCCCCTCTTGACCCATGCCCTGTTTCAGTTTTAAATATGGTGGCACCTACGATTAACCCAGTAATAAACCAGATTTTTAATTCTTCTTTGGCATCTGGGATGGTTCCTTGTTTATGGAAAAAAGCGAAAGTGCTGCCACTGCTGAAAAACCTACAGCAGACCCTAAGTTAGTTACTAACTATAGGCCCATTTCGCTGCTCCCAGCCTTCTCTAAAATTCTTGAGAAGGAAGTAAACCGCCAGCTGTCTATTTTCCTGGAGGCCAACGGTATCCTGCATGCCACGCAATCTGGCTTCCACCCTCAATTTAGCACTGAGACCACACTGTTGGAGGTGACGGAGTTCATTCGTAGCATTTTAGACAGGAGAGGAAAGGCAATGTTGATACTGCTCGACCTTACAGCAGCATTCGATACGGTTCCTCTCCAAAAGCTGCTGGAACGACTACAAGAAATAGGAATTAGACATCAGGCCCATAATTGGTTGGCATCTTTTCTGGACGGACGGTCCATAGAAGTTTGGGTGCCTCCGTATACAGCTCAGGCCAGGCCTCTGGGGGTGGGAGTGCTACAGGGATCGGCTCTCAGCCCCACGCTGTTCAACGTGTATTTGACCCCTCTGGCAACATTGGCAGAGTCCCTTGGCGCTAAAGTCGTCTCATACGCAGACGACACTCAGTTGCTGTTCTCATGTGATAAAGACAAGGATTTAGATGAGAAAATAATAGCCAGGTGCCTCTCTGGTGTTTTCCAGTGGATGGAATTGCACCACCTCTTATGCAACCCCGAGAAAACGGAAATTGTGATCTTTGGAGATGTCTCACACAACTCTATGGTGGACTGTTGTCCCAGCAATTGCCCTCACCCAGGTTCTCCTAAAAACTGTGTGAAGAATTTAGGAATTAAAATTGATAGCTCATTATCCTTCCTCCCACAGATCCTAGCCTTGGCAGGGACATGCTTCAACGTGCTCCGCACGCTGAAAACATTTCTCCCTCTTCTCTCCGAGGCAGCAGGCAGAAAGGTGGTACAGGCTCTAATTACATCTAGACTGGACTACAGTAATGCACTGTACCTGGGCCTTCCGGACTACCTTTTTAACAGACTCCAGGTGGTGCAGAATGCTGCAGCTAGACTTCTGCTTTCTCTCCCCTCGAGATCCCACATGACTCCGCACTTAAGGGCCCTTCATTGGCTTCCCATGAAACAGAGGGTGATGTTTAAAGCCATGGTCCTAATGCATAAAGCTCTGAACGGGACGGGTCCTGCCTATCTTAAGGAGAGAATCAGCCCTTACATCCCTGCCCGCACTCTCCGCTCTTCCTCAAATCATATAGCAACGGTCCCTCGATGTAACCGTCTTCGAATGGGTGGGAGATCCTTTGCTTACTTGGGTCCCTGAGCGTGGAACAGTCTTCCTCTCTCCCTGAGACTGATAGATAATTTTGAACTTTTTAAGAAGAAACTTAAAACCCATCTTTTTAACCCCTTCCGTGCTCATGACGAGCTCAGCTCGTCATGCTGCGCGGTAGCGCTGTGCGCATGACGAGCTGAGCTCGTCACGACCCCACCCGCGATCGGAATGTCCAGCACACGAGCGGAATTCCGATCGCGGTCAAGGGGTTAATGACTAGCCCCGTCACTGCAATCATGTCCTCCCTCTGCCAGCGCCGGGACACTCTGTTGAGTAGCCGTGCGCTCTACAAATTCGAATAATAATAATAAAGTCTTCATTGATACCAAAAGTAGGGGTTTTGACAAGTTTGATGACTCAATGTGGTTTCTTCATTTATTGTTTCATAAGTAACGTATGATATTTATGAAACAATAAACCCCTTCTTTTCGTATCAAGGAAGACTTTGAGATACAAGTGTGTGCTCCGGTACTAGTGCTCAAAGGTTTGTCCCTACTCCTTTTACACAGTAGGGTGTACCACACCCTGGGTAGCATCACCGCGTGAGCACCATAATTGGACTACCTACATTTTCTTATTTTCCTGATCATCAGCTTTTACATATGTCATGTTAATAAACTGATCTGTATTGTGTAACCTATTGTATACTGTTGATGGATGTGCAGACATTTGGCTTAGATACTACATAATGTGTATTCTTTATTAGCATTGGCCTTTCTCCTATTTTCTCTCTCAACTATCTCACCTTCCAATCTCCTTATCCTTCTCACACAGCTCCTCCTTGATCTGTTTCTATATCATTTATTTGTCCCTTATGTGGCCCTTCTACTCTCAGATGTCCTTTTCTAGCGTGTTTGTCTCTTTAGCACCACTCTGGCTCTCTTTTACTTGTCTTTCTATCTTTGCGTCTTTGTCTCTCTCTGGTTCTCTCTCTGTCTCCCTTCACTCTCTCTTAGCTATCTCTCTCACCAGTGCCTGAATCACCCCTTTCTCACTGGACTCACACCTGTGTCTTGTCCCTTCCCAACAGCTGTCTCCACCTCCTTAATCCCCACGCCTCCCACATGGGTGTCTGTAACACCTCTGCCTCCCACCCCTCTCTGCCTCTGATGCATTTACCTCTCTACTCACAGTGCCACATGACAGAGACTCTGGGGCTGGGGTGCCCCTAAGCTATCAACAATTATTTGGCAAGATTGTTACAAACAGTTTGTGCTCACTGCTCAGGGAAGGCCCAGTGCTGGAAGTAGCTGTAGTGACAGGGTGGGACTGCGCTCGATTGCTGTGCGTGCTTTCACACGCATGCTGCTGGGATAGGTGTGATGCCCCCGCCCCCGCACACCATGGGAGGTGTGGGGCTTGTGTAATGCCCCTGTAGCTAAGGGTGCTAAACATGTGGGGAGCACTGAATATTGGTAAGTGCCAATACTCCGAATACTTGGGATAGACACAGCCTACAAAGGTTTTGTATGTTAATCCGCTACCCATAGTATGTTAGGGATTAAATATCCTTTTATCTTTTCATAAAAATTCATTAATTGTTGCATGTTTGTGATTTGAACGTCCTTACTTTTTGCATTATGGTTAGGGCATAGTTACAAAATGCAGGCTACTTACGACAGCATTATAAATGTCTGTAGGTGGTATCCAGCTTCAGCAGTTTAAATCCATTAAACTGGCACAAGGCGGTGCTCCACCACCTCCAACGAACTGGCAGTGAATTATACAGCACCCTAAAATGTTACCTCTACATCTGAACACCAAAAATGTCCTCATATATGTAGGCTTGCAAGGGAATATTAGTGACACAACCTTAGCTGTGATCCAAGGCTACCTCCTGGAATGTGCATTACACATATAGGGCCTTATGTAATAGAGATCCAGGGACAGATTTATCCAGAACTGATCATTAAATCCCTGGACGCTGTTTTCCTCCCTTGACTTCTGAGCCCCACCATGGAAACAAATGGGGGCCGAAACACACAAGTTTTTTATAAGTACGACTCACAAAAGGGGTGTATGTATCATTCCAAATTGCAATTTGGAGATGGATATTCGCTATGGTATATATTAATGATTTGCAATAGCAATTGCTGTGACAAACTTGAAAAGCTACTGACACCTCAAAGGGGGTGGTAAATGATTTGCAAAGGGGAAGCTGTTGCTGGGGGACTGCTTCCCTTTTGCGAATAATGTCAAGCTACCTCGTGGGGGACGAGGAGGGATGCAGGCAGTGGTCTATCTGGCAACTGCATGCTCACCCCCAAATAGGAAATTCTTTCTCCCTTTAATAGGCACTGGATAAATATTAAAAACAAATGCTTCCTGTTTGGGAAAGCAAATGCAAGTATTGTGGTCTGATGTCCGTTGCAGGCCACCAAGTCTGCATTCGCAGCCATTCACAAGAGTCGCAAATTGCAACCTATCTAATTAATATTCCTTTGACTATTAATTTTGCAACCCCATGCAAATGTACAATTTGCAATGCACCCTAATAGTGCATAGGCCACATTATAAATTTCATACCCTTTCACAAACCAGTCGGAGGGAAAATTGCACATCAGTTTGGCGAAAGGGTTGTAGTACATCAGTGCTGTAATTGTTTTATATATAACTTGTGTAATAAAATAATGGTAATAAAAAATAACAACCCTATAAACGTATGACTCTATGGTGCTCATAACAATTCTGTTGCATAGATACAGTGAAATCACATCCTGTTGGAAATTTTAACTTCAAGTGAATATGTAACAGTTGGTTGTGCCTTCAGGTGGTGCAATGCACTAAGCACACTGCGTGTTTTCCTTATTCATTCAGAAGACCACCACCAGAATCAGCATATGTAAACAAGCATCTGCAATGCAATCGGTCTCGCCTCTGGGACCTTATATGTATTTAGCTATGCAGCACATTAGCCTGGATGCTGAAACATCTACTGTTCTTTAACATGGAGGGAAAGTAAGCACCAAACTGCGTGACATGCCAGGTATGGGAACACATGGAGAGAAATATTGCCTTTCAGCGGGAAATGGTATAGTCCAAAGCTCTGTTTTTAATATAAAAGCAGGGCCTTCGGTGGTCATATCACTGAAAATACAAGATTTGAAAAACATATTATTGTCTACGGGTGCTCGTGGAAGACAATTTCTATGGACTGGAATCTAGAGAATGCTAAAGTGATTCTGGTATTTTACTGACCTATGCTGGTTGTTTTCTATCAAGAAAGTTAAATAGAGGCAGTTGCCAGAAAAATTAAAAAAAGAAAGTCCCTCAGCAGAAAGCAATTCTGCTATTTTACTGACCTCTGCTGGTCGTTTTCTATCAAGACAGTTAAATAGAGGCAGTTGAACAGAAAAAAAGACCCTTAGCGGAAGCAGACAAGTCCTAGGGCTGGTCTCCAGAGCCCACAAAGTACATACACATATAAGTATATACTAAAGTATATACTAAAGTATATATACTAAAGTATATACAGAGGTCTCGAATGCTCGACCTAAAAAACAAAGCACCATGTGGCAAGGTGTTCATAACACTGGGGCAGATTTCTTCAATGACATAGCCAGGCAATAAGGGTCCTTGTGTAAGTGACTAGTTTATCTCAGGCCTTAATCTGGAATATGCTGTTCACAGTGATCCAGCGGGTTACTAGCAACAAGCATTCATACACTAAATACTCACCTGGGCCCATTCATTCACACTAACTAGCAATCACCGCTGGTGGGAGTCAGTTGTACTCTTTATCAAAATCCCTGCTACCAATTACCTTTTCTGATTGAAGAGTAATGACTTACCAATGGACCTTTGATAACTGGGTTTGATATGAGATCATACGAAACATAATTTCATTAAAACACCTGAAATAACCACTGACTCAGGAAGTTTTAAAATGTTTATCTAAAATTATTTAGCAGAGTAAAATACAAACCACATAATACTTAGTCGCATATCAAGGAGGAAGCACACTGTATAGTCACCTATTAATCACAAATGACGGCTCCTCAGAAAGGAGAAGATAGAGACAGCAGTACAAACTAAAGATTACGCATTTATAGTTACCTAAAGGTGTGAAAACCAAACCCCTTGGCCAAGGAGTTGGAAAGAGGGTTCCAAGAAAGGATGAAGACCAAGACCTCCGGACCAGGTTCAGGACAGGATAGATGACCTCTCTACCAATGACGCCTGCGTCGTTCCCCTCTCTGACACTTCGTTCCTCCTCGTGGTTCTTCTGCGTCTCCCTCTAATACGGTCCGCCGCCTCCACCTCACGACCTCTTCGGACAGCGGTTCAGTCTCTGTCTGTTCTGCAACAGCATCTATGTTCGTCTGCGTGCTGAGCTCCTCTCTGCTGCTCCTAAGCGCTAACTAATTAGCTAATTCTATATCTATTATACCCTTCTATGCCCATGTACCTCCCATTAATGTTTCAAAATTATGGGCCCACTAATTCTGATTGGACAGGGACAGGGGGTTGATCCTCACACCATGTCAATTTAGTTCAATTTTCTTAAGCCCATTGTCTTAGAATCCCGCCCCTCTCAATTAATACATTTGCTTTATTTCCCACCCGTTTCACACCAATATTATTACAAAATATATATAAAATGTATCATTTCACAGGACATCCAGTAGAAGTCTGAAGGTGATCAACGGGTCATGTCCTTGGACATCCTCCAAGTTGACTTCATCACTTTGCTTTGTTAGTTTTCAGAGCGCATGCGCAGGTCACATGACTCTCGAGCTGCTGTTTAGCCAACCCAGGCCCACTTTACGAACTAATAGAAAATCAAAGAAGAAACATTATTAAAATCAAAAATAAATGTTTTCACTGTATACCTCCTACTTCTACCCTAATCCCATTTATTTATAAATGTCTATCCCGCATTAGTAGCTTTAGAATAGCACATTATTAATTGCAGCAATGCGAAAGCTTTAGCATGTGAGAACATTAAAGCAGCCATTTTAGCATACACTGCGCAAGAGCAAAAGATTCCCTCCAAGCAAAGAAAGACGTCATACCATGTGACATGGTTGACACATGCGCAGTAGAATTCCCGCGTTTTAGCGGCCATTTTGGATTAGACAAGGATTACTTATTAGTGGAAAACACATTGGCAAGCATCTTCTAGATAAAATATGTTTGTTTTGCACATTATTAATAAAAACATTACAAGGTTTTAGTACAAATTAATTAATACTGTGAGAGAATTGCTTCCGAGCAAGTCTCATTGTGAGTCCTTGCTCCATCAACAGTAAACTCATCAAATCCTGCACTGACTGCTGAAGCACATAAGAGACGGGGGACATGCCAGGATCTTTAGTACCCCCTTATCTTTGTCTACAGAACAGGCCTGAGTGATAAAGGTACTCTGTTAAGAATTAGGTAATGCCTACTTTTCTTGACTGATGTGATTCATCCAGCTAATGTAGACTCCATATTTCCCCTGAGGGGGTATTGGGTGGAATCCGTGTACGCAATAATATTTGGTGAGCAAGAACACCTGCTGGCTTCCCTCTTGCAACGCCTGGCTTCCCTCTTGCAACCCCTAGCACTGCCCTGGCGACCCCTGGCCTAAGTGGTCTCTAAAGAAGTGTCAGGAACAGAAGTTAAATTGTGCTCCAAAGAGCCTTTTATAACTATTTTTATCCTGCAGCAAACGGGAACGTTTGGCTATCATAAATAAATTCAGCAGTGAAACTCTGAACGCTGCAGTAAAAGAAAATGTCACCACCGTACCTGAACTGGGGGCGGTACAATGGCCACACGGGCCTGGCAGTTGAGAGAGAAAAGGAAGAGTTAACATCCAAGAGAGCAGAGAGACATACCAGACAGACAGGTGAGGTGTGTGGGTCCCTGTGTTTATTGATATATAAACAAAAGAGACATCTGAGAGAAAGGAGGATAGGTTAGAGGCAGGTGAGAAAGCGACAGGCCCAAGGAACAGAGTACAGGTACTTTGGTTCCCAGGTACAGAAACCTAACTAACATCAAACTATAGAAAAGAGACTGTGTTTGTACACAGTTCATAATGGATGACTCCTATTGAAGAAAACTTAAGCATTCTGCGCTTGGATGAGTCTGCAAAATAACTCCATTAAAAAAACAGCATAAATAACAAATGTAGTGTAGAAGTCTCCTCTGACAGTTGCCCAAGAGAGGAGCTCCACTGTGGGAGGAACATCACACACATGTAGACTCACATGGAAAACTTTCTAAAGTAAGATCAAGTTGGTCTGGGTTTCATTCTTCTAGTGAGCGGCTGCAAGTGTTACATTGTAGGCAGAAGAAAAACTTGCAGCAAGTGGTCCTCAAAATTCTTTGTGCAGTAATGAGGCTCTTACATGTGCTGTTCTTTAGGAAACAAATAGAGGACATGGCAAAAGTGGCCATGAACTATACTGTTCGGAGCTGTTGAAAACTACAAATCACCTCATGAGATAGTTAGCAAAAGTCGTGACAGCCACAGGGCAAGTGACAACTTGCCAGTGGAAGGGCAGCTAGGCTTCCAAATACACAGAGTGCCAAAGGAAATTGTAATTGTTTTTAGTTAGTGCTTACTACCCCTGATGAAGCGTCGAAGTGCTTTTTAATGAGTAGAAGGATTAGTGGTGGATTAGTATGGGGAAATCAGAATTAATTTGAGCAGTGGACATGCGAGTCTGTTAGTTGTATTGAATACAAGAATGGAAGGATAGAAGAGGGAAGAGTCTAGAAAGTGTTAGTTGGGAGATCATAGTAGTAACATGAGGATTGAGGTGAGAAAAAGGAGAGATGGAGGAGAGAAGAGTCTCTAGAAAGGGATTAGGGAGATCATAGTAGTAAAATGAGTTTTGGGAAGAGCCAAAGGAGGAATACATGAGGGAAGAACTTGAAAGGGTTGTTTGGGAGATCATAGTCGAACATTGAGGTGTGGGAAGAGTCTAGAAAGGGTTATTTTGGAGATTATAGTAGTAGAATGAGGTTTGGAATGAGTCAAAGAGTGGAGGTAGAGGATATATTGAGAGAGGTATAGGGTGAGGCAGAGTAGTGTATTGGAGAGAGTCAAAGTTTTTGTTTTTTCATTCTACCTTAGGAGTAAAGTAATAAATATATAGATACATAACTCCATAGGAAGGGTATACATGTATTAGGAACATAATATATCGAGAGTTTAAATTGAATTGTATAACTCCGACTTTCAAGTGTTGCTGTACTTGAAGCTCATTTATTTGCTTATTTTTTTAACTCAATTATTTTATTATTATTTTTTCATTTTAATTTGATCTTTTCCTCAATATTTCAATAGTGAAACACTTGCAGATAAAATAGTTATGATATTTACATATTGTGATAAGTAAATAAAACAGAGATCCCTAGCATCTAATCAAATAACATATATAAAAACTATGCAGTGACTTATAAACATTTTGAGCATAGAATAATATATATATAAACATATATGTACACACATATTCCTACATATATTTTTCTTGGATGGTGGAGGTTTGAGGCAAGTGATAAAAGTATTGAGGACCTTTGCAGATTTATAAAAACATAACATCCTCCACTTGTAGAGGGTGAAAGTGGAAAACTGAGTCTTGAGGAAACTGAAGAGTGATGTAGGTTTCTACAAATAAGACATAGGGGTGAAAATCAAAGGGAACTAAAGTGTGCCATTGAAGGTTTCACTTGAAATGTGGCAAGTAAGAGGAGTAAGGTCATGACATTTTTGTTTTGACCCGGGGATCAGGGGAATGTCTTATGAATTAAGACATGGTCGGAAAGCAAGGGCTTAATTGTGAGGATTGAGGAGGACACCAAATGTCTGATGTGTGTTGCAAAACGTGAATGCAGGGGAATTTCCAGCCCAAAATGTCCTACTACAGGACAGCCATGCTATTTCCCCTGTACTCACTATAATCTCCCTTTTCAGCGCTGAAAGTATCCAGGCTGCAGAAAACATACATAAAATTAGCTATCTTGTTGACAGCCTGCTCTGTCCCCAGAGTAAACATCCATTGGAGAATTTGGTTAACACCTCAAATCATTATACGTAGGAACCAAAATCCCTCCTAGGGGATTTTATAGAGCTCTATAAACCACAGGGCTGAGTGATAGAAAAGCCGCTACTCTTTTGAACTTGGCAAAGTGTCTATCAACCTCAGGATAAGGTAATAACAAAGAGGAAGCATCAGGACATGAAAAATATAATGTTCTTAGAAACTAGATCACCATCTTGGGTCCATCAACTATGAACAATAAAAAAAAGAGAAAGTCAAAAAGATTGTTTATT
The DNA here is from genome assembly GCA_963921515.1 of Calotriton arnoldi. NCBI lineage: Eukaryota > Metazoa > Chordata > Amphibia > Caudata > Salamandridae > Calotriton > Calotriton arnoldi. The sequence continues at coordinate 128,316 of CAWUFW010002495.1, read as the reverse complement.
TAGACCTTAGGTCCTTAAACCTATATAAACATACAGACATAGCGATCTTCGATTTAAAACCAGCTTGTGTTAAAAACTATATAAGACCTGTATAAAATTCCTAATCCATTAAAAATATTCTATAACAATTATTTAAATTCCAAGAATCATTAGTAAAGAGTGGAGTACATTTCATCAAATCAATACTAGTAATAAAACATCCCTCTACACATTTTTAAACACTTTTTAACTTCAAGCATGAATTTCCCTGTTGCACATGCTACATCTAATGAATGCATATCAGTTAACAAGTCTTATGCCGGTGCACAATTCCTAACCTCATATTTTAGGAAGATTGGTCGTAGCCACAGTTTTCGTGCATCAAGAACAGTTAGACAATCTAATAAGATGTGCAAAATATCACATTTTGTTCCTAGATTACAGGTACACTTCCCTTCATGGTCAATCATGGCCCTCTTAATCCTATCATTCTCATAACATGGATTAATCCCAATCCTTATTTTTAATAATTCTCTCCTTAACCAACGAATGGGAACAATATCCATAAATGGGAACTGTTGACCGTTTTCCCAAGATTTCATCATAAAACAAACAGATCTTTTCCCTTCCAAATATTGCCTATCCTGGTCCCATGATATTTCTTTCCCTTCTGTCCTAAGTTCCTTCTTACTTATGGTTTGATGAAAATTCTGCTGGCATACATCAGATCTCAATTCCCTACACACTGTAACAACTGTTTCTCTGACCCCCTTTTCCCAATACATTTCACTCTGTAGTATCTCGCATTTGCACCAAAGGGAAACTTTTTACGCCTCTTCACAGCCCAGGCATTGCCAGAATCTTATTAGTGCCATGCTTGCCATTTTCTCTCATGAAACCAATCCGGATTCTAAACTTATTGCCTGGATCATAGAAGATCTAGGTAGGGACAGTCATTTTTTTACACATTTCCCTTCTTCACCATCCAACTTCCTTTTACCACTTAAGGATGGCAGTTCAGCACCATATAAGAACTGAGGAGGTACCATAATGGTGTAAGCATTCAGAACTGGTCTATCTGTCTTTTCACCATAGATGTTATTAAATTTCATTAGGCCACTAACCGAGGCTAGGGCCCAAATTCTCAATGCATCCAGGTGTACTTTCCACTTCATAGATTTCTCAAACCAGATTCCTAGGTTATTTGTACTCCTTAACTGTCTCCAATTTTATGGAACCTAGGACCCAGTTGAAGGACTTCCTCTTTTTGCTGAAGCATAGAATCTTTGTTTTTTCCAAGTTTACTGTTAATTTCTTGCGACTACAGTGGTCACCAAACACTTTGAGCTTTCTTTGCAGACCTATCTCTGTTTGATCCACAATCACCAAGTCGTCTGCATATAGTAAGCATGCAATATGTTTCCCATCTATTTTTGGGCTGGCACCCCGCACCGTTCTCAAAATGGCGGGCAAATCCGCTATAAATAAGGAGAAGAGCAACGGGGCCAAGACACGCCCCTGTCTTAACCCATTTTCAATCACTATCTTCTGTGAGAGTGTACCCTCTGTATCCAGAATAACCTGGGCCCAATTCTGACTATGTAACCCTTGTGTTATAGACAGAAGGCCCTTAGGGATATTCAAATCACCTAGCATTTCCCATAGTCGAGAGGTCATCTATACAAACTGGGCAGAAACTAAACAGGGGGCTTATGACACCTCAACAATCGCATTCACATTAAGAACAATCTTTGCTGCCATAGGATTTCATACTTTTTTCTTGCAAATCAACTGCCTTTCTTGTTTCCTCTAACAATAGAGCTTATGTTAAGTTTAAAACCATTGTAAATCACTTTGCAGATTCGTTACCTTTTCGTTTTGTGATGTACGCCTGATGCAGTTTTGGTAGCTTTTTTGTATAGAGGTGTATACTTACTACAATTGTACTTGGTAACTTATGTTTTTAAAATCAATAAAAGAGAGTTGTTTGAAAAAAAACTAAGCACACATAGGTTTCCTGAACAACTGAGAAAGATCCTGCAGCTTGCCAAATAAATAGGTGTTATCAATAAATGTAAAATGAAGCATACACTGAACAACCAATAACATTAATAATTAAGGTGAAACAATATTGCAGAATCATGTAAAAAATTACAGAAAGCAAAATAGAGGTAAGGCCAGCCACAGGTTCCACTTATCTCAAACAGAATTAAAAAGGTTGTGTTTTTTAAGGGCAGAAAAAAGAGACAATTTAATGAGCTAGTATGTACATTCCATCATTTAAGTCTTCTTAAAGATGTACAGCAGATTCAAATTGTCTTATCCAGCAGCGAGGCCACAGGAACAGCTTAATCACTTCAATCTTCCTATATCGCCACTTACAACAACTGCATGCCACTTCTCTATTCACTATAGATTATTTGTCACTGAATGTAACATTCAAGGACTCTAACATGTTTTTACTTAACTTGGATAATTCTGTGATGATAGTACTTTTTATGAAAACCGAATGTGCAATGCTTTAGGAAGGCAATTTTTTATTTTAGAAAATATAATTGGGGATTAGAGATGCGATTTGCCACAGTAGCGCACGTTTTATATCTTCAGTAGATGAAAAGGACCCTGGTCCTGGGGAGAGTTGAAAATGTATCTGGCATCTTACGGACTTTTGCATAGGTGATGAATCCTCTGAGGAAGAGCAGAAAAACTAACACAATTTACTGATCTACTCTCACTATTCTGTATTAGAACATTGAAATGTTGAGCACTCCATTGTAAACAATGGAGTGCTCCAGGCTTCTACTGGCTGGTAGAAGCCCGGAGAGCAACATTCCAATGTTGTTTTCCTTTCATAGCTGCTGCTGTGAACAAAGGTTGAGTAAAGATGCCTACAAGGGATTTCGTTCACTGAACTTAGTTGAATTTCTTATAAACTTGTTAGCAATTGGTTAGGCCCCAATTGGTGGCTTAACTTTGCAGAAGTCTACACATCAATGTAGTTGTACACAAAATCAATATTCAACAACACAATTGAAAGACAATTAAAAAACAATTAGAAAACATGGGTTACCAATTGGTAACAAGTTTATAAGAAATTCAACTAAATTCAGTAAACGAAATCCCTTGTAGGCATCTTTACTCAACATTTGTTCATTTGCCCAAGCCTCCAAGGGTATATTGGGTTTCCCACTGGTCTGCTGTGAACAAAGGCCTCTCGGAGCACGAGGGGATTTAAACCCCCTCGGGCTCCGAGAGGCCTTTGTTTTTACTAATTAGAACATTCTGCCCTCTAGGGGCGGAATGTTCTAATAGCCTTAGAGCCCTCCTAGCGGACTTTAGCGGCCATTAAAGGCCCGCTCCCTTTAGTCATGCAGTTATTATGGAACTTCAGTAACGTCAATTATTGTAATCTAATCAAGATCGTGTGACATAGCTTCGTGGGAAGATTTAGGGTCAAAGGTCATGATGATGTCACTTATGTGATGTCATTCAGGTTAAAGGGTGTGTGATGTCACTTCCGCTACCCCTGACATTTTGGCGAATTGACATCCATGAGTGTAAAGCTTGTTCTTGTTATTTCGCCAAGATAGGGACTGCATTAAATGGCTGTGGCTCGTAGTTATCTCCTGTGTTTTACATGATGGCCAGAAGCAGAGTGCCACACTATTAATAAATGACGAATCTTCTGATGGTGAAAAACAGTGAACCGTGACTGCCACAGAGATCCCTGTGTTTTACTTGGCCCCCAATGGCAGAGTGCCATTGCACAGACGAATGCTGAATCTATCCATAGTGAAACAAAAAGGCTCCTGTTCGCGCGTCAAAAACACAGAAAGGGAGAAAGCCACCAATAAGAGCAAGCCAACCGAGACTTACATGAAAAACATCTAATCCTGAGCACGGGTGACTTGGTGGAGTATTAAAACATAGCTGCCTGCAACAGACAGCTGGAGTTGTCTGCAGCGAGATCGCAAAAAGGTGACCAGAAACAGTTCAGTGACTTTTTTGTTGTGATTACAGAGTAGACATTTAGCAAAGTAAACCTTGGTGAACGCATTGGGGCAACTAAAGGAGCAAACATAAATCTAAAGGATTGCACAGTGTTACTCTCCTCCGGTGGTCAGTGCTGGGAAGCCCCGTTGCTGAGGCTGCTATCAGCTTTACATTTTTCATTAACATATCATGGCATATAAGACATTAGAACATCTTTTTTATACACTTTAATAAGAAGTACGTTGTATTCCCGTTTAAAGAAATGCTGAGTTAAGATAGGTTTCATTGTGAAGTATAACACATGTTGGCCTTATTTTTGCAATAGAGCAGTGCGCTGGGCGACTCAGCTGTTCTCTTGAGAGTGGACGCTCAACTATTTACGGTAACCCAGGCTGGAGGATGGAAGATCAGTGATTATCTTGGTTCAAAGTGACAATTACTGAGAGTGCTATCAACGAAGCTCTACAAAACCGTGCCATATATAAGACGGCATCAAAGCTGATGGGCAGACATTTTGCTTTTTTGAGACAATAATATTTGGCCTAAGAGCTGGCCGGATCCCTTTATTGACTTGGAGCCGCCTCTGACACACCCACAATGGAATATGCATGCTCAGTCCAGTCATCCAGAGCATGGCTTTGGCTTTCAGTCCTCGCCAAGGTCAGGTCCAGCTGTCCATTGCCCCCACCCGAGTGAAGATTCAGCCCTGCATTACGAGAGTGTCTGGAGACAGTCGTGTTTGTTGAGGGAGGAGGGAGAAGAGAAGGAGATTGGTGCTGAAGAGAGTGAGTTCTAGGAAGAGCATTTCCTCATCAGGCATGTTATGTAATGTTATAAGCCGATGACATCTTAAGATACGGTCTAGTGATGTGGTTTCTTTCTTCATGGCCTAAATGTTTACTGCCTTCTCACACACTTTCACTGACGCGGCATTTCCCTTTAATCTCCTCTTCTCCCTGTCTTCTGATGGTGAAGGTATAATTCACAAACAGATACAATTTAAGGACAGAACCTTACGAATCTCAGACACATACATATAAGCATTTTACTCATAAAATGTGGCTCTTTTGAGCACATAATTTGGTTATAACATTATTTGCTTTGTGGTTAGATTTATTTTAGATTTAGATTTTATGTTCACGTGCCTATCACGTTTACGGTTCATTTGTTGTTTTGAATTTTATAGGTAAACAAAAGAAAGCGGGCACCAATATACCCCAAGAAGTCGCTCTCCCCCAACATCTTTTAAGATATCTATCTCACGGACACCCACACAGACATGCAAGCAGGCACACACACGCACCTCACACAGGCACACACACTAGTATTCATTCCCCTCTCTCCTGTGCACGACAAATGTGCTTCTATAATTTGATTCAAATGAGAAATCCTTGTCCATATTCACAGCGAGGCCCTCTTCTGCATGCTAAAGAGCCGGAGCTTTGCGATAATTAACAAGGCAGCAACAAGGAGTTATCAAGCTGGGAAAATGGTGAACGCTCTGGAAGCACGAACCCCCTAAAGCGAGCGGACTTCAATATCATGCTGTTAACGCTTGACGGTTCGCTATATTTAAACACTCTGCGATATTGGCCGCTATTAGAGGCTATTTCCATCCAAACTCATTCTGAAACGTCCAAGTGCAGTAACTGAGCCAATGTTACCCGACAGGAAACCTGCTCATTTGTCAAGCCTCTCTTGTTGCTGCCGGAGTCGGGGCTGAAATAATTCATAGGTGGGAACGTTGAACAATTCATTTAACGCAGGCTTGAGGTTTTCGAGGCAAAATAAACCCTCGCTAGTTGTACCTGGCAGCCTTAAATATATCATTACCGAGGAAAGACCTCTCGGCAGGGTCCCGCTGACGCGCGACTGAAAGAGTTAACAGCGCTCCCAGGGAAGGCGGCATTGGCTGGCTGATTACTGCCATGGTAACGCGGCAGCAGCTTCCAGCGTGCACAATAATAAATAGTAATAACAAATCACTGAAAGCTCGGTATTGTTCACTACCAGCAGAAACTCTGACCTTGGATGAAAGCTTGACGCCATCGCAAATCGCCCATAAAAATACGTTTTTAATGCGGGTTGCGCAACAAAGAAATGTTACCAATCGAGATTTTAGTTTAACCAGGCTGGATTAAAATTGAGGTTTTTCGGTGGAAAACAGACGTGACGTAATTTCCATTCAGCAGTACAGATTCATTATTCTAATTAATCTGAAATCAAATCAGATTCTGCAATATGCGCTTTTTTTATACTACCATTTTTTTTTCTCACTAAACGAATGAATGTGTTTTCTAAAAGGGGTATGCTGTTTCGGGATTCTGCATGGGGTGAGAGCGAGGGGCAGGGCACTTCAACTAAACCAACTGCTGCAGCCCAGCCAGGCTGGCTGACCACGAGTCCTGCTGGCCATTCCAAAGGCTGTAAAGGGGCGAGGCGGCAGGTGCCACTCGTGTTGCAGGGCCAGCCCCTGCTATCAGCTTTGTTCTTCTCATTGAGGACCAGGCTGTGCTTTAAATGGGCCAGACAGTACTCACAGGTACTGAGTACCGGCACTTTAAAAACATTTCCCATTGAGTACCGGAACTCCTTTTTGGACTATGACAGTACCGGTACCCAGTCTCAGAGGGATAGCCAGACAGCCTCTGCAGTGTGGCAGGAGCAGGTACTGCCGACACTGAGGCAGTCGGAGAGGAGTATACCTGTGCGCCACTCCCACCGCCAGCACCAGTGGCGTTGGGCGCTGTGCAGCTGTGCTGCCTTTAATCCTGGCTTCTAAGGGGTGGTTGGGTCTGCCAAAGCTTGGCTTGAGAGCGCAGAGTACAAATAGGGTGACCAACCGTCCGTAAATTTCACGGACCGCCCGTTATTTGGGCCTCTTTTTGTCCGTGAGGAATTCTTCACGGACGCCTTTTGTCCGTAATTTAGGCCACTAGAGCGAGCTGTCCCCGTGCAAGCAGTCTGAGAGTTCTTTAACTCTCACTGCAGGGGGCCAGCTCGCGCACCTGCGGTGATCTTAAGGGCCTGCAGCAGCCACACCCCGAGTCTGTGCAACCAAATCTCTCCCCTCACAGCAGGGTAAGAATGCACCATACAGAATTGGTTTTTAAAAGTCTCACTCTCGCTTAACTATATGTTCTTTAGGTAGTGCGGTGCCACATTTCAGATAATGTGGTAGACAGTGCATTTTATGGCAAACTGGGACAGCAGAAATGGGGTAAAATGTATATAATTTTAAAGGGACCTTTACATGAATATGAGGGTTTTTCTACCGATGATTTTGGGACATGAGTGGCAAATCGCGAATTTTAAAACACGTTTGGCCTATATCATTGGTGAATACAAAGGAAGGGCAGACAATTCGATATCATGCAGGAGGGATGGGCGTTCTCCTCCAATACATTGGTGATAAATAGTGCATTTGAAAGTACACCCGACTGCTAATTAATTGCCTAAACTTGATAGGATTTAACAAGACAATTTTACAGAGTGTTGGGGAGGGCTAGGGGTTCACTTCCAGCTAGAAATAAGGTAAAGTGTAATAAATAGTCCATTTTATTGGATGAATTTTTGTCCTGAATTTTGACCTTCTGTCTTGAATTTTTGTCCTGAATTTTGACCCTTTGGACTGAATTTTTACACTCACTGTCTTGAATTTGCATCCAGGCCAGCTGGTCACCCTAGATTACAATCAGGTCTTACTTCCAATTACGCTACAGGTTTATTTCAGCCTGGAAGCCGGCCATGTGGTGAGCAGCTAAGTGCAGGCAGCCGGCTTTAAGAGGGATTCAAAGGGTCACGATTTAACAAAAAGCATACCGGAAGTGGTTTGTGTGCCAGTGTGTATGTCTTTTGTGTGGTTGTTTTTTGTTTTTGTGTTTATGCATGTGCGAGTATGTCCAGTGCCCCCCCCCAACCCCCTCTATGAAACAACGGCAATGAAACTTTCACAAACTATCCTGTAGCCTCTGCTAGGACCCCTCCCTAATTGCCCCCCTCCGCCCCCCACCATGTGAACACACACTTTTATGTCAGTGTCTGAAGCTAGCTGCCACGGATCAACCAAGGACATTCAGGGGGAATAGTTTTCTTATGAACCACATTCCCACGGAGTAAGACCATTTTTGCAGCCTTTAAATGTAAAAAAAAATACCGTTGAACGCTCATTGCAACCTAAGTACATATGATCGAAAGGTAATCCTTCATGCCGAAAAGATACTTGCTTTCTTGTTTTTGTGTACTGCAATCAAACCCGAAATCTGAATCCTGATGTGTTCCATTGAAGCAGGACCATAGCAATGCAAATGTGGCAGGAGTGCATCTGTCCCTGAAAAGGATCAAGCTACCTTACCCCACATATAACTCTACTTTCAGCCAGAAGCCAATCCAGCTTTATGTATGTTAAAGTGTGTTATTAACACTAACAATCTTACCTTCGCTATCTCACTGCCAATAACTGGAATCACATTGTTTTTCTGAGAATCATGCATCCTGACGGACTATTTTGATATCCGTTCTCCTTTCGTTATAATAATGCTATGATCCTGAATGGATTCTGCTCATTTCACCTGGGGTTTTAAAGAGATATTATTTGGATTTTTATGGGAGTTAATGGGTCTCACTATGCTTCTTTAAGAAGTATGTTTCGTGGAAAACAATTATAATTAATGTATCACCAAAAAATGAAAACAATACGAATCATGTCATTGTCAAATTTGATTGTTTGATTAATAAAAACCATAATAAAAGGATTATTTCATGTTATATTGTCAGTACATCACCCATTGAGATTCACTTTTGCTGACAAATATAATCAATTATACTAGTAAAATAATTTATAAAAGCACACGATGCATGTCAGTCACCCCGGGAAAAAAAGTTTGATTATGATAATAGCATTTATATATCCAAAAAGCTAAAACAAGAATTATAATAGCCTAAGACGGGTTAGTAACAGTGCAAGGTTCAAGACACTGATCTTGTGCTTAATTGTAAGTTGACTATTTTACAAAAATAATCATTCTTACTGCTTCTTCTAGAAGAACATGATGTAAGACAATTCCAAGTACCAATAATCATTTTGTATGTACAGAACTATCAGAATATGCTGTGATACACATTGGACATGTTTTTAGGTTCAAAGTACATTTACACAATATCTGGAGTAGAGAAGGAAATGTGGTCTCATGTTTAGCTTCTCAGCTGTGGCTACAAGAGACCAGAGTTTCAATCTCACTCCTCCCTTAAACTGCGTGATGCAGGACATAAGCACCTTAACACCCAATGCTAAATATCTATCTACTGTCAAAGATGAGGCTGCCTAGAAGCACATTACTCATCAAAATTGGATGGCACACACAAGCACGACACACATTTTAGAAAACAAGTGGTTCGATTTGAGAAATTAAAAGCAACCAAGACAGAGGTATAAACTTAAAATATTGTGGCCTGGAATCATATGCTCCTTGGCATAGAATGGAAAAGGAACATTAGGCAAAAAGAGTTCTCATTATTGGAGCAGCAAAGTGTGTGCTCTAGGTTAAGTAGGTTGATTTAGCAATTACTGACCAACCAGTGATCACGAGCATAGTAAATATTGGACTTTCTGAGAGTGTTACTGTGTACCATGTAGCCTTTGCCTTTTGTAACTGGAGGTGCAAGGCTGGCTTTAATGATATGGCCCTCAAAACTAGCAAAAACACCCTGAAAATCATTCCCCTTGATGAAGCGCTAGCAAATTGTAGCCCAATCTTCAATTTGTGGAGAACATTTAGAGTGTGCTTGGTCTCAACTGTAGCAACTATGGGTTTTTAGGGAATTTTCTGAGCAATTGTGCTGAATATGCCCCATTCTGACGCCATTTTTTCAAAATTATTTTTAGCCAGGTGAAATTGCAGCACCCCTGTGGAGGTACATCATCAAAGTACTGGAATATTCAACAAATTCCCTTTCAGAACCTAAGCCTCTTCTTCAAATTAATTTTTTATTTTTTTATTTACTGTTACATGTGCTTTTTTTGCCCAATTATTTTATAGGATTTCTAGGGGGAGGAAGCACTGAACATAGAGTAAATAGCGCACTGCACCACATACCAAGATCAACAGCCCGGTGATGCATACCAAGAAAATCTGTATTTCATTAAATGCCCGCCACTTAGCAACGCCCTAAACGCTGCCTCCCTTATTTTGATGAGTACCTGCACTTCTTTTTTCCCACTTAAACCACTAGGACCAGGCAGGTCCGTTTGCTACCGTGTCAGTGAGGTGGACACAAGCCGGAGCATGGCACAGAAGGCGGAGGTGCTGGCGCTCTTATCACCGCTCAGTATTCAACAGCTTCACAGAGATCCACTCTTCCATAAATGAGTGAAATTTGAGGTTACAGGAGACTGGAGACTCAACTTGAAAATAACATTTGCCATGTGAGAAGGGGTAATGGCCTTGGAGTGGTGAGGCTTTATGCCGAGAACTTCCTGAAAAAGGCTCTTCTGCCATGGTCTCCTGCCCCCATCTCCATCCTTCCTCCTCCGAAAAAAAAAAGGTTGCTGAGGCTGTCACCAATGTCCTGGGTTGTTTTCACCCCTTAATGGACATCAGCTGCTTGCAACCTCCAAAGACGAGCTGGAAATCCACTCTTTGCATCATTGATATCAGCTCCTTACTCTGTGACCGGGTGATGGGAGCCGATATTGTATGACACACAGTGCCACTGTGTGAGTTGGCAGGTCTATGGAAGTGGAACCGTGGTGATTTGATTTGACCTGAAGGGTGATCTGATAATTCAGGTATATAAAGTAAGGTTCCTTGGGTAATTTTGGATGTCTTGATATGTCCGGGTGCAAACAGGGGGGTGGGATCGACATTCTATAAGGCTCTATATTGCACAAGGGGAGTTTCTTTCTTCCCCACATTGCCGCTTCTCCCATTTGACTTTTGTGGTTCCTTGCAAGTGGAACATGTGAAGGGCTGTGATGCTCTCTGTCAAGGTCACAAAGCACGTAACCAGCAGACAACAGTATGATTCGACCAGCACCAATTTGCAGTTTCTGCTGAACAACTTGAGCTCGAGTCTCCAAAAAAAGTAAATAGCAGCACTTCAACACCAAGCAAGTATTAAGCATCAAGTACCAGGTATGGGAACTATCCGGTAATCTCCTAACAGTGATTTCCATTTGATTGCTTGTAACCAGAGGGTCACTGGATAGAGCTAGTGTTGGTAAAAGCCATCGCTCATTGCTTTCTGTAGTGGTGGAACAGCAACAATTTGTTGCTGGCCAGGCGTTTCTTCAATCCCATTCCTCAGGTTATGTTATGTTATGTTAACTGCCACTTGTATAGCGCAAAATCGCCAACGGTCTCTAAGCGCTTGTGAGAGAATACAGAACAATACCAAGAGTTACCCAACCCAGTGCCTACCTACTCAGTCAGAATTTATCTTGTCCAAAAGCCTGTGTGAACAAAAAAGTCTTTAGCTTTTTCCTAAATGGAAGGAGAGTGGCTTCCCTGCGCAAACTCTCCAGCAGCTTGTTCCACAGCTGGGGGATCAAAACTGAGAAAGCTCATCCGGCCATGGTGTCTTTGTCTAACCGTGGGCAGGACAACAGGCTTGCCTCGGACGATCGGAGGCATGGTCTCAGTACGTATCTCTTCAGGCGGTCCTTAATATATTCCGGTGCCGTCCCATACAGGGCTTTGTGTGCAATACATAGTCCCTTAAACCTGGCCCTCTGCTTAATTGGGAGCCAGTGTAATTGTTGCAGCAGAGGTGTAACATGTGATCTTCTTGGGAGCGTGAAACTCAATCTCGCTGCATCATTCATGACTACTTGCAGCTTCCCTGACAGCTTGTTTGGTAGCCCAATTATAGTGCATTACCGTAATCCAATTGTGGCACAATCAGTGCCGTCACTACGGTACGCATAGTGGAAAATAATAGGAGGGGTACCAATTTCCGAAGTTGCCTCATAAGGCCCACACAGCTCCCTACCACAGTAGTCACCTGGTTTGTCATGTTAGCTTAGTGTCCAACTTAATGCCTAGACTCTTCACAACCGGCACCGGTATCGGTGTGGCGCCTAGCTCTTGTGGCCAAAATGAGTTAGACCAAGGGTTGCCCCCCTGTGGTAATTGTTAGAACCTCGGTCTTATCAGGGTTTACTTTAAGCGAGTTAGCGGTCATCCAATTCATTGTAAACCTCAGAATGTTCTGTACACAAGACTGTGCCTGCGGAGAGTTATCGATCCGAAGGATCAGTTGAGTGTCGTCAGCATAGTTAAACACCTGACAGTTCAGTTGTGCTAGCGCTGCCACCAGTGGCTGAAGATAGATATTAAAGAGCAGTGGAGAAAGCGCAGAACCCTGCGGGACTCCACACGGCAAAGCGTCTTCTCTGGACGCACAGTCCCCCAGCTGAACCTTTTGTGTCCGATCCTTCAGAAAGGATGCAATCCAACGATACACTGCACTAGAGATTCCCAGCTTCCATATACGGGACAACAGTTGAGCATGGTTCACCATGTCAAATGCGGCTGTAAGATCCAGTCGGATCAACGCCGAAGACTTCTTCCTATTGGCCGCAAGCCTAAGCTCATCCAGCACTGAGAGCATCACTAGCTCTGTGCTGTGGTGGACCCTAAAGCCCGCTTGCCGCACATGGAGCAGCTGCTGTTCCTCTAAAAACAGGGAGAGGGTTCTGAGCACATGTTGCTCCACTACTTTGGCCAAGAAGGGGAGCCTGGATATTGGTCGATAGTTCTTCAGGTTGTTGGCATCTGCCCCTGCTTTCTTCAGTAGAAGAGTTACCATGGATCCTTTAAAGTTAAGTGGAACCTTCCCAGTTGCCAGGGACTGGTTTAGCAAGGAGAGCAGTTCCATCCCCACCATAGGGAGAGTCATTTTGAACACCTTGGGTGGGCAAGGATCCTCTGGTGACCTTGATTTAACTTTGGCCATAATGTTTGTCAGAGAGTTTAAATCTAGTGTTGGAAATACTAAGAGCTTTTCACCCTGAAAGACAGGTGATTCCTCCACTAGCAGGGGGCATGAACTAATATGGGTATTACTTATTTCGGTTAGGATATCCTTAACTTTCATTAGGAAGAAGTTCTGTATCTTGTTACAGTCTTCCAAGTTGGCAGTAGCCTTCTGCTCATGCTTTTGGCTCAATTCTCTCAGCACAATAAAGGTCTCCTTCTGAGTATCATTGGCCTCCTTAATCCTCAACTCGTAATACGCCGACTTCCTTGCAATAATGTCTTTTTTGTAAAGGGCTAGCATTGTTTTATATTCCTTGGAGGCCTCCAGGTCCTACAGCTTTCGCCATTGCCTTTCATACTGGCACAAGGTTTGCTTCTTTCCTCTTAGTTCCTCTGTGTACAAAGGGGCACCCTTACCTCTGTTCCTTACTGTTTCCCTCCGTGCAGGGGCCACCTTGTCAATGGCTTCACTCAGCCGTTTTGTGAGCCTCTCACACTCCTGATCTAGGTCCTCCAACTGTCTCCCTGGGCCCGTTGTCTCTTTTAGTGCCTCCCCTAGACTGGCTTCCTCTATTTTACTCCAGTTCCGTACTGTCCTCCATTCTGGAGGTGAGTACTTTGGCCGACTCAGCAGAGGGATCATGAAACTGAACAGATGATGGTCTGACAAACTACACGGTCTGATCTCTGTTAATTTTGCAGGAGGCAGAGTAGTCCAGATAAGGTCTAGAGTGTGGCCCTTATCATGGGTAGGGATCTCCACAACTTGTTGCAACCCCAGCATGGTCATCTCCTCTTCAAACCTACTGGTCTGGGGTTCTCTGGGTACCTGGTCCCAGTGGTAGTTGAAATCCCCCACCACCAGGATCTGTTGGTATCTAGAACACAGGTCGCTGACCACTTCAGTGATCAAATCATTAAATAAGGGGGTAGGCCGGGGGTGGGGGATATACTACTACCACTATCAGGCAGGAAGACTTTAGGCTTATTTCTATCACCAGGACCTCTGCTCCATCCAGATTTTCTGCTACTATCCCTTCTGTAGTCAGATGCCTGCGGCTAAACACCGCCACTCCCCCCCTCTTTTACCGCCCTGCCGGTTATGCGTCAGGACATCGTAATCTGGGGGAGGGCTGCCACTATATCAGGTCCTGAGCCATCCTCCAGCCAGGTTTCTGTTACTGCTAGAATATCTGGCTCTTCCTCCTGTAGTAGAGTGAACATTTCCAGATTGTGCTTCCGAAGGGACCGTGTGTTCAGCACTAAGGCCCTTAGTCCAGAGGAGTCACCCGTCCCGTACCCTTTGATCTGTCGGCCTGACTACAACTCCTCTCTATCTCCCCATTACTAAGCGGCAGATTGCCCGCCCTTGGCTTCTCTTCTCCCAATTCATGCAGGGGCGGTGATCTTCACCCACCTTTCAGGTGACCATTACCATGGATGCCTCTCACATATTGCTGCTGCATCTTGACAACATAGTTCAGGGAACGTGAACCCTCAACAACAGGGTCACCACATCAACTTCTTTGAGCTGCAGGCTATACATCTTTCTCTCAAAGCCTTCTTTCAGGTAATTAAGGGCAAGGTAGTTCTCATCAAAACAGACAACATGGCCACCATGTGTACCTCCAGGTACAAAGTGGGCACACTCTCTTCCCTGTTGTCAACACTAGTGCAGGAGATTTGGCACTGGACATCCACTTACTGGTGGAGCACCTGATGGGGTAGACAGTGACTCTGCGTACCTGCTCAGCAGGATGCTTCAACAAGTCAGCAAGTAGAAATTCCACTCAAGTCATACATCATTTGCTTCCTGTGCTGGGGCACTCCACAAATAGACCTGTTTGCACCCCTGAAAATGAAAAATGTCCAAACTTCGCTCCATGTACCCACAGTCCATGGGCAATACACTATGGATGCATTGGTCAGGGATCTTAGCCTATGCTTTTTCTCCTTTCCAAAACCTTATGTGGTAAGGAATATGAGGCAAACAGCCCTCTCACTCATCCTGGTGGTCCCCACTTGGGCCAGTGAGCCTGTGCTCCTCAAGATGTCCATCAGCCTCCACAAAAAGCTTCTAGTCAGAAAGGACCTTCTCACAGAGAGCCAAGGCAACCTCAGTCACTAAGACGCTGGACACCTCAACCTAGGGATCTGGCACCTGATATCTTAGAGTCTGGCTATCTTGATTTCTCACAGAACTATGTCAGCTCCGAATCTATAAACAAAGTCTCAGATTGAATAACTGTTTGGATGGAAAAGTCCTTTGCATGGTGATGAATGTGCACCCCTGCCCTGAGTGCCCCAACTGTAATTATGTCTGGATCCTTAATGCTGATTTTTGTTGTCATGGGTGAACACGGATTATGCATGTGTGCCATGGTATAGGCCTGGCTCACTGATTGCAGTCCTTTTGGACCAGAAAGGGTGCCCAAAGCGCTACCCTCATAGAAGTAAAAGGCTACTGCCTTTGCCAGGAGTTAACCAGCAGGAGCACAGTGATGGCAGCATACCAAGTAGTATACAATAGGAGTGAACAGGTTTTTTTACCTGTGTCACTGGAGTGAGACCTACAGGCTCACTCATTTAAAGTTACATTGCTGTGTGCTTGACTCACGATTGGCTGTGTAGTACTGTGCAGTGCATATGTGGTATGTGTGCCTGTGAAATTTACAATGCAGGGAAAATGCAGCACTGTGCAATTTGTGTATAGTATATGCCAGAGTTGTGCTTGCTGAGACCCTGGGGTAAACTTTACTACACATCACTGTGGCTGACATCCAGGTGTGAGTCTCTATTCACTCCCATAGCCTGTATTATGGGGCAATCAGATTTGAAGTAGCTCCTGTAGTGACAGGCTGCCTTCTGGAGAAAGAGAGAACACTTCAATAGGAAGCAGACCTCCAATATAAACCTTCAAAAGCTCAGACCCTAAATCATATTTGGTGTTCAAAAATGGACGAAAAGAAGAGGAAATTGAGACCCCAAACTGTCAACTGTCAAGCAGCCAGTCGGGCTGTGCAGGGAGTAGAAGCTCTGCAAGACTTCTGCCTGTGACCAGGACTGCGGCACAAGGCCTGCTACTCTCCCAGCTGGATGAAGGTACATCACCCAGGGAATCCAAGACTACCTGCCCGGGAGCCCAGAGCACTGGCACCCGACGAGTGGATCCCCAGAGCGAGGTGTGAGGAGACAGCTGCTGCACCAATCGGTCATTGCCCGTGTGCAGGAAAAAGTTGTTGCCCCCTGTATGCCAGAGGAGGGCCACCGTGAACTTACCCGTGACCGTTGCTCCACCAAACTGGTTGTTGCCCATGTGCAGTATTAAGTCAGTGACTCTATATGCCAGGTGGGCTGTCTTGAAGATTGCTACCCTGGCAATCGGGACATAGCCTGTGTGCGGTAACAAGTCAGTGACCCTCTATCACAGGTGAGGTGCCATGAAGACTGCTTCTGTGCTGATCGGGCCAGAGCCCATGTGCATAGGGTGAACAGTGACCCCATCTGCCAGAGGTGGTCACTAGGAGCAAGCAAGAAGTGTGGTCTAGTTGAGACAGTTGACAGCGGAACAAGTCCACCATAGTGACCCTAGCAGGCCTGAGCCGTGACTGAGGACCAGTACCATGATCATCACAATCCCACAACCTGTAGGAGGAACCGGAGAACTTACCCAGAATCAAAGGAGCATCAATAATCCCCTGGTTTATGCCTTTGCAGGACCAGGTGTGCGGAGCTCAGGCCTGGGCCACTTGTGAAAGATTTATGGGAGATAGCTGCTGCAGCTACAGCACCCATGAAGGGAGCATGCTCAGAGACAACAGTTGCTACAATCCTGCTGGTGTGGGTAGACTGATCTGGGGCCACCTGGCTCCGAGGGAACTTGCTTGCCCGATAGCGCTGCGGCGCTGGAACACTTTTGACTTTAATTAAGAGTCAGTGAAGGACACCTGAGACTCGGACTGCTAGTAGGGGTTAACCTGAATGTTACCCATAGTCAATGGGGAATAACCACTACAGGGAGGGAGTGGGACTCAGGAACCTGTCTATGAAACACTAGAGCCCTGACCTCAGGGGACTGTGCGTATTGTTTGTGAATGTTGGATTTTACTTTCTGATCTATATAAATACTCCTTTTTTCATAAAGGCAAGTATTTGACTGGACAATCATTTATTGCTACTGCTCCATGTATTTTGAGTTGTGAGCCAGTGCTCACCCCCTGTATCTACCTACTTAAAATTAAGTTAATATGCAATAGCTATGCCATATTTTACTAAACAGGCAGCCCCAAGTGCAGTTACCTTGCAGACAACAGGGTCATGATTTGAATGGTGCAGCAGGTGCAGTTGCACCGGGCCCAAAAATTGTAAGAACTCCTCTAAACACATAATATTGCTATATTTGACTACTAAACAGGCAATCACAATTGCAGTTACCTTGCTGCTAAAATGCACACATTTACGATACTTCTACTAAAGCTGTTTACACGGTTTAAGCCCCATTAACTGTCAAGATAAGATCTCTTCCCACGGAAAAGGCAGACATCTTGTAAAAGTATGCTGGAATGCTTCCTTTTTATTACTTAGTTGTGTAAAGCAGATGCTTTAACCTTAGAAGGTTTGTGGCATTTCCTAATCATGCCTCAGTACCTTTCTTTGCACTTTGTAGGCATTATCGGGTTGATTTTTTCAACTTAACCCCTATGCTGCTAGGCCTTTTCCCCCCCTGTGCTAAGCCCTTTTTTGGCTATTTGGGGTAGTTCGTGCTTAGGCCCCTGTAACATTTTGACCACATAAGGTATCCATGGCAAATTTGCGTCCTTTTCTTTGAACATCATGGAGATTTTAAAGGTACCCAGGGTTTGTTGATTCCCCTGGAGGGGACCCAGAAATTAGCCAAAATACAGCAAATTTTTTGTTTTGTTTTTTAAATGGGAAAAAAAGTGCTGCAGATGAAAGCATCTGGTTTTGTCCCTGCAAATGGTATCAACAAAGGGTTTGTGGTGCTGAAATCACCATCTCCCCAGCTTTCAGGGTCTGACAGACTTTTGTCAGAAAACCAACATTTTTACACAGTTTTGGCATTTTACTGGGACATAGCCTATTTTTGCTATTTTTGTGCTTTCAACCTCCTTCCAGTTAATGGTACAAATGGGAATCAATAATGGATCCTGGGAAGCTATACATTTCTGAAAAGCAGACAACATTTTAAATTCATCAAGGGGTCATTTGTGTAGATCCTTCAAGGTTTTCTTATAGAAACTAATAGTTGAAAATAGGAAAAATTGAAAATGAGTTGAAAAAAACAGCCATTTGTGCCAACGTTTTCACCTGTAACTTCTTCTAAATATGACAGATTTTTTAAAGCAATATACTGCTAGATCCGCTGGACCCTTCTGATAGTGGGGATATATAGGACTTGTAGGCTCACCAAGAACCCGAGGAACACAGAGCCAATAACTGAGCAGCGTCTTGCAATGGTGTTTTATTGTTTACAGGGTATATAACAATTCATTTGGGAAAATATAAATAGTGAAAAATCGGTATGAAAGACACCTATGTATTTGTGAAATTGGAACAAAATATAGAGTTTAGAAACAGTAACTATTTGCACATATCTGAAATTATGGGTACCCATACTAGAATGTGAATTATAGGACATTTTTCAAAGTGACTTCTTTTTTACACATTGTCTTACATTTGGAAGGCAGAAACGCATCGAAAGTCATTAGATAATAACAGTTGCTCTACAATTCTGTGTTTCCCTAAATCTCCCGAGAAAAATGGTACCTCACTTGTGTGGGTGGGTCTAGTGCCCACGACAGGAAACAGCCCAAAACGCAACATGGACAACCACATTTTTACAGTGAAAACTGACCCTTTTTTTGCAAAGTGCCTAGCTGTAGATTTTGAACCATAGCTCTGCCGGCACCTAGGGAAACCTAGCAAACCTATACATTTTTGAAAACTAGACAGCCAGGGGAATCCAGGATGGGGTGACTTGTCTGGCTCTCACCAGGTTCTGTTACACAGAATCCCTTGCAAACCTCAAACTTTGTAAAAAAAAACAACACATTTTCCTCACATTTCTGTGGTGGAAAGTTCTGGAATCTGCGTGGATCCACAAAATTCCACCCACCCTGCATTCCCCAAAGTCTTCCGAGAAAAATGGTACCCCACCTGTGTGGGTAGGTCTAGTGCCCACGACAGGAAACTGCCCAAAACGCATCATGGACAACCACATTTTTACAGTGAAAACTGACCCTTTTTTTGCAAAGTGCCTAGCTGTAGATTTTGAACCATAGCTCTGCCGGCACCTAGGGAAACCTAGCAAACCTATACATTTTTTAAAACTAGACACCCAGGGGAATCCAGGATGGGGTGACTTGTCTGACTCTCACCAGGTTCTGTTACTCAGAATCCCTTGCAAACCTCAAACTTTGTAAAACAAAACACATTTTCCTCACATTTCTGTGGTGGAAAGTTCTGGAATCTGCGTGGATCCACAAAATTCCACCCACCCCGCATTCTCCAATGTCTCCCGATAAAAATGGTACCTCACTCGTGTGGGTGGGTCAAGTACCCGCAACAGGCAAGGCCCCCCCCCCCTGCAAAACCAAGTCGTTTTATGATAGGTCATTTTGAAGTCTCCACAATACTTTTAGGGGCCTTGCCTGCTGCGGGTACTTGACCCCCCCACACAAGTGAGGTACCATTTTTATCGGGCGACATAGGGGATCGCTGGGTGGTAGGAAATTTGTGTCAGCCCGGTGATCCTATAACTTTCCAACACAAAAATTTGAGAAAAATGTGATTTTTCTCAAATGTGGACTCCCCAGAGTGTCTAGTTTTCAGAAATGTGTGGGTTTGGTAGGTTTCCCTAGATGGCCGCTGATCCCGGGGCCAAAAACCCAGGTGCCTCCCTTGCAAAACCAGGTTGTTTCAAAAAAGGAAAATTTGATGTTTCCACAATATGTTTTGGGCCCTTCCCTGCCGCGGGTACTTGGCCCACCCACACAAGTGAGGTACCATTTTTATCGGGAGCCTTGGGGAAATGCTGGGTGGTAGGAAATTTGTTGTTTCTTTTTGAAGCTAGAAAATATGGCACAGTAATGCAAGGAAGATGTGACAGTCACATTTTGTGGTTTTCAGGACATTGTGGGTAAGATAACTTGTTGGGATCCATGAGGGAGACATCACCATGTACTCCCCTGGGTGTTTAATTTATGGTTTACGAGAATATCTAGAGTTGGTAGGTTTATCTTAGATGGAATGTACACCTAGTCAGAGAAAGACAGAAAACTCAAATATTACTGCACAACCATCTATTCCTCAAGCACACACATACTGGTTGGATTTCGCACGAGGGTGAGTGATGGTTCAGTGTATAAAATTATAGTAACAAGAGATTTCACAAAAATGAAATGCACTGTCAATAATTGAAAGGACAAAAAATTGAACCAGTGACTCACAGCTCGTGAGCTATAAAGCCAAGACAAGGCACCAACCACTTTACAGGCCATTCATACACCTTTCATTCGTGTGACACATACAAAACCATTCACACCGCCAGCCGCAGGCCCATCACATTACAACACTCACATCAGCAGACAGCGCCATTCAAGGGCCCATCACTTTCACACGCCCACATGCCTGACACAGCAAACAGAGGTCTGAATGAAGAAATTATTTGGATAGTGACCTGAGAATGGTGATTTTGTACTACCGGGAGCATATACTTTGCTCCTTGAAACCCCTCCCAGCAGTAGGAACCCATGACATTGGGGTCATATAACCATACAGTTAGCTGGTAAACTATTGGTAAACTATTGTAGATAAAGTCTCCTTGACTCTCAATAGAATCTAGCTCATTTTGAGACCCTCCCATAAAAATATGTAGGTTGGATGGTTTAGCCCCAACTGGTATTTGGAAAATCCAACTACAATCTGTATCTTTAGTTTCGTTTAATAGTGGGTAGTCATTGCAATCACATCGGAGCTCAGTCATGGATGTGAGCTATTCACACCGTATCTATATTACAAATGAATCACCCAGTTAACTGCTAGTGGACAAGAGCCTCATTCAGGGTAACAAAGCAGGGAGCAGTAGTTTAAAACACTGGTTGGTATTAAAACAAAACTACATAAGCATTGATAGGAAACGACGCGAGGCCAGCCTCCCATTGACATCTTTGAGCGTTGACATTTGGCACTTCCTGGAATGAAGTTTAGCCTTTATTTCATAATAGAGCCTATCTGCATCCCACTTATACCAATCCGATTTGGGGCATTGTTAGTTCTGAGACGCTACCGTTTGTAGAGACATATATCCACTATCAGACCCTTTTCACCATTCCAATATGTCGCACACGCGCTAAAACTATCTCAGCCTATATTTGCCGGAACTACGGAAAGCGAAATAACGCGAGAGAGTTTCGTTTACGAGGAGCATGCGTTATATAACAGGAAGTAACTCTAGTAGCCATAGGATCTTTGGGGAAACGCCGACACGCTGTAGCAAGACGGTTGAGAGGCGATGGTAGCTGTAAGCATCCAGAGACACTGTAAATATTACCAGTAGATAATCTATTGATACGCGTATCAGAAGGTAGCTGATATTTGGATCTACCCGCTAGTTGTATACAAAGCTCTCTATAAAAACAGAGCATCTCCTATTTACTTCATTGGCGGGCCTTAATATATATACCTATAGAGTTGGACTCTACCAATACGAGTACAGGGTAAAAGCGTCGATAATAGTATTTCAAGCTCCTTCAACAGCTTGCAGCGTGCCTATATCATGTTCAGAGTATTCTTTGGGCACCTCGAACCTTTATTTTTAAGAAAATATAATTAAACGGATTGTGAAGACGATGACGCTTAATATAATAGTTATGCAGGCCATACCCAGTGCTGTACCATATTTGTTTTGTCTTCAGCCATGAGCCCGTCAATACAATTGCATTGAACCGAGGTATTGTGACTCTCCCCACAGCTCAGGACGACTATGTAACCCCTCTGGACGGTTAGCCGATGGCGCCTATTTGCAACTGCCAAATTTATGAATGGGAATGAATAGGCGAACTGCTTGTCCTTTAGGGTGAGATGCCTTCTTTAAATTTGATAGTCAAATGGCACTCGATTTATACCTAGGGATAGACCTCATTTACAGCCCCTTTTTTTCTTTTTCTTTCCTTCCAGATAGAAACGGTTTCACATTTGCATAGCTACAAATACAGACAGGGTCGTTATTGGAGGCTGACTTACTGCCTGCCCATTAATTGGGAGACAAACAAACCGAATCAGGTTTATATTCTATAAAATTCTTCACGTGTAAATATCCTTTTCACCAATCTGCTTTATCTATTGGGCACGTTTCTATATTTCAGAGATTTTCTTTTCTTGCTTCACGGGCTTATTGGGTGAAATCTCGCTCTTCTTTTTTTTTTTTTTTTTTTCGTTTTTCGTTTGTACTTTGTCTGTTGAATTACTTGATGTATTAGGCCAGTGGCCAATTTAAAGAAAAATGTAACTCCACTATGTTAAGGAACAAGACAGTCAAGGTATTTTACTTATGGTATGCATGAGATAACTGTCACATTTTGTGGTCAGTTGTGATGAGATCACATCTGCTGCTCGCTAGCGGGTACTACTCGGATTAAGTAACCTCTAAAATAATTATTGAAATTAGGTCTTTTCGTCCCATGTAACTTGCCGGTTTGACTTTTAAATGTGTCTCATTTTTTCAGATTAACCCCACCCAACACATTTTTTGAAAAGTAATCGAATCATAATTGGTCCTGATGAAGGTGGTCTTATTGGTGTCCCACCGAAACGTGCGTTGACCTATATTTTACAAACGGGAATCCAGTCAGAGACACAAACAAGAGAAGAAACTGCTGGGACGTACCAGCACAACCTAGTCACACTACCAGTGTCTCTTTCCTGACTCACTGGATCCCATATATGTTTTGAATTGTCTCTTTATTATCTCTCAGTGTTGTATGTATGATAGTATGGATGAGCTAGTTGTTAGGTATGATTGTAGGTTTGATGGATGAGTGTGAGGTTACTCTTATCTTTGTAATGTTTTCTTTTGTATTTGTTTTGTATATTTGTTTTTTATGAAATTGCATTGTCTGTTTCATTTAGCCATGCTAGACTAATTGAGATATCAAGCCATTTATGAAGCTAGGCTCATGAAATGTATTGAAGTATTGATATTACTGGATTGTTTTGTATGTTTGCTTTCTTATGTTTTGTGCTAAATTATAATAATGAATTTTTGAAAAAGAGAAAAACTAAAAAAAAAAAAAAGATTTTTTTTTTTATAAATAATAAATTCAGTTTTATGAACTCATTCCGGTTTAGAAAATATTTTGGGGATATGGTTGATGTATGAGTCTTATTGACCAGCCATATAATTGATAAAGTTCGGTTTAGAGGTTTTTCACAGGTTTTTGTTACTTCCCCTTCCTATAGGACCTAAAAGAATATAGGGGGTACCTTCCTACTTATCAGTGACACAGCAAACACACCAGCTGACAGATTGCGTGGACTGGCGTTTGGCTATCAGTGTGTGTAGTGACCAGCAGCAAGTCACTACTCACACACCGCCAGCCAAGCGCCAGTCCACGCACACCGCCTGCCAAGTGCCAGTCTACCCACACCGCCTGCCAAGCGCCAGTCCACCCACACTGCCTGCCAAGCGCCAGTCCACGCATACCGCACACCAGTCCACGCACACCGCCAGCCAAGCGCCAGTCCACGCACACCACCTGCCAAGCACCAGTCCATGCACACTGCCTGCCAAACGCCAGTCCATGCACACCACCAGCCAAGCGCCATTCCGCACACACCACCAGCCAAGCCCCAGTCCACGCACACCACCAGCCAAGCCCCAGTCCGCGCACACACCCAGCCAAGCGCCAGTCCTTGCATATCACCAGCCAAGAGCCAGTCCACGCACACCGCCAGCCAAGCGCCAACCTACGCACACTGCCAGCCAAGCTCCAGCCTACACACACCACCATCACATTTAGGGTTTTTTTAATACAAAAAAGAGAACACGAACAAATTGTAAATAGATAAAAAACTACTAACACAAAATCTGAAACTAAATACATTGCACTAATGCCAACCTTGAAACTGAAGCAGCATTTTTAAACAATACAGACCAGGCAGTTCACTTTACCACTCATGGATGCTCCCAAACATTATTTTGCGTGTGGTACATTCTAAAACAAGCAGGCACACACAGCGCAGGGTTAGAAGGACACTCGGGGAAGTACATATGAGTCTCCTTCCGCGTATCTCTTTGCCAACACACTCTACATCTCCTACTGGGAAAGTCTTTTGAGGGCGTGGGAGGAATGTGATCAGGAAAGTGGCGATCTTTCAATCTAGCCACATCCTCCACCACTCCAACTCTAGGAACACTTGCCTGTTCCACTACAACAAGGCTGCCTATTACAGACTCCTGAAACTTAGCAAAAGTCACCTTTGACTCAGGACAATAATCCTTAAATACAACAAAAGCATTAAAGGTTGCCAAGTGGAAAAGATGGATAGCCAACTTCTTATACCAAATGTAAGGCTTATGAAGAGTAGTGTAAGGTTCCAACTTCTGATCTACGCTATCAACACCACCCATGTGCCTATTATAGTCTAAAATGCACACAGGTTTGCGCACTTCAGCAACCTGACCCCAAACAGTCACAGGTGAAGTGTTTTCATCATGGATGGTAGTCAGCATGTAGACATCTCTCCTGTCTGCAAACTTCACAGCTAGAAGTTCCTCGCTATGCAGCGCACTGCACTGTCCCCGCACAAGCTTTTGACAAACAAGTTATTTTGGGAAACCTTTACGGTTAGAGCGGATTGTGCCACAAGCAACTGTGTCCACTTTGACCAATTCCCTGAACAACTGCACACCAGTGTAGAAGTTATCTACATATAAATGATGACCTTTGTTAAAAAGTCCTCTACCAAGTTCCCACACAATTCTCTCAGTCATTCCAAAAGTAGATGGACAACCAGGGGGGTCAATCCTGGAATCCCTACCAGTGTACACCCTGAAATTAGAGACATATCCAGTCCTACTGTCAACAGCATATACATCTTAATTCCATAGCGTGCCCTCTTGCTAGGAATGTATTGCCTAAAAACCAAGCGGCCCTTGAACAAGACCAAAGACTCATCCACAGCTATTTGTTTCCCTGGAGCATAGATCTCAGAAAATCGATCTACAAAGTGATCAATGACAGGCTGAATCTTAAAAAGATGGTCACAATCAGGGTTATCTTGTGGCAAAGCTAAACCATTATCGACAGAATGCAGCATCCGAAGCAGAAGCAAATACCTATCACGACTCATGACTGCCGGAAATATAGCCGTTGCCATCAGGGGACTAGTGGACCATTATGAAGACATCAATGGCTTCCTTAGCAAGCCCATCAAAAAAGTTAAACCCAAGAACTTCTTCATCTCTTACAGATTTGTGGGAGTCCACCGGGTAGCTCTAGAGTGGGGCCTAAGGCTGGCATTGTTGTCCCTCAAAAACTGTGCAGCATACAAAGTAGTCTGCTCAACAATTTCTGCCAAAAATACATCGTCCATTAGCAACTGAAAACAATTTATAGGCAAAAGGTTTTCAGTATCCACTCTACACCCTGGAACACCAGTAAAGTCTGGCAATGTTGGCTGCGCCATGCCTGGGGCAACCCAGAGGTCAGCACTTCCAATGGGAGGCCTTGCAGCCCTAGGCTGCAAATCAGATGCCTCTTGCTGCACTATCGGCACATCAATGTCCTCCTCTAAGACAGGCACTTCATCTGCACTAAGAGTGGCTTCATCATCCAATGATTCCTTGTGGACAGAAAACTCACTGCCAGAATATTCCACTGCCTCCTCTTCCTCAGATGCAGAACCATGGTCAGAGGAAGACTCAAAAAGCATACCAACAACCTGCTGAGCAGTAATCCTACGGCTAGCCATAGTCCTTACAAAGAAAGGAGACTTCACAAACAAGTCAACAACAACAAACACTGTGCAAAATAAGTAATAAGGGAAGTGTGGCTTTAGCACAAAGATCTGTATACTCAAAAACAATATGGCTCACTTGCCAAAGATAGCTACACTCAACAGCACCTACTTTGCAGAGACACAGCAAAAAGCAACGATATCCCACTAGAAAGAAAAAACAAAACCAATTACTGACAAGACAACAAAATACACATCGAGCACTAATGCAAAAAGATTTTGACACTCAAAAAACAGAAGCCAGACATACTGCTATTATTACACCATTTGCAAAAAATACATTCATGCAAGGAAATGAAACTCATTTAGAGTAAAAAGTACAAAAAAAATTATCTTACCAAACACATGCAACTACACAAATTGCAGAACCACCAGTAACGAAACCGCAACCTGGAACAGTCTAAAGAGCAAAAGCCTTGAACTAGAATAAAAAGGAGAAATAAAACATTACAATTGCAATTCACAAGAAATAAAACAAGTAACATTATAACACGCTGTGCCACTACCCAAATGGTCAATCTGCCAGATAGACCTTCAAATAGGGCTGAGAAAAATGGGAGGTGATCTTGCCCAAGGGATCGGGTGGGGTTTTCTGCCAGGCCGATCTGTCCCCCAGGTGGGGCAGAAAACTGCAGACAGAAATTTCCCCCCCTTGCAAAAGAAATCGATCCCTGGTGCCTAGGAGGGTTTTCTGCCTCCCCCTCCCGCCTAGGGGCAGAAAGGACAAAAAAAGGGGCAGATCTCTCCCCAGGGGGGCAGAAAATACATAAACATAATTTAACCCCCTTGGAAGAGACCCTTGGCCAAGGGGTCGCTTCCATCTTCAATAAAAAAGAATCCCTAGTGCCTAATGGAGTTTTCTGCCTCCCCTGGGGGCAAAAAGGCCAAAAGAATGGGCCGATCGGCCTCTAGGGGGCAGAAAAAACATAAACAAACAATTTCCCCCTTGGAAGCGACCCTTGCCCAAGGGGTCACTTCCAGTACACAAAAAACTAAATCCCTGGTGCCTAGTGGGGTTTTTTGCCACCCCTGGGGGCAGAAAGGCCCAAAAACGGGCCGATTTGCCCCCAGGGGGGCAGAAAAAGCATGCATAAAATTGCCCCCCTTGGAAGCGACCCTTGCCCAAGAGGTCGCTTCCATAACAGTAAAAGGAATCCCTGGTGCCTAGTGGGGGCATTTCTGCTACACGATTCGCGACGCTGTGCACGATTGTGAAGCAAAAATGCCCTGCAAAGAGACATCAGGGGAGAGGAAAGACTCCTTCCTCTCCCCCGATGCCTCGATGCACAGGGAAACCCCCCTGGGAACAGGAATCACCTTACCTGTTCCTCCGGATGCCTGGAAGCAAATAGCTTCCAGAGTGTTTGGGGCTTCCTGATGACGTCGGTGCACGCTGTGAGCGCTGATGACATGGGATTGCCACGGGGGGTTAGGGGTGGCAGCGGAAACTCTTCCGCTGCTAACCCCCTTTTTGGATAGTTGATGGGCTGCCCATGGGGGGAGCGCCAGCTCTTCACGCATGGGTGAGTGCCATGACGGAGCGGTTCCGTCATGCGCACACGCCCACCGTGGCGTGTGCTAAATGTTGTAATAAACATTGCACATTAAAAATATAGTTAATATACAGGAGCTATGCTATATTTTACTACTAAACAGGCAGCCACAAGTGCAGTTACCTTGCAGACAACAGGGTCATGACTTGAATGGTGTAGCAGGTGCAGTATCCCCGGCCCCAAAAGTTGCACCGGCCCCAAAAGTTGTCAGAACTCCTCTAAACACATAATTTTGCTATATTTGACTACTAAACAGGCAGTCACAATTGCAATTACCTTGCAGTTAAAAGGGACTTGATTTGAATGGTGCAGCAGGTGCAGTGGCACCGGGGCCAAAAGCTCTAGGGACCTCACTAAACCCAGTTTATTGCTAAAATTTAAAACTAAACAGGCAGTCACAAGTGCAATTACGTTGCCAATAACAGGGTCATTATTTCAATGGTGCAGGAGGTGCAGTGGTACCAGGGCCAAAAGTTGTCAGAACTCCTCTAAACACCAAATATTGCTATATTTAACTACTAAATAAGCAGTCACAAGTGCAATTACATTGCAGGCACCAGGGTCATGATTTCAATGGTGCAGCAGGTGCAGTGACACTGGGGCCCAAAGCTCTAGTAGCTCCTCTAAACACCAAATATTGCAATATTTTGCCACTAAACAGGCAGTCACAAGTGCAATTACCTTACAGGCAATAGAGTCATGATTTGAATGGTGCAGCAGGGTCAGTGGCAACAGGGCCAAAAGTTGTCACAACTTATCTAAACACATATTATTGCTATTACATCAATTAATTCTATTATTTCCCTCTTGCATTTAATTTTTCAAAATTTGACTATTACTTATCTGCACTATACCACTAGTAACAGCACAATATATTGCCTTTATGTACATAAACAAGTCATAACCCTTTAACAGACTTTCTGTAACTTATATTATACAATTACTCAGCAAGCTACAACCTACAACAAAAAACAGCTTATTAATCACATAGGCAAAATGTAATGCATTTACCAATGCTTGTTGCCATATAACACTGTGAACACTTCACAAGTTTTAAGCAGTGTGTTTTTTATTTGCCCTTGGACATCGTCTAGTACTTCTTAGTGCTGTTGCATCTTTGTAAAAAGGGCACTAACTTAACAATGTATCTAATCCAATTGGAGGTCTCCTCTGGAGTATGAAACACTATTAAATTTGCCATACGTTACAACACCAATGGCAAAACCTCTGGGAAAACCAACAGAAAGCTCTGCTTAACGCAGAACAAATGCCACAATGCATCAATAGTAGATCAAGGGCCAGATGTACGACCAAGCAATTTGCGAGTCGTTATTTGTGAGTCGCAAATTGGGATGTACAACAGTGTCTGAGACACTGTTAGTGATTCCCAATGGGGTCGCAAATTGCATGACTCATTAACATTAATGAGGCTGTTGCAATTTGCGACCCCATTGGGAATGGCAGGCACTCCCAGGGATGGTAGCCTGCTGGGGTCAGCAGACCTCCATGTCTGGGACTACTTTTAAATAAAGCATTTTTTTTTTTTTAAATGCAGCCCGTTTTCCTTAAAGGAAAACAGGATGCATTTAAAAAATAAAAATGAAACTTTTCAGTTTCATTTTTTAAGGGCAGGCAGTGGTCCCTGGGCCTGCCCTTAACAAATATTTATAGAGCCAAACACAAAGGGGAAGGGGTCCCCTGGGAAACCCTTCCCGTTTGCGAGTGGTTTACCACCCTTCTTTGCGGTCACAAAACAGTCATACATGGCATTTGGGGTCGCTATTAGGAAGGGAGCACCCCTTCCTAATAGCAAGTTGCAAAACACTATTTTGTGAGTCGCAAATTTTTGCGAGTCGCAAAATAGGGTTTGTACATGGCCAACAGGATTTTTGCATGCGCAAACGGGTCTAAAACCCATTTGCGCATGCAAAAATCCATCGTACATCTGGCCCCAAAAGCAATTCAAGACGTTGTCTAGGCTGCACTGCACAGCTCACAATGTTGGCCTAACTTTATCATTCATAACCTTATATAAAATATCATACCGTAAAGTAGTATGACCTCATTGATTTACTGAATATTTAAGCCACCTCCAACTCCCCAGGCTTTTCTTTGGTTATTGGGATCCAGCTGTGGAAGGATTCCATCATCCACCCAGTGACAACAAGCTAATACCAAAGACAAATCCCTGACTTTTCATCCTCCCAGTGACAACAAACTAGCCCTAGAGACAAATTCCTCACTTTTAATCCACCCAGTGACAACAAGCTAACCCCAGAGACAAATTCCTCACTTTTCATCCGCCCAGTGACAGCATGCTAACCCCAGAGACAAATTCTTAACTTTTCATTCGTCCAGTGAGAACAAGGCTAATCATAGAAACAAATTCCTCACTTTTCATCTGCTCAATGACAACAAGCTAACTCCAGAGACAAATTCCTCACTTCTCATCTGCTCAATGACAGCAAGCTAACTCCTGAGACAAATTCCTCACTTTTCAGCTTACCTGCACTCCTTCGAGAGATCATGGTAGAATGCATGTCTGATAAAACCTTGACAGGAACTCCTGAACTCTATCCTGAAAATCGACAATAATAAGATTAGTGAACCTACTGGAAGCCATCGTCAAGGGAGTACAAAATACGTACTCCAGAGACAAGTCCTCAGCCAGTTTTTCTGTCCTTTCAGTTGTCACAGCAGATTAAGGGTTCCTTGGATTGGTGGTTTAGCGACGACAACCTCTCCCGGGGACTCCCCTTTCATGTAACTCTAACTTGAGTGGTAACAACTGATGCCAGTGATGGAGCAGGGTAAATGAAAATTTTTTAACCTCCTAATATTTTCGTAAAATAATTAATAAACATGTTCGTATAAGTAAATAACCAACAATGTATGTTACATTTTAAGGGTTAAAGGTAACACGCTATTCCGTGTGCAAAATAATCAACTTATAATTGTTTACGTGTCTAACATAACATAATATTGGCGTACTAATTAAATAATAAACGCATGATCTGTGCTTTTAAATAAAACGTATGGTTGCAAAATAAAGCGATGGTAAGTAAGGGACAGCTTTATATGTTGCTTTTTGCTAGGTAATACCTAATTGGGGTACGTAGAAAGACGGGAGGGAAACGAAAGGGTTTATATTTCTTTGTTTTAACAATATTTTGTTTATCTTTGAAAATAGTGCGCTTAGGCCTGTCGAGCAGCGATATAAAATGGCCGCCAGTTGCTAGAGTACGCATGAGCGGGGGACCATGTGATAGAGGAGAGAGGCTGTGGAAAAGGGATGATCACGTGCTGATGCTGAGAGGCTAAGATGGAAGTATGGTCAAGGCTGTTGTGACCTTTCTGAGCAGATGTGTGCCAAGATGATCAGCAAGAAGCGTGAGAAGTCCAACTGAATCAATAGACGGAACTGTTAAACCCAAAATGTAGCAGAAAAAGATACAATTTGGACTGATCGAAACGGATGAGCAATTGCATGAACTGTGGGAAAACATGCTTGCTTGGACATTCCACAAGGAACTGGTTAAGACCAGGAAGTTTGATTAAAATGTATATGGGCCTGAGTTTTGACCAAAGAGAAAGAGTCACGCCATGAAGAAGAAACATTTTATGCTGTAAGCTAGAATTAGGGTATAAGAAGACCTACTCTTGGTGGGAGGGGTTAGTTGCTGGAGAGCAGATGCTGGAGAAGTTAGATGCTGTAGATGGGTGAAGTTGCGGTTGCTGATGCTGACGAGCTGATGCTGCTGCTGCTATTTTTCTTTTCCAGTTGAGTATAAGATGCTGCTTGAGGAGAATTTTCCTGATAGATTTTTATTTTAGAACTATTAGATTTCCCCCAGATAGATAGATTGATCTTTAAGAGTTCTTACTATGATAACCTTATTTTTCCGTCTAATAAAAATGCATTGCAATTTCAAGTTATTCTTATATTGATGATAAATGAAATGATCTGAATAATAAGCTTAACCTCATTTCCTGCATTCAAAACTTTATATAAACTTTATTATTCTTTAAACAAATGACTCAGTGATTCTTTAGCTCAATGATTAAAATGAAATATTAAAGAGTTTATTGTGATTGAGCTGGTCTTAATCACCATCAACTGATTCCTACTAGTTGGTCCATCGACCAATGAGCGGAATACCTTAAAGCAAAGAGAAATATTATGTCATGTTAAAGAGGTATCCCGTCTCCTTCCAGCGAATCGTTTTCTCCTAGGTTATTGACGGAGGAAATCCAGGGAACAAATGAGTAAGTGAATGTATATGCGGTGTTATGGGCCCCACCGTCATATGGATATATTGTGTGTGTTAGAGGAATAGTTGCACCTGGATGACCAAAGCATTTAAGGAGAATTATTTTTATTGTCAGCGCTGGATCAGATTTCTTGGTAGCAGAGTTATGGTTTCTATAGATTAGTTTGGTGATTATTGATTATTGATTATTGATAAGTTCATGTCTAACACTTTTTGTTGAGTCGCGTTATGTTATATGTAAGTTTTCACGCTTCTGGGAAGTAGGAAGTGGAACACGTGTGGCAAGAGAAGTCACATGGAATTGTACATTGTCTGAGTTCATTTATGGTAATAACACAGGTTGCGTTATAATAGGGACATTTTGCGTATAAAAGGTGTGTAAGTGAAATAGTGATCGGTTTTCTTGTGAAACTTTGGCCTTAATTCTCAGGAGCAGTATAGTCTCCACATGTGTTTTATCCCCAGAGAAACGGGTTTACTGATTGCTTGAAAGAAGGGTAAGGTAGAGGGAAGTACTACTTTATCGGCGAAACTAAAAATTCTGTGGTAGGGTAGAGGTAAGCGCTGCCTACTGGAAAATACAGAATTCTTGTGTAAATGGTCAAAGCTATCTCTTCGGTTTAGCGAATCAGACAAATGGAAATGTGTTTTAAATGTTGTAACTAACAAAAATTGTTGAAAAAGAAATTGCCGATAAATTTTGTAAAGGAGGGGTCAAGAGCAGAAGTGACGTAGACAAGAGTCGCGCTGGGATTGGACAGTGCGCTAGTCACATGAAAACAGGAGCAGAACTGACGTAGACAGAAGTCGCGCTGGAATTGGACAGTGCGCGGTAGACAGAAATCGCTCTGATTGGAGCATTGGTGTGAGTCGCGCTAGTATTGGTTGAAATAACGCATAGAGAACAGTGTTGAATTGCGGATCATTTAAGGAGAAAAAGGTTGTGAATTATGTCGTACTATGAGTATGGTAAAGAGAAAACGTCATGGATGTCGAAAGTTAAGAACTTCTTTAAGAAAGACAAGAAGGTAGTGACTAGAGAGGGACAAATAATTCCTCCGCCGAAATCACCAGCTTCGCATATGATGCTGAAATATGGATATCATACATGCATATGGTTAGAAAATTGGACAAAATACACCAAGAATGATGGAGCATTGGCTTTCCCTGAGAATGGTTCATTTAATGTAGCTGTATTACGGAATTTGAGAGAAAAGATGGCAATGTTAGAACCTAGACCTAGACCGACACAGTTTGAAGCTTTAACGGAATGGGAAGATGAGATGTATGAGCGAGAGAGATTCAGAGGATTAAAGAATCATGAGTTTGTGCCTGGAAGGTTATGGGGAGTAAATCATGAGGACAGAATAAAGCGTTGGAGATATGCTAACATGACAGGAGGTTTGTTTCCAGCTTTTACAGTTGAGGAAGAAGCAAAGAGAAAGTGTACAGAGAAAAAGAAACATTTAGTGGTAGAAAAGTATGTGTATGGTGGTAGTGAAACAGATGACGAATTGCTGGAAGATATTTTAAACAGAAACCCACCTCCATACCAACAGACT
The DNA here is from genome assembly GCA_963921515.1 of Calotriton arnoldi. Classification (NCBI taxonomy): domain Eukaryota; kingdom Metazoa; phylum Chordata; class Amphibia; order Caudata; family Salamandridae; genus Calotriton; species Calotriton arnoldi. The sequence continues at coordinate 94,942 of CAWUFW010002495.1, read as the reverse complement.
TCTGCGGTGGTGACACCTAATGCACCGCCGATGGAAACTGGGAGGAATAAAAATCCCGAACGAAGAAATGAGACAAATAGGTCACAAGATCAATTTAAAACTTCACAAAATGAAGAGATAGAAAGTGACAATGCAACTGAATTAGCAAAACCGACAAAAGAATTGACTGAGAAAATAAGAGAATTGACAAAGAATATGGAAGCTGTAACTGTACCAGTAACAGTAGGTCCAGTAATGCCAATTTTTGAGAATCAGAAAATTGATGAACGTTCTTTAGTGATTCCCATGAATTCACATTTGCAAAGAAAAAGAGAAGGGATGGAGCTGAATAATGAAGGTGCACACAATTTGGCTAGTACCTATAGACCAAGCCCACCTACTAATTTGATGATAAATGAAAATGAGATTAGGAGAATGCCTATGGTGACGGAGTCCGCATCAGGAACACCAGAAAGAAGCAGCAATTGGATAGAATTAAATAGTACGCCTGTAGGTCCGACTCCAGATGAGTTAAATGAATGGATGAAAGCGCTAAAAACAAAAGAACCGGAAGAGAAACCATTAGATGTAATTAGGTTGAAAATAGACATGAAAGAATTGATTTTGGGAGCAATTGGAACAGAAAAATTAAAAAATTATAAGGATGATGAGATTGTTTTTGTGCAAGAGTCTTACTTGGAGAGCTAGAAATTTACATGACAAATTGGAAGAGACAGCAAGTGAACTAGGAGTGGAATTTGTAAAAGTGAGAACGTTGCAGAAACCATACAGAGTAGATTTTTGTGAGAAAGACATAGAGAATTTGAACACATCAGGAAGACTGACCCAAATAAAAGAGTTAATTGTTTTATTAAGAAAATGGGGTGATGTGGATAGATGGAGAAATAGATGGTCGAAAAAGAATGAGAAAACAACAGATAAAGCATCTTTGGCTTTTGCAGTGACAGATAGGGAACGAGTTGTTAGGGAATACCCGACGAGAGAAACTCCAGGTGGTAGTTATGTGCATGTTCCATGGACCAGACAGGATATACTGTCATTTACAAATGACTTCCCAAAATTGAGAGAGAAGCCAGTAGAATGGTACAGACAAGTGGAAAGATTTGTTAAGGTGTCAAAAGTGCTGTGGATAGATCTGGATGGATTGTTTGATATAGTAGTGCCAGCTGATTTGTGGACAGAATGTAAGATTACTATTGATTGGCCAACTGTAGAATATCCAAGGGACGCTAAAACAGGAGCGCCAGGACCAGAAGTGATGAGGAAGTACGACCAAGTAATTACCTTTTTGAAGAATAAAATTCCACCTAAAGAAACAGATTGGGTAAAAATAGACAGAACAACGCAGGAAAGTAAAGAATCAGTGCACGCCTACTATGAGAGATTGTTGTTGGTCTTTAAACAGTATAGTGGTTATGAGACACTGAATGAGAAGGATATGAGTCATTTTGTATATAGGTTTGTGTATGGATTGAGACCAGAGATAAGTGAAATGATTAAGCAGCACATGATTGGTTGGCAGAATAGCACAGTGGATGAGGTTTTGAGATATGCTAAGTATTGCAGTGATGATATTGAGAGTAGACAGCGTAAATTGAAAGAAAAGGCCATGTGGGCACAGGTGAAAGTTGCAGAGAAGCAAGAAGCTCAATTGAGTAATACTGGTAATGAAACAGGACAGGTTAAATCCCGACCTAATATAGGTAAAGGAAAAGGACAAATGAGCATAGATGAGGCAAAGAAAAAGTGGCCATGCCACAACTGCGGAAAGCTAGGACATTGGAGAAACGAGTGTAAATTTCCTCCAAAACCTAATGTGGAAAATCAATCATTAAATTCACAGGTGCAGAGTGAGGTAGTTACTCAACAAGGTCAGGTGCCACAACCACCACTTCCCAAGAGTGTTAACCAACAGAAATACAGTGCAGAAACAGGATTCTACGGAGGAGAACAGGTAACACAGTTGCCGCGTGCAGCTGCAATTTCTCAATATTGGTTACGACAGGATGAGGATGACACGGATGAAAGTTCCTGACGGTGCCTAGGAGAGGGGGAAGAGTGCGTGCTTGGTGCAACTCTAGAGGTAGATCAGTCTGGTCCATTTGTGGATGGAGAAGTGAATGGTGCAAATGTAACATTCCTTGTTGACACTGGAGCTACCCGTTCTACTGTTAGGTCAGTGGAAATTCCAAACCTTCCTCTCTCAGGTGAACATATCCAAGTAGTTGGAGTTTCAAATCAGCAAATTAAAACGCCTCTTACTAAATTAGTGAAGGTAAGAATTGGTCCATTTAGTGAAATGCACCGATTTGTGGTATGCGATTGTAGTCCCGTGAACCTATTAGGACGCGATTTATTGTGCAAGATGAACTGCACTATCTATTGTACCCCAGACGGAATTGCATTTCAGACTCCGGATGAGGATGTGCTGTATAAAATGACAATGGTGAATTTAGAACCAGAAGTAAATGGTTTGTTTCCTGTATTTGATGCAGAGAAAATCCCAATTGAATTGAAAAAGACAGTGAAAGAAGAAGTGTGGGACTTTACAGGAGAAGATGTAGGATTAATGAAAGGAGTAGATCCCGTTAAAATAACAGTGAAAGAGGGAACGAGTTACCCAAATACGCCCCAGTATAAATTGACACCAGAAATAATTGAAGGAATAACGCCAGTAATACATAAAATGATTGAACAAGGGATTCTAAAAGAAATCATGAGCAGTCCATGTAATTCGCCAATAATGGGACTGAAAAAGCCAAACGGAACATATAGAATTGTACAAGATTTGAGGAAGGTAAACAAAATTGTTGTGCTTTGTTGCCCGATAGTACCGAACCCTGCTGTGATTCTATTCCAGATTCCACGTGAAGCAGAATGGTACACAGTAATTGATTTATGTCATGCATTTTTCTCTATTCCATTGCATCCAGATAGCCAGCCATTATTTGCGTTCCGGTTTGGAGAGCGTATTTTGGCATGGTGCCGAATTCCTCAAGGGTACACAGAAAGTCCCTCAATTTTTAATCAGATTCTAAAGATATCGTTGGAAGATTTAAGAATGCCAGAAAAGTCAGTGATGGTTCAGTATATTGATGACCTACTGGTGGCATCAAAAACGAAAGAAGCATGTGTCAATGATACAATTGCTTTGCTGAATCATTTAGCAAAAAGAGGACATAAAGTGTCCCCTTCAAAACTGCAGTTTTGTCAACAAGAAGTCCAGTATTTAGGGCATAAAATTGAGAAAGGAGTGCGAAAGGTAACGACTGAAAGAATAAAAATGATTCAAGGAATGAGAGCTCCAATGACACAAAGAGAGGTAAGAATGTTTTTGGGAATGGTTGGATATTGTCGACAATGGATAAGCGGTTTTTCACTGATTGCTAAACCATTGCAGAAACTGCCAAAGAAGGATGTTAAAGGTCCTTTTGAAATGAATGATGAAGAAATGAAAGCATTCAGAGAGCTGAAAAAGAAATTATGTGAAGCTCCAGCATTAGGAATGCCTGACTATGAGAAAGATTTTGAGCTGTATTGCAGTGAAAGAGATGGATGTGCATTTTCAGTTTTGGTACAGAGACATGGAACTATGAAAAGACCAATTGCATATTTTTCGGCTGTTTTAGACCCTGTAGTGAAAGCATTGCCTGGATGTTTGAAAGCAGTTGCTGCTACTTGTGTGAGTCTGGAACAGAGTGAAGGCATAGTGATGGGGTATCCATTGAGAGTGTATGTTCCCCATTCTGTGGAAATTCTCTTGACAAGAACGAAAACCCAATACATGACACATAGTCGGCTGACTAGGTATGAAAAAGTAATTTTGAGTGCAGATAATGTGACCATTGACAGATGTATGAATGTGAATCCTTCGACATCATTGCCAGATGAAGAGAGTGTGATTGAAATGGATGAAGTAGATCACGATTGTCTGAATGTGCTCGAATACTGTACAAAACCAAGGTCTGACATACGAGATGAGCCTTTAAAAGAATCAGATTATATTCTGTTTGTGGATGGCTCATGTTTGAGAACAAGTGATGGAGTTCTAAGTGCAGCATATGCAGTTTGCACAGTAGCAACTGTAATGGAAGCATCTTGTCTGAAAGGGGTACGGTCTGCCCAAGTTGCTGAATTAGTAGCTCTGATTCAAGCATGTAAGTTGGGAAGAAATGTACGGGTTACGATTGTGACAGATAGCCAGTACGGCTTCAGTCAGATTTGGTCACAAAGGGGTTTCTTGACGTCTGCAGAAACGCCAATTAGAAATGGAGATTTTGTGAAAAAGCTGCTTGAGGCGATACAGCTGCCTAAACAGATTGCTGTTGTGAAGTGCAATGCACATAAAAATGGGGAAGACTACATAACTGTTGGTAATAAATATGCTGACGAAATGGCACAGTACTGTGCAAAGAATGTGGTTTCTTTAAACAAAAGTCGGGAAAGAGAGCATATTTCTTGTCCTTTGCTTTTTACTAACTCTATTGAGACATGGGATGAGGTGAGACAATTACAAGAAGCTGCAGATGATGAGGAAAAAGATACATGGATAAAAGCAGGATGTAGAAAACATGAAGAAAATGATGTTTGGGTTTATAGAGATGAGAGACCAGTTATGCCTGATAGCATGATTTCTGACATGGCACGGATGTACCATGGACAAGCCCATATTTGGAGAGATTCAATGATCAGACTTTTTAGACAAACATGGTACAATCCAAAATTCAGAGCCATAGCTGAGAGTCTTTGTCAGAGATGTCTTATTTGTCAACAGTTAAATCCAGGAAGGAAGACAGTAGTGAGTCTAGGAACAATAGGACGAGAAGGGGGTCCTTTCACTAGAATGCAAATGGATTTTATTGAAATGCCACCTTGCAACAGACTAAGGTATGTCCTAGTGGTCGTCTGTTTGTTTTCCCGTTGGGTGGAAGCATACCCAACAAGAAGGAATGATGGTATTACGGTAGCAAAACTTATGCTGCGAGAATTCATTCCGAGGTATGGTTTCCCAGTCACGATTGAAACAGATAGAGGAACACACTTCCAAAATGAATTAGTTAAACTGATTTGTGAAGCACTTAGTATTAAACAGAAACTGCATTGTGCATACAGACCAGAGGCTTCTGGAATCGTAGAGCAAGTGAATGGAACAATCAAGAACAGGTTAGGAAAAATGTGTCAAGCTACAGGACTCAAATGGCCAGATGCTTTGCCATTAGTTCTAATGACAATCAGAAGTATTCCGGAAAGGAAAACTGGACTCAGTCCCCATGAAATAATTATGGGACGAGCAATGAGACAAGCACAAGTACCTGACAACAAACTACTGACTATAACTGATGATCTAGTGCTGGATTATTGCAAAGGATTGGCTGATGTGGTGCGTTCTGTGTTTCATCAGGTTGGACCGGATGCGACCACTCTTGAAAGAAAACCAGCTCACGACTTGAATCCATCAGATTGGGTCCGCATAAAAGTCCACCGGAGAAGAAACTGTTTGGTTCCTCGCTGGGACGAACCACAACAAGTGATCCTGGTGACGACCACTGCAGTCAAGTGTGCAGGACTGAAACACTGGGTACATGCCAGTCACACCATCAGAGTTCCAGAACCTAAAGATCGACATGTGAGTCGACATCTGGAAGTATTGGATAACAGTTCAGCATCAGAAACAGAAGAAGAAACAAACAGGGTGCCAGAACCTGAAGATCGACCTGTAAGTCGACATCTGGAAGACCCAACTACAAGTGCAACGACAGAAGAAGTAGAAGAAGTAGAAGAAATAGCTGAAGTTCCAGAACTTGAAGATCGACCTGTAAGTCGACATCTGGAAATATCAGACACCAGTTCAGAATCTGATACAGAGCATTCGGATTGTGAAGAAATTCTAAAAAGAAATTGGAATTTTGAAAGCATAAGAGAAGAAACTGAGCCAGAAGATAGTGACAGTGAGCAACCAAGTACAAGTTGTGGTAAAAATCCTTCGGAGATAATATTGATAGATGAAGAAGGGAGAGTTTCAAACAAAAAGCTAGAAAAATCGGAAGATTCCCGAGGAGCAATAGGGACAAATAGTCAAACACGAGAACAGGGAAATTTAGAAGCAGATAAGGAGACTGACACAAATTCGGAAGAACCTCGAGGAGGGACAGAAATAGGTGAACGAAGGAAGATAAGAAAAGAACCACAAGTAGAAGAAAATGAAATTATAAGTTTCAAAATAAGAGGCAATGACGAAAGAATTGAAACAGAGTCTGAAGAAAGTGGAGAAGAAAGAAACCAAAAGCTAGAGTCAAGAAAAAGAAATTGGAAAACAGAAAGAGAGGAAAAAGGAAGTGAAGCAAAAAGGCCAAGAAAAGGAGACAATTGGCCCAACGAAGTAAGAAAATTAAGGTACAGAATCATAAGGTTGGATGGGAAAAGTGCTGAACAAGTGAATGAAATAACAAGTCAGAGAGAGCAAGAAAAACAAGGTGGAAAACACTTGCAGAAAACGAAAAGAATAAAGAAGGTAAATCCGAAGTATAGATCGCCTGAATGGTTGTATCTTGCTTTGACTAGTAACAAAGAAGAAAAGAACACTCACGAAAACCCAGAACAAAGAAACCTGATGGGAGAAAGTGAAGTGCAACAAACCTGAAGAAGTTTAAATAGTTTCTTCCGGATTTGACAAAACACTGGATCTGACGAATTTACCGGATGTGACAAAGAAAAAAATTCTGAGAAAGAATTAAAAGAAAGTACCAAGCAAAGACAAAACAGTGGAGTACAGAGTGGCAAATAAGTCATTTCTGAGGTGTAGCGACACAATTTTCTGGAAAACAAATAAATAAGGTTATCAAACAAAATGGAGAATACTAGAGATAGAAAATGTAAATGTGAGTTTTTAAGTAGATGGTGCAAGATGTGTTGCTTTTGTACAGGATTATTAATGACAGTATGGGTGGTTTTAGCAATCACTATTCCAATTAGTTTAGCTGTAGTAGAAATGTCTAATAACACTGAGAAAGAAAAAGGAGCTAACACTCAAGAACCAGTTATTTTAAAGAGTAGTGCAGAATTACACAAGGACAAATCAATAACAGATTTTTCAAAAAATGTTTTTACTAAATTATTATATGAGTATGTAGAAACAATGGATGTAAGAGATTGCTATGTTTGTATGCAGTTGCCTGCATCTGTAGCAGAGGGTGTGACTTATCATCACCTCCATTTGACGTATGGAATAACATGTAGCGTTTTAGCAAGTTTATTTTATAAAACAGGTAGATTAGAATATTATTACACTGACATAAATAAGATTTTTGCGAAAGTTTCTGTAGTTCCCGAGCTGAACAAAATTAAAGAGGGAAAAACGTTTGGTGAATATTTTTTAGAAGATAAGATTTTAACCTTAGATAGTATAATTAGGTACAACCTTACCTGTGAGTTAAAGAAGGAAGAAAAGGTATTTTTAGAGATGGTTGAAGAGAGAAGAGTGAAATTTCAAAGAAAAGTGATAGAAGAGACAAAAACACCTCTTTGGGCGTTTGAGGAAGACAATCATGACAAGAAAAAGACAAATGCAGCTATGACTCTGGATTGGCCCCAACAGGGAAGGTTGTGCATTAGAAGAAATAAGACAAGATATGACAATTATTTTGTGGGTTCCAGTATTTACCATGACAATTACCAAATTTTAGGTGGATGGGGATTCAAAGGGGGGAAAGATCCAATATTTCCAGGGATTTATTATGTTTGCGGAAATAGGGCTTATTATAGGTTGCCGGACCATTGGTATGGGTCATGTTACTTAGGCCTGGTCTTTCCAAAGATTTTTCATGTGGATAGAAAAGAAAAAGGAACACACAAAATGATAAATACCTTTACACGTAGAAAAAGGGAAAGTTTTTCAGAAATAGTAGGTGATATTTTTGGAGCATTGATACCAGCAGTGGGAATATCTTTGAATGCATTTAGAATTCGGAAATTATCCACAGTGGTAGATCGTTTATCTACAGATACTGCTGGAGGGTTCTTGATGGTAAATACCGAGATGGTTGCCATGAGAGCTATGGTGATGCAAAATCGACTTGCCCTTGACATTCTTTTGGCAAAAGAGGGCGGAGTCTGTGGAATGCTGAAAGTCCAACATTGTTGCACTTACATTCCAGATAAAAGTGAAAATATACAGAAGTATATAACAAATATTACAAGTTTGCACAAGGAACTTGTTCCACTGGAGGTTGAAAGTGCATGGGGAAAACTTGGTAAAGGGTTTTCTTCAGTAATAAATTGGTTAACAAGAATGAGTGGATTAATAATAGGGAAAGTTATAATAATAGCAACCGTGATAATAATAATAATATTAATACTGAAGCTTGCAATTACATGTATAAAGAGAAGAAGGCAGAATAAAATAGAAAAAGAAAACATGATAAACAAGGAGAGAGAGAGAGAAATGGGTGAAATAGAGTTAGAAGAAATAAAAGAGAACATGTACAAGAAAACGAAGAGACAAGTTGAAAGGGATACAGTTGTGTAAACTAACAAAAAGCAAATGGATAAAAGATATATGCTGTCTGAGAAAATTGTATAACTTGGGTTTTGTGGTGATATTAAAAATCACCAAAGGGGGAGTTGATGGAGCAGTGTAAATGAAAAAATGTTAACCTCCTAATATTTTCGTAAAATAATTAATAAACATGTTCGTATAAGTAAATAACCAACAATGTATGTTACATGTTAAGGGTTAAAGGTAACACGCTATTCCGTGTGCAAAATAATCAACTTATAATTGTTTACGTGTCTAACATAACATAATATTGGCGTACTAATTAAATAATAAACGCATGATCTGTGCTTTTAAATAAAACGTATGGTTGCAAAATAAAGCGATGGTAAGTAAGGGACAGCTTTATATGTTGCTTTTTGCTAGGTAATACCTAATTGGGGTACGTAGAAAGACGGGAGGGAAACGAAAGGGTTTATATTTCTTTGTTTTAACAATATTTTGTTTATCTTTGAAAATAGTGCGCTTAGGCCTGTCGAGCAGCGATATAAAATGGCCGCCAGTTGCTAGAGTACGCATGAGCGGGGGACCATGTGATAGAGGAGAGAGGCTGTGGAAAAGGGATGATCACGTGCTGATGCTGAGAGGCTAAGATGGAAGTATGGTCAAGGCTGTTGTGACCTTTCTGAGCAGATGTGTGCCAAGATGATCAGCAAGAAGCGTGAGAAGTCCAACTGAATCAATAGACGGAACTGTTAAACCCAAAATGTAGCAGAAAAAGATACAATTTGGACTGATCGAAACGGGTGAGCAATTGCATGAACTGTGGGAAACGATGCTTGCATGGACATTCCACAAGGAACTGGTCAAGACCAGGAATTTTGATTAAAATGTATATGGGCCTGAGTTTTGACCAATGAGAAAGAGTCACGCCATGAAGAAGAAACATTTTATGCTGTAAGCTAGAATTAGGGTATAAGAAGACCTACTCTTGGTGGGAGGGGTTAGTTGCTGGAGAGCAGATGCTGGAGAAGTTAGATGCTGTAGATGGGTGAAGTTGCGGTTGCTGATGCTGACGAGCTGATGCTGCTGCTGCTATTTTTCTTTTCCAGTTGAGTATAAGATGCTGCTTGAGGAGAATTTTCCTGATAGATTTTTATTTTAGAACTATTAGATTTCCCCCAGATAGATAGATTTATTTATTTATGAGTTTTATAGAGCGCGAACTTGACCCGTTAGGGTATCAGAGCGCTTTACAGGAAAACATAGCCGTGTACAAATTAGGCATAGCATTATCCAGTTGCGGATTGAATGGGAGAGGGTAAGGTGCAGGGTACACAGGGAGATAGGGCATGTATTTACAGATTAAATATCCGAATACTCAGGAACGAGGTAACATTTTTACAGATTAAATATCCAAATACTCAGGAGCGAGGTAACATTATTACAGATTACGTTAACCAATGTTCGCGACAAGGCCCCCAGTTTCTGATGGGGTGAGCTAGATAATCCGAAGGGAGGCAATAGATGGCCATAGTTCAGGGCTGTAGTAGTTGTAGAGGCAAAGATTAAACGAGAAATTTACCCATAAGGAATGTTTTGGCATCCTTTTTGAAGCGGGTCAGAGAGGGGATTCTTCTGATGTCCGGTGGGAGAGAGTTCCATATTCTTGGAGCAGCCCCGGAGAAAGCCCGGTTGTAAGTTTTTTTTTTCCGAAAGCGTGCAGGTTGGAGCAAGAGGTCTCTGGCAGATCGTGAGTTTCTGATTCCACCGGAGATCACAAGTTTCTGCCTCAAATATGCAGGAGAGTTAGAATATAAGGCTTTGTGCGTGATGCATGCTATTTTGAGCTGTATTCTTGCCTCCAGGGGAAGCCAGTTGAGAGCTTTCAAGTGTGGGGAAATATGGTCGTATTTCCTCGAGTCGGTGAGTAGTCTGGCGGCCGCGTTGAGGCAGGCTTTTAGAGGTGCCAGGGAGATCTTGGATAGGCCCGAGAGGGTAGAGCAGCCATATTCCAGTCTAGAGATGACAAGTGCTTGGACTGTCATTTTTAGGTCGGGAGCATCGAGGAAGGGTTTCAGTTTCCTAAGGTAGCTCAGGTGGAATCTGGCTGATTTGGCCATTGAATTTATGAAGTCCTGCATGTTCAGGTTGCTATCGAGGGTGATTCCCAGAGATTTGGCCGAGTCTACGATGGTTGGTGAGCAATTCAAGGCTGTAATAGCCTTAATCCATGATTGAATCTCAAGGTTGGTATTGGGCGGGGCGATCAGGAGAAATTCAGTTTTCTTTGCGTTGAGTTTGAGTTGATTGGATGCGAGCCATTGGACAGTGAGTTTCAGGGCTTCGTTTAGGGAGAGGATCTCTGCGAGCGATGAGGTTTTGATGTAGATCTGAGTGTCATCAGCGTACATGTGATAGGAGATATTGGCAGTGCGTATTACTTCGGTAAGCGGTTCCAGGTAAAGATTGAAGAGGGTGGGGGACAGTATTGAACCTTGAGGGACTCCAACCGTGACCGGGGATGGTGCAGATAGGTTGCTGTTGACAAGGAATCTCTGGGATCTGTTTTTGAGGAAGGACCTGAACCATTCTAGAACGGTGCCATCCAAACCCATCCTAAATTTGAGGCGTTCGAGTAGTTTTTCATGGTTGACCGTGTCGAAGGCCGAGGATAGGTCTAGGAGGATTATGAGACAGGCCTTGCCCAGGTCAAGGGCCTGGAGAGCATCATCAACGATGTGGAGCATAGTGGTTTCGGTGCTGTGTCCTGGTCTAAATCCGGATTGGAAGTCATCAAGCAGGTGGAAGTTGTTGATGTGTTGACTTAGTTGCTGCTGCACACATTTCTCCATCACTTTGGCTAAGAGGGGGATGTTGGAGATGGGTCTGAAATTGTCAGGGAGGCTGGATCCAGCGACAGCTTTTTCAGAATGGGGAGGACTTGGCCGGCTTTTAGAGAGTCGGGCACCATTCCCTGCCGGAGAGAGGCGTTAATTATTGTAGTCCAGCTAGGAATAATGGATTGAGCGACGGTAGCTAGGCAGTTGGAAGGGAGCGGGTCATTAAAATGGTTGTTAGGCTTTAGGGAGGATAGGATTTTGGACACTGAGTCGTCATCATAGAGTTTGAAGTCAGTCCAGTGAGCATTGTTTTTGGGTGGAACCAGTGGGGGCGATGTGGCTGGAGGAGGCGGGTCAAGAGGTGTTTGAGGGTGAGTGGTGGAGTTGAGTTCGCTTCCAAGGGCTGAGATTTTGTCTGCGAAGAAGGAGGAGAATTCCTCTGAGGATATAAGAGACTTGGGGTTTTCTTTTGAAGTTTTGGCCAGTATATTAGATTGGTGTTTGACCAGTTCGAAGAGCTTTTGGGGCCTGTTCTTGGCCTTCTCTAGTGCAGTTCGGAAGAATTCTTTTTTAGACTTGAGTATGTTCCTGTTGTAGGAGTTTCTGGCCTGGCGGAGGAGTTTTAGGTGTGCGGCAGAGGGGTGCTGCCTCCAGGATCGTTCAGCTTGTCGGAGGACTCTCCTCTCGTTGTTAAGGGATCCCGTGAACCAGGGGTTTCTGTCTTTGATTTGGGTTCTTTTCAGCTTTAGTGGGGCTAGATCATCCAGGATGTTCGAGATAGTCGCCGAGTAGTGATCGTTAAGACCGCTGACTGTTGTGATATGTGAAGGGGGGGGAGGTTTGATTTGCAGCGAGCCTCGAGTTCCCTGCGGTCTAGGTTCTTAGTGTCTCTGATCCAGCGTTTAGGAATCACTGGTTGCGGTGCCCTTGTTTTGAGGGTGCCCGGTAGGAGGAAGGTGATGGCGTGGTGGTCAGACCAGTCGCATGGGTCTATAGAGATAAGTTTGACTGTTGATTCTTTGGAAATAATCCAGTCAAGAGTGGCCCCTTTTGAGTGAGTTGGAAGTGAGCAGGCCTGGGTCAGGGCTTGATCGGCCAGAAGGTCCTTGATGGCGTTGACATGTGAATCCTTTGGATCGTTCCAGTGCAAGTTAAAGTCACCAAGGAAAATATCTTTGATATTGTTGGAACTCTTAGCTGTGATGATTTCCATGAGGTGGTCGGTGAAAGAGTCGTTCATGCCTGGGGGTGGTAAAAGATGTGCAGGTTGCACAGTAGGGTGGAGTTGCTGTGAATAGCGAGGGAAAGGTATTCACAGGATTCAGTGGTGTCCGCCAGAAGTTCCCTGATCAGAAGGTTAGAGCGGTAGATGCAGGCGACGCCTCCTCCTTTCTTGTTAGATTGTCTGTCTAGCCTTGCGATGTTGTAGTTAGGAGGGACTAGGATGTCCAGGTGTGGAGATGAGGATTCGTTGAGCCATGATTCTGTAAGGATCGCTAAGTCGAAATTTTTGAAAAGGATGAGATCGGCAATATCCGCGGCGTGTTTAGCTGCCGATCGGCAGTTAATTAAAAGGGCAGATAGAGAGGATTTGGAAGGAGGTTCGGGGGTCTGGGCGGATAGGTGAACAGGCGCTAGATTGTTCTTGACCATAAATCTGTTGCGGAGGGTAGCTGGTCTGTTGGGGTTGATAGTGACCGTGCAGATGGCGTGTTCTGCCTTAGCATCTAAAGGATGAGGGATAGCTGGGGTAGAGTTATAGTCTCGGAGGATGGCGAGGATTTCCATTTCAGTGAGATCTAGTGGACTTGGGATGGCAGAGGTAAAGTTGTAGGATAGGACAAGAGCATGGGTTTCTTCCTCTGAGAGGTGGCATGGATGTTTGCGGGGGCGAAGATGTCTCAAGGAAAGCGGAAGAGGTTGTTTAGAGAGCTCAGTCAAATGTGGGGGGATGGCGTTTGGTAAGGGCATCAGGTTGGCGAGGGAGAGTTCAGCGAGGTGGAGGAGGTTCATTAGTTCCAGGATGGAGATATGAATGCTCTGGGTTAGTTTGGCAGCTCTGGCGTGCAGAGAATCGATGTCCCTATGAGAAGGTGGTGTTAGAGGGCAAGGGGCAGTGGTTCGGGAGCAGTACTGACAGTGAGAATAGGTGATAGGGGGAGGGATTTGTATGGCCTGTGTTGTAAGCGATAGGATCTATGTTAGAACCCCTTTGCGTGTTGGGTTGAGGGCAGGAAGGGCAGGTGGGACTTGTATCGTAAGTCTTTGGGGGCATACTGGTGACATAGTCTACTTGGGGAGCTAGTGGAGCAGGGACCAAATGTCTAGGGGTGATTCTGTTAGCGAGGCCGGGAGACGTGCTGTAGTGGTTCGGGTGGTCAGCGATGGGAGAACTAAGGGGGGTTTGTGAGTGGCTGGCCATGCTGGATGGGCTGGTTGGGGACTCAACGGTGTGGGAAAAGTAAGCGCGACCTGTATCGTAGCTCCTTGGGGGCGTATCAGTGACATGGTGTACTTGGGGAGCTGGTAGGGAGGGGACCAGAGGTCTAGAGGTGATTTTGTTGACAGGACCGGGAGACGTGCTGGAGTGGTAAGGGTAGCTGGAGTTGGAAGATCTTAGAAGGGTTTGTGGGTGGCTAGCCACATTGGATGCGCTCGATGGGCTGGACGAGGGCTCAGCAGGGCGGGAGTTAATTACCCTGCTAGTGTCGTGTACGTGTTTTCTGAGGAGGGTAAAAAGGTCTGCAAATTTATTTAAGTTTTTGGATGAGGCTTGGATCATAACGATGCCGTTTTTATAGAGGGTGATGGTGAGGTCAGCTTGCAGGGTTGAGGAGGGTACTATGGTTAGCTTAGTACCGTACGGGATGTTCTGAGTAGCACGTACATTGAAATGGTGAGCAAAGGTTCTGCGCCAGGCAGAGGTTTTTCTAGAATAGAAGATGAGGTCATTAATGACCACGCCGTTGTCTGCGCTGTAACGCAGGTCAGAGATCAGTGTCTCAGGGTGTCTTTTCAGGGTGGAGTGTTTGAAGGATTTTATGGCGGTTTTGGAGAGGTTAGGGGGTAGACCAGAGTGTGGGAGTTTTCCCCTGTTGCGGACAGGCCAGTCCTTGCCATGCTGGCTCGGGTCGGCTGCTTGGGCACCAGTAGGGACAGAGATGCAGCAAGGTGGGCGTATCCACCGTGCGGGTGCCAGAGATGTACTGTGACAGTTCTACAGGGGAGCACACTATTAGTGTAGGAGCCTTGTTGGTAGCTGATGAGGATGCAGGTAGGTGGTTGGCCGCTCTTGAGAGATAGCTAGTGAGGGTGAGTATAAACACGATGTAATAGGAGCTCAGTCATTTCATGGTCAGGCAATGGACGGTGATTGGAGTGTCTTCAACTGTTGCCATTTTAGGGTCAGGCAAAGAGCAGTCTGCCAGTGAAATGGTTACTGTGTAGATACCGGCAGTAGATCACAACTCTGGGCAGTAAGGAGTTTACGTAGCGCTAACTGCTCGTCTTCAATGATGTTCCTATGACCAGTCAGGGGCGAGCAATGTTCCTCGAGTTTCCTGAGGGGCCGCCATTTTAGGTCCAGGCAGCCGTAGGACCCAGCACATTTGTATATTTAGTAGGAGGTGAAGCGCACAATAACCTGGCGCCGTCGTGTTACCACTTTCCAGAGGTGGACTTCTAGGGGTGGGGAGGTAGGGCTCACCAGACAACCTCGCGTGGGTTGATGGGTTGGCGAGTTTGCCGATGGGCCGCCATTTTAGGTCCAGGCAGCTGTACCTGCATTTTATAGGAGGATTAGATATTGCCTGGTGCTGATTAACCGAGGTGGACTCAGTTACATTTTACTAAAAGGCATGAAAATGAGGTGGGGAGGCAGGGCTCATCACACAGCCTCGCGTCGGTTGATGGAGTCAGATGGCGCCGACTCTCAACCGAGGACGACCTTCGGTCTCGTGCGAACACTCACCCCAGAGGCTGATCTCCGGTCCCGCTAGCAGCGCAGGGTCCAGGCAGCTCCCGGGACACGCATCAATGGCACCAGGGCAGCCCTCGGACCGGCAAGGACCCGGGGCAAACCCGATGACCTGGTGGCAGCGGCAAGACTCAGCTCTCCACGGGAGAAGGTGGGCACACAGCGCCCAACAACGTAGCAGGCGCCGGCCACAGCCCCGGCGAGGATCGCGGGTCCAAGGCAGCCCCCGGGACGAGGGGTGGCAGCATCAGACGGCAGCAAGGATACCACCACCGAGCTCCCCAGGCCCGCAGGAGAGCTCCGATCGCTGGCTCCGCTCCACCGGTAAGACCCCCAGCACCAGGGGTTCCAGTCTCAACGGGGCCAGCACGGGGGTCCGGGAGTTGGCACCGCTGGTCAGGGGCTCACCGACATGGCATCCGGTCTCGTGAGGCCACCGGCCGGGGCAGCAACAGGCAAGCGTACAGACCAGCCCGGGAGCTGGGCACCAGCAGAGCAGCGCCGGGGTCCAGGCAACGATGGCGCCGACCCGAGCTGTAGAGGTTGAAAATCCGGGTAAGTTGAACGCCAAAAATTCCATTATTGAGGGATGGTTCGGCAGGGTTCGCAGTCCGGTCCAGAGCAGGAGAGTGTAGGGCCGGTGAGGTGGTTATTCGGGGATATACGCCAGATGGTGATCCCCAAACCAGGAGCACCTAGGGAGGCTCCCACTCAGGCTCCCACTCAGGCGGCCATCTTCTTCCGTGAGATCCGATTGATCTTTAAGAGTTCTTACTATGATAACCTTATTTTTCCGTCTAATAAAAATGCATTGCAATTTCAAGTTATTCTTATATTGATGATAAATGAAATGATCTGAATAATAAGCTTAACCTCATTTCCTGCATTCAAAACTTTATATAAACTTTATTATTCTTTAAACAAATGACTCAGTGATTCTTTAGCTCAATGATTAAAATGAAATATTAAAGAGTTTATTGTGATTGAGCTGGTCTTAATCACCATCAACTGATTCCTACTAGTTGGTCCATCGACCAATGAGCGGAATACCTTAAAGCAAAGAGAAATATTATGTCATGTTAAAGAGGTATCCCGTCTCCTTCCAGCGAATCGTTTTCTCCTAGGTTATTGACGGAGGAAATCCAGGGAACAAATGAGTAAGTGAATGTATATGCGGTGTTATGGGCCCCACCGTCATATGGATATAGTGTGTGTGTTAGAGGAATAGTTGCACCTGGATGACCAAAGCATTTAAGGAGAATTATTTTTATTGTCAGCGCTGGATCACCAGCAAGTTGGGGTGGGAAGCAACCTTGGTTTCTTGGATTATACATGGGTAATGCAACCATCTTCATGCAGGTTGATCCTCGAATTACAGAGAGGTAAAGGCAGTTCATTTGGTGTTGCTAGAGTTTGCCCCCTTTATCTCGGGTCATCATGTCCAAGTCAGGACGGACCTCAAAGTGGTAATGGGGCATATTTGAACCATCAAGCGGGTTGCAGAGTTCAGTCCCTGTGGGCTGAATCCAATCTGGAGTCCCTGAGGGTGATATATCTCCCGGGGAAAGAGAATTGGGCGGCCGGCAAATTGAGCAGAGTTTTTCCACCAATGGGTGCTATCTCATTGACAAGGGAAGACTTCCAGCAGTTGCTGCAGAAATTTGGGTATTCGTCAGTAAATCTGTTTGCATCCAGGGACAATGCTCTGCTTCCACATTTCTGCATGATTATTCTTGTACAGAAGCATGGAGGATGGATGTAACATCGTTCAGGTGGCTAGGGGATCTGCTCTATGTGTTTCCTCCGATTCTGATGATTGCCAGGGCACTGCACAAGATCAGGAAGGTCAGTTGCTGGGTTTTCTTGATAGTACCCGTGTTGATAAGACACCCGTGGCATCGCTGATGATAACATTTGCAGTACAGCCACATTGGGAGGTCCCAAGGCATCCCTTGTAGGGCCACCATTCCCCTAGGACAGTGGTTCCCAAACTTTTTCAACCCTTGGCTCCCTTGACATATGGACCGTTGGCTGCGGCTCCCCATTTTGTTACTTTTTTTTGGCAGGTGCGGTGATATAAGTCCAGCCTCTGGAGTTCTTTTATTTTTCTCTCTGAAAATTATTGGGATGAAGGTATTATATAATTATAGATGTAATCCCCGGTATACTATGTCAGTAAAACAGCATGACCCACAGTGCAAAGAGATGTCAAAAAAGTCAGAACTGGCTGCTGTTAAACATGACAGAGTTCTTCCAGATCAAGGAAAGGAAATTGATTTCACTTTAAATACCACTAGAACATATTTAAAAGCAGCTTTCCTGCCAATCAGCAGGGTTTCAAACATGCTGTGCTTTTACATAGGGATGGCATGGAAAAACAGGCTGAATGTAGAAGTGCATAATGAGACAAAGAGAGACTAATTCAATCAATCAATCAATCAAGTCACTTATAAAGCGCACTACATACCCGCGAGGGTCTCAAGGCGCTGGGGGAAGAGGGGGGTGGTGCTGCTACTGATCGAAGAGCCAGGTCTTGAGGAGTCTTCTGAAGGCCAGTAGGTCTTGGGTCTGTCGGAGGTTGGTGGGGAGGGTGTTCCAGGTCTTGGCGGCGAGGTGGGAGAAGGATCTGCCGCCGGCGGTCGTTTTCCGGATGCGGGGGACTGTGGCGAGGGCGAGGCTGGTCGAGCGGAGCTGGCGGGTGGGGGTGTAGAAGCTGAGTTGTCTGTTGAGGTAGGCTGGTCCGGAGTTGTGGAGTGCTTTGTGTGCGTGGGTGAGGAGCTTGAAGGTTATCCTCTTGTTGACAGGGAGCCAGTGCAGGTCTCTCAGGTGGGGTGTGATGTGGCTGCGTCGGGGGATGTCGAGGATAAGACGTGCAGAGGCGTTCTGGATGCGTTGCAGCCGTCTCAGAAGCTTAGCCGTCGTTCCTGCGTAGAGGGCGTTTCCGTAGTCCAGCCTGCTGGTGACGAGGGCCTGGGTGACTGTTTTCTTGTTTCGGTGGGGATCCACTTGAAGATCCTGCGGAGCATTCGGAGGATGTTGAAGCAGGATGAGGAAACGGCGTTGACCTGCTTAGTCATGGAGAGGGTGGGGTCGAGGATGACCCCTAGGTTGCGTACGTGGTCGGTGGGTGGCGGGGCTGTTCCCAGTGATGTTGGCCACCAGGAGTCGTCCCAGGCTGAAGGGTTGGAACCAAGGATGAGGACCTCCGTCTTGTCCGAGTTCAGCTTCAGGCGGCTGGTCCTCATCCATTCGGCGACGGCCTTCATTCCTTCGTGGAGGTGGGCTTTGGCGGTGTGAGGGTCTTTGGTGAGGGAGAGGATCAGCTGGGTGTCGTCGGCGTAGGAGATGATGTTGAGGTTGTGCTGTCGGGCGACGTGGGCGAGGGGTGCCATGTAGATGTTGAACAGCGTTGGGCTGAGGGAGGAGCCTTGGGGTACGCCGCAGATGATCTTGGTGGCCTTGGATCGGAAGGGGGCGAGGCGGACGCTTTGTGTTCTGCCGGAAAGGAAGGATGTGGTCCAGTCCAGGGCCTTCTCTTGGATCCCGGCGTCGTGAAGGCGTGTTCGTAGTGTGTGGTGGCAGACCGTGTCGAAGGCGGCTGATAGGTCCAGGAGGATGAGGGCTGCTGTTTCTCCGTTGTCTAGCAGGGTCCTGATGTCATCGGTGGCGGCGATGAGGGCGGTTTCGGTGCTGTGGTTGCTGCGGAAGCCGGACTAGGAAGGGTCCAGGATGTTGTTCTCCTCGAGGTAGCGGGTCAGTTGTTTGTTGACTATTTTCTCAGTGACCTTCGCGGGGAACGGGAGCAGAGAGATGGGTCGGAAGTTCTTGAGGTCCTTGGGGTCTGCCTTGGGTTTCTTGAGTAAGGCGGTGATCTCGGCGTGCTTCCAGCTTTCCGGGAAGGTTGCTGTCTCGAAGGAGATGTTGATTATTTTCCGGAGATGGGGCGCGATGGCTGTACTGGCTTTGTTGAAGATGTGGTGAGGGCACGGGTCTAGCGGTGAACCGGAGTGGATGGTGTTCATGATCTCGCTGGTGTCCTCGTCGTTGATGTTGGTCCAGGAGAGCAGGCGGTTGGTGGTTGTGGGGGCAGTGGTCTCGGTGGTTGCCGGGGCGGTCGTGGTGTTGAAGCTGTCAAAGTTAGTAGTAAAAAAAGTTAGTAAAAAAGTGGTTGAAGAAAAAGAGGTGAGAAAGGATGTGCAAAAAGAAGAATGCGAGGGTGGATTGTGAAAGATGATTGGGTGAAGGTGAAGTCAGGATGAGTAGGGCATGGATTATCCTAGTTCAAGAACCTTATAAAATAGTAGGGATTGGAGACAAATATATGGAATTGGAAATGGGCAGAAGGAAAATGGAATGCGAGTGCAGTTATGAAAAAGAAAGAAGATGAAGGTTGTACTAAGGTTGCGTAGGTGAAGGACTTTGAATGCAAGGGAGGTTTAAGGGAGTCACCATGGTTGAAAATGGTGTCGGAGATTATGGAGCAGGGAATGCTGAAGCAGTGTTGCGTGGTATGCACAGCGTTAAACCAAAACGAGCCATGTGTGCTGATTTTGCTCTAGAGTTTGTTTTTAATTTTAAAGGCAGACTTGTACATCATCCGCTCTTATCTAGGCTGTCAACTGTGTAACTGGGTTAGTGAACTTTCACGTTTTTGCTCAGCACGCATTTGTTTATAATCAATGTAATTGTCAAGCTAAGTATGGTTTCCTTCGCCCCTTTTTTTCTTTTGTTTTTGTGTTGTTAAAGGTTTATACAAAGAATGGGGTGTGTTATACTGGGACTGTAACCTCAAGACTCTGGAACTTACAAAGAATTCCACAGTGAGATTGTAAAAACGTTCATAGAGGCTCTCTTTGAGTCACTGACAGTGGGCTTTTTTAGTGTGTGCCAGTGTGATGCCACCTGCAAGTTACTGAGCCAAAACAAACTACATTTATTTTTAGCTGAAACCCGGTCATTACTTCAATTTCACTATAAAAAATAAGTTAAAGATTTAAAATGGTTTAAAAAAATTAGTGGGACTATAGAGCAGTTCACAAGATCAGTAATGAAAGCAGTAGCGCTAAAGTCTAGTAGGCACGCACTGACTGCGACCTCACTGAGGCGCCAGTACTTCATTTGATTTCTATGGCTTGCCATTTTTCTGCTTCACGGGGGTGCCAGAGACCCGCAGTGTGTTTCATTAGCAAATGGGCGCAGCCTGACACTGTGAGCTTGCTTCTCAAAGCATATGTTTCAGCAAACCACTACTTTTGAGAAAAGGAACAAAGTGCTTTCTATAAAATTGAGTGAAAGTGCCTGACGTTCAACGGACCTCTTGAGGAAAGCCCCCGTGCTCTTCTCGCCCCTTATTTTTTTCCTAAATCTCGCAATATTGTTTCAATAGTTGCTAGGTAACTAAAGCCATAGAAGCTAGCGCCGTCACCTCTCTGAGTGCCAGAAGATAGAGGAGTCTCGGAGCAGGTCTGCGCTCACCTCTACAGGTAGAAAGGTAAGCCCGCTCTCGTTTTTTACCTGCGCATTCAGAGAGAGTTAATTGGCACCTCTGTCCCGCTGTATCTGTTCTCCTCTCAAGTTCTCCGGACAGTACACTCTGCTGACACTTCAATGACATCAAAGGAGCATGGTGTTATTTTCAGGTCTCCTGCTCCACGTGTCATCAGGGTGCCGTCTTGTGTTCCGAATGACTTCAGAATACGGTATGGCGGGTATGCCTTTATCTATAAATCTTTTGTACACGCTTTAGCCTCATCGCACTACTATAAATTACAATACATGCTTCTGTTCTTTTACTGAACACTATCTTGGTGCACATCTGTACACGGCGCCCCTGGCTCGCTTTCACGGCGTACCAGGGTGCCACGGCACACAGATTGGGAATCAATGCCCTAGGGGATGCTGTAGCGTTTGCATCTTCAGGCATGGCTATCGAGAGGGTGAATCTCTTAGCTAGGGGTTGTTCAGAGGGGGTAGTGGATTTACTCCAGAAATCCTGGCGTCCTGCAACCCTGAGATCAGGGGAAGATCATTGTGTAATTAACTGTGGCAAGGAAGACATGGACTTGGAGTAATGAAGATTACCGGTAAGTAACAGGGGCAACTCTGCACAGGAGCAGCTCACAGAACTAATCAGAGAGAATAAAGCGCTTTCTGAGCAGTGGCTCTTACAGAGCAAGTTACTCTCCTTCTGGAACTGCTTTCATCTTCGTGATTCTATCTTTTCTAATGTTGGCATCTATCACATTAATTTCATATTTACTATTTTGCAGGTAGTGGTCTTAAATGCAGAAGCGGTGTTACCAAGCTCACTGAATGACAGATTTTTTGTATAACCACGATTAGTCAAATCACTGAATTGAAAATCACTTTACACTGCAGAAGTGAGCAGAACCACTCTGCTCCTGTCTATAAAGTCTATGCAGTTATGGCAGTACGGCACTTTTTCATGCAGTGCAAAACTCAAGAGTCAGAAAGCGAATTGCTGAATGCAGCCAAATTATCACGATTGCACCTGGGTCCTCATTATGAGAAGTCCGTTCTTTTCCAATCCCTGTGCGAAATTGTCCGTACGTGTTAGAAATGGACTTCTTGGATTGGCTGAGGTATGTACCCAGGCCAGGCAAGAATCACCACTCTAGTCAGGGTAAGCTAAGTACACACTAAAAGATAGCCTGTGCTCACCCTCTGGTAGCTTGGCACAGAGTAGTCAGGCTTATCTAAAGAGGCAATGTGTAAAGTAATTGTGCCACACACACACAGTAACACAATGAATACACCACAAAAAGACTCCACACAGGTTCAGAAACATAGATTATTATATTATGAACAAAACGCCAAATATCCAATGTATAGAAGCTGAGATATTGAATTTCAAAAGAATAAGTGAAAAACCAGCACTTAGAAGCAAATCGCGTTTTAGGGGTTACATGAGGTCATGCTGGACCGGGACAAAGTCAACGTTCGGGCCGACCGCAATGGAGCGCCAGCCAGCTACAGGACCCATACAGACCCCGGTGAACAAAGTCCTGGCCGCAAAATAGAGGTGCGTGTGAGATGCGTAGATGCGGGTACTGCAAGTCGAGGATGCACTGATGTTCTCCACACGCTGATGGCGATGCACTGGTTCAGTAGACGAGTGCCAGATTCAAGAGGCATTGAGCGATGCATAGGTTTCTCCAAGCAGTCAAGGGGATGCATAAATCTCTCCAAGCTGCAGCAGTGGTGATACGCTGTCTGATGCATCGTTTTAAGGAGGCAAAGCCCTGGTTCTGATGCGATGCGCCGATTTTATTTCCGCAGCCAGGTGGATGCCCTGGTTCTGCTACACTCAGACAGGAAATGCGTGAAAGTCTGTGTTGAAATATCTGGGCCACTTCCAGTATTGCAGAGGCCGCCCCCAAAGGGGGCCTCGAGGGCCGGCGCCATAACAGCCGCCGAGCCACCGGAATGATCCGGTTCTGGGTGCTCCAAAGCACCCAGAAGCAGATGGGGGCAACCCTTCATGTCCAAGGTGCGCCTGAGAGGCGCCATACCTCCCAACCAATGGGGGGCCAGTCGAGTTACGAACCCCACAATGGGGGGAAACTGCTGTCAGAGGCCGGAAAACTGTGGGGGGGTTATAAGTCACCGCTCCCCCTGTGGAGCGGGGGGAGCGGCGCAGCAAGAAGTTTTGAGAGGCGTGGACCTGCACTTACCTTGGCGAGGACAGAAGTCGTTGAAGCAGGGGCTGCAGGCCAGCAGTGGGGACTCCCCCCTTGATCTCCATGACGACAAAAGTGACCGTGACCCCGTCGGACCATAGCCGGCTCCAAGGTGCCCCACGTGGCCTTTCCCAAATGCTGAGGTACTTCCCAGCATCTGCGGGGGCCCGACTGCTGCTCGAAGTGGTCCGCTGTCCACTGTGCACATTCAGATTTATTGAGCAGCGAGAGAGGGCCGGCACGGTCCTGTGGTCGCGGGGAGGATGACTCGACTGAGCGTGGTGAGGGCGTGCTGGTTGATACTGCCCCCCCTCGCCCCGACAAACCGACATCTCTGGCCGGATCGCCCTCATTGCTGCTCCGACCAGGCTGAGGAGCAGCTGCTGGGCGGAGACAGAGTGGTAGAGCCTGGACAGCAGTTCGATGTGTGCGGCTCCTCGTTGTAGGAGGGTTTGAGCTGTCGAAGTTGGGAGGCCAGCGTTCGAGCCTCGGGGGCACCGCCACACCCGGTGATTCTGGGAATTTGGCGGTGGTGCACGGTAGCGCTTGATGAACTGCCAGACTCTCCACTCGGTGAGAGCCTATATCTGTGAATATCGGAGGCTGCCGGGTCAGGGCTCTTGTGCTGACGCAGTCCGCGTGTCGTCAGCAGGCTACCCTCAAGTACAATTTTTCTGTTTTGGCTCAGCTGTGCAGCGTCAGCACTCTGGGGTTTCTGTGAGGAAACAAAGACGAAGGGGGCGGGGCCAGGAGCAGGATCGACGACAGCTGGTGTTGAAGTAGGTCTCTGCTCATTTATAGTGTACGTGGGCACCTGAGAGACCAATTTTAAAAAAACAAGAAAAAAAAACGAATAATAACAGAAGAGGCTGAACTAAAGACACCAGATAAGAGGAATTTGGCTATGTGTTGCCTGGTTGGTACACTAGACAGTGCATTAGGGGGGCTGTTCCCCGGTGGCAGTTGGAGCTAAGGTGTTTTGGTGCATAAGGAGGGCGGCAGCACCCCGTCAAGAAGAAAGATCAAAGGAGGCGAGCGAAAGACACGCATGATAGAGAACCAGGGCTCAAAGGAGCAACCAGGAGAGCTGGGGGATTTATTGAGGCAAATTTGGGCAGCGTCTGAGGTGCATGGGACCAGCTAGCTGCAGTCACACTTGGACCACGATGCCGGTGAAGGGACAAGCAATCAGCCACACATGGACGTCAGTAGGCCAGCACCCAGGAAGAAACAGAGGGCGGCATCGAGAACACCGCAGAGGACGGTGGTCAAGAAAGGGCGCCAGAGGACCGACCTGCGGCCTGTAGCCATCCCGGCGACTGCAGGAGCTAGCGGAGACACCAGCAACACAGCGACAAGGGGTGAGCATATTCGTACAATAGTACAGGAATGCTTAAAATCAATTGCACCTTTGTTGCTTAATGGCTTAGGCGCACTGGGGCTAGGGACAGTGGGCACCCTACCTCAAGGGGGGTATCTGGGCTACCATGGCCCCTGGTAGACCCCGGCTGCGTGCAACAGGAGCGCTGGCAAGGGCAGGTCACGCAGGAGACTGGTGGGGGATTAGGGTCCCCAGTAGCAGCATGGGCCAGTGCAAGCACGACAAACAACCCAGCTAGAACAGGCCTTCCACCAGACGCATATGCTAGGCCTTCGCCAGGTCCAGGATCATTGACCACGAGGGCTACGGGGCTGGCGAGCCTTATCCCCTTAGCAGTAAAAGAGAGGATATGGAGGAAAGAATTTATTGACATTTTCTCCTTGTTAGAAATTCAAGTAGTTGGGCTAGACCTGACGGTGTGCGATAAAAAAGATGAGGACAGGAGCGGAAAGAAAGGAATTTTGATAACTGGTTAGACGCATTTAGAATCATGGCCTGCATTTTTGTTGGGAAGTTCCCACGCTGTGCGGCAGACCTATGGCTGTTCGAAGCCAACATCCACGGGGCAATTCCCAGGGGATGCATGGTTAGAATACGATAAGGGCTTTAGACTAAAAATGCAGACACATCCAGAAACGGAATGGAATGAGGAGGACGTGTCCAGTTTCATTCACAAAATGATGGTAGCGAAAGAGGTGAAAGTATGGACCATGAAAAGTGAGCAGCCCTTTCGGGGTTCTTTCTACAAAGGAAAGGGCAAGTCATTTCATAGGCCCAAAACATATAATACTTGGAAACCCCCATCCTCCAACGGGCAGGCAGCCATCTGCTGGAAATATGATTCCAACGAGTGCACATGGATGGCCTCTTGCAAATTCCAGCACATATGCTCCGCCTGTGGTGAAGGACATCCAGCAGCAGGGTGCAGACGCAAGAAAGAGCCATGAGGGGGCAAAAAAGAAAAAATGAGAAAACATTAGAACAGACAAGAGAGGGAGGGGGGTACAAAATGGAGTACACAACTACAGGTTAGCAGAGTCCCCCATCAACACACAGCACCTCCGACAGCTAGCCAAATATCACAACAAGAAAGACGCTGCCATGCTTGTGCAGGGTTTTGAAGAAGGTTTTGTTATACCATTTGAGGGTCCCCTACCGCTGGGTGGCGCAAAGAACTTAAAATCAGCACTACAGCACCCAGAGGTGATTCGCAAAAAGCTAGAGAAAGAGAAATCTCTGAGTAGGATAGAGGGTCCCCTTCCTTTCCCGATAACATTGGTATCCCCTGTGGGTAGTTCCCAAGAAGGAACCGGGTCAGTTCAGACTCATCCACCACCACTCCTTCCCTGAGGGGATGTCAGTGAACGACGGTATCAGCACTGAGGCAGGCTCAGTGGGTTACGCTACAGTCAATGACGACATCGACTAGAGGCCAAGGAGCCCTCATGGCAAAAGCGGACATTGAGTCCGCCTTGTGCCTTCTCCCTGTTCATCCCACAAGTTTCCACCTGTTGGGTTTCCAGTGGGAAGGAGCAATATATGTTGACAAAGCAATGCCTATGGGGTGTGCAGTATCCTGCGCATACTTTGAACAAATTAGCACCTTTCTGAAATGGGCCCTGCACAAACAGGGCACCCCATGGGCACCTCGATGACTTTCTGTTCACAGGCCCCGCAAGGTCAGCAGAGTGTGGTGACACCGTGGCAGCATTTCAAGAGTTAGCTGGGGAGTTGGGGATTCCGCTGGCAGCAGAGAAAACAGTAGGCCCCTCAACCAAACTCCAATTCCTGGAGATAGAGCTAGACTCAGTTGTGGGAACATCCAGACTGCCCGAAGAGAAGGTGAGGGATTTTAGGGAAGAGATAAGGGGCCTTGGCGGCCAGGAAAAGGCAACCCTCCACGAGCTACAGCGGTTGATTGGCAAGCTCAGTTTTGCAGCCAGGGTCATTCCCGCGGGCAGGGTTTTTGCCAGGCACCTCACACAGTTAACAGCGGGACTCACTCAAATGCACCACCACGTCAGGCTGGGGGCAGGGGTCAAGCGTGACCTGCTCATGAGGGAGATATTCCTAGCGGACTTTAATGGTGTCCTAAAATGGAGAGAGGGCTGGGTGACAGCCAAGCAGATAGCCCTGTTCACAGATGCAGTGGGTAGCATAGGATTCGGGGCAAATCTGGGCGACAAGTGGTGTGCGGGCCAATGGCCAAACAGATGGCATAAACAGGGCATCACCAACATCATCACATTTTTGGAGCTCTTTCCCATTGTAGTGGGCCTGACAGTCTGGAGACGGAAATTGAGGAACATGAAGCTGAAGCTTTGGTCTGACAACAAGGGGGTAGTACAGGCAATCAAAAGAGGCTCAGCCAGGTGCCCAGGTACGCTGAGACTAATGCGTCAATTGGTTAAATTGCAGTTGTAAGGGAACATAGATCTGAAGGCACGTCATGTACCAGGGGTGGAGAACACGGTGGCGGACGCCCTTTCACGAGCACATATGATCAGATTATGACCCCCTTCCCAGAGCAGTTATGGGACCTGGCAGGACAGACTTGTCTGTACTAGTGAACCAGGCCCTCACCCCGGAAGCGGCCAAGCGCTACAAGAAATACGCAGGGACAGTGATGCAAATAGGAGGAATCCAGACCCTGGGAGATACGGTTGAGATGAGGAGGACGGTCGAGCAGTTCATCCAGTGGGCATTCACCAGCAAAAGTTCGAGATCATAGGCACAGGCCCATCTGTCAGCTATTGCTCACTTCACTAAGATAAGCACAGGTCCAGACCACACGGCCTCTCACTACATTAAAGCAGCTATGAAAGGGTGTAAGCGGTCAGTGGGGGAAAAAACAGACAACAGGCGACCTATAGAATTCATGAGATTGGGCCGGCTCATGGACACACTGGGGTCAATAGCAAAGGACACATTCGAGCTATACCTTTTCAAGGCTGCCTTCGTGACCGTGTTCTTTGGGGAATTTCGGCTCAGCGAGCTGGTGGCCCCCAGGAACTCTGGTCCAGCAGGGCGTTGCTTGCAAGCCAATGACGTCAAACCCAGCTTGGCGGAGGTTGAGCTACTACTGAGGCGGTCAAAGACGGACCAGGCTGGCAATGGGGCAGTGGTACGGTTGAAGTGCATCAAGGACCACAGATACTGCGCAGTCTGCTACCTCCTCATTTACATGACAGTGCGACCAACAGGGGAGGGCCCACTTTTCAAGCATGGGGATGGGAGCCTCTTAAGTAAATTTCAGTTCACAGCAGTGATGCGTCAGGCCCTCACCAGAACAGGGCTCCCCCAGCAGCATTCGGCTCCCATTCATTTAGGATTGGCGCAGCAACATCGGCAGCTCAACATGAGATGACCGAGACAGGGATCCAGACGATCGGCAGATCGCGGTCCAGGGCATACAGGACCTATGTGAGACCCCAATTATTGTAGAAACACTTGGCAAAAAGAAAAGGGGGCTGCAAAGGGGGTGCACAGGCTCCAGTGCAAGAGGCCATCTGACATTTGTGATTATTGCTTCAGCAGGAAGGCGACCCCGACTGGTATGGGTGGTGGGGCACTCTTTTGTATCCAGTATGCAGTCTTGGTGGCAGTGGGGGGGCCACAAGCAGACGGGAATGCCGGTCAACACATGCGTCCGATGGCTGTGTCGTCCGGGGATGAGATGGGACCAGTTGCCAGAGGCCCTAAAGGATTTACAGGCGGACACGGCGTGGCATCCGGACATCATGATAATACACCTCGGGGGGAACGACCTAGCCCAACTGGGGAGGAAGGTGCTCCTCCAGGCCATCCAAACGGACTTAACAGAGACGGGGAGGTTCTTTGGTAATACGTCCATCATATGGTCAGAGTTGATCAGTAGAATGGCTTGGCGGGGGGCCGAGTCGCACAAGGCGGTTGAAAACTTGAGGAGAAAGCTGAACATCGCAGTAAACAAGTTTTGCAAAACCAATGGCCTGGAAAGCATCAGGCACGGCCTCATCCACCCAGGCCGCCCAGAGTTCTATGGGCAGGATGGGGTTCACCTATCGAGGAAGGGATGCGTGTGTTCTAGCATAACCTGTGGGGCGCAATGGCTCTGGCAGGCTGCAAGTAAGAAAAAGAAAAAAAGAAAAGAAAAAGGAGGACACAAGGGGGAGCAGCAGGAAGACGTTAGCCTCCCTGTCAGCATGGCGGATAAGTAAGGGTACAATGGTTGGTTATGGAGACACACCGACAGGGCGGTGTGTAGGAGTAGGGCCACTCACTTTGGGATGCCTTACCACAGGGTGAGTAGGCCTGACAAAAGGGGGTAGCAAACGGCGACGGCGCTCGCAGCCCAGACCCCTCCGGACGGCAGTGCACAAATGAGACTAAGAAGGTAGCGATTTGGGGGCCTAACTCCAGGGAGAAGCTACCCCCCACACGCAAGGAGCTTGGAACCCAACAGAACAATTTTATGACCCAGAAGTGGCAAGAAATTAGATAATGTATTCAATAGAACCTCATTCAGCACCCTCATAGATTAGTAAACATAACCATCAAAGTCATGGATATATTAAAGATATAAATACAGTTATTAATCCGAGATATCAATTCTTGTACAAGAATACATAAGTCATTTATCTCTCTTCTCGAGAACAAAGACACCACAAAAGTCCAATTGTTACTCCAATTTATTTTCCACTGTTGGTTTATTCTTTATATTGGTACTTCCAGCATAGATCAGCCAACACGTGTTTCGTCTTTAGAGACGTTTTCAAGGCTGGTATGTAAATATAGTACATGTTGTTTTTGTTCATACAAAGATGGTGGTAAACGTACAAATAACTTGTTAGTTCATTTTCATGACAAAACTATCAGCCACTTTTATGGAGATTAGATGCCGTAAAAAATATATTTATATATTTTTTTAACCAGTTTCATATTAAGAAAAAACTAAAGGGTTCATTCCAGAAAGTGTGAATGTCCTTAAAGTGAGAGAAAAAGAAAAAACACATATAGTGTTCTCAATAACCCAAAGTTTCACCGAAAGGAAAAAGGTCTGACAGACACCAATTATAGCAAGATCAATCTTTCACCAAAAGTCATGTCAAAGAATGTATAAGTGATTCTGCCCAGTTGTTGTACAATAGTGGTATAATTATAAACCCACCAGTTCTATATTTCGTATCTAGATGTTCTTCCCAATATGTTTCCAACGCCTTGACGTCATGCGTCACGCCCGGACCGGTATTACTGGACCAAAACTCTGTAACAATAAGAGTAAAATAAGTCACCTATTGGACTATTGCAGATGAGACCCATTGAGATTGAGTAATATGCAGATCTTAGTATAGCAAGATTAAAAAATGTTTGAAGTAAAACCTATATAATGGCTAAGCCTGTTCAGTAATCCTGGTGTCTGGCATAGTACTGAACATAAGACCATAGCAGCGCACGAAAAGTTGTAATATATCAGAATTCTGCTGTTCGAGTACTTGGAGATAGTTGATGGGTCAGTCCTACATTCCAGTTAAAAGTCCATGGTCCAATCCATATTATAGTATCCGTAACAATAAACTGTAGCCTATAAGAAACGAATAGTATCAATATTCATTGCATAGTGATATCATAACAAGACCCCTATTCTTCATGTACTTATATAAGTTAGTAATCGATAATTAAGAATTCTCGTAGTCATGAACATTGCCAATAGGCTTCTGATATGAAGAGCAAAACCAACTTATTTTTATATATAAATAAGTACCAAGAATGGAGTTCATGTTATACATTGATAATGTTGGTAAAGGGCCTATATTGTTCCCAATTGAACGAAGCAATATAGTTGTTTGGGTTGAATGTCATAGAGTAGTAGATTGGATACCATAATTACCGTATGAGCGAAGTGCAATCCTAAAGCAATAATTTGGCTGTTGTTAAGGCCACGATATTAAGGAGTATGTTGCAACCGTAGTGAGGAAGTCCCTGATAAGCTTCTCACTGTGAAAAAGAATTGACCAGAAAAAACTAAATATAAAACGCCATTTGTTCAAGGTCAAGTCCATAAACTATTCCAATAACAATCTTTAACCAAATCCCTAGTGAACCGCACTTACCCGAAAATCACCGCAAGCGTGACCAAAAAACGCGAGTCTGTGCACCTCGCAATGAAACTGAGCGTCCATTTCCCTCTGTTATTTAAAAGCCATCCTAGTCATGTGACTTCTACGCTTCGGGTCCGTATGCTAGTGTGCAAATTTCTGCGACGCAGAATCATAGGCAGTGCCATTTTAAAGTGGTCATGTAGTGTGTAATATCCGAAAGGAAATGTCAAATGTAACGTGGCAATGCTGTAAGCCTTATCTGTCTAACAATATATTTGATATATTAATATACATATATAGAATTTTAATGTGGTGATGGTTCAAATCTATATAACACCAGATTCGAAGTGCACACAAACCCAGTTGATTGTGAAAAATATAGTTCTGATGACCGCCATATTCGAGTGGCTAAAGGTTCCATAAATTGTATTAAATTTATACTTGGCCCACCATACTAGCCCAATGTCTAATCTAGATGCTGCGAAATTGCCTAACATGATTGTGTTCTTCCAGTGCACAAAGTGAAAATTTCACATAAGTAATGTCCCTAAACCTTAGTTGTTATGGACCCATCTACTTTAGATGAGCATACTCAAGCCTGTAAAGTCATCTTAAGTCAATCCAGTCCAAAACTTATGTTTAACATTACCACCGCACTGTTAGCACAGGGTGGTCCAAAACACACAGAGTGTCAATAGTTAGGGCTCACCAGATCCAGAAAGTAGATAAAGTACATAGAGAAGGAGATAAGCAATATGTGTAGCAGACATTAGTGCATAGTAATTCTGGTTTCAGATTTTAACTCCATTGATCTACAGTACATTATACACCTTCATGTTTTAACATGATGAGAGGCATGTTGCACAGTTATCACATATCATTTAGCATAAACTTCCTGATCATACATAATGTCAGTCATGTAGAAACACATATAGCTCCCTATTCACATTTAGCACTAGGTCTACAGATCTGAGTTTTATCAACCATTTAGTTTCAAGCTTTCTCAGTGCTAACGTTCTGTCGCCACCATGTACATTTTCCTCAGCTACTGCAATGCCATGAAAACTGAGTCTTATAATCTATGTTATTGCATGTACACTGTTATAATGAACAGCAAGTGGGTAGTTGGTGTTACCAGTACGGATTGCTCTGATGTGCTCTTGGATCCGTTCTTTTTAGTGTTGCAGTTTATAAAATGTCTTATTTGATAAACCTGTCCTGTATTGTAACAAAAGCTCATTGTTTTATTTGCTGCATATTGGCAAACATTGCATGCAGTGCACCTGTAGAAGCCCATGGGTCTATTGGGAAACCATGTTTTTACCTCTCCTGTCTTTTTTGGAGGAATGTAGGTTGGGCACAAAATGTTTCTAAGTGTCCTCCCTCTGCTATATGTGATCTGTGGTTTCTTTGCTACATATTTGTCTAAGCTGTGATCCAGTTTCAAAAGATGCCAATGCCTGTGTAAGATTTTAAACACATCATGGCTATGTGAACTGTATTGTGTAATAAGAGCCACATTACTCCTCTGTTGTTTTCTTTTATTGATCTTAAAAGCTTTGTGCGTGATCTCTTCCTTATCTTGCTTTGTGCCTTATCTAGTGTGTTCCTGTCATATCCTCTAGTTGTAAACCTGCATCTCAAACGATCCAATTCCTCCTGAAAAATTGTGTCATTGCTAAAGTTCCTTCTTAAGCGCATCATCTCCCCAAAGGGAATGGCTCTAATCTGTGTAGTAGGATGCGCACTATCAGCGTGTAGCACAGAATTGCACGCAGTGGGTTTGCGATAAAGCTTAGATGCAATCTTGTCGTTTTCTATATACAAAGTGATGTCCAAAAAATCAATCTCCTTCTTATTGATCTGATGTGTGAACCCCAAATTGTACACATTGTTATTGAGATGTAAGATAAATTCCTTGAGAGTTTCATCATCTCCACCCCAAATCATAAGGATATCATCTATAAAACGCCCCCAATAAATGATCGATCCTGTCATGTTCGGCGGACAAATTCTCCATATATGGTGCTGTTCAAAGAACCCCATGTAGATGTTAGTGAAAGAGGGGGAAAATTTAGACCCCATGACAACCCCAGATGATTGTCTAAACCATGTTCCATTGTGTAAGAAGAAATTGTTTTCTAAGGTGAGACGTGTGAGCTTCAAAATCATCTGGTTATGTTCATAAAAGGTGGCATCTCGTTTGGATAAATAATAAGTTAGGGTCTCCATGCCCTTATCCAACGGGATGCTAGTGTATAGAGCATTGACATCAAGAGAAACAAATGTGAACTCATCTGACCAGGCTAGGTCATCCAATTTATTCAATGAGTCCTTTGTGTCTGAAATGAATGCTGGTAGGTTTTGTACTATAGGCTGCAGGAATATGTCAATATACTCAGAAATATGTTCTGTGGGTGACCCAATCCCTGAAATAATGGGTCTACCCGGTGGGGAGGTGCAATTCTTATGTATCTTAGGTAAAGTATAGATACATGAGGCTCGTGGTGATGGATTGAACAGATATTTAAATTCCATGTCCGTCAAAAGACAAGAGCTCCACCAATGGCTCAATTTCTTTTCAATTAATGCTGTTACCCTCTTCAATGGGTCCTGCCGTACCTTAAAGTATGTATTA
The DNA here is from genome assembly GCA_963921515.1 of Calotriton arnoldi. Lineage (NCBI taxonomy): Eukaryota > Metazoa > Chordata > Amphibia > Caudata > Salamandridae > Calotriton > Calotriton arnoldi. Next base: position 61,833 of record CAWUFW010002495.1, on the reverse strand, counting down.
GTGTCCGCTAGCTGACTGTCAATTTCCTTAATGTAGTATACAGTATCCATTAAAACAATATTGCCCCCCTTGTCCGCCTCTTTGATTGCCACTTCCGAATAACCTGACAGTCGTTGCAATGCTGTACGTTCGTCTTTACTGAGGTTATCTTTAAATTCAATCTCAATGGAATTTGTCTTCTAACATATATAGATCATTTTTTACGGCCTTGTAGAATGAATCTATCAGATTCTCAGGTGGTAACATGGGTACAAAGGTAGATTTTGTCCTAAGTCCACTATCCAAATTTAAATTAGCGGCTATATCCAAATCCTGTAAAATTTCACCAATTGTTGGTGCTGGCCCAGTGCTTTCATCCAATGACAACAACATTTGCAGATCTTGAATATCTTTAATTGTTTTGTCACTCTTAGAAGCCGAAAAAATAGGAATTGGACACGGTTTCTGATTAGCATCAAACTATTTTTTTAGTTTTAGCCTGCTCACAAATTTATACAAATCGATGTGGATCCGAGTGAAATTGGGGTTTGACATGGGGCAGAAGCTTAAGCCTTTCTTTAGAACATTATTTTCTGCAGTAGATAGTACAAGTTGTGATAAATGGACAATTGAAACATCATCACTTTGAGCATTGTCCATAGCAATCTTAGACACAGACATATCTTTAGGTACACCACCCACTTTAGCACTTAGTTCTTTTGAATGCGTGATGTGGATCTCGTTACCCTTCTGTCTGCCTTGTTTAGACCTGATCTTTCTTCCCCCTCGTCTGGTTCTTTTGTTTTTGTAGTCTTTTTGTAGAAACCTGATCTGGTTCCCTTTCTGTAGCGCTCTAGTTCCGCTAAAAAAGAGGAGGCTACATTGGTGTTATCCCCTCCCCCCACAGTTATTGGTGTTTCGCCTTGAGATTCCCTTGTTTCACTACTGATGCTAGATAGGTCCGACTCGCTAGCTCAGGTCGAAGCAACAGGCATTACTTCATTTGGCACATTCTGTATCCCTCTAGATTTGAATTCATCAAACTTTTTGGCAAACGTAAATATTCTGCCGTTTCTATAGTCGTTGTCATCTCTTCTGAGTTTTCGCATTTTCTTATCCCTGATGTATGTTTGGTGTGCACTAAGAACTTCTCTCAAAATGTTATAGTGTTTTTCAGTCGCTTCTTTGAGATTCAGTGATTAAATCTCATCTTCCAAATGTTCAATTTCACTCAATAGTTTAGACCTTTTTCTCTCAGCGTGCCTTATTAGAATATCCATCATTCCGCAGGATGAGGCTAAAATCAAATTCTCCCGTTCACTTAATAATTCCTAATCTAAATCCTCAAATGAAGGAAAAATGATTACTCTAAAACCTCTTGGTACTTGTTTAATTTCTATATATTTTTTCAAAAGTGTCAAATCCCACCATTGTGACAGCTCTTGTTTGCGTGTTCTTTCTAATTTGATAAACAATTGCTTCAGTCCCTGAGGTTTGTCAGTGGGTACATTCATGTTTCTATTCTGGATATTCTGTCCCGAGAAGATTTCATTAAAAACCTTGTCCCTGTCATCATCAAATCCTGCCATCTTTTCTGTTTGTATTTGTCTTGCTTACTCTGATATTATTAGAATCAGATCACACCTTCAAATGAACTTGAGTGCTGGTAACCACAAAATATACAATAAATTAAACGTGGTAGTAGTTGTCCCTAATGGGAAAATTACCACACCTCATATACTGGCTTGTTGTCTCAATCAAATCGCGTGTGAGAAAAGTCCATAAACATATTATTGTATTTACAGAGGTGCTATCACAGTTCAGTCACCCTACTACCAAAGGTGACAACTGTACATTAGAAATCTAATGTACATCCAATATGTATTCAATAGAACCTCATTCAGCACCCTCATAGATTAGTAAACATAACCATCAAAGTCATGGATTTATTAAAGATATAAATACAGTTATTAATCCGAGATATCAATCCTTGTACAAGAATACTTAAGTCATTTATCTCTCTTCTCGAGAACGAAGACACCACAAAAGTCCAATTGTTACTCCAATTTATTTTCCACTGTTGGTTTGTTCTTTATATTGGTACTTCCAGCATAGATCAGCCAACACGTGTTTCGTCTTTAGAGACTTTTTCAAGGCTGGAATGTAAATATAGTACATGTTGTTTTTGTTCATACAAAGATGGTGGTAAACGTACAAATAACCAGTTTCATATTAAGAAAAAACTAAAGGGTTCATTCCAGAAAGTGTGAATGTCCTTAAAGTGAGAGAAAAAGAAAAAACACAGATAGTGTTCTCTATAACACAAAGTTTCACCGAAAGGAAAAAAGTCTGACAGACACCAATTATAGCAAGTTCAATCCTTCACCAAAAGTCATGTCAAAGAATGTATAAGTGATTCCGCCCAGTCGTTGTACAATAGTGGTATAATTATAAACCCACCAGTTCTATATTTCATATCTACATGTTCCTCCCAATATGTTTCCAACGCCACGATGTCATGCGTCACGCCCGGACCGGTATTACTAGACCAAAACTTTGTAACAATAAGAGTACAATAAGTCAACTATTGGACTATTGTAGATGAGACCCATTGAGATTGCGTAGTATGCAGATCTTAGTATAGCAAGATTTAAAAATGTTTGAAGTAAAACTATTATAATGGCTACACCTGTTCAGTAATCCAGGTGTCTGGCATAGTACTGAACATAAGACCATAGCAGCGCACGAAAAGTTGCAATATATCAAAATTCTGTGGTTCACATACTTGTAGATAGTTGAAGGGTCAGTACTACATCCCAGTTACAAGCAGACGGGAAGGCCGGTCAACACATGCGTCCGATGGCTGGGTCGTCTGGGGATGAGATGGGACCAGTTGCCGGAGGCCCTAAAGGATTTACAGACGGACACGGCGTGGCATCCATACATCTTGATAATACACCTCGGGGGGAACGACCTAGCCCAGCTGGGGAGGAAGGTGCTCCTCCAGGCGATCCAGACGGACTTAACAGAGGCGAGGAGGTTCTTTGGTAATACGTCCATCATATGGTCAGAGTTGATCAGTAGAATGGCTTGGCGGGGGGCCGAGTCACACAATTCGGTTGAAAACTCGAGGAGAAAGCTGAACATCGCAGTAAACAAGTTTTGCAAAACCAATGGCCTGGAAAGCATCAGGCACGGCCGCCTCCACCCAGGCCGAACAGAGCTCTATGGGCGGGATGGGGTTCACCTATCGGAGGAAGGGATGCGTGTGTTCTGGGATAACCTGTGGGGCGCAATGGCTATGGCAGGCTGCAAGTAAAAAAAAGAAAAAAGAGGACGCAAGGGGGAGCCGCAGGAAGTTGTTAGCCTCCCTGACGGTGTGGCGGATAAGTTAGGGTACAATGGTTGGTTATGGAGACACACCGACAGGGCGGTGTGTAGGAGTAGGGCCACTCACTTTGGGATGCCTTACGGCAGGGTGAGTAGGCCTGACAAAAGGTGGTAGCAAACGGAGGCGGCGCTCGCAGCCCAGACCCCGCCGGACGGCAGGGCACAAATGAGACTAACAAGGTAGCGAGTTGGGGGCCTAACTCCGGGGAGAAGCTACCCCCCACACGCAAGAAGCGTGGAAACCAACAGAACAGTTTTATGACCCAGAAGTGGCAAGAAATGAGATAAGCCTGCAAAAGAATTAAACAATGAACTGTCGGGGCGCTTTACGAATGTATGATGTACAAATGATTTACGACAAGCAATGTGTTATGACAAGCAAAGTATATGATTTATGACAAACAAGATATGACAGATCGCAATGGTGATTTATGGCTAGGGTCATAAAGTTATGACCAGAGTGTATGCATGTAATCGTTATAAAACTGCGGCCAACAATGACCACTATAACCACCCGGTCCCGGTAGCAGAGGGTAGGTGAGCTGGCGACGTGCTACTTGCACATTATACATGAGGATCTTCTTGTGTTGAAAATCCTACCGGGCACTGTGAAGCCTGGTTAATTTACTAATTAGGGTAGTTCCAGTACTACCAGGTATTTGACTAGTGAGTCGTATGGTTGTGAGTGTGTAGCCACAGACCATCTGATTTTTAGTTGTAGATAGTTTTATTCGTTTTTCTTTAATGGTCCTGACGAATCGCCCACACATTGGTTATATGGCGAGAAACATGTTGACCTTACTTCTATAAGAGCGCCATAACTAGAGACATAATCCTCAGCTGAGCGCCTTATATCACTTCTTTTACTTAGGGTAGGAGGCCTTTTGATTAAAGGTTTGGTCTTTGGTACTCCCAGCCCTATTTTAGATTCACTATTCACACTACACATCTACACACAATAAGTCCCCTTACCCCCACATCACCCACCGGCTGATGGAAAAAGATCTCCGTTAAAGTGCCCCTACTATAGGGAGCCCGTCGGGGATTGCACCGCCGCCCCGACGAGGAGCAGCACGATGATGAAGCATGACACCCTTCCAGGTGTGTGAGGGCATTATATCCAACAAAATGGATTCCCAACTTTGAACTATACTGGTCAGGTTGGCTGATATTCCCTCGATTTGTCTCTCTTCAAAAGGAACAGCATTAATCGTTTTTCAAGATCACTATAACTACAAAGCATGTTGGCTGTTTATTATGAGAAATACAGGTGATAGAAGATTGCATGCTATACTGGAGTGGGCACAGTGCGGGGGTTATTACAGAGGCCGCCCCCAAATGGGGCCTAAGAGGGCTGGCACCATAACAGCCGTCAAGCCACCGCAAGGATCCAGTTCTGGGTGCTCCAAAGCGCCCAGAAGCAGATGGGGCAACCCTTTGCGCCCAAGTTTCACCTGAGAGGTGCCATACCTCCCGACCAATGGGGGGCAAGGCGAGTTACAAACCTCCCAATGGGGGGAAACGGCCGTCGGAGGTGGGAAAACTGCGGGGGGGGTTATAAGTCGCCGCTCCCCCTGGACAGCTAGTTATCATCGTGGAGCAGGGGAGTGGTGCAGAAAGAAGTTTTGACCCACCCACACCTAAGGAACAGCAGTGTTGCAGTGCTGGACAACAGGCAAGCAGATAGCGGATAAGTAAGGGTACAATGGTTGGTTATTGAGACACACCGACAGGGCGGTGTGTAGGAGTAGGGCCACTCACTTTGGGATGCCTTACTGCAGGGAGAGTAGGCCTGACAAAAGGGGGTAGCAAACGGAGACGGCGCTCGCAGCCCAGACCCCGCCGGACGGCAGGGCACAAATGAGACTAACAAGGTAGCAAGTTGGGGCCTAACTCCAGGGAGAAGCTACCCCCCACACGCAAGGAGCGTTCAAACCAACAGAACTATTTTATGACCCAGAAGTGGCAAGAAATTAGATAAACCTGCAAAAGAACTGACCTATGAAGTGTTGGGGCGATTTACGAATATAGGATGTGCAAATGATTTACAACAAGCAATGTGTTATGACAAGCAAAGTATGGGCCATATGTATCAAAATGTCCTTTTGCGATATTCAAATAGCGATTTTTTGCGAATCGCTATTTGAGAATCGCAAAACGCTATGTATGTAGGATTTGCAATACATTTTGCGAATCCTTCATATTCCTTAATTGCGAATCGCAAATTGCGATTCGCAATTAAGGAATACCTCCCATTCATTCCTATGGGCCTAGGCCCATAGGAATGAATGGGAAGACATTCTCAATTTGCGATTAGCAATTAGAGAATCGCAAATTGAGAATGCAATTTCAAGGGTGCCAGGGTGTCAAAAGGACACCCTGTTGCACCCCTGAAATGTGCATCTGTGCACATGTGGCACACATACGTGCCCTAAGGGCATGTATGTGCGCCACATGGCACTTTAAAAATGCAAAATAGTGCATTTTTAAGTGAAATCGTAAGTTATCACCAACTTGAAGTTGGTGGTAATTTGCGATTCCTTAAGCACAAATCGCACAACTTGGGTGCTTCTTACATTGCATTTAAGGAATCGCAATTAGCGATTCCTTAAATGCAATCGCAAAATAGGGAATCGCAAAATTTGCGATTCCTTATTTTGCGAGGGGGTTTCAGTGTGATACATTGCACACTGCTAATTTGCGATCTCAAATGCCGAAATTCTGCGAATTTCGGCGTTTGCGATCGCAAATTGACTTCATACATATGGCCCTATATGATTTATGACAAACAAGATATGACAGTTCGCAATGGTGATTTATGGCCAGGGGTCATAAAATTAGGACCAGAGTGTATGCATGTAATCATAATAAAACTGCGGGCAACAATGACCACTATAACTATAACGCATGTTGGCTGTTTATTATGAGAAATACAGGTGATAGAAGATTGCATGCTATACTGGAGTGGACACAGTGCGGGGGTTAAGCCAGGCGCAGGAGCAGGGGTAGAGACTTCGATATCTCTGAGTCTCCAGCAACAGGAGGCTAGCCAACAAGCCATTGGAGCACACTTGGAGTGAAGGCAGAGTCCAGCTCTCCTTCAACGTCAGAGAGCAGCACGCAACAGGGCAACAACCAGAAAAATAGGCATTCCAGATCAGTAGTCCAGTTGAGTCCTTCAAGCAGCACAGCAGTTATTTTGGCAGAGCTTCTGTTACAAGTCCATTAGTCTCTGATTTGATGGGGTCAAAGATTCAGTGCCTTTGATGTGGGAGTGACTTCAAAGCAGCTCCTTGAAGTGCACAGTTCCTCCTTCCACACCAGTCGCATCTGCCAGGCTATCTATGGCGGGGATAAATAAGCCATTGTGTGGGGACAGGGCACTACCTGTTCAGCGAAGTGTTAGCCCCTCCCTTCCATCCTGCCCAGGCAGGGCCATCAGAATGGAGATGTATGTAGATGGTTACTCAGACACACCTATCTTTCCTGTGTTTGTGGATGTCTAGAGGGAATGCACAAAGTAAAGCTGTCACCCACCCCAGACGTGTATTGGAGACAGGTTGCAAGGCACATAGAGCAGCGAGTGCAGAGAAATATCCAATTTCTAAAAGTGGCATTTCTAAAACAGTAGTGTTAAATTCAACTTTACCAGTAAGGAAGATTTATCATTACCATTCCAAAGATACAAAACATGAAGTTGCTACTCTTTTCTAATCAGGAATTACCACTTAAAAGTGTATAAGGTAGTTCCCAATGCTACCCTATGAGAGGAGTAGACCTCACAGTAGTGATATACTAATTTAGCGGTTTGTCACTACCAGGACATGCAAAACATAAAAGTACATGTCCTACCATTTACTTACATAGCACCCTGCACTTAGGGCTACCTAGGGCATACTTTAGGGGTGTCTTATATGTAGTAAAAGGGGAGTTTAAGGCTTGGCAAGTAGTTTTAAATGTCAAGTCGATGTGGCAGTAAACTGCACACAAAGGCCCTGCAATGGCAGGCCTGAGACAGGCTTGAAGGCTTACTTGTGTGGGAGGCATAATCAGTGCTGCAGGCCCACTAGTAGCAGTTAACTTACAGGCCCTGGGTATATGGCATACCACCTTGCAAGGGACTTACATGCAAATTAAATATGCCAATCATTTATACACTTATTTATTTATTTAGGAGTTTTTTATAGCGCTAGCCAGACCCGAAGGTATCGGAGAGCTTTACAATATAAGTGGAGGGGAAATCACAAAGAAAATAACAGCAGTATACAAGTTGACTCGTGGTGAGTCGAAAGTCTCATATCGGAATACACATTGAATAGCAGGAGATCACAGAGTATAGGGGTGATATATACATTGACTCGAGGGGAGACCGTTTCAGGGAGGGGGGCATAGGAACGAGTCAGAAGGTGGGTGAGGCAGAAGTCTTAATATTAAGGTGGCTGAGTGCTGCAATGGACAAGAGTCTGCATTCGGGCGGCAGCTATCTATTCGGAAGGGAACGGTTGAGGAAGAGGTCTTTGAGCTGCCTTTTGAATTTTACAAAGGAGGGGTTAGTCCTAATATGGACTGGGATGGAGTTCCAGATTTTCGGCGCATTACCAGAGAAGGATCGAGATGAGGTTTTTTGTTTGCGAGTTTTCGGGGGGATGAGGAGTAGAGTGTTGGTGCTCCTGAGGCTCCTTGTCTGGCCGGCTTTCTTGAATTTGGCGGCCAGGTAGGTGGGTTTCCCAGTGTGCAGAGCTTTTGCGTGAGACAAGTAGTTCTGAAGTTGGCACGCATTTTGATTGGGAGCCATTTTAGTTCTCTGAGTGCCGGCGAAATGTGTTCAAATTTTTTCACTCCGGTGACCATTCTGGCTGCTGCATTAAGAGTTGATCTAAGAGGAGCTAAGCGAGATTTTGCTGTTACTGTGGGGGTTGCATTCCCATAGTCCAGTCTGGACAGCACCAGTGATTGAGTGGCTTGTTTGAGATCACTGGAAGGGAATGAAGGTGTTAGACCTGTCAGCCCTAGGGTGGTCTTACCCTGTTTTTTTTCCCTTTCTGCGCCTCATTTTTGCCACCATATTTTTACTGGACCTAGGTCTCCGGGCGCCTTGCCACTGCTGGTCAGTGCTGAGGTGCAGGTGCTCTCTCACCAAAGATGGCTGCCACAGGCCCCTGCTACTGCAGAGGGCCTTCCACACATACACACTAGTCGCCAGAGTCAGGCTGGGACAAGGGATACAGTAGCCATCCCGTCCCCGCCTCTGGGCCCCATAGCTAGGTAGGTGGAAGGTTCCAGAACCTTCCGGGCTGTGGGAGGAGTTACACTTTGCCGCCTTTGGGAGGGTCACCTGACCTAGGGGTATAAGAGGCTTGGAGGGAAAACCTGGAGTTAGTTAGGTTGAGGCACCGCTGAACCTGGGAGAACCTGCGCTGGAGTACAGACTTTAGGGCCTAGGGGGAGACCTACACTACTGCCGCTGACAGGGTCAAGGCCCTGCTGCCGTAAGATAGATGAGGAACGCCCACCACCCACTGATCTTGCCCAGTGTGAGGGGACCCAGGGAACCATCTCCAGCGTGCCAGGAGGAACATACAACCCTCCAGGAATCACCAACTCACAACCCCCCCCTGTTCATAAAGAGACTTTGCTGCATCCAAGAACTTCAGGACTAGAAAGTGAAACCCAGTAAGAGGGGATCAGGAGGCGAAGCGCTGCGTCCTAAGCGCTAGGCCTCCACCCCCTATCCACCTATACAGACAGCTGGACTGTCCCCCAAGAACCATCCTTACACAGCCTGTGAATAAGGCTGTCAGCGCGCCTGCGCTGCAACCCCCAAGTGTGGAGAGAACTTGACCCCCCCTTTTGGTCACTGACCTGGTGACCGGATCACCGCCGCGGCCGCCGCCGCTGGAAGAAGGGAACTGAGGCCGGGGGATCTCTCCCCTATTCACAGCTGTGGTGAGGGGCGCCGTCCGCGCCCTCACCGAAATCCCCAAAAGTCACCGCCGGGCCCGAGACCCCTGCCGCTGCCAGCGCGGCCAAGAATACCGCCGCCGCAGCCCCGTGGGCCGCGTGAAGTGAACTGAGGCCTGCTGCGGCCTCCCGGCCCGTGGACGCTGTCGCCGAGGGGCCGGGGACGCGACCGCGTCACAGGTCGCGCCCGAAAAGGCCGCGACGGGATTGGCCCGCCAAAACCAATCGCTGAAGCAGAGGGCGTCGCCTAGCAACCACCAAAGGCCGCGACGCGATTGGCCCAGCAGAGCGAGCTCGACGACGTCAGAGGGGCTCCACTGCCAACGGGAGCCCCCGGAAGAAGAGAAGGCCGCGACGCGATTGGCTCAGCCGGAGCCAATCGGGAGGACGTCCCCGGGGCTCCACTGCCAACGGGAGCCCCGCGAAGAATCGCCGCCGCGCCCGGATTGGGCGCCGTGAAGAGCCCGCCTCCGCCCAGCACGCCGGGAGGTAAGGAAGGACCTCCTCACCTCTCGGGACGCCGGAGCCGACTGGCAGGACCGCCGGCTCCCGCACCAAGTCCCCACTCACTCCCTGGACTCCACGGGGGCCGGAGGAGGGGCATACCGGCCCCCCAACGAAGGGGAAAACCACGCGAGAGGCTCCACAGCCTCGAGAAGGCAAATCAGCACCGGCCGGAGGGCCGCGAGACTCGCGCCGGGCCCCGCCCCCACCACAGAGGGCCGGGCCAGAGAAGAAGCGCCGTAAGGCCCCACAGCCAGCCACAACACCGCAGGTGAGCCCAGGAGGCCCCTAGGGCTCTAGGTTAAGCCCCTGGGGCCGGGGGCCACCCTTGAAGAGGGATTACAGAGGGAGGGGGCCTATATTGCCATAATACCAAAGGCCAAGCACCTACTATAGAGTAGCCTCCCCGGGGAGATAAAGGAGTCCCCCCTTTTGGTAGCCCCCAGCTGCTGGACATGTTGAGGGGTTCCCTGTAGGATTCCCTCCTGCCTAGGGTACCATAGGCTGTACAGAGTACCGAGGCCTGATGCATAGTTGTTAACACCTGAAAAGTGTTGTGCATGTTATAGGCCCTCATTTGTAGTGCACCTGAATCATTAGGGGTGCTGTGTTTTTAAAAGGAACTGTTGAGTGTCTTTTTAAAAGAGTGTGGAATAGTTAAGAGCATGTAATGTATAATTTGCATAATTGAATGCCATCTTGGTCAAGATAAAGGAACCTGATTTTTACTTATACAAGCCTGGTGTGGTGTCCGGTTATTGCGTCGCATTTCTGAGTTAATGTGAGAGTGTGCTGCACAACTGCCTTACACATTGCCTTCGCGTGCCTTTCCCCGCTTTGCGCCATGCTACCATAACGGTCTCGGTAACCCCGTTTCCAACATTGGTGTTCAGCGGTGGGATAAGGACTGGTATTTGTGCAGCACCCTACAGTGACTCAGTGTGCGCCGCAATTGGACACCTAGGAAAATAATAAGTAGGAGGAATTCTATTGTAAATTGCCAGTTGTATTAGTCCTGTGTTAGACCTGCTGCCTTCCATTTAGGACCCCTTCCTTAAGTTGTCTGGGACCCCACCTAGGAGGATGGAGTTTGAGCTAGCCGACCTAGAGAGGTACACGGTGAGCCAGCTCAAGGAGTTCTGCCTAGAGAGGGGGTGGCCGTCAAGCGAGGTGCCAGGAAGGAGGTACTTCAGAAGGCTTTGAGGGCATGGGTCATGGCCCACCCGGAGGGAAGAGGGGAGGAGGAGGAGCAGAGGGAGACAGACGACCCAGGAGAACTGAGCCTACTGAACATTGACGTCAGCGAGAATGTGTTGCCAGGAAGACGTTCCAGGGCAGGCAGTAGTGCGTCAGGGGGAGTGTGTCACCAGAGGAATTCGAGGACAGAAGGCAGCAAAGGCAATTGACATTAGAATTGGCTAAGATGGAAAGGGAGCGAGAACAGGGAAGGCTAGCCATGGAGGAAAGAAGGCTTGTACATGAGCTTAGCCTGAAAGAACTGGAGCTCCGAGCCTTGCAAATGGAAATGGAAGGCAAAGGAAATGGTGGCAGCGTACCTACTGGGGTTCCACAGGAGCCCAAATTTTACCTACCCAGGGAGGTGATGGCCAGCTTTAGTGTGGGTGATGACATAGACAAGTGGTTGACGGCGTACGAGGTAGCTTTGGTGGCCCATAGAGTTCCTGAGAGCTACTGGGGAGGAGGACTTTATAGATACATACCTCCACTAGTCAGGGACACACTGCTAACCTTAGAAAAGGGGGATCGAACCAACTACCCTATCATGAGGGAGGCCCTGCTCAGGAAGTTTGGCCTCACCCCTGAGAAGTACCGCCAAAAGTTTCGCAACAGCCACAAGCTCACCACACAAAACTGGGTAGATTTTTATGATTATGCCCGGAAGGCATTAGAGGGTTGGGTGCGTGGCAGCGAGGTTGACAATTACACTGGGCTGTACGACCTATTTTTGAGAGAGCACCTCCTCGAGAAATGTTTTCCGGAGCTGCGCCAGTACTTGGTGGACCGCAAGCTGACCAACCCAAGGGAGCTTGCAGAGGAGGCAGACACGTGGGTCAGCACTAGGGTGTCCCACAAGGGAGCCGGGGCGGATCCCCCGAAGGGTGGACAGGTGTTCCCCCAGAAGAAAGAGGGGGAGATAAAAAGAGGGAGTTCTTTAAAGGTCCCCAAAATAGACCGCCTGGGAGAGGGGTAGGTTTCCCATCCCAATCTGGATACCAGAAACCCACTTACCCTGACAGGAGTCAGCAGCCCAGAACTGTCCGGTGCTACGAGTGCGGGGAGGTTGGACACTACAAGGGGGATGCCCAGTGTCGCAAGAGAGCCCCAGCCCCCACAGGAGGTAAGACCCCCGGGGTGGCCAGTGTAGCGCTTGGGGAGGAGTTGTCCCTAGGTAGGGGAGGTGAGTGGACAGGCTTGACCTTAGTTTCCCTGGGGGATAGGGAGATCATCCCAAGGGTGCAGGTACCCGAGAACACTGCCAAGTATCGGCAGAGGGTCCTGGTGAACGGGGAGGAGGTGGAGGCTCTGAGGGACACAGGTGCCAGTATGACAATGGTGAAACGTCAGCTGGTGTCCCCAGAGCAGGTGATTCCTGAGGAGTTCCACCCGGTTGTGATGGCAGATAATAGCCTGGGTCATTACCCCGTGGCCCAAGTTCCCTTTGAGTGGGGAGGAGTGTCAGGTCTGATGAAGGTTGCGGTGAGCCCTGCCATGCCAGTTGACTGTCTGCTGGGCAACGATTTAGAACATACTGCCTGGAGAGAGGTAGAGTTCAATGCCCATGCTGAGATGTTGGGGTTACCAGGATGGACTTGCGTTATCACGCGGTCCATGGCTGCCCGACCAGGAACTCAGCCCGGGTTGGAGCCTGAAAGAAGGGCCCAGCCCACTGCTGGACGAGGAGATGTCCGGGAGGAAACACCCGGTGAGATGGATGGGGAGCCCGCGGAGGTGACCCCGGAGTCCGCTGAGGTGGTTGGTTTTCCCGTGGGGGACCTGCCGACCCCTGCAGAGTGGCAGGTGGAAGGAGGGCCTACCCGGGAAGAATTTTGCCGGGCACAGAGGGAGTGCCCTACGCTTGTTGGCATACGGCAACAGGCCGACGCCCAAGCAGCTGGAACAGAGACTGGTAATTACCATGTCTACTGGGAGGATGGTCTCCTCTACAGTGAGCCTAAGGCTCCGGTGCATGGGTCCTCAAGGGCCGTGGTGGTCCCCCAATGCCACCGAGCCTTTCTGCTAGAGTTGGCGCATGAGATACCACTAGCAGGACACCTGGGCCAGGACAAGACGTTTGCGCGCTTGGTCCCACATTTTTACTGGCCCAGGATGCGCGTCACTTCTGACACTTATTGCAAGACCTGCACCACTTGCCAAGCAAGCGGCAAGACAGGGACTAAGGTGAAGGTCCCTCTAGAACCTCTCCCAGTGGTCGATACCCCTTTTGAGCGAGTGGGGATTGACATTGTCGGGCCGTTGGATCCGCCGACTTCAGCTGGGCATAGGTTCATTTTGGTGCTAGTAGACCACGCCACCCGGTACCCAGAGGCAATCCCTCTGAGGACCATCACAGCACCGGTGGTGGCGCGGGCCCTCATGGGGATTTTTACCCGAGTGGGATTCCCCAAGGTCGTGGTGTCAGATAGGGGCACGAATTTCATGTCGGCCTACATGCAGGCCATGTGGAAGGAGTGTGGAGTGACCTACCGGTTCTCCACTCCTTACCACCCCCAGACGAACGGGCTCGTGGAGCGCTTCAACAAAACCTTGAAGGGGATGATCAGGAGCCTACCCGAGGACTTGAGAAGAAAGTGGGACGTCCTCTTACCCTGTCTGCTCTTCTCCTACCGAGAGGTGCCGCAGAAGGGGTCGGTTTCAGCCCCTTTGAGCTGCTCTATGGCCACCCCGTTCGGGGGCCCCTCAGTCTTGTCAAAGAGGGGTGGGAGAAGTCTTCCTCGAAGCTTCCCCGTGATGTGGTCAGCTATATGCTGGCGTTCCGCAGCCAAGTGGCCAAGCTGTGGAAGGAGGCCTCGGACAACTTAGAGGCAAGTCAGGCCGTCATGAAGCAATGGTATGACCGGAACGCGCGGACGGTAGAGTTAGACGCTGGACAGAAGGTGTGGGTCATGGAGCCAGGAGAGCTTAGCGCCCTCCAGGACCGATGGACTGGGCCGTTTGAGATCTTAGAACGAAAAGGCCAGACCACGTATGTCGTCGACATGAAGACCCCCGTCAACCCCACAGGGTGCTCCACGTCAACCGCCTGAAGCCACACCAGGAGCGTTCCGAGCTCACTCTCTTGATGATAACGGATGGGAGTGAGGAGGAAGAGAGTGAGCCTCTGCCAGACCTTCTGGCGGTCCACGAGAAGGATGGTTCGGTAGAGGGAGTAGTCCTCGCCCCATCCTTGACCCCAGAGCAACAGAGGGACTGCCGCCAGGTTTTGGGGCAGTACGCCTCGTTGTTTTCCCTCACGCCTGGAATCACGCACCTGTGTACCCATGATGTGGACACAGGGGACAGTCCGCCAGTGAAGAACAAGTCTTACCGGCTGTCCGATAAGGTCAAGGCTAGTATCCAGAGTGAGGTGGTAAAGATGCTAGAACTGGGGGTGATTGAGCCTTCCAGTAGCCCTTGGGCTAGTCCGGTAGTGTTGGTGCCGAAAGCGGCCCCCCGGGCACCACACCAGAACTTCGGTTCTGTGTGGATTATCGTGGACTCAATTCGGTCACCAAGACCGACGCTCACCCGATCCCTCGGGCGGATGAGCTCATTGACCGGCTGGGAGCAGCCCGGTATTTGAGTACCATTGATTTAACATCAGGATATTGGCAGATCGCCATGGCGGAAGGAGCAAGGGAGAAGACTGCGTTCTCCACCCCCGAGGGCCACTTTCAATTCCAGGTGATGCCCTTCGGGTTGAAAAATGCTCCCGCCACTTTCCAGCGGTTGGTGAACCAGGTGCTGTCTGGCCTAGAGGCCTTCTCTGCTGCCTACCTGGATGACATAGCTGTCTTCAGTAGCAGCTGGGAAGACCATCTGCAGCATCTCCAGGAGGTGCTGCAGGCTTTGCAAAGGGCTGGTCTAACCATCAAGGCCAGCAAGTGCCAGATTGGACAGGGATCTGTCGTGTACCTGGGACATCTGGTGGGCGGAGGTAAGGTGCAACCCCTCCAAGCCAAGATTGAGACCATCATGGCCTGGGAGCCCCCAAGACCCAAACAGAGGTCCGAGCTTTTCTCGGCCTCACGGGATACTACCGCCGGTTCGTCAAGGGATATGGAACCATCGTGGGCCCATTGACGGAATTGACTTCCAAGAAACAGCCACGCAGAGTAATCTGGACGGCTGCCTGCCAAGATGCCTTTGAGACTCTTAAACGTGCCATGTGCACCGCACCGGTGCTCCGGACCCCCGACTTCGGCCGGGAATTTATCGTGCAGACAGACGCTTCTGAGCATGGCATAGGAGCTGTGCTCTCGCAGCTGAATGACGATGGCCAAGACCAGCCAGTGGCCTTTATCTCCCGACGACTACTCCCCGGGAACAGCGGTGGAGTACCATCGAGCGGGAAGCCTTTGCTGTGGTTTGGGCGGTGAAGAAGTTGAGGCCATACCTTTTTGGTTGTCACTTCTTGGTCCAGACCGACCACAGACCCCTTCGCTGGCTCATGCAGATGAGAGGCGAAAATCCCAAATTGTTGAGATGGTCCATTTCCCTCCAGGGGATGGACTTTCGGGTGGAACATCGACCCGGTGTAGACCACGCCAACGCTGACGGTCTCTCCCGGTTTTCCGCCTTAGTGAAGAGAACTCCCTAGAGGTTGGGAAGCTCTCCCCTCTTTCGGCTGGGGGGACGCGTGTTAGACCTGTCAGCCCTAGGGTGGTCTTACCCTGTTTTTTTCCCTTTCTGCGCCTCATTTTTGCCACCATATTTTTACTGGACCTAGGTCTCCGGGCGCCTTGCCACTGCTGGTCAGTGCTGAGGTGCAGGTGCTCTCTCACCAAAGATGGCTGCCACAGGCCCCTGCTACTGCAGAGGGCCTTCCACACATACACACTAGTCGCCAGAGTCAGGCTGGGACAAGGGATACAGTAGCCATCCCGTCCCCGCCTCTGGGCCCCATAGCTAGGTAGGTGGAAGGTTCCAGAACCTTCCGGGCTGTGGGAGGAGTTACACTTTGCCGCCTTTGGGAGGGTCACCTGACCTAGGGGTATAAGAGGCTTGGAGGGAAAACCTGGAGTTAGTTAGGTTGAGGCACCGCTGAACCTGGGAGAACCTGCGCTGGAGTACAGACTTTAGGGCCTAGGGGGAGACCTACACTACTGCCGCTGACAGGGTCAAGGCCCTGCTGCCGTAAGATAGATGAGGAACGCCCACCACCCACTGATCTTGCCCAGTGTGAGGGGACCCAGGGAACCATCTCCAGCGTGCCAGGAGGAACATACAACCCTCCAGGAATCACCAACTCACAACCCCCCTGTTCATAAAGAGACTTTGCTGCATCCAAGAACTTCAGGACTAGAAAGTGAAACCCAGTAAGAGGGGATCAGGAGGCGAAGCGCTGCGTCCTAAGCGCTAGGCCTCCACCCCCTATCCACCTATACAGACAGCTGGACTGTCCCCCAAGAACCATCCTTACACAGCCTGTGAATAAGGCTGTCAGCGCGCCTGCGCTGCAACCCCCAAGTGTGGAGAGAACTTGACCCCCCCTTTTGGTCACTGACCTGGTGACCGGATCACCGCCGCGGCCGCCGCCGCTGGAAGAAGGGAACTGAGGCCGGGGGATCTCTCCCCTATTCACAGCTGTGGTGAGGGGCGCCGTCCGCGCCCTCACCGAAATCCCCAAAAGTCACCGCCGGGCCCGAGACCCCTGCCGCTGCCAGCGCGGCCAAGAATACCGCCGCCGCAGCCCCGTGGGCCGCGTGAAGTGAACTGAGGCCTGCTGCGGCCTCCCGGCCCGTGGACGCTGTCGCCGAGGGCCGGGGACGCTGACCGCGTCACAGGTCGCGCCCCGAAAAGGCCGCGACGGGATTGGCCCGCCAAAACCAATCGCTGAAGCAGAGGGCGTCGCCTAGCAACCACCAAAGGCCGCGACGCGATTGGCCCAGCAGAGCGAGCTCGACGACGTCAGAGGGGCTCCACTGCCAACGGGAGCCCCCGGAAGAAGAGAAGGCCGCGACGCGATTGGCTCAGCCGGAGCCAATCGGGAGGACGTCCCCGGGGCTCCACTGCCAACGGGAGCCCCGCGAAGAATCGCCGCCGCGCCCGGATTGGGCGCCGTGAAGAGCCCGCCTCCGCCCAGCACGCCGGGAGGTAAGGAAGGACCTCCTCACCTCTCGGGACGCCGGAGCCGACTGGCAGGACCGCCGGCTCCCGCACCAAGTCCCCACTCACTCCCTGGACTCCACGGGGGCCGGAGGAGGGGCATACCGGCCCCCAACGAAGGGGAAAACCACGCGAGAGGCTCCACAGCCTCGAGAAGGCAAATCAGCACCGGCCGGAGGGCCGCGAGACTCGCGCCGGGCCCCGCCCCCACCACAGAGGGCCGGGCCAGAGAAGAAGCGCCGTAAGGCCCCACAGCCAGCCACAACACCGCAGGTGAGCCCAGGAGGCCCCTAGGGCTCTAGGTTAAGCCCCTGGGGGCCGGGGGCCACCCTTGAAGAGGGATTACAGAGGGAGGGGCCTATATTGCCATAATACCAAAGGCCAAGCACCTACTATAGAGTAGCCTCCCCGGGGAGATAAAGGAGTCCCCCCTTTTGGTAGCCCCCAGCTGCTGGACATGTTGAGGGGTTCCCTGTAGGATTCCCTCCTGCCTAGGGTACCATAGGCTGTACAGAGTACCGAGGCCTGATGCATAGTTGTTAACACCTGAAAAGTGTTGTGCATGTTATAGGCCCTCATTTGTAGTGCACCTGAATCATTAGGGGTGCTGTGTTTTTAAAAGGAACTGTTGAGTGTCTTTTTAAAAGAGTGTGGAATAGTTAAGAGCATGTAATGTATAATTTGCATAATTGAATGCCATCTTGGTCAAGATAAAGGAACCTGATTTTTACTTATACAAGCCTGGGGTGGTGTCCGGTTATTGCGTCGCATTTCTGAGTTAATGTGAGAGTGTGCTGCACAACTGCCTTACACATTGCCTTCGCGTGCCTTTCCCCGCTTTGCGCCATGCTACCATAACGGTCTCGGTAACCCCGTTTCCAACAGAAGGGTTTTATTTTGTTGAGCAGTTTAATGTGGAGGAAGGCGCTTTTAGCGGAGTTCTTGATGTGCTTGTGATTTTACAGAGTCGGTCAGGGTGAGATTGCAGTTGAGAGCATCTATGGCTTTTAGCCATTCTGTGACTTGGGGGTTCTGCTCCTTATTGGAAATGAGCAGGATTTCCGTCTTGTCTTGATTGAGTTTCAGGTGGTTGAGTGTTAGCCAGTGTTGGACTTCTCTTAGAGTGTCGTTTAGTCTTTGAATGTCATCAATCGAGGAGGTTTCGAGATAGATCTGGGTGTCGACCGCATAAAGGTGGAAGGGGATGTTGATTTTTTTGAGAATGGAGGTGAGGGGTTCCATGTAGATGTTGAAAAGTTGCGGAGAGAGAACTGATCCTTGGGGTATCCCCCTGCTGATGGGGTGTAGGTCAGACACAAAGTTATTGATTTTTATTCTTTGGGTACGGTTCTGTAGAAAGGAGGTGAACCACTGTAGGACCACCTCATCCGCTCCTACCCTTTCTTGCAGTGCCTTTTTAAAAAATGTTTTTTAATTTTTTTAATGTGTTTATTAGACAGCTTACACATGAGCTTACATGCCCAATGGCTGGGACTCAGCAATCATTTACAGGCAAATAGTAAAAATACAAGCAAATTTTTCCATGTTGCAACAGTATATCAAAGAACTCCCCCCCCCCACCCCTCACCTCCCCCTCCCCCCTCCTTCCTGGCACTTCTTATAATATGGTTGATCCAAAGGCAGCGCACACCCTGAATATAAAAACAAGTCCCATATATAGTCCCATATATAGTCCCAAGAGATCAAGCACAGATAACGCACTCATAACACATCGTAATTACTGTAAATCGGGATTCCCTAGAAGGTACCCCGTAAGAGGGGCCCAGAAGTGCTTGGGGCGTGAGGCCTCAGGCAGTTCCTCTGAATATATCTCCAGCTGCTCCCGGCAATACATCAAGTCCCGAACCCATGTTTTCATCGTTGGTATGATTTTAGCCCCCCAGCACTGCGCAACCGCCCGCTTAGCAAGCAAGGTCGAGACCGCTACCAGTCTCCGATTGCATGGCTTAAGGGCTTTTCACCCACCTCAACAGGCATACAGCTGGATCGCATAGTACAGGCTCCTTCACCACTTCAGTGAGCATTCCCGTGACCCGTGTCCAAAAGGCATGTATCCTAACGCAACCCCACGCCAAATGCAGGAAGTCCGCATCATCCTGACCACAACGCACACAGCAGGCACTCTCACGCAGGCCAAAACGCTTCAACTGGAGCGGCGTGTAATAGAACTGGTGCAGGAACTTAAAATGGATAATACGGAGATTACAATTCGCCGTCAAGCGACCAGTGAGCGTACAGCAGAACTGCCAAACATCCAGCGTCAGAGCATCCCCAAGTACCGAATGCCATTTGATATAAGAGGGAGACTCAAAAGGCTCACATTCCCGGAGAGATGCATTATACAATTTCGTGATAAGCCCTTTGCGCTCCTCACCCGCTAGCACCGCCTGCAGTGCTCGCAATGGAGTCGGTTCCGCTGGGTAATCAGGATAAATAGCTCTAATCGCCTGCCGCACCCGCACATAGGTAAATCCCAGCATCATATCCTGGTCACGGCCAGCCTGCACGTCGGAGAGTGACCGAAACTGACCCTGCTGATATAAGTCACCCAGCTTTGTGATGCCCACCGCCCTCAGCGCCTTCACAGCCGCCGGCTCTCGCGCCGCGGAAATCTCCGGGTGAGCGGCAACGCGGGAGCATAGAGGTAAGATAACCGCGCTCGTTTTGCAAGCATCTTCCACGCCCATGCCGTACATAGGACGGGATTAATTTCGTTTCTTGGCCCTCCACCCCCTCCAGTTAAGGGAGCCGCCACCAGTGGTACAGGGAGCACAGAATCCGCTTCGATCGCAGTGTGGGGCTGGAACCGCTGTGGATAATACCACAAATGCGCATACTGCGCCTGCGCGGACAAGTAGTAGAGCCTCATATCAGGTACTTCGAAGCCTCCCCGCTCGAACAGGAGCACCAGCACATCCCAACTACACCTAGGTTTCTTACCATCCCAGACGAATGTCGTCAAGGCCGATTGAAGCGTGTTAAATAATACAATATTAAGGCGAAGTGGGATGTTGACGAACAAGTAGAGAAGTTTGGGCAGCATCGACATCTTCACAACTGCTATACGATCCGCTAGAGAGAGTGGCAATTTAGCCCACCTCGCTGCCTGGTCCGTGATCTTAGAGATGACGCGTCCATAATTTTCAGCGATCACAACATCAGGATCTCTATGCAGCCAGATCCCTAACTACTTCACAGGATCAGAGGACCACGCCAGTGTAAAGTCCAGTTCCAGTTCTTTCGTACAAGCCGTCAACGGGAACACCGTGGACTTTGCCCAATTTATACTAAGTCCGGAGTACCTCTCGAACTTCACGTATTTACGTAACAGCTTCGGGAGATACCGTTCGGGCAACATATCATCCGCGTAAAGCGAAACCACCAGCGGTCTCTGTCTAAAACGCAGCTCTGCTTGTGCGTGTCTCTGGCGGAGCTTGCAAGCAAGGGGCTCCAATGCGAGCGCAAAGAGCATCGGCGACAGGGGGCATCCCTGCCGCGTGCCTCTCGCAATAGGGATAGCCTCCGAGACCCAACCATTCACCCGGATCCGCGCAACTGGAGCATTATACAACAATCTAATCCATTTGAGGAAAAAAGGTGGTAGACCCATTCGAAGCAAGACAGTAAACATGTACTCCCACAACAGGGAGTCAAATGCCTTTTTTGTGTCAAGAAGTACAGCAACCGCCTGGAAGTCCGGCTCGAAGTAGTGCAGCGTGGCAAACACAGTACGGAGATTATGCGATGTAGATCTTACCGGGGACAAAACCCGGCTGATCTGGGAGGACCAGTTTGGAAATAAGGGGCTGGAGCCTGCTGGCTATCATTTTTGCCAAAATGTTGGCGTCAATCTTAATAATAGATAAGGGCCTGTACGAATCGCACCTATTAGGCGCTTTGTCCGGCTTAAGTAGCGTAACAAGTAGCGCCTCCTTCAAAGAGGGAGGTAGCGTTCCAGAGTCATAGGCCTCTGCAAAAACGTCCAACAGCCGCGGCGCCAGATCATCCACATACGCCTTGTAGAACTCGCTGGGGAGGCCATCAAGGCCCGCCGCTTTGCACGTGGGGAGGGACATTATGGCCATTTTGACATCCTCAACGTCAAACGGCTGCATGAGATACTCACGTTGGGCCAGGGACAACCCTCCCAGCGCAACGTCATCTAGGTAGGCATTAATATCTGAGGCCGTCACCTGCGCATGATTCCTATATAGCGTGGAGTAAAAGTCCAACACCACCCTACTAATCTCAGGCGTAGTGTAATGGGGAACGCCCTCCGTGTCGAGCATCTCGGTGATGCAGTCCTGGCTCCGGGGCACCGCCAGTTTCTGAGCCAGAGACCGACTGGGTCTGCCCCCCTCGCCATAATAGCGAGCTATGCTCCGTCGAGACCTGTGCGCCAGCTCTTGATCGACAGTTTCGTTATGCTCAGTAACCAGCTCCCGCATCACAGAAAGCTGATCCGGGGCAGGACAACACTCATAATCCCTTTCCAAAGCGGCAATCTCCGCAGCAAGCTTACTGATCCGACGTCACAGGTCCCTCAACACTCCAGCCTGTGCTCCTATACAGACCCCCCTGATGGTCACTTTAAATGCTTCCCAGAGGACGTGAGCATGGTGAGCAAAAAAACGATGGATTTAGGCCCAGATCTCTGTACTGGGGTGAATGTATGACATTGTTCTGCATTCTGTCCATCAACTGTTGTTTTTGTATTTGTCAACCCGAGTGGGACGGGTATGCCCAGACGTGGGTCCCGTGCTCTCCATGCCACTGGAATCAAGCTATCCTGGCTGAAGAGGGGTGAAACCCTGAAACCGGTCCTAGGATGCTTGTTTCCAGTCCAGGGAGGACCTGGCTTGGCAGTTCGGGCTGGACTGTTCCCATGAGGCACTGGGTCAAGACTGATTTGCATATGGCTGGGTTCAAACTGGAATGGCATGGTGAGCAAAAAAACTATGGATTTAGGCCCAGATCTCTGTACTGGGGTGAATGTATGACATTTTCTGCATTCTGTCCATCAACTGTTGTTTTTGCATTTGTCACCCCAAGTGGGACGGGTATGCCCAGACATGTGTACCGTGCTCTCCATGCCACTGGAATCAAGCTATCCTGGCTGAAGAGGGGTGAAACCCCGAAACCGGTCCTAGGATGCTTGTTTCCAGTCCAGGGAGGACCTGGCTTGGCAGTTCGGGCTGGACTGTTCCCATGAGGCACAGGGTCAAGACTGATTTGCATATGGCTGGGTTCAAACTGGTATGGCATGGTGAGCAAAAGCGATGGATTTAGGCCCAGATCTCTGTACTGGGGTGAATGTATGACATTGTTCTGCATTCTGTCCATCAACTGTTGTTTTTGCATTTGTCACCCCAAGTGGGACGGGTATGCCCAGACATGTGTCCCGTGCTCTCCATGCCACTGGAATCAAGCTATCCTGGCTGAAGAGGGGTGAAACCCCGAAACCGGTCCTAGGCTGCTTGTTTCCAGTCCAGGGAGGACCTGGCTTGGCAGTTCGGGCTGGACTGTTCCCATGAGGCACAGGGTCAAGACTGATTTGCATATGGCTGGGTTCAAACTGGTATGGCATGGTGAGCAAAAAAACGATGGATTTAGGCCCAGATCTCTGTACTGGGGTGAATGTATGACATTGTTCTGCATTCTGTCCATCAACTGTTGTTTTTGCATTTCCCAGAGGACGCCAGCGCTCGTCACAGTGCCCTCGTTTTCCCTAAAAAAATTGTGGATCGCCTCACCGACTGTACACTTAAAAACTGGGTCTGTCAAAGAGGACTGCTGTAGGCGCCACGTGAAGGGGGGCCGTTCGCATTCCGGCACCTGCCTCTCCAGTGCAACGGGGGAGTGGTCGGACAACGTCTTGGCCAAGTGACTCTCATTCACCACCCACTCCGAGACCAGCCAATAGACCAGGCGTGACCATGAGCCATGCACCGTGGAGATAAAGGTACTCTCTCTCGCCAGCGGATATCTCAAACGCCAAATGTTGCAAAGGTTGCCAGCCTCTATCATCCCCAATAAAGCGTCTGTCGCTTGCTTGTGACGTGCGGTCCCACTCACCGACCTATCCGCATTCACATCCAGGCAGGTGTTAAAGTCCCCCCACTCCCACAAAATCTCCACTGAAGGGTATTTGGAGATTCGGCGCCAGACATCCGCAAAGAACGATTGGTCATCAACATTCGGACCATACACATTCACCAGGAGGACCTCCACACCTCCAAGCTTGCCATGCACCATCGCCGCTCTGCCATGCATGTCCGTCTCGGAGCAAAGGACCGTGAAGGGAACCCCCTTTTTTACCAAAATCATCACCCCCCTAGAGTAGGAAGAGAAAGAGGAGGCCACCACCACCCCCGCCCAACGAGTGCCTATACCCTTCTCAGAGAGCTTAGTGAGATGCGTTTCTTGCAAAAAGGCCACTAGTGCACCCAACCTGTCCAGATGGGCAAAGACTGAGCGAATTTTCTTGGGACTATTTAGGCCTCGCACGTTCCATGTAAAGAACTTTATGCTACCACCAGTGCGTGTCGTGCAGAATGAGGAAATGCAGTTGAATTCCAATACGGCTACCATCACAGGCATTCAAGAGAGCGAACAGACCGCATACCTATCTCGCTCAGGACCATACTCAGTGCAACAGGAGGTGCCCACCCATCCCCGCCCAACCCTCCCCTCCCTCCCCCCACCCACTTCAGCGTGCCCAACTTGCCAAAGCCATCCCTTCCCTGAGTGAACAACCCCAAACATCAACAACCCAAACAATTGCATATCGTGGGGAACTCCCATACAGGAGGGCAATAGAGTGCTACTAGCCTCCTACTATGCAGGAGGTGGCTGATCAGATTCAGCGACTGTGCTAGGATCAAACAAGTAAACAATAGGTGCTATTGCATCACAGTCAAAAAATAAAGACAAACGAATAAAGACCTTCATATAGAACATGAAGCCTACACACAGGGAACACTTAAGAGGGCCTGCCCAAAGACTATTTGGTTAGCAGTCCTACAGATGCAATACACATAACTCAGGGATCTCCTTCGTCCATCTCGGGCTGGTCGTCGCAGCGCCGACGCTTCAATTTCTTAACATGCTCCATCGCCGCCTTAGGTGTAGTAAAAATTTTGGAGTCTCCCTCCGGACCTACCCGCAGGAGAGCGGGGACAGCATGGCATATGGAATACCTTCTGATTGGAGGAGTTGCTTCACGCTGCCAAACTCCCAACGCGCAGATTGAACTGCGACTGTAAAGTCCGGGAAAAAGGACCATGAGTTCACCTGGTGGTCGATGGAGCCTTTCTCTCTTGCCAGCCTCAGTATGGCATCACGGTCTCTATAGTTCAGGACGCGGGCGATGATGGGGCGAGGCGAGGTTCGTTCAACTATAAACATGGAGTACAGATTCTCGGGACCAAAGATATCTTTTATCAGAGTCTCTATATAGGTTTCCATCCGACCAGTATTGGTGGACTTCGGAAGGCCCGTGATTCTGATGTTATTCCGACGTGAGCGGGCTTCCAAGTCCTCATTTTTCGCCTGGATCAGCGCCAACACCTTTTCCATATTGAGTGATTTTCCCGCGATCTCACTGAGACCCTCCTCTGTTGTCGAGACTCGTTGCTCCACCTCGCCCATTCTCACATTCTTCTGTGCCAATTGTGTAGACATGTGGTCTAGTCTATGGTTCATAGCTGACACAGTTCCCTCAATGGATTGAAGGCTCTTCTGAATAGCCATCAACGTGGTTTCCAGCTAAGAGGGGCCCTCTCCCTGAGTCTCCGCCTCTGAGTCAGAGGCCGCTTTCTGCTGGGACTTGCCTGATTTACGCGCCTCAAACGTGAGGCGAGGCTGAGTTTTATCCGTCTTCCCCATGGTATATAATGGGCACAGCAGTTGGGGAAGAACGGTCCACGCAATAAGGCACTCCTAATCAAAGGCCCCTCCAGACAGCGCTCTCCCGCAGTCCACTGCACCAAGCCCTAGGCTCCTAGCAGGCCACCCATCCCCGCAGCCGCAAGGCCCGGCGCCACAGGGGCCCACAGCCCACCCAGCAAATAAGCAGAGCCACTACAGGGATGGGCGCGTGGCGTAACCGCACCGCTGTCACAAGAGGTGTGCACACACAACCACACAGAGATCCGACGTCTATGCTAAGGGGAAGCGCACAAAAGTAGAGTACACAATACAGTAATGTAGCCCCATGCAGACCCAGGGGCTCACCATCCCAGCAATCCACAATGCAGAGATAAGCAGGTTGGGGGCGAAGCGCTAGATGCAGAGTAGACGCTTTACAGACAGTCCGGCATGCAGCAACGTAGACGCCAGCAGCTGCGCAAGGGGCACAACCACAGAACCGCGGGCCTGAATGTCCTGAAGTCAAGAGCACCCAAGTCCGTTTCAGCAACACAGGATAAGCGCCCAGGGCCCCCAGACCCAGGCCCAGTCAGCTACTGCTGTATCGTTGCCACGATTATGCAGAGAGGTGCCCTGGCCAAGTAGGCAGTCCCAACATCTGTGAGTGCTAGCAATGACTCAGCCGGCCTCCCCCGTGGTGTCGCTCAGACAGTGGCAATACTGCTCAGTTCAGCCTCGGCACGGGGCGCACATGGCGGCAAGCATCAATTTTACCGCAACGCAGGGACAGCCGTGCAGGACCCCCAGGCCGACGATTGATGGCAAAGCAGGTACGGGCACTTCACACGCCCCTCACAGCTAGGCCCCGTGGGTCCCACAGTCCGTCCACGCCTGGTAGCTGCAGTGCCACCCGAATACTATGGTGCCAAACCGCTCTGGCCCCCGCCTCTCCCACACACCAGCATCCAGCCTCGGCTCGCAGGTCGCGGCCCGCGCCCAGGGCCCAGGCCCGCACCCGCTGCCGCAGCTACCAGCCCGGGCCAGGCCGCACCCCACTCACCAATGCTGGCACCAGCGACGTCTTTGTCTCGATGTGGCTGCTCCGCACCCTCTCCCGGGCTCCGTTGTCTCCTGCTGGGCCTCAGCAAGGTGAAGTCTGTCACCAGGGTAGTGCCGGCACCAGCCACGTTTCTGTCGCGAGGCGGCCGCTCCGCTCCTTCTCCCGGGCTCCGTCGACTCCCGCTGGGCCTCCGCAACATGTAGTCTGTCACCCCGGCTCCGCGGCCCACTACAGCGCAGTGCCCTCGTGCCGCTCCAGCGGCCTCAGCAAGTGCACAGCACCGGCAGCATACAGGCAGCTCACCGCTCACCCCTCCTGCTCAGGGTCCTACCGATCCGGCTACTCCTGCCCCCGGTGTCACAAGCAGCAGCGGGCGCCCACAGATTGCTAGGCCTCCGCAGCCACTGCCATTTTACCCAGGCGCCGCAGGGCACAGGCGAGTTCAATACGCAGACGTTGCGAGGGCTTCCAGGACTCCAAACTTCCGCTAGTGTAGGCAGAAGCGCACCCCAAAACAGGTCTCACAGCTTCAGCATGGCGATGATTACAGGCGGATATTGGTCGGATTAAAGATCAGCCGGGCAGAGCCTCACCAGGGTGCGGCCATCTTGCTGTGCGCCCTCTAGCGCCCCCTTCTTGCAGTGCCTTAATGAGTAATTTGTGGTCAGCCGTGTCGAAGGCTGCCGATAGGCACAGGAGTATGAGTAGACAGCATTGGTCATTGTCTAGTGATTTGTGGATATCATCTATGACGTTCAGGATCACTGTGTCTGTGCTGCAACCTTTTCTGAAGCCTGATTGGTGAGGGTCTAGAAGGTTGTTGGAGTCCATGTGTTGGGTGAGTTGGAGGAGAACACATCTTTCCAGGATTTTAGCTAGGAGAGGGAGATTGGAAACGGGTCTGAAGTTGCTAAGATCATTTGTGTCAGAGCCCGTTTTTTTTAATAGTGGTGTGACTTGGCCGATTTTGAGACAGTCCGGCATGACTCCAGTTCTCAGGGAGCTATTTATAATCTTAGTCCAGATCGGGGCTAGGGTGAGTTTGAGCTTTTTGACCATTTGGGCAGGAATGGGGTCCGAGACGTGAGATGAGGGAGTGGAGCTGGAAATCATTTTTGCGATCTCAGCTACGGAGATGGGATTGAAGGATTTCCAGTTGTTTGGGTGGTGCTTGGGTGTGATAGCTTCTGTATCAGCGAGCGAGCTATTGCCGGGGGGGGGCAGCAGTGAACGTCCATGGAAAGCTCAATTTTTGTGATTTTGTCATTGAAGAAATTGGCAAAGTTATCACATAAGTCTTTGGAGGCCTGAGCTGAGGATGTGGGGGGTTTGGAGGTTTGTTGTCTGATGAGATTGAAGAGTTCTTTCAGCCTGTTCTTTGCGTTGTTCAGAGCACTACAAAAGAAGGACTTTTTTTCATTCTTGGTGTGTTTTTTGTATTTCCTGCGTACTGATTTGAGTCGATTAAGGAGGATTGTGGACGGGTTGTCCCGCCAGAGTCTTTCTGCAGCTCTTAGCTGTCTTCTTTCGGAGTTTATGTCAGTGTTGAACCATGATCTAGATGGGATGTTCCTGACTCTTTTTTGTTTCCAGGGGGCTAATTGGTCCTTGATGGAAGTCATAGTAGTATTGTAGTGGGAGGTGAGTTCTGTTGTGGAGAGGTTGTCTGTGGAGGTGGGGAGGCATGAGCTTACCCTTTCCTCTAGGTCATTAAGGGGGATTTGACTTAGATTTCTCGCCCAGTGCGGGGCAGGTATTGAGTCGTTAGGTTTATGTGGAATAAAATGATATGGTGGTCGGACCAGTCAACAGGTAGGATGTGGTCGATAGTTTCTGTGTCTACTTGAGCAATGATGGCATCCAGGATTGATCCTCTGTTATGGGTTTGTTCTGTGCAGTGTTGGGTAAGGTAATTGTTGTGTAGAAGTTCATTCAAGGTTTGGATCAGCGCATTGTTTTCCTCGTTCCAGTGTTTGTTGAGGTCACCTAGAATTATGTTGTTGGAGTCCTGGAGTGCGCAGTGAGTTATCAGGGTGGAAAGGTGTTCACCGAATGAGGTGGTGTTGCCAGGGGGATGGTAGAGGAGATGGCATACTAGTGTTTTATTGACACTCGTCTTAATGGTGGCAGTTAGGCATTCAAATGAATTGTATTTGAATGAGTCAATTTCCGATACGGAGATGTTGTTCTTGTGAATGATTGCAATACCCCCTCCTCGTTGGTTCTTTCTGTCTTTATTGATGATTAGGAAGCCCGGGGGCACAAACATGTCCATGAATGGGGAAGAGAACTCGTTCAACCATGTTTCGGTGATGAACGTGATGTCTATGTACGTGGGCAAGGATAGTTTCTGCCAATTCGGTTGCATGTTTCGTGGCTGATCTGCAGTTTATAAGCATGCAATTGGTGGTGTTCCCCTCGTTATTGAGTTTCTTCGTTAGGGGGCCCTGGGAATAGTAGAGAGGAAGGCAGGGGGTCTTGTCGTTCTAGGTGGGAATCGGTCTCTACCGAATCCAGTGATAACCTGAATCTTGGAGTTCGGGGTGATGGTAGGGTAAATGTCGTATGAGGTGGCAAGTTCCATCGCCTCACTCATGGACATTGCGGCTTTTGTTCTTTTGGGTCTCTGTGTTTGGTTCGAGAGGGTGGTTGTGCTCCAGCTGTGCCATTGAGTCTTGAGAGGTCTTCAATGTTTGGTGTTGTTAATTGTGGGTGTAGGGTGTGGGCGTTGGTGAGATTTCCTGCATGAGGTGAGGTTAAGTAGGATTTCGTTGAGGCCCACTATTACAGTTTCTAGCTGGCTTTCCAATAGAGCGAGTCTCTGAGTCGTCTCCCAGGAGGAGGGGGTGGGAGTGTCAGGATTTCGATTGTCCTGGGCGAGGTTGTTAAGGGAAAGGGAGAGCTTGGAACTGAGAGAATGGCTTTTGTAGATGGTGCTGCCTCTGTTATCCCCATGGGATGTGGAGAGTCACGCCTCAGGCGCACAGGTAGAGGGCGAGGGTTAGGAGTCGTTGATTGGGGTTCAGTTCGCTAGTTGTTTGTAGGGAATAGTAGTTTGGGGAGGGAGTGGGTGGGTGTCGGTCAGGGGATTGTAGGGTCACCTCAGAGACGTGCCTTTGATTTGTTTTGGAAGGTAGGTCTGTATTGTGCGTTTCCGGGGAGTGGTGGTGGGAGGAGAGGTTGTTGTCAGGGGGGGAAAGGATGGCGCTGTTGGCGTTGGTTTTGGGGATAGTTTGTGGTATCTCTAGGAGGGTCAATCTGTCGGGGAATAGGGAGTTGTTCTGGTGGGAGTGGCGTGAGTGGTTGAAGGCATTTCTTAGCGAGGTGAAGAGGTGGTCGAATGCATCTAAGTTGTCGTTGTTGGCTTGGATTATGACTGTACCATTAGTGTAGATGGTCGCAGAGGTGTTGCCACTACGCGTGTGGGGTTTTGGGATTGAGATCATTAGTTTGCAGCTGTGGGGGGTGTTAGTTGTTTTGGATATGTGGAGATGTGTTCTGAGAATGTTGTTCCAGTTCGCAGGGCTTTCGGTATGGAAAATGAGATCCATTTTCCACTGGCCTTTGGCGGTGCAGTGGTATATGTCAGCGAATAGTGTATCTGGGTGTTGTCTGATCAGTCTGTGTTTGAAGTTTCTTTTCGCTTTTAGTGAGAGGTTGGGGGGGAAGATGATGGAGAAGGAGTTGGGGCCATGTGGTTTCAGGCAATTTGGCGTGGAGGGGCCAAGGGAGGTTGTGGTGACTGGTGCCATTTATTCTGAGTGGGGGAGGTGAGTAGGTATCCTGGACTTTGCTCAGTCTGTTAGTCTGAGGAGGCTAGGGTTGAGAGGAGTTGGCAGTTGAGTTCAAGGAACGAGCAGGTGTAAATGCCCGGTGAGTAGAAGTTAGAGCAGGTCGGAGGTCTCCATTTAGGAGTCAGGCACCGGGGTACCGAGACCCACTTTTCATGTTACTGGGGCAGCGCATCTGTAGAGGTTTTCATATGTATCAGGGTGCTTATTCTAATGATCCAGGGATCCGGTGAGATATGGACAGGCGAGGCCGTGGATCGAGTGCACGTAATTGCCCTGTGAGTGGAGGAATTGAGCGGGTCAGACCGTCATTTAAGGAGCTAGGTATCGAGGTATTATGGGCCGCGACACATGTAGCTGGGGTAGCGCAACTATATAGCTCATTTCCCCGAGTCCAGGGGCTATTACCCAGTTTCTAGGTTCCGGTGGGTAGACTCTATTTTAACCTTTCATGGACCAGTTCCGGGGATCTGGTGAAATGTGGACATTAGAGGCCGCAGATTGAGTAGGAGGAAGTACTCGGTGAGGGAAGATTTGTGCGGGACCTGCCGCCATTTTGGAGTCAGGCATCGGGTATCATGACCCCGTCTCCCGTTGCTGGGGCAGCGCGGCTGAAAAGTTTTTCAGTTTCCAGGGTTTGTTGCAGTGTTTTTAAGATCCGGTGTTACGGTGATTAGCTCTTTTCAATTCTTTTCATGGGTACTCACCCGGAGGAAGGATGTTAATGCGGCCATTTTAGAGTCAGGCGTCAAGTAGCATGATCTTCGTTTCCCGTTGTTGGGGCAGCGCGGGTGTAAAGCTGTTGCAGTTTACAGGGGGCTGTTACACTGTCCTTAAAATCCGGTGTTTCGGTGGGTAGATCATTTCAGTTCTTTTCACGGGTATTCACCCGATGAGAGGATGATAGTGCCGCCATTTTGGAGTCAGGCACCAGGTACCGTGACCCGCGACTCCCGTTGCTAGGGCAGGGTGGCTGTGAAGTTGTTACCGTTTCCAGGGGGCTGTTATGATGTCCTTAATCCATTGTTCCGGTGAGTAGATTTATTATAGTTCTTTTCACGGGTATTCGCCCGTTGAGAGGTTGATTTGTCGGGTCAGTTCGCCATTTTGGAGTCAGGCATCGGGAATCCTGACCATTCTCTCCCGTTATCGAGTCCGCGCGACTGTTAAGTTTATTTGCAGGTTCCACGAGGCTTTTTTCAAGGTTCCGGTGCACCGGTGAGTGAACCCTTCCTTTTCGTTTTGCGGGTACTCACCGGTGTTGCTTTGGTGCTCTCAATGGGAGTGGTGGGCTTGCGCCTCTGATGGGAGGGGGGCTCCTCACGGTTTCGCTCGGTGTCGTTCAATCAATAAGTCTAAGGATGCCACCTCATGACTGCCTGGCGTCCTGTGTAGCTGCGGACTTTTGGGACTCTAGCGGGTCCAAGCGTAGAAATCCTGGTTCTTCAGATGTGGGGACCGTCGTCCGGTCTCTCCCGATCTCTCTCCCTACCGCAGGCGGAGGCAGCGAGGCGCGGATTTGCGATCCCGGCAGAGGGTTCACAGCGTGAATTTAGGATATCTTCTTGGCAGGTTTGCACTGGTGAGTCTCAGTCGTCTTTACACACACATTACACACATGTTTAGGGAAGAAGCACATGCACTTTAGCACTGATCAGCAGTGGTAAAGTGCATAGTGTCCTAAGGCCAAAAAAAAGATTTAACAAAATGTGGAGGTTAAAAGCAAGCAGTTGGGGGCGTGGCCAAGATGGTGAGCGGGTAAGACGTGTGTTGTCTCGTCTCCCCGCTCGTCGGCGCCCGATCCGGCCCCATCTACATTGCTAGCGCCTCCGAGGCGACCAGGTGTTGGTGGAGCTACCTCCTCCAGCCCCCGGGAAGGTTGATGGCGCTGCGATAGCGGCTGGGGGCCGCTCACTGACTCGTACGGGGGAAGGCCGGTGGAGCCTGCTGGAGTCCGAGATGGCGACCGAGCTCTGAGAGCTGCCGAGGCCTGGTGAGAGCGGGGCCGCTGAGTTGGAGCCCAGTGCTGAAGGAGCCCCCTGAAATACCTGGCGATTGTAGCAGTGCGGCGTAGCAGCGCTGGCGGCAGGGGCCGACCTTTTGGTCCCGGTTTGGGGCAGATGGCGGAGACGGCTGGGCTCTAAGATGGCGGCGGCCTACTGAGTGGCGCCGGAGCTCAGTGTGAGGTGTCCCTGGGCCGGCGATCGGCCGGCGTCCTCCCGGCTCGCCTAGCGGGCGCCCGAATCACGCCGGTGAGTGACGCAGATCGCAGCGGATCTTGGGCGAGCCCCTGAAGTGGCGGCGAGACCAGCTGGTGGCGGACGAGGCCCGTGAGACGACGCGGAGGCGGGAGAGCCGCCTGGAGTTCGGCGAGCGGCTGCATCGACTGGGCCCCCGATCGGGGGAGTGCGACTGGGGCACCTGAGCGGCAGAAGGCCCGGGGTTCTGTGAGATGAGCTGCCTGGAGACCCCCACGTAAGCAGTGACAAAAGTGCGCCAGTGAGTGGCGAGCCGGCGGTAAGAGGAGGCGAGCGCTAAGGGGGCTACTCACCTATAGCTCCCGAGGTTCCTCGGCGGCCCAGGCGGGCCTTGTGTGAGACTGAAGCAGGCGGGCTGGGCCTGGGAAGAGGTGGCGCCGCACAAGCTTACAGGGTGGTGCGCAGCAGCGGCGGTGTATGAACGACGGCGCACTGAGGGGGAGCGGTACGGCGTGGAGCATCGGCCAGGGTAGGTCGCCTGGCGCTCTGACGGAGGTGTGGGGCCCTCCGCTCCTGGTCCTGCGCGTATCCTTCTCCTGGGGAGAGCTGGAGGTAGGCCCGGAGGGGTCCCGGGCTGCTACTTGGGGGACCTGCCCCGCTCTGGAGACAACACACATCCCCACGCTCGGCACCTGAGGGCCTTGTGTGTGGAGTGAGGAGCCTTGGTTTACCTTTCTGGCGGGCGCCGGGTGGGTGACTCGTGGCGCTAGCCGGCTATCTGTTGGACTTGCCCGGGCCCCGTCCCTTCACGGCTGGCGAGTTTGGTACTTACATAGCCCCTAGGGATTTGTTTGACCGGAGTGCCGCCATGGCTAATCAAAGGGTGAGAAAGGAGCGTACCTTGAAGGAAATGCTGACAAAGGGCCCTCCGGCTGCTGCCGGCCCTGAAGAGGAGGATACACCTATCACCAAGTCTTTCTTGGAGTCTTTATTCAATACTCTCCGGGAAGATTTTCACACCCTGAAGAGCGAAGTAGCGGGAGAGGTGCGTGAACTGCGGAGGGAGGTGGACACTCTCGGGGACCGGGTGGCGGCCATCGAGGACCAGGAAGGGGCCAAGGACGATGAAATTACTCAACTGCAGCAGGAGGTGATCCGGTTGAGGGATCAACAGCTAGATCTACAGGCCCACGCCGAGGACCTCGAGAACCGCTCTCGGCGGAACAACATTCGGGTCCGGGGTGTTTCATTAGACGCCGAGGGGTCCGATGTCACCGCTTTCCTGCAGGGTCTGTTTCGGGACATACTAGCAGTGCCCCCAGAGACGGAGATCCGCATTGACAGAGCTCATAGGGTGGGCCTACGGCGGCGAGCCAATGCTCCCCTCAGGACATACTTTGCATTCCTCCCGGACTATCCTCTAAAGGAACGCATAATTAGGGACGCTCGATTAAAACACCCAGTTCAGTATCAGGGTATGACTGTCACCCTGTATCAAGATCTCGCGGCCAGTACCCTACAGAAGCGGAGAGCTTTCAAAGAGGTTACAGCGCACCTCCGGGACAAAGGAGTGGCATATTCCTGGGGGCACCCCTTTCGTATCATTTTCAAATGGCAAGGCCGATTACAGCAGATTCAGTCCCTCTCTGAGGCGTGCAAGCTGCTGGGTCTGCCGCAGCAGGACCCAGCGACAGAGGGCTCGCCGGATCGTCGTCAACCCCCGGCGCGTTGGCAGACAGTTGGGAGAAGACGCTCTGGGGGAGCTGCCCGGGGGCCCGCTCTGGAGGTGTTGGCGCAGGAACGACGAGCGGCAATAGATGCAGTTTCAGCGGACACTTCCCCGCTGGAAGCCTCTTGAGGGCGCCCGAAGCCCTGTGTGTGCTTTGTCATGATGGGGCCGGGGGGGCGAGGCGGGTGGGGGGGCTTGGCTACATCGCCCTTGCCACGGATGGCCCGGGATGATTCACTCTACCACGACCACACTCATGGGAGTAGTGTGGAAGGGACTGTGATGGGGGGGGGGGTTTGGGAGTTGGGGTTTGGGTTGGGGGGGAGCGGGAGGGGAACTAGTGTGCTCAAGGGGGGAGTTCGGGGGTCTTCACTCGGGGCTTAGGATGGTCTAGCGGGAGGGTGGGGGACCAGGGTTTCCTTTATCGGCTACCGCCCCAAACCTGGGAGCGCTTTGTTTCTTGGCCCGAGTATGCACGAGGCTGACCTAACCATCCTCACACTTAATGTTAAGGGTCTCAATAGCCCCAATAAGAGGCATGCTATTTTATCCTATTTAGAAAATGCGGGAGCTGACATATGCCTCCTGCAGGAAACGCATTTGTTGGCGCGTGATTGGCACAGGCTAAAGTCCAAGGCATTCCCCTATCAATATCTCTCCTCCATGACTGATAAGAAGGCGGGGTGGCGATTCTGGTGGCACGGAAGTATCGGGGGTCTGTGGGAAATAAAATAGCAGAAATCAAGGGGCGACTACTAGCGTACCGTTTTTGGATTAAAGGCCTCGCTCTAACGATTGGATCGCTATACGCTCCAAATGCAGGCCAGGAGGCGTTTCCCAGAACGGCCTTGTCGAGCATCCTGGAATCGCAAGACCGCTTTATTCTGGTGGGGGGCGACCTGAATTTAGTCATGGACACAGCGGCGGACAGATCTGCTAATCGACAGTCCCAAGGGGGGGAAGTCTCAGGGGACGGTAAGCAGTGGTTAGTGGATAGGGGCCTGATTGATCTCTGGCGGGAGTCTCATCCTCGGGCCAATCAATTCTCTTACTACTCGCACGTCCACCGTACCTACGCGAGATTGGACCACTTTCTGGGTTCCTCGGAGGTTCAGGCTGCGGTTAAAGATGTTTGGATTACGACGGCGGCCTTGTCAGACCACGACGCGGTCGTGGTTACGATGGGGGTCCCCCGTATTGCCCGGCCTGCCGGATCATGGCGTCTGCGAGAGTCCATGCTCCACAAGCCCACGGTGCAGGAGCGCATCCTTAGATGCATAAAAGATTATTTAGAGTTTAATGATGCCCCGGACATTTCTGTCGCCACACTTTGGGAGGCGCTTAAGGCAGTTGTGAGGGGGGAGTTTATCGCTGTGTCAGCAGCGGAGAATAAGGAACGCCAGGCTAAAAGGGACGAGCTTACGGCCCAAGTGCTCGAGCTAGAGAGAGTTCATAGCCGCACGGGAGCTCCCCGGATCTGGCGCCAGGTGAACAATGCTCTAGCCCTGCTGGCGGGGCTCGACCTGGACAGAGCAGAATATGCGGCTCTCCGCCTCAAGCATTCTTACTATGTGGGGGGGCGACAAAACAGGCCCATTGCTGGCCAGCAAGCTGAGAGCAAAGATGCAACAGGGTAGGGTCAGGGAGCTTACAGACTCGGGGGGACATCAGATCGTGGATGACTTAGGTATAGCACAGGCTTTTAGGGATTTCTATGCAGCCCTGTATGGGAGGGAGTCCGCGCCCGCTTCCCAGATAGATGCCTACCTTCGACAGGCACGCATAACGGCATTGTCTCAGGTAAATAGCGCTGCGCTTGATGATCCCATCCGCGTCGAGGAAGTGATAGGGGCTATCTCCCGCCTCAAGCCCCTGAAAGCCCCGGGTCCGGATGGATTTTCGGCCAGATCCTACAAGAAATTCTGCACTGTCCTGGCCCCAGTCCTTACCCGCCTCTTCAATTCATTTACGGGCCCGGGCTCGGTTCCTTCCGAGATGCTGTTAGCCTCAATAGTGGTGATACCCAAACCGGGTAAAGATGCCTCCCAATGTGGCTCTTACAGGCCCATCTCGCTGCTTAATGTTGATTTAAAACTGTTCACGGGGATTCTGGCTGCGCGTCTGGGCCCTCTCATGCCGGGCATCATTGACCCCGATCAGTCGGGGTTCATCCAGGCCCGACAGTGTAGCGATAATACGAAGCATATCTTTCAACTTATCGATAAGGCCCATCGCACTAACATGGACGCCCTTCTCCTGTCGGTGGATGCCGAGAAGGCGTTTGCCCGAGTCGATCGGTGTTTCTTGGATAGGACTCTGGTACAGTTTGGCTTCGGGGACCGGTTCCGAGCATGGATATCGAGCTGCTACACCAACCCTAGGGCAAAGCTCAGG
Organism: Calotriton arnoldi; assembly: GCA_963921515.1. Lineage (NCBI taxonomy): Eukaryota > Metazoa > Chordata > Amphibia > Caudata > Salamandridae > Calotriton > Calotriton arnoldi. Next base: position 25,590 of record CAWUFW010002495.1, on the reverse strand, counting down.
GTAAATGGAGTCGCCTCCACACCTTTTGAGATACAGCGGGGAACCAGACAGGGGTGCCCATTGTCCCCCCTCCTCTTTGCCTTATATGTAGAACCGTTGGCGCAGAGGATTAGGGACAATCCGGAGATAGCGGGTATCCCATTTGGGGGAGAGAGGCATGCGGTTAGTCTGTATGCCGATGACATCATTACCTCTCTGGAGTCCCCAGCTCACTCGGTCCCTGCCTTTTTGCAGGAGCTGGAGGACTATGGTCAAGTTTCGGGTCTGCAAATTAATATTGGGAAATCCTCAGTATTGAGGTTTCGTGCAGAGGACCCAGCCATAGCACCTGGGGATGGGTGCTACACGGGCATACCCGTTCATTCCTCCATCCCATACTTGGGCATAGAGCTCGCGGCGTCGGTGTCCCACACGGTTCAGCTCAACTACTCTAAGTTTTTACAACGCTCCACCGCTGACCTGAATGCATGGAAGGGTCACTCACTCTCCCTGCTGGGCAGGGTGGCAGCGGTTAAGATGTCGCTCTTGCCTTGAGCTCTGTACCGCTTTCAAACTATTCCGGTCTGGCCACCACCGGGCACGCTTCAAGCTCTTCAGAGGGCTATTAATTTATTTATTTGGGGAGGGAAGAGACCCCGGCTGCGCAAGAACCTGGGATATCTGAGGCCGGATGACGGGGGCCTGGGCATGCCCAACGTCTTGGAATATTTTCGGGTGGCGCAATTGCGCTATCTGGTGGAGTGGAAGCGCTCCGAATCTGAGAAAAGCTGGCTTTTTCAGGATCGCTCGATAGCGCAATTGGATCTCTGGAAGGTCCCCTTTCTCCATCGGTCTCATAGACCTCCCGGCCTCCGGGCCTCGCCCATTACACACTCTTTGATGCGAGCGTGGGATGGGGTGGCAGTGAGACGGGGCCTGACGACGTTCCCTTCTCCTATGACGCCGCTTTTCGATAATCGGGAGTTTTCCCCAGGGGTGGACGCTAGGGCTTTTTCCGCCTGGAGGGCGTCCGAGGGCAGGTCAGCGGGCCACTTCTTTGACCTTGAGGGTATCATCTCTTTTTACGATCTTAAGAGTGATTATGGTCTACCGGACACGGAGCGCTTTCGCTACTTCCAGCTCAGACATTGGCTCCTTCAGACTGACGTTCGCCCAAAGGTGTCCAGGAAACTGTCTAAGTTTGAGAAGTGGCTGTATCTCAAAAACACGGACAAAGCACTGATAACTGATATTTATCATATGCTTAGTCCAGAGGCCCCTACGGAACCAACTGCAGGCCAGAGACGATGGGAAACAGAACTAGGGAGACACCTAACGAGTAAGGGTGGGCGGCCATTTACTACCGCGCGAACCACACAGCGCGTAATATAGCTAGTAGGGAGGCGGCGGTTAAGGTGGCTATGTATTGGCATTTGACCCCAGCCCGTCTTCATAAGGGGAATCTAACACGTAGCCCATGGTGCTGGCGGGGGTGTGGGGCGGAGGGCACCCTGATTCATATTTTATGGGAATGCAGAGAGCTCCAGACTTATTGGGGGGAGGTCCTAGACGATATAGATCGCCACTTTGACACTGAGCTAACGCGTTTTCCGGCTTACGTGATCTTGGGTCTGCCTAACCCCATTACATATCCACTCAAATCTAGGCGGGGCAGAATGATGGGGATAGCTCTGGGGGCTGCTACACGGAATATCCTATCACACTGGGGTTCATCAATGAGACCGACAAGATTGGGGTGGTTACATAAATTATGGTATGTCCTAGGTATGGAGCGCATAAAGGCCTCCCTATCCCACAATATGGACAGCTTCTCCGATGACTGGCAGCCATTGATCGCTTTGTTATCCACGGAACTGAATGAGATTACCTGCCCAAAATATCTCCGACTGCTTCGGCTTCCCAGTCTGGCCCCTACGTCATAGCTTCCGATTACTCCGGCAGGACTGTTCCTGTCTTTCTACCGCACCTTGGTATCATAGGAAAGCACACCAGTTCGGGGTGGGGGAGGGGGTTGGAGGTTTGGGGGGAGGGGGTTTCCTTTCTTTTTCTACATGGCAGTGTAGCCATCTCCTTCACCGATTGCCTGCTGCACGGTAGGTAGTGCGATGGCGTCGGGGGGGGGGTTACTGAAGAGACTATGTGCTTCACAGTTAATGGTCACCAAGAGGGGGCTTCTTTTAGATAGGATATGCTCGAATAGTATGCTTGTCTGCCTTGAAATGTCTGTATTTCTTTTGACGCAAATGCCAACAAAATAAAGTTATACAAAAAAAAGCAAGCAGTTTGGGGGAATACTGCTCTAAGGATGACAGGTCTAACAGTACACATGCAATTTTCACCAGGTAAATTCCAGTAGGACAAACCTGCCAAAATGTACCAGGGGAAAATGCCCAGTGACTACCAGTACATGCAGATTATTGATGTGGAAGGCATCAAACTCCACATGTTGTACCCCTTTTTAAAGGCCTAATTAGTAATGGATGATAATTAACGCACCTGTCAAATTACGATCTCGGTGTGTCCGATTTTAACAGGTGCAATAATTATCAGATCCCCCAAAGGGCTGTAATGATGGGTGATGGAGCAGGGGAAACGAAATATTTTTGTACCCCTTGGAAATTAATGACCCCATAACCATTAATGATACTAACCGTTTGAAATGCATGAATTAATCAACAAATACACCTTTTTAGTAGACATCACACGTGGGCAAACTGCTAAATGTTGTAAAATCTAATTTATTTACAAAATGCGAAGCAAATAACATTAGTATTGTGATTTGCGTAGTAAATAGTGTAAATTGCATGATTTGTGTTGCGTAATAGAATTGTATTGTGGCAAAGAAGGCAGATGGTAAGTAAAATGGCTTTAAATGTCGCTTCTGCTAGGTAATATCTAACACGGGTCTTTAGAATGGCGGGTGGTAAACAGAAAGGCTTATTTTCCATATTTTAATTTCTATTGTGTTTGTTCTTATACTAGTTTCGTTCGGGCCTGTTAGGCCATGCTTCTAAAATGGCCGCTGGAAAGGACGAGATCATGTGCGCTGAATGAGATGGCCCCCGTGCAGACTCAGTACGAAAGCTCCAGTCACGTGTATGCGGCCTGTGCTCGGAGTGAGAGATGTCAAGGCCAATCTGACCTGCAACGAGGAGCGTGCCAAGTGTTCAGCATATATGCCTGGGAACGGATGAAAAAGACAAGCGACAGGGAATGAACTAATGTGTGACCATCAAATATTGTTGCAAAATGGATTAACAAATTGGACTACTTTTTTGGACACCATGGTCATGATATTTATTGTGTGCTTTATTGTCCCCAAACCGGTTCGAACAAGGAGGGCGATGAGGTGACCATCACCACCCCTCCAATGGACCAATTAGCGTGATTCTTGCCCCTAAAGATTGCAACTTTTGAGTGTAGAGAGCCAGAAAATAGGGTATAAGAGGGTCTGCTCTGACATTGTGAAAAAAACGTGCTTTTCATTTTTCCACCTTGATGCTGCGAGAGACTCTGTCATTTTGAACTACGAACTTTGACTGGGGAAGGAACGAGATTGTTGCGGGAATTTACCCGGGATTTGATTGCGTCCGAGGAGGTTAGCGGGACAGTCAGTCAGTTTGGGAGTCCTATCCTGTGATCTGCGGTTCATCTTCCTTTGGTGAATCATTCCTGTCATCGCCCCATGGCCAAGGGTAATGAGTAATTTTATCTTTTCCTAAAATCTTTTCCTTAAAATGTTTATTGATATTTCTAACTGTTTTACTTAATAAAGAATTTTACTTATTTGCTCGAAGAAATTTTAGATAAAAATATATTCTAACTTTAAAATGAGTCTGTGGTTCTTTAAAACAAAGTTTATGATTTAATAAATGTTGAAGGTTTTAATTGTGATTGAGCTGGTCTTAATCACCATCAACTGATTCTACTAGTTGGTCCATTGACCGAATAGCGGAGTACCTTGATGTTTAGAACCGACAGGATCCAAAATTAATGTATATAATGTATAGGTTATTATTCTGTCAAGTTTAACAAGGTATCCCGTTTGTCCAGCAGCTCATTCTCCTTAGTGTTAAATCCAGAAATTTAATGAATGTATGTATGCGGTGTCATGGGCCCCACCGACATAAGTTTTGTGTAGGTGTTTTTCTGGATTAGTGTCATAAGGAGAAATTTATATTAGCCGCGCTGGATCAGATTTCTTGGTAGCAGAGTAATGGTTACTATAGATTAGTTTGGTGATTATTGATTATTGATTGATGTTGAGTTTGTATTACGTTATGTGTAAGTCGAAATTTTGAAGCTTCCGGGAAGTAGGAAGTGGACACGTGTGGCAAGAGAAGTCACACGGAATTGTGCATTGTCTGATTTCAAAATTGGTGATAACACAGGACTGTGTTATGTTAGGGAAATTTCACGCATGAATTGCATTTGAGTGAAATAGCAACAGGTTTTCTTGTGAAACTCTGGCCTTAATTCTCAGGAGCAGTGTAGTCTCCACATGTGTTTTATCCCCAGAGAAACGGGTTTACCTCTTGCTTGAGAGAAGGGTAAGGTAGAGGGAAGTGCTACACTTATCAAACAAAACAGTATTCTTGTGAGTGGAAATAAACTATCTCTTTTGTTTAGAGAAACAGACAATGGAAATGTGTTTTACGTTGTAACTATTCGATTTTAGTTGAAAAGAAAAGCTAAGAAAACTGCCGATAATTTTTGTAAAGGAGGGGTCAGTAGAAACAGGAGTAGAACTGACGTCAACAAGAACCGCGCTGGTATTGGCCAGTTGTGGAAGAACGAAGAATTTTCTGATTGGTGCGTTGGTGTGAGACGCGCTGGGATAGGTTAGTGTGAGAGTGACGTAAAGCTTTCTGATTGGTGCGTTGGTGTGAGACGCGCAGGGATAGGTCCGAATAGCCGAGCAGCAGAAAGAACCGATTGGGGAAGGATTGTGTAAATTGCTTCGGCAAAACAACAGTGAAAATGCCTTATTATAATGAATATGAGAGAGGGAAACCGTCATGGTTTGCGAAACTTAAAAACTTTTTAAGAAGGTTGTGACTAGGGAAGGAGAAGTACTACCTCCGCCGAAAACGCCAGCATCTCATATGATGTTGAAATATGGCTATCATACTTGCATTTGGTTGGAAAATTGGGCGAAGTATACCAAAGACGATGGAGTGTTGGCATTTCCAGAAAATGGTTCGTTTAGCACAGCGGTACTTCAAACTTTGAGAGAAAAGATGATGAAACTTGAACCGAGACCTAGACCGACACAGTTTGAAACCTTAGGCGAATAGGAAGATGAGATGTATGATAGGGAAAGACACAGAGGTGCAAAGAATTATAGTTTAGTTCATGGAAGAGTATGGGGTTTGAATCATGAAGACAGGATGAGACAATGGCGGTATGCTAACATGACGGATGGCTTGTTTCCTGTCGGAACAGTTGAAGAATTAGCAGGGAGAAAGTGTACGGAGAAAAAGAAGCATGCAGTAACAGAGAGATATGGGTATGGAGTTAGCGACACAGAGGATGAGTTGCTGGAGGACATTTTGAATAAAAGACCACCTCCATATCAACAGGATTCTGCGGTGGTGACACCAAATGCACCGCCAATGAGAACTGTAATAAATCAAAGCCCTGAACAAATGTCTGAAATAAATAGTCCATTTAATAAACTAGAAACACCACAGGCTGTGAAACATGATAATGGTAATACAGCTGAATTAGCCAGCACAAGAGAGTTGACTGAAAAGATAAGAGAACTGACAACGAATATGGAAGATGTGACTGTGCCAGTAACTATAGGGCCAGTAATCCCAGTATTTGAAAATCAAAAGATAGATGAACACTCCTTAACAATTCACGTTAAATTCCAATATGCAAAGAGTAAGAGAAGGGATGATTCCAGAAAATAGAGAGAAAGAAGATTCTGTTGGTCCATTTAGGTCAAGTCCACCTGTAAATTTGACAGTTAATGAGAGTCTGATAAATAGGATTCCTATGGGAGCCGAGTCAGCAACTGAAACCCCAGAAAGAAGTGCAAGTTGGGCAGAAGTAAATAAAACACCTGTGGGTCCGACTGCAGAGGAATTAAATGATTGGGTGAGTAGCTTGCAGAAAAAGGATGCCGAACCACAACTTTTGGATGTGGGCAGATTAAAGATAGACATGGAGGAATTAATTCTAGGAACTATTGGTACAGATCGATTGAAGTCCTATCAAGATGATGAATTAATGTTTATGTGTAAAAGCATCACTTGGAGAGCTAGAAACTTGCATGAAAAATTGGAAGAAACAGCGAACGAACTAGGAGTAGATTTTGGAAAAATTAGAGGATTACAGAAACCGTACAGGGTAGATTTTAGTGAAAAAGACATAGAAAACCTGAACACTTCAGGACGACTAACACAGATAAAAGAACTGATTGTTTTACTGAGAAAGTGGGGAGATGTAGACAAGTGGAGAAGTAGGTGGATAAGAAGAAAAGAGGGAACAACAGATAAAGCATCATTGGCTTTCCCAGTAAAAGAGAAAGAACCAACGGTAATGGAGTGTCCAATGAGAGAAACTCCAGGAGGTAGTTATGTACATGTCCCATGGTCCAGACAAGATATATTGTCATTCACAAATGACTTTCCAAGATTGAGAGAAAAGCCTGTAGAATGGTATAGACAGGTAGAAAGGTTTGTAAAAGTTTCAAAGGTATTGTGGGAAGATCTGGATGGATTGTTTGAGATTGTTGTTCCTGCAGATTTATGGACATCATGTAAAATTACAATTGACTGGTCGAAGGAAGAATATCCTAGAGATGCAAAAACAGGAGCCCCAGGTTCAGAAGTAATGAGAAAATATGAACAAGCAATCACGTTTTTGAAAAATAAAATCCCACCAAAAGAAACGGACTGGGTAAAGATTGATAGAACAACTCAGGAGAGTAAGGAATCTGTACATGCCTATTACGAGAGATTACTTTTGGTCTTTAAACAGTATAGTGGATATGAGAATTTGAGTGAAAAAGACATGAGTCATTTTGTGTATAGATTTGTGTATGGCTTGAGACCTGAAATAAGTGAAATGATTAAGCAGCATATGTTGTGTTGGCAGAATAGCACAGTAGATGAGGTACTACGGTATGCAAAATATTGCAGTGATGATATTGAGTGTAGACAGCGTAAACTCAAGGAAAAGGCAATTTGGGCACAAGTAAAGGTTGCAGAAAAGCAAGAAGCTCAGATGAATAGTCAGTCTGGTGATGCAGGACAGACCAAGTCCAAACCGAATATTGGTAAGGGAAAGGGTCAGATGAGTATAGAAGAAGCTAAAAAGAAATGGCCATGTCATAATTGCGGAAAATTAGGGCACTGGAGAAACAAGTGTAAATTTCCTCCGAAAGTTAACACTGAGAATCAATCATTGAATTCACAGGTGCAGAATGAGGTGAGTTACCAACAACCGCAACAGCCGCAGGTAGTTACTCAACAGTGTCAGGTGCCGCAACCACCTCTTCCAAAGAGTGTAAATCCTCAAAGATACAGTACAGAGGCAGGATTCTACAGAGGAGAGCAGGTAACAAAATTGCTGCGCGCAGCTGCAATTTTGCAGTATTGGTTACGGCAGGATGGAGATGAATCGGATGAAAGCTTATGATGGTGCCTAGGAGAGGAAGAAGAGTGCGTGCTTGGGGCAACTCTAGAGGTAGATCAGTCAGGTCCATTTGTGGATGGAAAGGTGAATGGTGTAAATGTTACTTTCTTTGTGGACACTGGCGCTACCCGTTCTACTGTCAGGTCAGTGGAAATTCCAAACCTTCCTCTCTCAGGAGAATCAATCCAAGTTGTAAGTGTTTCAAACAGGCAAATTAAAACCCCTCTTACAAAACCAATCGAAGTGGAAATTGGTTCATTCAAAGACATGCACCGTTTTGTGGTGTGTGATTGTAGTCCTGTAAATTTATTAGGATGTGATGTGCTTTGTAAAATGAATTGTACCATCTACTGTACCCCAGATGGTATTGCTTTCCAAACACCAGATCATGATGTTCTGTACAAATTGACAATGACAGAACTAGAACCAGGAATGTATGATACGTTTCCTGTGTTCGATGCAGAGAAAATCCATGCTGAATTGAAAGAGACAGTCAGGTCTGATGTATGGGATTTCACAGGTGAAGATGTTGGATTAATGAGAGAAGTTGATCCTCTACAAATTACTGTAAAAGAAGGAACGAATTACCCAAACACCCCGCAATACAAACTGACTCCAGAAATCATTGAAGGAATAACACCTGTAATTAATAAGATGATTGAACAAGGGATTTTAAGAGAAATAATGAGCAGCCCATGTAATTCTCCTATAATGGGACTGAAGAAGCCAAAAGGAACATATAGGATGGTGCAAGATTTGAGAAAGGTAAACAAAATTGTTATTCCTTGCTGCCCAATTGTGCCAAACCCTGCTGTAATACTGTATCAAATTCCCCATGATGCAGAATGGTACACGGTTATTGATTTGTGCCATGCATTCTTTTCTATTCCATTGCACCCTGACAGCCAGCCATTATTTGCATTCCGGTTCGGAGAGCGTATCTTGGCATGGTGCCGAATTCCTCAAGGGTATACTGAAAGTCCTTCAATTTTTAATCAGATTCTAAAGAAATCCTTGGAAGATTTCAAAAGGCCTGAAAAATCTGTGATGGTCCAATATATTGATGACCTATTAGTGGCATCAAAGACCAGAGAAGCATGTGTTACGGACACCATTGCTTTACTGAATCATTTGGCAGAAGGAGGACACAAGGTGTCCCCATCAAAACTGCAATTTTGTCAACAGGAAGTACAGTACCTAGGTCATAAGATTGAAAAAGGGATGAGAAAAGTGACAACAGAAAGGATAAGGATTATCAAAGGAATGAGAGCCCCAATGACACAAAGAGAGGTGAGAATGTTTCTTGGAATGGTTGGATATTGCCGACAGTGGATAAGTGGGTTTTCATTGATTGCAAAACCTTTACAGCGATTGACAAAGAAGGATGTCAAAGATCCGATTGCATTGGATGAGGAGGAAATGAAGGCTTTCGAGGAACTGATAACAAGTTTGTGTGAGGCACCAGCATTGGGAATGCCTGATTATGAGAAAGAATTTGAGCTGTATTGTAGCGAGAGAGACGGATGTGCACTTTCAGTATTAGTGCAAAGGCATGGAAAAATGAAACGACCAATAGCCTATTTTTCAGCTGTTTTAGACCCGGTAGCAAAGGCGTTGCCTGGATGTCTGAAAGCAGTAGCTGCTACTTGTGTGAGTCTGGAACAAAGTGAAGGCATTGTGATGGGATATCCTTTGAGAGTATATGTTCCACATTCCGTTGAAATTCTTCTGACCAGAACAAAAACCCAATTCATGACACATAGTCGGCTGACTAGGTATGAAAAAGTGATCTTGGGTGCAGACAATGTCACCATTGTAAGATGCATGACTGTGAATCCTTCCACTTCACTGCCAGATGAAGTAAATACAGAAGTCAAGGATGATGTTGATCATAAGTGTTTGGATGTGCTTGAATTTTGCACCAAGCCTCGCCCTGATATCAGGGATGAACCTCTAAAGGAGTCAGATTATGTGATGTTTGTGGACGGGTCATGCCTGAGGACAGATGAGGGAGTTTTAAGTGCTGCGTATGCTGTATGTACGGTGGCAACCATAATGGAAGCATCTTGTTTGAGAGGAATACGTTCAGCCCAAGTTGCTGAGCTGATTGCTCTGATTCGAGCGTGCAAACTGGGAAAGAATTTCCGAATCACTGTGATCACGGATAGCCAGTACGGCTTCGGAGTGGTCCATGATTTTGGACAGATCTGGTCCCAGAGGGGATTCCTGACTTCCAGAGGGTCTCCTATTAGGAATGGTGAGTTTGTGAAAAAGTTGGTTGAGGCGATACAGCTGCCTAAACAGATTGCGGTGGTAAAATGCCCTGCTCACAAAAATGGAACAGATTACATTGCAGTGGGTAACAAATTTGCTGACAAATTAGCTCAATATTGTGCTAGAAATATGACCTCAATGAATCTGAGAAGGGAAAAAGAAAATGTTTCATGTCCCTTGCTGTTTACTAACCCAGTTGAAACATGGGATGAGGTAAGACAATTGCAGGAAGAGGCAAGTGATGAGGAAAAAGACGTTTGGATAAAATCAGGTTGCAGATGGAGAGAAGAAGATGAAGTTTGGGTTTACAGGGATGAAAGACCAGTTATGCCTGATAGCATGATCTCTAACATGGCACGGATGTACCATGGACAGGCACACATAGGTAGAGATGCCATGATCATACTTTTCAAACAGACCTGGTATAACCCAAAATTTAGGGCTATAGCTGAAAGCCTTTGTCAAAGATGCCTTATATGCCAACAGATAAATCCTGGAAGGAAGACAGTAGTGAGTTTAGGAGTAATAGGACGTGAAGGAGGTCCTTTTACCAGAATGCAATTAGATTTCATTGAAATGCCCCCGAGTAACAGATTGAAGTATGTCCTGGTGGTCGTCTGTTTGTTTTCTCGTTGGGTGGAAGCCTATCCGACAGGAAGGAATGATGGAGTTACTTTAGCTAAACTCCTGCTGAGAGAATTCATTCCTAGATATGGTTTTCCAGTAACGATAGAAACAGATAGAGGAACGCATTTCCAGAACGAACTTATCCAACTGATATGTGAAGCACTAGACATTCAACAAAAGCTGCACTGTGCCTACAGACCAGAGGCTTCTGGAGTGGTAGAGCAAGTAAATGGCACCATAAAGAATAGGGTGGGTGAAATGTGTCAAGCCACAGGACTCAAATGGCCCAATGCCTTACCATTGGTGCTAATGAGCATAAGAAGCATACCTGACAGAAAAACAGGTTTGAGTCCTCATGAAATAATCATGGGACGAGCAATGAGACAAGCATATGTACCTGTCAACAAACTGCTGACTATAACTGATGATCTCATACTGGACTATTGCAAAGGATTGGCTGATGTGGTACATTCTGTGTTTCATCAGGTTGGACCAGATGCGACCACTCTTGAAAGAAAACCAGCTCATGATCTGAGTCCAGGAGACTGGGTCCGCATAAAAGTCCACAGAAGAAGAAATTGCTTGGTTCCACGCTGAGACAAGCCACATCAAGTGATTCTGGTGACAACAACTGCAGTAAAGTGTGCAGGTGTGAAAAATTAGATTCATGCCAGCCATACAATCAGAGTTCCAGATCCTGAAGCTCGACCTGTAAGTCGACATCCGAAAGAATCAGGTACCAGTTCGGCATCTGAAGCAGACCAACCTGAATGCAGTAAAAGACGAACAAAAGAATCAGAAAACAAAAGAACTGATATTGAAACAGGAGAAACTGAACCAATAGGCAGTGACGGTGAACAGCCAAGTACAAGTTTTGGGAAAATTCCTCCGGAAATTGTAGAGGTAACTGAAGAAAATTTAGATTCAAATAGAGAGATTGAGGAAATTGCGGAAGAAACATGAGGAGGATTAGATTCAGAAATTGCGGAAGAAACACGAGGAGGATTAGACTCAGAATTACAAGCGGAAGAAACACGAGGAGGTTCAGATTCAGACAAAGAGACTGAGATCATAAAGTTTAAGGTTAGAGAAAGTGAAGTGAGATCTGAGACAGAATCTGAAGAAAGTGAAGACGAAAGAAGGCAAAGAATAGGTCTAAGAAAGAGAACTTGGAGAGTGGAACGAGGAGAAAAGGAAAGTGAACTGAAAAGGCCAAGAAAAGGAGACAATTGGCCCAACGAAATTAAAAGACTGAGATATAAGATAATAAATTTGAACAAAGACAATGCAGAACAAGTGAATGAAATAACAAGTCAAGAAAGACAAAGAAAAACGGATAAAAGACAATTGCAGAGACCCAAAAGAGTGAAAAGACCTAACTTGAAATACAAGTCACCTGAATGGGTATACATAGCACTGTCTGACATTAAAGAGGTGGATAGCAGTCACGAGAACCCAGACAAAGACTGTGAACAAGTGGGTGAGAGTGAACTGCAACAACCCTGAAAAGTCAAAGAAAGAAAACCGGACTAGACACACAAACTGATAAAGACAAAGAACATTTCTGAGAGCCGAAAGGTGCACCAAAAGCAGTTGATCCCAGTCAACGCTAAGTCATTTGAGGTGTGGAAACACATTTCTGTACATATAATTAGATAATTTTTCAACATGGTAGACACTGAGAATAGAAGATCTAGATGTGGGTTTTTCCGTAGATGGTGTAAGTTGTGTTTCTATTGTACAGGTTTTCTAATGCTTATCTGGTTCATTTTGGCAATAATAATCCCACTTAGGTTAGTTGTAGAAAATACATCTGAAATCATAAATGACACGAATAGTGACAAGAAATCTAACATAAAGAAAAATGCAACACTGGTAGATAGTACTGATTTTCATAGGGACAAGTCAATAACTGATTTCTCCAAGAATGTCTTCACGAAACTTTTGTACGAATATGTGGAGACAATGGATGTGAGAGATTGTTATGCATGTATGCAGTTACCTGCGTCTGTAACAGAAGGTGTGACGTATCATCACCTTCCTTTGACGTATGGAATAACTTGTAGTGTCTTAGCTAGTTTATTTTACAAAACTGGTAAATTAGAGTATTACTACACTGACACAGATGCTATTTTTGCTAAAGTTCCCGTAGCCCCTGAACTAAATAAGGTGAAGCTTGCAAAGATTTTTGGAGAATTTTTCTTAGAAACAAAAGAATTAACATTAGAATATGCATTTAGACATAATCTTACCTGTAGGTTAAGAAAGGAAGAAAAGGTTTTCTTGGACATGGTAGAAGATAGAAGGGTTAAGTTTCAAAGAAAGGCAACAGGAGAAAAGACAAAAACCCCACCTTGGATGTTTGAAGAGGGAAGTTATGACAAAGGCGAAACAAATGCAGCTATGGTTCTAGATTGGACCCAACAGGGAAAAGTGTGTATTAGTAGAGATAATACTCTGTATGATACCTATGTCATGGGTTCTAGTGAATGCCGAGATACATACAAAATTTTAGGGGGATGGGGATTTAAAGGAGGAAAAGATCCAGTATTTCCAGGGAACAATTATATTTGCGGAAATAGAGCTTATTATAGGTTGCCGGACCATTGGTACGGAACATGCTATCTAGGCCTGGTCTTTCCAAAGATTTTTCATGTGGAAAGAGGAACGAAAGGAATTCACGAGATAGGTAAACCATTAACCTGTAGGAGAAGGGAAGGCTTCTCAGAAATAATAGGTGACATTTTTGGAGCATTGATACCAGCAGTGGGTATATCTTTGAATGCATACAAGATTCGGAAATTGTCTACAGTAGTAGATCGTTTATCAACGAATACTGCTGGAGGGTTCTTGATGATAAATACTGAAATGGTTGCCATGAGAGCTATGGTAATGCAAAATCGACTTGCCCTTGACATTCTTTTGGCAAAAGAGGGTGGAGTCTGTGGAATGCTGAAAGTACAACATTGTTGCACTTACATTCCAGACAAAAGTCAGAATATACAGAAGTATATAAAGAACATTACTGATTTGCATAAAGAAATTGCCCCACTAGAGGTTGAAGGTGCGTGGGAGAGACTTGGCAAAAGTTTTTCCTCAATGAAGAAATGGTTCACCGAAATAGGTAGTTCTCTTATTGGGAAAATACTAATTCCAGTAACCTTAGTAATAGTGATAATATCAATATTGAGATTAGCTTATATGTGTGTTAAAAGAAGAAAAAGACAAAATAAAGCAAAAAGAGAAAATGAGAAAAAGAAAGAAAGAGAACGGGAGATGGGAGAGATCGAATTGGAAGAGTTTAAAGAGAACATGTACAAAAGGTCTAAAAGACAGGATGAAAAGAACACGATTGTCTGAATTAACAAATGCAAGTGGACAAGAAACATTTATCTGATAAAATTTTGTAGGTTTTAGTGGTGATGTTAAAAATCACCAAAGGGGGGAATTGATGGAGCAGGGGAAACAAAATATTTTTGTACCCCTTGGAAATTAATGACCCCATAACCATTAATGATACTAACCGTTTGAAATGCATGAATTAATCAACAAATACACCTTTTTAGTAGACATCACACGTGGGCAAACTGCTAAATGTTGTAAAATCTAATTTATTTACAAAATGCGAAGCAAATAACATTAGTATTGTGATTTGCGTAGTAAATAGAGTAAATTGCATGATTTGTGTTGCGTAATAGAATTGTATTGTGGCAAAGAATGCAGATGGTAAGTAAAATGGCTTTAAATGTCGCTTCTGCTAGGTAATATCTAACACGGGTCTTTAGAATGGCGGGTGGTAAACAGAAAGGCTTATTTTCCATATTTTAATTTCTATTGTGTTTGTTCTTATACTAGTTTTGTTCGGGCCTGTTAGGCCATGCTTCTAAAATGGCCGCTGGAAAGGACGAGATTGTGTGCGCTGAATAAGATGGCCCCCGCGCAGACTCAGTACAAAAGCTCCAGTCACGTGTATGCGGCCTGTGCTCGGAGTGAGAGATGTCAAGGCCAATCTGACCTGCAACGAGGAGCGTGCCAAGTGTTCAGCATATATGCCTGGGAACGGATGGAAAAGACAAGCGACAGGGAATGAACTAATGTGTGACCATCAAAGATTGTTGCAAAATGGATTAACAAATTGGACTACTTTTTGAACACCATGGTCATGATATTTATTGTGTGCTTTATTGTCCCCAAACCGGTTCGAACAAGGAGGGCGATGAGGTGACCATCACCACCCCTCCAATGGACCAATTAGCGTGATTCTTGCCCCTAAAGATTACAACTTTTGAGTGTAGAGAGCCAGAAAATAGGGTATAAGAGGATCTACTCTGACGTTGTGAAAAAAACTTGCTTTTCATGTTTCCACCTTGATGCTGCGAGAGACTCTGTCATTTTGAACTACGAACTTTGACTGGGGAAGGAACGAGATCACTGCGGGAATTTACCCGGGAGGTGATTGCGTCCGAGGAGGTTAGCGGGACAGTCAGTCAGTTTGGGAGTCCTATCCTGTGATCTGCGGTTCATCTTCCTTTGGTGAATCATTCCTGTCATCGCCCCATGGCCAAGGGTAATGAGTAATTTTATCTTTTCCTAAAATCTTTTCCTTAA
Organism: Calotriton arnoldi; assembly: GCA_963921515.1. Lineage (NCBI taxonomy): Eukaryota > Metazoa > Chordata > Amphibia > Caudata > Salamandridae > Calotriton > Calotriton arnoldi. Next base: position 10,434 of record CAWUFW010002495.1, on the reverse strand, counting down.
AATGTTTATTGATATTTCTAACTGTTTTACTTAATAAAGAATTTTACTTATTTGCTCGAAGAAATTTTAGATAAAAATATATTCTAACTTTAAAATGAGTCTGTGGTTCTTTAAAACAAAGTTTATGATTTAATAAATGTTGAAGGTTTTAATTGTGATTGAGCTGGTCTTAATCACCATCAACTGATTCTCCTAGTTGGTCCATCGACCGAATAGCGGAGTACCTTGATGTTTAGAACCGACAGGATCCAAAATTAATGTATATAATGTATAGGTTATTATTCTGTCAAGTTTAACAAGGTATCCCGTTTGTCCAGCAGCTCATTCTCCTTAGTGTTAAATCCAGAAATTTAATGAATGTATGTATGCGGTGTCGTGGGCCCCACCGACATAAGTTTTGTGTAGGTGTTTTTCTGGATTAGTGTCATAAGGAGAAATTTATATTAGCCGCGCTGGATCATGGACCTAGAGTTCGGTGCCAAAGCATAAGTGCCTAGAAGAAATCCATTTACCCCCCAAGTCTGTCATGACCCCCACGACTGGTATTGGTTTGGTTGTGTCACACAGAGGCGAATGAATTTTTCAAAAATGACACTTGAGCCTGACAAGAACACAACGTAATTAAAACAGAATGAAATGAAAAAAACTGGAATTAGATAGAGAAAAATATAATGCGTCTATTTTTGTTAGCTAAATTCACTTTTGTATTAACTATTCAGTTAGTGGAAGAATATGAGCTAAAAATTGCAACTTTTTCAAAAGATAGGATGGGACAACATGAGTGGCTTAAGGTCATAAATCAAACTTCTTGTGCTGCACAAAATGATGACGATGTGTTTAGCAATAACATGGTCTTAAAAGCACCTGCTTCAGAGTTCTTTGTGTGTATTGCAGTTTTCAGGCAGCAATAAAAATGTCAAGATAACTTTGATGATTAATGTTCCTGCTGGAGAGATAGGGGAGTTTTGCCTAATGGCAGCATGACTCATCATAAAGTAGCATAGAGGGTTAATATGCCTCCTGCAAAAAGGTGTACCATGCAAATCACAGAACTGTGTTGTATGTGGATAGCTGAGTGGATTACTACTTTTGTCACAAAGATCCTTTTGTTACAGCAGTACATAAATTGCAGTCCTAATATAGAACAGTGACTTATGAACAGGCATCAAAGAGCTGCATGCAAACTGCATAATATAGTTTAAGGTGTTATGTTTTTTCCCCCAGTGTTTCATTATCAATTCCTAAAGTTGCTAAAAAGGGCTCATTTGGGAAAATAAACATTCTTATTAGTAAAGCTAACTCCAACCAGCGCTTTAAAACAAAATTTATGTGATAGAGGGACTATGGAGGAATGAGAGTCACTGTTGGATGGTGGTGCTGAGGGAATCCATGGAGGAGATCATGGGGGGGGGAGGGGGAGCCAAAAACAATTGTTGCACCAGGCACCACCAGCGCTAAAGCAGGTGTTGTGTAATATCTGGTATCCCCATCGAATCGTGTATCCCCTGCTCTTCGGCACTTTTCGGACACGAAACTTAGTCCGGGCAGGTTCAGACTGTAGCAGCTGATCCCTGCTCGGGCTGAGTTAGGGGATACACGATTCAACAGGATGCCAAACTCGTCTCTGGCGATAAATCACTTGAAACTTTTGCACGGAGAGAGACAGAAAGCGCAATAAATACAGAGAATGAATCGTAATGGGAACAGCAATTAAGTTAATAAAGGTGAAAGCAAAGAAACTATTGCTGAAGCATATCGAATCATAACGAAATAACATGAGGGGAAGGGAACAGACACCAGGTCAGGGGTTCAAATAAGGGGAAAATTAATATCAAAACGTGCGAAAGATTAAAGGGTGAAGGTAAAAAAAAAGGCAATGAAAAAAACAAAGTATTAAAATGGGGAAATAAAGTGTTTTGATTTTCATATAATGAATATGTTACACGGTGTTAACGACAAGCATATAACTTGCACAGTTAGTTGAATAACAGTGCATGTTTAGTTGGACTCATACAACATACTTGGCATTTTACCAGCTGCCCTATATTTTTGTATCCATGCTAATTAAACAAGCATTGACAATGCAATCGGTGTCATACTTGTGTGAAAGTTAGAGCTATTGGCGTTGTAAATGACAATGTTGTTTACTTATGTTTTAGGCCAAGCCTGGGCAGCGCATGCGCTACTCTGTGGCATGATGTATTGGATTATGGAATAGAAGCCCCGCCCACTCTCCTCCCATATTTGCCATTGGCTTGTGTCATTGTCCTTCGTAAATGCTGGCTTCTGATTCGTTAACGGGCTTGGTAGTCCCTCCTTAATACCGCCTTGTCTTCACTTGTAACCTCCCATGAGGACTGGCCCTTTAACTTCAGTTGTTACACGGTACGACTTTTTTAGTCTGTAAGCACTATTTTCTTTAATGAGTTTCTCCTACTGCAGGCACAGCATGCTTTCCTGCAACATTCAGTGCGCCATGCGTGCTTTCACTTTCCGAGCAGCCCGGGATAATGGCAGCCGCTTCTTTGAATAGGTCTTCCATTTACAAGAGTTTGAGCTATTGGCATTGTAAATGACGATGCCTTTTATTTATGTGTTAATTAGCAAAACAGATAAATAAAAGTCATTGTCATTTACAATGCCAATAACTTAAACTCTCGCGAATGCGACACCTATTGCATTGCAAATGCTTGTCATACATGGCTCCTGGTGCACACTGGTGGCGCACATTCTGATGTTCGTTTCTCACATTGCTGGTTTTCGTACGCAGATACTGGTGCACGCTCGTGTCTCAGGCTGCACAGCACACATTCTGGGACTAGTTCCCTTACTGACTTTGTTCGTACACGGATCCTGGTGCACGCTGGTGGCTCACGGCATACATTCTGGTGCTGGCTTCCTACGTGGCAGGTTTTTGTACAGGAATTCTGGTTCACGCTCATGTCACTCACTGCACAGCACACTCTAATGCTGATTTTCCACATAGCAGGGCAGGTTTTCCTACACAAATCTTGGTGCACGCTTGTGTCGCATGCTGCACAGCACACTCTAATGCTACTTTTCCACATGTCTGGTTTTCATGCACAGATTCTGGTGCACGCTCGTGTCTCATGCTGCACAGTACACTCTAATGCTGGTTTTCCACAGGGGTATTTTTCATGCACTTATCCTGGTGCACGCTCGTGTCTCACGTGGCACTGCACACATTTTGATACTGGTTTTCATACAAGGATCCTGGTGCACGCTTGTGTCTCACGTTGCACAGCACACACTAATGCTGGTTTTCCACAGGGCTGGTTTTAATGCAAGGGTCCTGGTGAACGCTCATATCTCGCGCTGCACAGCAAACTCTAATGCTAGTTTCCCACACGGCTGGTTTTCGCGCACGGATCCTGGTGCACGCTCATGCCTCACGCTGCAAAGCACACACTAATGAAAGTTTTCATATATTGACCCAGGTCACGCTCATGTCTCATGCGGCACAGCACACTCTAATGCTGGTTTTCCATAATGCTTTTTTTAATGCACAGGTCCTTGTGCACACTTGTGTCTCATACTGCACAGCACACTTTAATGCTGGTTTCCCACATGGCTGGTTTTCACGCACGGAACCTGGTGCACGCTTATGCCTCACACTGCACAGCACCATCTAATGCTGGTTTTCAAATGAGTTTCTCCTACTGCAGGCAGAACAGGTTTTCCTGCAACATTCAGCGCGCCATGCACGCTTTCACTTTCCAAGCAGCCCGGGACAATGGCGGCTTCTTCTTTGCAAGGAAATAGGTCTCGTATTTACAAGAGTTTGAGCTATTCGCATTGTAAATGACAATGCCTTTTGTTTATGTGTTAATTACAAAACAGATAAATAAAAGGCATTGTCATTTACAATGCCGATAGCTTAAACTCTCGCAAATGCGAGACCTATTGCATTGCAAATTCTTGTTTTTGTTTGCAGTGGAGTGATCAGTTAGAAAATGAGAGTTAGAGCTATTGGCGTTGTAAATGTAAATATTTATGTGTTATAGAGTAGAGTCGGTGTATGTGGTGTGTAGTGGAATTATGTGGCTACCATCCAGATAATGTGAGCATTTAAGAAGCATCGGTGCAGTTAGGATGGATGGGTTGGTGGAATGATAGCTATTTGTATGAATGCTTGAATGGATGGATAGCGTATGAGTACATGCATGGATGTCTGGGTGATCACATGAATGAAAAGATGGTAGGTGCTGCATGGGTAGGATAGTTACAGATGGTTGGTATGGAAAGAAAAAGATGGATACATAGGGAAATATTTATAATAAGGACATTTTAGTACTTTATTGGACCTTTGGTCAAGACTGGTTGATATATCAGGCTACATGGTGGCCCAGATTGCAATAAACATAAAATCCCATTTACAATTCAGAAGTTGGTGGTGGTTTTGTGCCCTTACCCCGAAAGTATGCTTCCTTGTCAGCTGCTTGGATGCCTGCTTAATCTGCAGACTTCCAACACAGTATTACACTTGGACGCTGGTTTAACCCATTCAAATCTTAAATGCTGTGTCCCATCAAACCTTACAGGAGACAGTTACTAATTATGACTGATGAAGGAAAAGTCTGATGACTGGTTCCATTTATAGCACTTGCATGTTGTTTTCTGCATGTTGTAAGGACACGTTGACAATGCCCTGTTGATGAACACAATTATGCCACTATGTGGCATTGAGACTGCCAAATATAGGCCTATTTGTAAACTCTCTGGTGCATGTGATGCACACAAAAGGCATGCTACATGTTTCCGGAGCCTTGCAACTTGTAACCGTGTAAGGGCAAGGAAGGGATGGCATGACTGGCACAGCAGGGGCAGCATTACCGTCTTTTTGTTATGAGGACTGCAACATTTCCGAGTGAGCCTTCACAGCAGCAGCTTCCCAGTATCTCTGTTGCTTACTCGATTGGAAGACCAAACAAAAGATATCACATTCTGGGACCGTATTACAGATGACTGCGCCAGTGCTAATTGTCGCTGTGCGCCAGAGTATGCGCACGACGGCATTACAGAGGATCAGTAGGAATGCGCCGTGATGTTGGCGCAGACTTTGAACTCTGTGTTTATGTGCGTTTGCGTCTGTGCGCATATTGTATTAGCGCACAGACGCAAACGCACATAAACACAGATATACTCTGGCACACAGCGACAATTAGCGCTGGCCCACTCATCTGTAATACGGCCCCAGAATGTTTAATGTACTGCTTTAGTTGATGGGCTAGGTGAAACTCCTATTCTCTCAACAAACACCTGACCCATACATTCACTGAAGCACTACGAAGAAGAAATAAGGCTGCGCTGCGCTCTGAAAAAACAATAGTCTAGCCTCACAAATCAGAAGTATAACTATACCCAAAGCAGGCTCCAAAAACATTTTGTGTGCCTTACAAAGATGTAGATAACAGTTTCAGGTGTTCAGCATGTATTGTATTAAAAAGCACTCCTGCCGGACTTGTGATGCTGTACCTGCCCGTACAGCCCACCACCCCTGCCTTACCTGAACAAATGGAGCTCCGAGGCCATGCGCATTGCCTGCTACAGCTCCTCCAGGCCCAGTTTCACCTGCTGCTGTAGCAGCGTGGACCCCATGGGCTCGGTGCTGCCTTCCACGGCCTCCAGTAGCTCAGCCAACACCTTGGAGGCAGAAGGAAGGCAAAAACGGGATTATTTTGACCAGCGCAGCACCCATACATTGTGACCCTAAGGGCGCCATATTAGTTAAGGTACTATCAACGCTGAAGGTAATAAGCGTAGGGGGCAGCGCGCCCGTCCCGTAGGCCTCAGTGTACACCTTGGCCAGCCTAGGCGCTAGTTGCGCGGAGAAAGTGGAGTAAAATTCCTGTGGCCACCCGTCCATCCCCGGTGTCTTGCCCATTGCCAATTGTCCAATGGCATCCGTGATCTCATCGGGCGCAATGGGGCCTTCTAAGGCATCATAGTGGGCTGGCGTAACCTGTGGGAGTTGTATCCCCGTGAGAGAATCCTGCATGGAGGTAGGGTCCTGCGTGGCCGGGGCCACATACAATGCTGTGTAGTATTCGTAAAATGATTGGTTAATGGCAGCTTGCGTGTTCACTAGGGTCCCAGTGGGCGTGTATATGGCAGTGAATGGGGGCAGAGCAGTGTCGGATCACAGCAGCCACGCGAGTAGCCTCCCCGCCTTGTCGCCTTCCCTGCGTCTGCGTGCCAGCTATGTTTTATAACCTAATGCGCAAAGGTCATCCAACGCTTTTCTATATGCCAAGCAAGCCTGGGCAAGCGAATGGCCAACCTGGGGGTCGGTAGGGATGCGCTGCTCACACCTCTGTATCGCTAACTCGTGTGTGCGAAGCTCAGCGGTCAGCGCTTTCCGGGCGCCATATGTAGTCTTAATGGCATGCCCTCGAAGAACAGACCTGAAGGCATCCTACTTCACTCCCGTCGATGAGGCAGTTCCCTCATTCACCCTGAAATAGGATGTAATGGAGTCCAGGAGGGAGGCCCGGTAAGATGAGTTGGCGAGCGCGGCGCTGGGTAAGCGCCAGGTCGAAATCTCGGGGTGCTTCACGCCCCAGGCCAAGTTCAGTTGTAGCGGGGCGTGATCAGAAAGCGCGTGTGCCAAATAGTCAGCGTGTAATACGCTGTGAAGGGCGTTATCGGAACAGAATACCGTATCTATCCATGTATACAGATCAAGTAATGCCAAGTAGTGCAAGTAAGTGCGCGCCTGAGGATTCAGCCTACGCCATACATGGTGGACCTGCATATTGGATACCCATTCCGACATGTGTTGTGCTAGTTTAATAGATTGTGCCCCCTGAAGAGGAGGGCGAGAGCGATCCAGGTCAAGATCTCGCACGCCATTGAAATTGGCACCCCAATACAAAGGGGCCGTGGGGTCTGCAAGCAAGGATGGTGTGAGTGTTTGCAAGAAGATGGACTGGCCCTGTGCATCCACTCTGGAGTGTGTGATTTGCAGTGGAGTCCCCGGTGCAACCCATATAAGCGCTCCTCGGGTGTATCCAGAATACATCGTACCCAGAACTGTACCCCTCCAGCGTTTGCGGAGCGATTCAAGTGTTTGTGTAGTGAGATGCATCTCTTGCAGCAGCGGAAACATGATCCCGTGGCTGGGCAGGTATTGATATACTTTGTGTCACTTAGCGCACCCCGCTAACCCCCTCACATTCCAGGTCAATAAAGAGTAATCTCCAGACGCCATCTACTTGGTCGTAAGGTGTAAGCGTGGTGTGTAGCTTTCCACTGACGGATAATCTCCACCCCCCCTTGCATACCGCCACCGCCACATAATATGACCCAGGTATAGCCAATTCTCAGACCCCATTGGTGGCAGATATACAAAGAGATCAACATGATAATCAGAGGTTCCCAACTTCCCACCCCAGGCCTGTTTGCCAACGGGCAATGGGCCATTCACACTAAATTGCGGAACAAATAAAACCAAATATAACATAGAACAAATAAGAACAAATGGTGTGCTATATCAGCTACTTATCGCTCGTTGGGGAGGGTATTGCAGAGTCGGCGTACAGTGTCCTTGCCGCCTCCCATGATTCCAGCCTGGCTCTCAGCAGGTGTGCGTAGGCCGTCCGGCCGCTGCATCTGAAAACATCCCAAAGTTCGGAAAAGTCAACCCAATGCATTTGCAGTTTGTGGAGTGAGGGCCGGGCCGTCCCCTGACAACACCTCAAGCTGTGAGGCCGTGATGTGCAACGTTCGGTCCATGGTCATGTCAGAGTCCGAATCCTGTCTGGGAGAAGAATCGGGGGATCCCATGTGTTCCGCCGTCTTGATGACTCGTGCCCGTTCCTGAGCCGCATGCGCTTTCGTTGGACGGCGCAGCCGACTTCTGCCTCTGCCCCTGCGTGATTCCACTAATGTCCCTGGTTGAGAGGGGCCCGTCGGTAGGACGGGGGGCTCATGTGCCCAGCCCTGTTGGTCAATCCAGGTCCATGCCTCTTCGGGCATATTGCAGAAGTCTGTGCCCTCCTTGTGACGTACGCGAAGATGCGCCGGGTATTGGAGGGCATATTGAACATCATGGTCCCTCATGCATTTCTTGACCTCCAGGTATGAGGAGCGGCGACGTTGCACATCCAGAGTGTAGTCTGAGAAGATATGAATCGTGGCATTGTCAATTTGCCAAGGGCCCCTGGCACGGGTGACTTGCAGTACGTGATCAAGGTAGTTGAAAAATCTAGCTACCACCGGTCGAGGAAAAGCACCCTGGCTGGGGGGGGCCCCCCGGCACCCTGTGCGCCCGCTCAATGAGAAGAACTTCAACATTTTACCCTGGAGGACGTCTCGTGAAAAACAGTCTTCAAGGAAGAGCTCCATGTTGGGGCCCTCCGCCCACTCTGGTAGACCCACGATGCGTACATTATTCCGGCGCGAGCGTCCTTCCTGGTCCTCCAAGCGTGCCTTAAGGAAGTCCACCTCCTGTTGGAGGGACTACAATTGGGTGGTCGCCTCATTTACCGTGGGTCGCAGCGACGCCAACGTAGATTCGGTTTCTGCCATTCGATCCTTTAGTTTCTTGTGGTCCTCCCGCAAGTACACCATATCTTCGTTCCCAGAGTGGTTTTATTGTCAAGTATTGCTGCCAGCAGTTCATCAAAGCGATGCGAGTGGTCGCTGCGGTCTCCCTGAGAAGGGGGCCGTGAGGCGTCCGCACTCCCAGCCCGAGGGTGCTGGCTCCACTTCTGGAGGTTGTGTCTGGGGCTTCTCCGCCCTAGGTTTGCCCATTGCGCAGTCTGTGAGAGGCGGTAGGCCAGGTGCTAGTCCAAGCGTCCCGCAAAGGATCGGGGATTAAAAGGATCCTGGTGCGGTGCCTCCATGGGGCGCAGAGATGGAGCGCAGGAATAAGTAGTTAGGGTGTCTCAGGCAGCTGGATCAGTTTAGGGCATCTCGCATTGCGGGTTCCCATAGCAGTAGCCGTCGTGTCAGCAGAATTGCCACGGTTTTCTTCACTCTACGAAGTCGGTGGTGGGCTCAGGCTGCAAGGATCATATGCTTGGGAGCGTATTAGCCGTCCTTTCCGGGCTCCCAGGTCCCACCCCACTCTTGGCGCTGGTAATCGTCGTGTGCGTCTTCTCACGGTCCCCAGCAGAGTGGAAATAACTTGTGGTGTGCTGTGGGGTGCGCCGCACTACCAAATGCTCTGTGTGTAGCCAGGTGTGCGTGGGAGCCCAATCCCAGCCCGCCTCTCTCGTTCCAGGATCAAAGAGAGGGGGGCCCGGAGGCTCATGTACACACTCACCGCTTCCCGGAGGTTGCTCACAGCAGGCCGAAAGGTTCTCGTTTGCTCCGGAGCTCCCCTCCTCCCAGGGCAGGCCGCCGCAGGCACCGATCGCAGGAACAGGCAGGCTCACGTCGCCGCCACTTGCCACCGAATGGCGTCTCCAATTTCACGGCCCGCCGTGGGCCGGGGATCACAGGCACCTCGCCTCAGGCTCCAGTGCCTTAACAGTGCTAGCAGAAGTCGGGAGAAGCAGGGCGAGTCGCACCGCTCGCGCCCGGAATCCCCGGGCCCCAACGTGCTGAATTGTGCTCCACTCGCGCGAACAAGGAGCGGAGCCCATCCACAGCTCCGAATCAGCGGGAGATGGTGCGGGGAGTCTTCCGTTGTCTCCCCCGTGCAGGATATTGGGCCAGGCGAGGAGAAAACAGGATTCTTTCGGCGGGTGCAGAGCGGAGCGCAGAGCTCTGCGACCGCTCTTGTCGCCATCTTGGCCACGCCCCAGCGCAAGCTTCACTTTAACACATAAAAGTTACTGTCAGAGTTTATAGGTGTACTAGGCGGTTGCTTCAGGTGCCAAGTGAAGGGCATGCCAAATTCAAGGGGAAACATTGCATTTAAAAAAAAAAAATATGAAAGCAAAAAAATATCCTTAGCCTCAATATGTTATTTAGTTTTAGGTGGTAGATACTTCCTCTACTTGGTCTGGTTAGTGACTAGCAGCCAGTCTTGGGTGCTACTGGTTACAACACATTCCCCCTTTGCTCTATGGCATTTTGTATTTCACATTTTGAAAAAATTTGAAATGGGCAAATAACGAGACATTTCCATATTGGTTAAGTGAACACAATATTTTTCTAACAATGTGTACCATTCTTTGTTTTGTATGGGATAGCAAACGAAATTGCTCATGCACTAATATATCTTTGTCCCCACTTTTCAAAGGGTTCCTTTTAGCCACTGACCAGTTTAGATGGCCTTTTATATGTTAGACGCTTACAGTCTTGTTTTGCATTTTTGATATAATTTCACAGCTTTCACATCTGGTTCCTTTGGAGTATACCAAATATAATGGCCTGTACAGCCTATAATATTTGGTATCCCCTATTTTTCTGGAGATTGAACTTGCCAGGATACAGTTTTACATGGTCTTATGTTGGCTCTAC